>JBAJHW010000003.1:197778265-198523265 GCA_037013535.1 Intellagama lesueurii
TTTGCATTTCATCTCTTTTACTCACTACAGATCTCATATGGAATCAGTCTTGGTCATACATATGAACATCAGTCTAATTATAGTCCAATATACTTTGTGTTCCAGGGACATGGTGGGGCTGCGGGTTAAACCGCAGAAGCCTCTGTGCTGCAAGGTCAGAAGACCAGCAGTCGTAAGATTGAATCCACGCGACGGAGGTTCCAGCCGCCTGACGGCCATTAAAAACAGCCTAGATTTGGCGTGCTGGCTTTTGCCCGCTAGACCGGATGGCGCGAGACGGGCGTTCAAAATTTTTTTCAGCAGAGTGGGAGGGGGAGCGCAGGTATTTAAGAAAGCGCTTCCCCGCAGTTCGCCCGCTTTCCTTTTCGGGCACCCCACCCGCCCGCCCTAATTCTAGTGTGATTCTTTGGTCGCCATTATGGGGCCGGATAGGAATTTTTGACCTTCATTCTGATTGGCTGTTGGATGGGGGGATTTTTCCCCTATCCCACACTAGAGAGGGGTTGTTGGCAGTTTGGGTCTTTTCTGGTCACACTGGCGGGTAGTGCGGAAAAACAGGTGTTTCAGTGTGTCCCATGTGTAATTCAGGTAAGCCAACAGCGCATCCGACCTCCCGGCTCTGCGGATCGTGCGATTACAGGGCCGGTTCGGGAAGGATGCGCTGGGCTACTTCTGGACCAACAGTCATCAAATAAAGATGGCTTGAGGTCTAGGGGTGTTTATTAGTGGCAAGCCGGGTTCCTGCTGTCTGTGAGACAGCGGGAATCCGGGGCCAGGGACTCGCCCAATTGACAAGCAAGGGGTATTGGTTACCCCTACCTGTTACCATTTCCGCACTACTGCAGGCCCCTTTTATTGAGCCAATTGATGATTAATTTGAAATCTTGAAAATAAAGTGTGGCCCGTATTATAATACCAATACTGTCATCTCGCGTCTTTATTCCGGGCTTGGGCGGGCAAGTGAGCTCCCGTCGCTTGTCCCAGCTCCTGCCAACCTAGCAGTTCAAAAGCATGCAAATGCAAGTAGATAAATAGGTACCACCACGGTGGGAAGGTAACAGCGTTCCGTGTCTAGTCGTGCTGGCCACGTGACCACAGAAACTGTCTTCGGACAAATGCTGGCTCTACGGCTTGGAAACGGGGATGAGCACCGCCCCCTAGAGTCGAACACGACTGGACTAAATGTCAAGGGGAACCTTTACCTTTACCTATACTGTACTTTGTGTATTGCCATTGTGCCTCCCATTGTCTGAAGCTGAGGGCCAGCTCCACTAACCTTCTTAAGAATGATTCCTCATCTATCACCTATAATAGAGTGTTATCTTTGTTGTAATGGCTGTTACATTCCATCAACTTGCTTCGAACTTAAAGTGACCCTATTAACGTTTTTGAGCTACATGATGTCTTCAAGGAGTGGTTTATCATGGCCAACCTCCAATGAGTTTGCACAGCTAAGAGGGATTTGAACCCAGGTCTCCTGGTTCCTGGTCCAACATTCTATCCACTGCACAACACTTGCTTCCTTTCTTTGGACCTTTTTCAGGCTGTCTAAAATATTGCAAAATAGTGAGCAACCTTTCCTCATTTCTAGACATCAGGGCTAATATGCTACTGAGTTTCTGCTGAACTGAAAAGTCCTGACAGCATCATAACAGAGCATCAGACCACTTGTTCTAATGTTGCTGTTGCACAAATTCTAATTTCCATGGAGGGGGAAAAAAACCACTTGCACAAAAGCTACATTTATGTGAGCCATACAATCCTGTGTTACTATACTGCCAGGACATTCAGCTCACTGGACATTCAACAGGATACTGGGCAAACCTCTTTAGGCTTTTAATTTGACAAGAGATTGCTTTGCATCTTAGGATTTTTTTATCTTGGCAACCGTCCTGTAAAGTATTTTCCCCCGTTTTATAAATGGGATATCAGCTGATGGTCTGTAACATAAGCTCAGTTCTCAAAACAAACCCATAGTTTCATTACAATATTCTGCTTCTGCTAAGATCTTGATATAGCTTGCCTGCAAATTTAAAAGTGTCCGCTCCCCATTTACTTTTATTTAGGCACCACCATTGGCCTGGCACTTGCATCGTTTTCTGCCAGATCAAGCTGCCTTCCTTCTAATCTCAAGCATTGTTTTGAAGCATCAGCTAAATTGTGTTATGGTTCTCAAGCTTAGGCCTCCAGAAGATCTTGCTGGAAACTCAGTTCCCAGAATTCCTGCCTATTGCACACCTTGGATGAGTCAGCTGTGAGCTGAAGTCCAAAATGAAGGGGAAGAAAGTCCAGCACTTTGTTTCATTTTGGCAAAACAGGATCCCTGAACCAAACCATGAACTGAACCACAAACCAGCCCAGTTTATGTTTTTTTTTCTGGTTCATGGTTCAGTTCATGCCCAGTGTGTCTTTCCTGGATGGGGGCAGAGTTGGGGGAGCCCCACACTGGAGGAAGGTGACTAACAGTGCCAGCTTTGTCCTTGCTTTGACACATTCTGACATTCTACATTCTCTGTTATCTTCCTAAAATAGGAGCCTTAGTTGAAAGGTAAATGGGGAGTGGGCTCTTTTCTCTTTCATATTAATGGAGGGTGTTCTTATAGGGTCTGAGGGTGTACAGAATACAAACCAGTGCACCTCAGTGTCTGATGTTCAAGGTGAGCTGAGTTGTGGGGTAACTCATTTCAGATTTTCTACTGGGATGCTTGCTTCAGTCATAAGCTACCTATGATAATAGTGTTGCTATATTTCTGGCTGCTTGGGCAGAAGATATGGGAATGACTCAAATTATTGGTGGCTGAATGCTTCCAACCTTGCATCATGTACCCAGCAGGTGGGATGCACCATTCCATTCCAAGTGTGCAAGGACAGTCCATAGACCAGATCAAGGGAAAGTCTTGTCCCCCAAAACTCAGGAGAGGGTGATCCTCTATCCTGGTTATGAGCTGCTTCTACAGATGCATTTGGAAACTGCTTTGCTGTTTTTGTGTTGTACCCTATAAAGTTATGGTCTGCCTTTTCTCCACATGGTAGGTTCTTCATTGTTTCTTCCTTCCTCTACAACAAGTTCTACTCCTATCTAGTGGCGGAAGGAATCTGGTAAAAGGTGTTCTTTAAATTTTAATGGAATGCATTTTTGTGAGTTGTTTCCATGCAAACAAAGAAGCTTGTTCACTCTAAACAGTGTGCTGATAACAAGGTGGTCTGGGGTGTAATAATTCCAGATTTTCCATAAGGATGAAACCAGCAGTCATGAGATCCTCATTCATAATGTTGCAACAATGGAGCCAAAGCACACTGGAACCTTTATTTGAACATACAATCAGTTCTTCTTACCAGCTGTGTCAATTTGTAAAGTAGCTCTAAACGTAACCTATAGTTCTCTTGATGAGATGATTCCATACTATCTCCTCCCTAGAAAAAGATGATGAAGACTGTTCTTTTTCCCCTCACACACTTTGGCAATCTTTTTATTATGCCTGTCATTCACTGATGCTACCTTTCTACCTCTTAGTCCTACCAATTTCTTAAAGGCTGATGTCTCTGCTTGTGCCTTTTACTCAAGAGATAATGTAGAAGTGCACTTAGGGGTGAAAACTGTGATTAACTTACTTCCATGAGTAGGACTAGTTTTTGATAAAACATCTCGGATCCTGGAATGTGTTTCTTCGGTGAAAACTCTGAGCAGCGCACCAACACGCTACGGGGGAAGGCTTAAATGGCAATTTCTTCTCTTTCATGAATGGGTGTGGATTCCTTAGAGATCCAAATAAAACAGACTGGGAGCAGCTGATCTGCTTTTTACAGTGAGTCTAAGGTGCTACCAATGAGTCTATGGCAAAGGCTGCCCTCAACTCAAATCTCCTGCTTCAAATGCCTTATCCAAGAGCAACACTGTCTATCAGCAACAGATGAATGTATCCGATGAATACATGAGTTCAGTGTCATTCAAGGATCTATTCTATATGCAATAGTTTCAAAATGCACATAGAACTATATGTTTGGAAAGCACTAGGAGGTCAACCAGTCCAACCTCTTAGTGCAGAATACGAATTGACAGAGGCAGCTAAAGCATTCCCAACAAATACTTGTCTAACCTCCAACCCTAACCCTCCAGGCAGTCTGCTCCACTGTTGAAGCTTTCAACATTGGGATGTTCCTCCTACACTTTAGCAAAATATGCAATATTCCCACTCTCAGCTGTGACAGTCAAATCTACTCTTACAATCTCCTGACTTTTAAGGACATCTATCATGTGTCCATGAACTATTCTCCCATCCAAAAATCACTTCCTTGAAATCACTGAATGGAAAACTCTCATCTCCCCACATGCATGGATCAGTCCCTTCCATTGACTCAACTGGCAAACCTGTGTGTACTTTGGAGGGTGTTCTGCTGTCTGGATTCAGGAGGCTGTGATTACAATTCCTGAGAATGGATAAAGGAATTGAACTTCCAGAGCATGTCCCCTTTCGAAATGACCACTGATCCCAGTTTTATTATATTGTAACTGCACCTTGCCCATATGCAGTTAAAATCATAAAATTTGTAAAATGTCACCTCTAGAAGCGCTGTGGTTCAGTCGTGCTGGTTGTTTCACACTTCTTGATGCATTCTTTGTTGCCAGTGTTATATTCCTTGCATTACCTTATCTTGACTGTGCACAGAGCAGGCTGGCTTGTTCTTGCTCTTTCCTGTACATTTCCATGATTTATACAAATACTTTTGTAGCTATATTGTATTTTATTTTTATCTTTCACATTTTATTGGCACCAAACTACTCGTGCATTTACAGTGCTCCCATGCGTATTTACCTATTTATTCCATGATTATTTATTGAAAGCTATCTCATGCTCAGTTACTTTCCCACTTTCTTTTGCTTTAAACATTAAACAGATGCTGTGTATTTTCAAATCGTTTCAACAAAATATCTGATGAGTGAATTCTCTCTCTCTCTCTCTGCTTTGCCAATGGATTTGTTTTCTGAACTGGTTTTCTCTTGTAATCATCATAAACAAGTGGGACACAGTCAGAAGTGCCATCATCCCCACCACCACCATCCAGCCATTTGTATTAAGCAGACTGAAGATTTTGTTTATCAAAATATATTATGGGGCTGACTTCCTAAGTGGGTTCACTTCTTAAAGGGTTGTTATTCATTCATTTATTTATCTAATGTATGATTTAGTTATAGGTTAGAATCCTATTGCTGCTCATTAGGCACAACCAAGAACACAAACAACACTTAATTTATTAGTTGCCATTTGCCACTGAGAATTACACATTTTTCCTTTGTTATCTGTTATTTGCACACAAACTAGCACTTTGGATGATAAAATCACTCTAGAAGCATTTAAAGTAGAAAAAGGTATCTTTACTTACGGTTAACATATATATTTACAGTCAGGAGGGAAAAAAAGGGGGGGAATGGAGTCTCAAGTTAGAACTGACCAATAGTGACCCTAATAGGGCTTTCAATGTAAATTAGATTTCAAGGTAAATTAGTGGTTTTACTACTTCCACTATCCCTGCCACCAGTGAATTTCCATGGGCAAGTGGCAATTCAAACCCAGATCTCCTGTCTCCTAATCTGTCACTCTATCTACTACACCACAATGGGTACCTACAATTTATGTTGTTGTTGCTGCTGCATGCTGTAAAGTCACTTCCAACGTATGGTGAATCTATGAATGAGTGATCTCTAAAATGTCCTGATGTCAACCTCTTTTCCTGCTGCCTTCAATCTTTCCCAGTATTATTGTCTCTTTCCAGAGAATATGGCCTTCTCATGATGTGTCCAAAGTAGCACATCCTCAGTTTCATCATTTGTGCCTCCAGAGATAGTTCAGGTTTGATTTGATCCAGGACCCAATTGTTCGTCTTTCTAGTAATCCAAGGTATCCATAAAGCTCTCTTCCAGCACTGTATTTCAAATGAATCATTTTTTAAAAATGTCTCTTTTCTTAACTGTCCAGCTTTCACACCCATACATGGTGATTGGAAATGCAAGAGTTTTGATAATCTCGGTCTTGGTTTCCAGTGACACATCTTTGCATTTGATTATCTTTTCTAATTCCTTCATTGCTGCCCTTCCAAGTCTCAATCTTCTTTAATTTCTTGGCAGCAGTCTCCCTTTAGATTGATGACTGAACCAAGGTATAAAAAATATTTCACTATTTCAGTTTCTGTATCGTTGGCATTAAAGATGTGTAGTTCTTTTGGAACAATTGGTTTTCTTCAGCATTCAACTGCAGCCCTGCTTTGGCACTTTTTTCTTTCACTTTCACTAAATGACAATTCAAGTCATTGCTGCTTTCTGCCAATAAAATAGTGTCCTCTGCATGTCTTAAATTATTAATGTTTCTTCCATCAATGTTCACTCTTTGTTCATCTGAATCTAGTCTGGCTTTTTCTATGATGTATTCTGTGTACCATTTGAACAGATAAGGGGATAAAATACACCCTTGTATGACACCTTTACCTATAGGAAACCATTCGGTCTGTCAAAATTCAGTCCTAATGGTAGCTTCTTGTCCACAATGCAGGTTATATATCAGGATAATCAAGTGCTGAGGCACACCCATTTCTCTCATAACAAACCATAGTTTCTTATGATCCACACAGTCTAAGGCTTTGCTGCAGTCTATAAAGCATAGACAGATCTTCTTCTGAAATTCTTTGGTGAGTTCCAGTAGCCAGTGATTATTTGCAATATGGTGTCAAGTGCCTCTTCCTTTCTGGAGTCCAGCTTGAACCTCGGGCCTTTCTTGTTCCATATAAGGTAAAATCCTTTGTTGCAACACCTTGAGCATCACTTTGCTTGCATGGGAAATTAAAACAGTGGTCCTATAGTTACTGCACTCCTTGGCATCTCCTTTCTTGGGGATTGAAATGTATATTCAATATTGCCAGTCTGTGGACCATTGTTTTGTTGTTTTGTTGACATATACTTATTATGATTTTGACAGATTCCATCTCTGTGGCTGGAAATAGTTCTGCTGGTATTCCATCTACCCCTGGGGATTTCTTTCTCCCCTTCTTCTTCCTCTGACAATCTTCCAAGCAATAAGCATGCAGGGTATCCTGTATGCTGTAGAGTCCATCTTCCTCACTTTTTTTCTCCTGACTGTAAGGATAGATGGTAACCGTAAGTGAAGATACCTTTTTCTACTTTAAATGCTTCTAAAGTGTTTTTATCATGCAAAGAGCTAGTTTGTGTGCAAAAAAATAAAATAAAATAAATCCAAAACAAAAACCAGGGAGGATGACAATGAGACTGTGCCGGTTTCTCCACTTTTCTGTGTTTTTTCTTTCTTTTTCTGCCTCATGCTCTGCTAAATTAAAGGAATAACCAAAATTCCCCAATAGGGGAATATTCCCCAATTGGGAATTTTACTTACACATGTGTAAATTATCAATAGGACTCTGGCCAACGTTTATTTAGTTTATTTATACACCGTTGAAAACCAGCATGACTTCCCTAAATATATTATTAAGGTACTGCACAAAAGCCTTTACCAACTCACTGCCCTTTAAATGTGTTGGATTCTATTTCTCATTGTCCCACTCAGTATGGTTGCTGCTGATGGGGATGATGGAAGTTGTTGCTCAATACACATAGAGGACAATAGGTTGATGAAAACTACTGTTTAGTGTCAAGTTTACCATGCCTCAGCCCTCATTGATCATTCCGAGTCGTAGTCCCAAAATGCACATTTGCACAAATCAGTGTCCACATGGTGTCCTCTTCTACATGAAACCTGGAAATTTTATACCATAGAATGGGTAAGGGCTTTAGCTGAGATATTCATTGGGTTAGTTCTTCCCTCTCACACTTAATACCACCCAAATACCAACTTCTATATTAAAGTATCCCTTCCTGGCAGGGGCGAAAATGCTATTTATAAAGGAAGACTTATGAGCCAAACACAGCTAATTTTGACAAGGCTCCTGTCAGCAAAAATACTTTGGGGACCGGCGACTAAATCTGCCTGAAATTCACATTGGCACTTTCAACAATGTTGCCCTTAATATTTGTGAAGGGTTCTTTGGGGAAATACAGCTATTTGAAACTAAAACTAAAGGTTTCATCTGACTTTATGATACCAATATTTCCCATCAGCAGTCACTGCAGAATGACAGTATTTTATTGTTCACAAGGCCCTGTTCTTGAAATGTGACTTTCTTTGTACAAGTCTCTAAAGGACCAACATTTCTAAAATTGTATATTTGGAGGGTGAATAGGTGGGTGGGTGGGTGGAATGTCTGACTTGGATTTATTTGTACACGCCTCTTCCAAAGCACTACATGTTCTTAATGACTATCTCTGCCCTCAGGAGTAATCCTACAGATGTGTGCAGTTGCTACTTGTTTCAAGAGAACTTAAAAATACATCTGGAAGCATAAAAATGCACACAGTTTAAAGCTCAATCAACATTTTAATTTTATGCTACTTTTGCATGCACAGGATGAAATCCTGTTGTTTAGTGGAGTGAGTGACAACTAGAGTAGGCCCACTGGAGCAATTGAATTTATGGAAGAGCTGACTCACCAGATCCCCACTGATTCAATGGGCCTACTCTAGTTGAAACTTACTACACTAAGCAGCAAAATTTCAACCAATGCATTCAAAACAGACCACAGCACACAAACAGCATCATTCCAAGAAAAACAAACCAAACATTTCATAAATACAGATATTATAGCGCAACCACAGCTTATCCACAAAATACCTCCAAGCCCATTTATTTACTCTAAAATCCTGCCAAAAATGAAAATGTTCCCACCTATCACTGTTGTTTTCTTCTATGCCTGGATTCAAAGGAACACAAATGGTTTATTTTCTCACATTTATTCTCTGACATACACCCCATCACACCCATGCGCGCACACACACACACACATTCACTCATAAAGAATGTGAGACTGCTCTGATGGACCAGCATTTGCACAATTGAAATTAGTTCACCAGCTGTGCCCATTCCTGGCGAGGTCTGATCTGGCTACAGTGACACATGCCTTAGTTACATCCTGGCTTTGTTATTGTAATATACTCTGCATTGGGCTGCCTCTGGAAAGTGTTCTGAAATTTCAGTGGGTCCAAAAGGTATCAATTTCACTGGGTCCAAAAGGCAACAATCAGGTTGCTAACTGGGGCTGGACACATATCTCTCCTGTTACAGCAGCTCCAAAATTGGCTACTGATCCATTTCTGGGCACCATTCAAAGTACTGGTTCTAAACTAAAGCCCTAAATGGCTTGGGCCCAAGCTGTCTCAAGGACCACGTCTTCCTTTATGAGCCTGTTTGGATGTTAAGATCATCAGGAGAGGCCTTTCTCTCAGTCCTGCCACCTTCACAGGTGCATTTGGTGGGAACATGGGAGAGGGCCTTCTATCTAGCTGCTTTGGAACTCCCTCCCACAGGAGGCCAGGCTGGCCCCATCTCTGCTGTCCTTCCACAAGCAAAGACCTTTCTCTCCAGGCAAGCTTTTCCTTAATGACTGGCTGAGTGAGCTAGGTTTTTAAATAGATTGTTGTGCCTTGCTGTTTTGAATGTGTTTTTGGTGTTGCTTTTGTTTACCATTTTTTTAGCGTGGTATTTATTTGATTCATTTTAATGTTTGAATACTTACTGTTTTTAGCTTTTAATGTTGTCTTTTAATGATGTTAAATGGGACGTGGTGGCGCTGTGGGTTAAACCGCAGAAGCCTCTGTGCTGCAGGGTCAGAAGACCAGCAGTCATAAGATCGAATCCACGCGATGGAGTGAGCTCCCGTCGCTTGTCCCAGCTCCTGCCAACCTAGCAGTTCGAAAGCATGCAAATGCGAGTAGATAAATAGGTACCACCTCGGTGGGAAGGTAACGGCGTTCCGTGTCTAGTCACGCTGGCCACGTGACCACGGAAACTGTCTTTGGATAAAACACTGGCTCTATGGCTTGGAAACGGGGATGAGCACCGCCCTCTAGAGTCGGACACGACTGGACTAAATGTCAAGGGGAACCTTTACCTTTACCTTTAATGATGTAAGTCCTTTTTAAGGAGAAAGGCAGGGTGAAAATATTTTAAATAATAATACTAATAATAGTTTTCACTATTGTTTGTTGATCTCTGTTTTTACAGCCGGCCCCAGCTACCTCCTATGATGCTCCTTGTCTCTGAATCTCACTCCTAATTAAAACAGTATGCCTCTAAGACTGATCATTGAGAGAGGTATTGTTTCCCCACCAGGGAACAGCAGAGGGGAGGAGGTAAAAAGGCAAGCAAGAAGTATTTCAAATTCCTTTGTAATTTTGGAAATAACACTGTGAGCTGAGCCAAAAAAGAAAAAAAGTTTCCTTCCTCTCCCCCAAAACCAGAGAGGACACACAAATTTTCTTTATTTGGAAAACTACAACTCTCTCTCTGTTTTCCGAGGAACAACTTCTCCTATTCAAACGGCAATGGGAAAAGAGGAAGAGCAAATAAGAGATGGGTTGACTCAACAGAGAAAACCACAGCCTTGAGTTTGCAAGGGCTGCTGGAGGTCCTTAATTCATTGGGTCACCATATGTTGGAAGCAACATGACAGCACCTATCAACAACAAACTCCACCAAACAAGAGGACTTGTTTTTGAGTGGACAAGCACAAGATGGCATGGGGATGAATTTTATTTTTTAAAAATGGTTTCCACTCCTCCTCCATGTTCCACTCAAGTCCATTGTCAAAGGCAACCTCCTCCTCCACTGCTAGCTAACATTTACCCCAAAAGGAATCTTCAGGTATAGGATGCAGAGCAGGGGAATAAACAGATGGGCTCTCTTAGTCTCAAGCTCTAACAGAAAATGAATGCATAAATTGATACTGAATAAAAATCACTCACCCACAAACATACTGCAGGGTGTAGCAAGATAGAAAGAAACTCTTTTTTTGTATCATGCCTTGTTTTTACTTCTCTTCCCATGCTGCAACTGTAGAAGCAGAAGAAGCATACAGGAAATGACCAATTTCTGTCTATGAACATGTCTCAAACAGTAAAACAAACAAACAAACAAACAAACCACCTTGCCCTTAGGCAATGAGATTACAAGCCTCTGTCTTTCATTATTGTTGATCTTGAGACAGGAGGGTGATAATTACTACTGACATTGGGGGGCAGGGGGAGATTTTTCTCTGATTTTTACAGAGAAGGTTGTGGGGATAGCATTCAGAACTGCTGGCAATCAAACCTTTAGTGTTCAGTAACATGCCTGCCTGATACATTTGGAAGCCATCTGCAGACACCGAACAGCAATCACATTTTATTGCAATGAAGACCAATTACTTTTTGCTTCTAAAGTGGATCCAAAACATAATCTGTTCCTGAGAAGTGAGCTTCCTAAGGGTAACCTAAAATAACCCCAAGAACCTTTATGAACCAATGGTCACTGCATTTATTTATGGGGTTTTGTTACTCAGTTTGTCATGTACAGTATGTTGATGAGCAGCGGAATTGATGATTGGGCAATCAGGAGAAACTCTGAATGTCCACAGTAACTACAAGTATGCAAAAAGTCACAGAGGGATAATATTTGAAAGGATAGAATTGGTAGGAGACATCATATTACACTTGCAGGAGATGATGCAAACCAAGGAATAGCAAATTCCTCATAATTGTTTTGAAAATAAAGCTTCCCAAATAAACTACCGGTGTACCTGTGGGACTTCTGGGACTTGGCTGAGAATTACTGAATTAAATATTCACAAACTACCTTTTCATGATAATCAAATTTGCTACCTGAGGTGCCTACCTCACTGTCTCTAAGGTCAGGACCAACCTTGTCACTACCGATGACTTGTCAGAAATTTGGAATTGTGATCTGAAAACTACCTTGTCAAGTGGGACTTTTGTTCTAATGAAAATGCTGACCAGAGTTACATCATTTGTTTGCTTCAATTCTGCACTTGGTTCTTTTCTCAACTACAAGTCTCAGTATCTCCCAGATGGCATGGCCAGTGGTGCTGGTGGACCATCCTAACCCTTAATATTTGTCATACAACAAGATTTGAGCACTAGTGTCCCATTAACCACATTGACACTTAAACATACACCACTTTCTTTGGGTTGTGCATTGCTACTACCAATCTGTTGTTAGGCATGGCCCTGCATTCTAAAGTCACTGTTCAATTCCACTGCTATATTCACACCTAGATCCCATAAAGGGATGAATGAACGATGTCTTGACAATGGACTACTGCTGAACTATACACAGGCAACAAAAAGAAATATTTGAAACAGGAAACCTGATCAGAAAATGGCAATGCTCTACTCAAATCAAATCAAATCAAATAAATTTATTGTCATTGTAAGTATATACATAGTATACACATACAACGAAATTCACACAGACACCCAGAGACCAGACCCACATGCACACACATAAAAATCCCCAAACACTCCCCCCCCCCCACTAAAAATCCCCCACTAAGGGGGATGTACTCCAACAATTGTGGCCCTCTCCAAAATTTGTCCAGAGGAAGGGAGAGCCTCAGGCTTTGCTCTACTTTAACAGTAGAGTACATTGTGGGAATTTAAGTTCATTTCACATGCACACACAGGAAGGCAAAATGTAGTACCTTCAAACCCCAGCGTTTTCCAAATTTTAGCAGCTGTTTTTGACTGTTTCTACAGACTTCAAAAAAGACTTAATGGCTATTTGATATTTCATTTCATTCAGATTGCAGTCTGGTTAAATGTTACATGAAAAAATG
Source organism: Intellagama lesueurii (assembly GCA_037013535.1). Taxonomy (NCBI): domain Eukaryota; kingdom Metazoa; phylum Chordata; class Lepidosauria; order Squamata; family Agamidae; genus Intellagama; species Intellagama lesueurii. The sequence continues at coordinate 197,790,995 of JBAJHW010000003.1, forward strand.
CTATCATATAGGAACTCCTTGCTTTCAGATTAAGTATAAGTGTGTATAGGCAGGAAAAAAAAATCTATTTGTATCACAGAGAGAAAAAGATTAAAAGCTTGATGATTTTTATCAGCATCTTTATTTTAAGGTTTAATAGTAGCATAAGATTGTTGTTGTTGTTTTTCTTGTTATACTCATTCTGTTAAGAATGCAGGACTGAAATGGAAGTAGCCAGTATTTTTGACACCATCTTATATGAAGTGAAACTCACAATTTCTAAGCTTTTAGCATTTAATCCAAGGTAGGTGAGACATTCAAATTTTAGTAGTACTCAGTTATACATCTGATATAAAAAAAATGGCTGTAATCCTTTTTTTATCAGATCAGAGAATAGGCATTAAATGACAAAATGTTAGTCAGCCCAGAGCTCCACGAAGCCCGTAAGTTCTGAAGCAGCTTCATTAAATCTATCTCTTTTTTAGGGGACAGAAAGGTATTGTATGATGTTGCCAGTTATTTGAGGTATGGGAGGTGATGGTGCTTTTTCTCCCCTGCTTTTTTTTTTTTTGAGCGATCACTGCCAGATACTTTATCCATCTGTCAATTTTCATATTTATTGTTTTCCCAATCACTTTATTCATCCATCTGTTCATCTGTGTAAACCCATTTTTTAAAATTTTAATTTTTATTTATAGACTGACCTTAATAAACTCTCTTCAAGTACTGCGTGTTTATCACTGTCAGGGATGAAAACATTATTAATGACAGTCAAGTCGAACAGGGGAAGATGACTACCCTTTAAATTCTTTTTCAGCTGACTGGGCCAGAGCAACTCAGCTGGTTAGAGGTGGCTCCGATCGATAAGGTCAGAGTTCAGTCACTGTTCCCATCACTTCTATCATCCCCATCATTGCCAGCTAACGATGCCTGCAGGTGGAGCGTTGCAGCTTTCTACATTTATGAATTGCCTGGCTTTATACAGAAGTCTCATCAGCCCTACAGGACTTAAGAATACACACACACACACACACACCACATATTGCCATAGACACTTGATTTGATGTGTGTACAAGGGACAACACTGAGGTCAGTAAAGAGAAAAAAAAGGGGGGGGGAAAGCCAACACACTGTAGGAAAGGTGTTCTTGCACCTTGAAACGTAGCACGAAGAAGTGCTTTGGGAGACAGGGCATGAAATGGAAGTAGCCAGGGCATGTTTCCGTGTAGAGGAACTGTGTGATTGCTCAACCTCAAGTACAAATTGTATAGGAGGTCCAGATGATGATGATGTTTTCTATTTGTAATCTTCCCACTTCTGCTTCGTCTCTTTTCTTCCATATATCTATATCTATACCTATACCTATACCTACATCTATATCTATATCTATATCTAACATACATACATACATACATACATACATACATACATACATACATACATACATACATACATGCCATTCAGTGATATTCTGTAGGATTTCTTCATGTTTGTCCAGGATCAGGCTGTGATCCACACTGCTGATACAGTTGACTCCAGACTTTCCCAGATCTCAGCCTTTAAAAACACACAAACCCAGCGCCATCGAAAAAAATATATGGCAGTGCTAGGGAGTATATGACCCTCCAGATGGGCTGTAACTACCATTTTGCTGGACTGCAACTACCACATTCTGTGCTAGCTGGGGCTGGTGGGAGTTGCAGCCAAACAACATTTGGAGGACCACAGGGCCCCTCCCCAACCTCTGGGCATACACTTGATCTTCACTGTTGCAAGTGTAAGAAGGGAGCAGAGGAGAGGAAAGCAGGGAAGTGAGAGAAAATACTGGAAAGGAAGGAGATTGTCTATTATAAGACATTCTTCTTTCTTCCCTACCAGAGACCAGGTGTGTGCATTTGTTTAGGTAAGAGCAGATAGTGACTGTGGTGCAAAGCAGCACTCTTTCTGCACTTCTGTGATGAGGAAATTTTACAGGAGGGACTTCATATTTGGGAGGGAGAAACAACGGCATCTGCTACTGCTGGCTATATGATAGGAAGGAGGAGAAGAAGCAGGAGGGGTGGATGGGAGGGAGGGAATTCTGAGAGTATACGTAAAGAAGCAGGAGAACAGACAAGATAGAGAAGGAATGCACTAGGAACTCTATCTGTCATTAGCTCTGTTGACCCCTAGAGGAGCGTGGTCTGTTGTGCAATTATGGCTGCCCATTTCCACTCTGAAGAGTTCGTTTAACTCAGAATGTCACTTTTTTAAAACTACAACGTTTGAATCCTCTAACTAAGAAGTCCCATTTCCAAGCTCTGTTCTAAATATTGGGCTTTATGAAGAAAACACTCTCCATTTATCTGCTGCCGATAGGAACTGGCCTTACTGGCTGCACAAACTTGCAAAAGTTCAGCACAGTCAGCTCCACATTTTTCAAACAGTTGTTTTCTCTACTAAGCTTCCCATGAATTTTTCGGCTATGACTATAATGGACGTTGCTTGTTTTACAGAAAGAAACTGTAGTACAACAGCCCATGCAAAGTATTTATTTCACTTCCATCACTGGTAAGAAGTGTTGTGAGAGGCAAGGCTGCTGAGTGCAATGCCAAAATGGAAGCTTTTCTTCCCCTGCAGAGCAGATTGGTTCTTGTGCTCTTATGGGATGCAGCATCTGAATGCTGAAGACAAGTACTTGCCAGGGATATGTGGACAGATATCAAACAAGATGGCAGGGATGCTCTGAACACCCCTGAAACAATATCAAGAGAGAAAGAGAGAGAGAAAGAGAGAGAGAAAGAGAGAGAGATGGATGGACAGACGGACAGCCAGATGTGATGTTCTTCTCTCCAAAGAAACTCAGAAAGGCACACAACACAAGAACAATACATGTAACACACACAAAAATAAAATACTCCATATAATTGGTAAAATGTAATAAAACCTAGCAAGAAGGTTAAGTACCCATTAGTAACCTAGTTGTCATGTGTTGTACCAGTTGTAGTTTTTTATTTGTCTTCAAGGGTACTCCCATGTAGAGTGTATTACAGTAGTTCAATCTTGAGGTTACTGTTGCATGGATCAACATGGTCATATCAGCCTTCTGATGTTGAAAAAGCAAAACAATGGAGCCATCAAATGAACATGCAGCTGCTGGATCTCTCCATGTTTTAGTAAGCATCTGTGTACATTTGCCAGAGGATACTGCATAGCCTGGCCAACATAGTTCCTGGATTTGTGGTCCAAAACAGTAACATTGTCATCTCTCTGTGTCCCCAAATGGAGGAAACCTTTCTTCCTTCATAAGATTTGGCCTAGAATGCCCATCAGCCACACCCAGCATGCCCAGTGGAAAGATATTGTGGGAGATGTAGTCCAAAACACCTCTGCCATCAAGTAAGAACAGGAGCTTGTGTAGGTAGAGTTCCTCTTTTTCCCTCTCTATAGGTAGGTCTAGGTTTGAAAGTGGAGTATCCTGAACACTTCTCTACTTGGAGGTGACAGAGAAGCCACTGGAGGTAGGGAAGAAAGGAAAACATTACCCAAACCAATTTATTACTCAAACTGGCTGCCCCACTCATCTCTTTTTCTTCTGCAGGTTCCCAAACAAAGTTGAGCAGTGGGTTAAGATATGGGAGATCCCATGAAACCAATTAAGTGACCTTGTGTGAGGTACACTCAGGCTGACCTACAGTACATCACAGGACTGTTGTGAGAATAAAGTGGAAAGGAAAAGAGCTATATAGGATGCCGTAAATTCATCAGAGAAATAAAAGTATCACCCATAAATAAATAAACAAGTCAAAGGGTCAGCAGAGAAGGACTGGACAGAAAGTGGAAGGCTCTCCATTAGTGAGATTGGTCCCTTTCCAGATTTTGAGACTCTACATTGGTGGTGAGATGGAGAGGAAGAGAGAGAAAGAGATAATTTGCAACACACACACACACACACACACACCTAGAGCCTGTAACACTAGAATGTCTTTTTGGGAAAAGTGGGCTTTTTGCTTCTATTCTGGTGGCATTCAGTCTCTTTCATAGAGTGATTTTGGTGGGATATAGGATACTGAAGGTTCAGAACCATGAATCTAGTCCAACCTGCTGCTTGGAACTCCAACATATGCTTCAATAGTCAGTGAGATTACTCTAGAGTAGTTGTCATGTATACACATGTGCAGTTGTGCCAGGATATCTCTTCCCCTCCCCTCCTCAGTCTCTCCCAGTGCCCCAAGCATACCTACACAGATTAGTGACAATAACCCTGCGACTTAATTACCAGTAAAAATATATGCTGACAAAATATATCTATGTAGCAGCTTAGGAATTGCAGTAAAAGTCACATTAATTTCAAAATCATACATTTCTAGAGGAAGTCGAGTTCAGATTTATGAGAGATAATGGTTAAAAGGTGGCTATAAATGCTTTATGAGTTCAGTAGGTTGACATGAGAGGCAACCTTGTTGGGGGGAAAAATACATTTTCATTCAGGCGGCTTAAAATAGCTTCAACAAATATTTGGCAAGATAACATAGCCTTGTGTTTTATCTTTGGGTGTTGTTCCTGAGACTTTATTTCCAGCTTGTGACATTGTTAGATTATTCATGATCTAGTGGTATGTGTGTGTGTGTGTATATATATATATTTAAGCTTTATATTCACGGCATTATTTAATCCTAAGGGCTGAAAGAATCATTAGGACTCTGTGCTTCCCAGCATGGATCTTAATGTTGGCAACTGCAACATAAAACCAAGCCATAGACATATTTAACCTGATATCTATAATTCTGACAGTGAAATAAGCAACACAAGTGCATATGATAGTTTGTGACACACAATTTTAACTTCATTCTGTCACTTTGCTTTTGAGACATGGTTACCTGCAGGATAGGGTCATAAAACAAGGATGTACAAGAATGTGTCAAACGTAGGGCTTCCCTAAATTACACTCAGAGGCACAGATTAATACATTTAATACATTCCAGTCATGAGTGAAGTACTTACAGCAGCGCGATGGGCTCCTTCAGTGATATCATTCATGGGAATGAACTACAGCTAACACTGACAAGCTGGAAAAATGCTCCCACTTTTCAAACTGTACAAATGGCATTTGGACACAGTAACTCAAAACTGGACACTTCATTTCAAGTTTAAAGCTAGTGGCCCAGTCAAAAGCTATTACTCCATCTTCTTTATTTGTAGGCCATGGTTTTGTGCTCTTTAAGAATCAAATAAATACTGGTGTAATGGTTAGCAACTGCCACTTCAACGAAAAATACTGCTAAATTCACCAATAAGTCTTCGTTCTACACACTCAAATTTATGACACAAGAACTGGAGTCATTCCTAGTATGATGCCCAGATAGGGGTTTCTTCCCCCCTCCTTTTTTTTCTAAAAAATGCAGAAGGAGGCTAACTTTAGTGATAGGCGCTTAAACCCAATCTACTTCTTCTTTGTTTCTTTATAATACATCTCCTCTCCCTCCTCCCCTTCCTCCCTCTTTCTTTCTCTCTGGCCATGAAGTAAACAATCAATACATGTGAGTGAAGGCATAGAAAGATGATCTGTTCCCCTTTAAAGATTAGTCAGAAACACACCATCTCATTTGGCTAAATCCAGTACAGTAGTTAGTCTCATCTAGAGAAGACCCATTGAATCAATTGCTAATTCAATACTTACATAAGTCTCACTGATTCAATGGCTCTAATCTAGTTGGGACTAAACATTGGATTTAGCCCATTGTTCAGAAAACAGTTTATCTCTCTCTGGTGTTCATGTAAAGAACACATTATTATCCTGATCACAGAACTTTGAATATCCCAATGACCTGAATCTAAAAGAATATTAGCAGAGGACAACAATGTGTTAAGAAGTGACACATCTGTGATCCTTAGGCATGCTATCCCTTGCACAATCAGCTACACACCTGGTTCTATAATCAAGTCTTCAACTGGTAGTGCAGGAGATTGTAGAACTATTTCTGCAACTGGTTGGACATGTGGAAATCAAGCAGGATGCCCCCTATTCAGGTAGGTTCAGCAGATATTTTGAGTGTTGGAGTGTCCCCTTCAATGCACTCCAGAATTAGAAGTTCACAAGAGCAATATCCTTTACGGTAAGTAAATGGCGTCTTTGGATACTAGCCATTGTCTTTAACAGCACCCTAAAAGATTGCAAAGTATTAAGTGGGAGTAGAGAGTGAGAGTCTTGCAGAATTTTAAAGACTAACATGTTTCTCAGAGCACAAGCTTTCTTCTGATGTCTGAACTTCATGCTTATTTGAAACTTCCTTCTATTGAGCCAAACAATTTACCCATATTGGATCTTGGAAAAACTACTTTTGAAATCCCCAGCCAGAAAGGGCAGTCCTTAGGTTCCTGGAGTTATAGTCCAGAAAAGTAATTTTTCCAAGCTATACTACTTGGTGGTATAATTTGAAGATAGGTTTGTTCTGGTCACACATATTGCATAGTTTCTGTTGTTTATTGAACAATATTTATTGAACTATTTGTTACATTTATATCCAACATTCCCTTTAGTGAGTCCACAGAACATATGGTTGTTCTCTTCCCCACATCATCCTTACAACAACCCTCTAAGATAGGTCAGGCTGAGAGAGTGTGATGAGCCTATAGTTATGATGAGTTTCAAAGCTTATGAGATGGATCTCGTGAACAGTGGTGACTTCTGAAGCCATGAGACTTCACTACTTTTGATCTTAAAAGTCAAATACATAAACCGAGGGGGTCACTCATTTTACTTATTTTCTCACATAGGTGGCATGTGTGAACAGCTCTGAACAATTTAATATCCCTGTGACTCACTTAACCATCTGAGAAACGGCCACAAACAGGTTCAGTCTCACAGAATTACTCCATAGGTGAACATTATTACAGAGTGATAAATGGAGCAAAATGCAGAAGATGGTCCTCTTCTAACTACATTCACGTCTCCACGAACAGGGGAAAAACATTTTTCTCATTTTATTCCACATTTTGGTCACATGTCTTTTCTCTGGTGAGCTGTGGAAAAGGGCTACTTCAAACTTATGTAATACCTAGTTTATTTGGGTGTCTAATATGTGTGTGTGTGTACTGTATATATACTGTATATATACTCTCGCTGTGTGTGTACATACATACATACATACATACATACATACATACATACATACATACATACAATTTGTAACAACAATCCATAATATTCAGGTGTGAGGAGTCTTTAGCAGCATTTTGCCATTGGGTAATATTGAATTGAATTTACTTTATTGTCATTGTACTTCCGTACAACGAAATTAAATGCCATCTCCAGTACACATAATGATAAAACACACTAGAACATAGCATCCATTACATGAAAACATAGCACCTTTCACATAAAAACACATCCCTCTCATTCACATCCACATTCTTCACATTCATTCACATTAATATGAAGAGTACTTCACTGTTTAACACTACAGTTTGTGGTGTTGTGCGTTTGTCCTTAGCACAATGCACTAACAGTAATGAGGCCAATGTTGATCTGAGTCCATATCAAAATTTGTTCAAGAAAAACAAAAAGTTTGTTCCTACAAAATTCAATTCTCTGTGGTTGTAGATTTTGGCACAACTAATATAACTAGCTATACAGTCAAGAACTAGAGAGATAGTGAGGTTATAATGATTTTGGAGTATTTGTTGACCATAAAAAGAAAAGGCCCTTCAGTGGCTCTCATGTACTCAGAATTAATCAAAGACATGGTGTTGTGAAGGAGCAGGTCAATACTCAGCTATAAAAAGCCTACAGTGAGAATAGTTGGGAATAAAGGCACTTAGCTTGAAATTCACAACGTGAATTCATTGATTACAGAAGGAGGTGTCTGAAAGGGTGGCAGAATATTACAAAATGTGTTGACATTATTACATGACCAACATCTTGTCTTCTCTTCATATTTATGCCAGTTCATTCAGATTCATCCCACTAATTTATTAGTCTATAATAGCCTATCAATTTTATATTTCAAAAATGAGGGAGATGTGGGGGAACTTGGGTGTTGGTGAGCCTTCAAAACATGACAAAATTGCCATTTCCCATCTCTACTAAAGGGCACAAGGGGGCTTTGTTAAGGAAATTATTTGAGAAAAATATTTCCTTCAAAAATATTTTGGGGGCATGGGGGCAGGGATGCTCATTGTTGTTTGTTATGTGCTGTCAAATTGGAAGCAACTTGCAGTGACCCTAACAGGACTTTTGAGGTAAGTGAGATATTTAAGGAGTGGTTTAACCAGTTCTATGCCCTCCCTCCAGTAGGTTTCCATGGTGGAACAAGGACTTGAACCCAGGTAACCTGAGCTTTCGTCTGTCTTCCTATCTATTATACTATACAGTCTGTATACTAACCACCTTAATTTAGTTGGTTGTGTTGTCACTAACACTTGGATTTCGCACTGTAACTGCATTTTTAAAATGTAATTTTTCATGGTTTGGTTTTGTAGAGAGTCTAGATTCATCGGCCCTTTTACACTAGAAACATTTCTACCTGATGACATTTTCAGAAGCAATAGTCCCAGAGAAGAAATGATCCTGAACTGGTTTTTTTTAAAGTACCAACACAATTCAAAGCCCTTTGTGGAACGGCTTTTTAGGGTGACATGAAAATGAAATAAACTAAAACAAACTGGAAATCAAAGAAGAAAGAAAAAAACCTGTGTGGTCCCAGCACACAATCCAAAGACAAGAGTAGGTGGTACCTTTATTAGACAACTAAAATATCAGAAACAGAGGCTATCTTTCCACTCCTTACAGAAGTCTTCATCAGGCTGGGCATTAGAGAGTTGAGGATGGTGCATGAGAAACATAATATATAGTATGTAAACATAAAGCTCCAAAAATAATGGCAAGATGTATTGGTCAGATTCCTCTGTTTAAAGCAGGTTCCATAATGGGAGATGCAGGGTCAATTCAGAGAAGAGCGAGTTTCAGATTTTACCTCTGAGAATGTAGATTGGAAAGTTTATTCTTTCAATATGTTCTATATGCTTTATATGGCTTTAATAATATTTTGTAAGACACCCAGAGTAATGGCATGTTCACTAAATGGGCGGGGTATGTATAAATAAATAAATAAATAAAGTCCCTCCCAATTTTATTAGTCAGAGCTGCCCGTAACTCAGCACCTGGATTTGTGGTGGTGGACCACGCTCAGTCTAATGGGGCCTCCTGCAGGAGTCAAAAGCTAGCTTCTGTTTGTGATATTTCAGTGGTCTAACAAAGGTATCACCTACACTTGTCTTGAAAAATAAATAAGACACTTTATTCTATGACAACGAATATATTAAAATTATGAGTTCATTTATAATGTCGATTGACTGCTGATTGATTGTCTGAATGTATCTTCATAAAAAGTGATATAAACTGATTTTTTTTTTAAAAAAAAAATTAGTTCATCTGGAATCCATCTGGCCTTCACTGAAGATAAAAACTGGCAACTCCTCCTCAGGGCCTGAGGCTGAAATATTTCAGATCAGCTTGTCCCTGATTCTTGGGGCTGAAAATGTAAGAACCTTTTGTGTACAAGGCATTCACCCTACCACTAAGCTACACTTTCCCCAACACCTTCCACCCTGCAATCCGTCTTGGAGCAGAAGTGGTTCAACTTCATGGCAGTCTGTTTTGCATTACAGCAAGTCCAGCTTCAATCTCGATGGGAAAAGATCTGAAGGTTTGCAATGGGGTTTCTGTGGTTATATGTGCAACTAAATTCAGAAATTGAGTTTGCCTTGAGGCCAGTCACTTTGAGCTCCAGCATAAACCTGCACCCCTGTAAGGTGATACTATTAGAACACTCAGAAATGGTGAAAGTCCTTTTTTTTTAACCACAAATCTCAGAATCAGACAATCAGGGGTGTCACAGGATGTGGTGATGGCATCTGGCCTCGATGCCTTTAAAAGGGGATTGGACAGATTTCTGGAAGAAAAGTCCATTGCAGGTTACAAGCCATGATTGGGATGTATAATCTCCAGGCTTAAAAGGAAGGTACTTCAAAATGCCAGATGCAGGGGACGGGTATCAGGAGACAGGTATCTAGTTGTTTTGTGTGCTCCCAGAGGCATCTGGTGGGGCCACTGTGAGATACAGGAAGTTGGACTAGATGGGCCCTTGGCCAGATCCAGCAGGGCTCTTCTTATGTTCTAATGTAATCCCCCACTCAGCATGGACACTAGTCATGGAAGTTGCAGTATACACCAAAAACAATATTCCCCCTCTTCAAGAAGAATCATAACAACATAATGCACAATTATTGGATCTGTGTCACTCATTGCCACTGATCTCACAGGAATTACACATATTTGCTCAGTCACTTTCTACAAGAATGAGGTCTGCTAGTTGGGTCAACATTTCAAAATTTGAAACCTGCTGTCAACATTTCCCCAGGAAAGACATATTATGGTCCAAATGCTACAAATAATAAATGTTCCTCAAACAAAGATGAGAAAGCAACTGTGCGTTTGTTGCATGATAAACTGGAAAGCCCTTCAGAAGTGATATGTGGTAACTATCAAAGGATAAAGATTCAAGATAAATCTGAAAAAAAGATAAATCTGAAAAAGAAGAGAAAATGTTAAGTCATGTTAGTTCAACCCATTTTGTAACATACTTTTCCTCTTCTCCTTACGTAAGCACAGGAACAGAGAACATTGCTCTACATTGACTCCTCCATGGCTTCATCTAGCCATGTGTAATTAACACCCCGTCTGGAGTACATGTAGCTCTACATATGATATTGAAGTCCAAATTCCCTTTAGACCTAGCTAGCCTGGCTGGTGGTTGAGGCATGATGGGAAGAGTAGTTCATCAACATCTGGAGGGCTGAGGATGTCCCACCCTGTTGAACAATGGGTGTCAGCAGCTTCACAGGGATTCAGACAGGCTCTTTTCCCACTCTCATCTGGAGAATCTGGAGAGTGCACTTGGGACTTTTTACATGCAAATTATATGCTTTACTAATGAGTAGAAATGGGCACAAACTCAACCACGAATCAGAAAAACTGACAAATCAGGCTGGTTCGTGGTTCAGTTCATACCCACCTGCCCCCTTCCCACTGGCCCCATTGCCTTCCTACATGGTCCTGTCTCCTCCTCCTCCTCCTCCTCCTCCTTCCTCCTCCACCATCCTCATAGACAGCAGCAGCAGTGTGGCAACGACTGCAGGACCAGGTAGGGAGGTGATGGGGGCAGTGGGAAGGGGGTGGGCAGGCACCAGAGGAGGAGGCAGGAGGAGGTAGGTCCCTCCCTAGGCATGAACTGGAAAAATGAATTGCAAATTGGTTAGTTTTTCCACGAGATTATGATGGTTTGTGGTTCGTGCTCATCTCTACTGCTGAGTTGAACAGACCCCCAACAATGAATTCACATCATGGATTTGAGATAAAATGCCCTCATTCCAAAATATTTCCTCTGTTTTGCCTTTTGATAAGTATATATTGAACAACTCATTCACGACCCCATACCTTTAATCAATCTAGACTGTATGAAAGAACCCAGAGGGCCTTTTATTTTTCTCATCAAGAAATAGTTATTTGACCAATATCTGCTTAGCTTTTCTCTTGAATATCAAAGTGAGTGAGTTAGGTTTCAAATTTTAAATATAGTGCACTGAAAATACCAAGGCCAGAGTTGGTTAGGATTATAATACAAATGTATTATTCTGGGCCTTCTATGTCTTCACCATAAGTGAAGGCCAGGTTGAGGGAGAAGCACATTACTATAGTTTTATTAGTTTAACACTGTTGCAGACATTTTGCAGAACACCAAAAAAAATGATAAAAATCCCTTACATTTGACAAGAAACAAAATAAAACAATAATTTTTTTAAAGGAGGCAAAACTTTAAAGACTAACTGCTTCAGGCTGCAACTACATGGTCAAATTCATGGGATTTGTTCCACTTACAAAATGAATGAATTCAAAATATTTTTAACTGACCACATCATGCAAAGCTGATTTGAATCTGCCCAGCCCTTTTTTGTTCCAAAGCAGCTTTTTTCCTTCTGCTGCTGGGGGGCTTCTACTTTTTCAAGCCAGAATAATGTGAATGTTCCCCCCCCATGGTTAGTTGTGATACATTCTTACAAAGACCATGTCTATAGGTGGTGTTCTAGTGATGAAGGCAGTTGGGTGTACTGTTCAGAACTAGGGGAACACCCCCTCCTTGCATTCTTTCCTCACCCCTGATTGTCCTCTGATTTTTTAAAAAATTCTTGCATATATGAGATTAGAACTAGATCACCCTATCACTGGGTCATTGTTATTAATTTTTGTATATATCATCATCTTCCTGTCAGATCTGCAGAGTTGGGACCAGGGGAAGGAAGGAAGGAAGGAAGGAAGGAAGGAAGGAAGGAAGGAAGGAAGGAAGGAAGGAAGGAAGGAGCTCATGATGAATGGAAGGAAGAAAGGAGCTCATGATGAATGGAAGGAAGGAAGGAAGGAAGGAAGGAAGGAAGGAAGGAAGGAAGGAAGGAAGGAAGGAAGGAAGGAAGGGGGTGCTGTGGGCTGGGATGTGAATCACATTGCATCCATATGCAATGAATCAATCCACAGCGACTTCAAATAGGCTGCAAATCAAATTGCTCTGACTGGGCTTTCCGGTGTAGTTACACCCTTATTTTAATGTGAGCTTTCATGAATCTTACATTTTATGGAACTTATTTTGAGATATTTATACTGTGGTAATGATGTGATGAAATCATTTCTTTCCCTCAGTCTCCATATTCAGATAGGGGACCTCATAGCCCAGAATGCATTAAGAATTTCCCCACCACATAATTCGTAAACACTTTCCCACAAGTCATCCTACACATAGACGGGGCTCCCTTTTGTTTAGGAGGATATCTGAGTACACTTGGTTCTTGTATCCCACCCACCTTCAACAAAATGGAAGGCAAGCTCTATCTGTGGGCCAACTTAGATGTGGATCTATCTATGAGAGGAGCAGGGTTTCAACTCTGTTCTGACAACTCTGGGGCCTGCCTGAGGATCAACACCAATTCTTAGCCAACATCACCGCTTTTGAAGAAGGTCAATAATCAGCAACATTTTACAATTTCAGGCCCATTGACAATCCATTATATAACAAACATTACTTTTTTCAATTGCAACTCCTAAAATCCCACAGCCAACATGGCCACCAGATAGGAGTCACATGCTGAGCAGTGAAGGTATCCTAGGTAAAGGTAAGGGTTCCCCTTGACATTTAATCCAGTCGTGTCTGACTCTAGGGGGCGGTGCTCATCCCCGTCTCCAAGCCGTAGAGCCAGCGTTTGTCCGTAGACAGTTTCCGTGGTCACATGGCCAGCGCGACTAGACACGGAACGCCGTTACCTTCCCACCGAGGTGGTATCTATTTATCTACTTGCATTTACATGCTTTCGAACTGCTAGGTGGGCAGGAGCTGAGACAAGCGACGGGAGCTCACTCCGTCACGTGGATTCGATCTTATGACTGCTGGTCTTCTGACCTTGCAGCACAGAGGCTTCTGCAGTTTAACCCGCAGCACCACCACGTCCCACTGGAGGTATCCTAGAGTGTAACAAATGTGTGTTGTGCAATGAAGAAAGATTTCATGAAACTTACTTCTCAGTAAACCAGATGCAGGAGATTATTGGCTTTGAATAGAGATGAGGGTATTCGTATACGAATATGCCCGCACAGGTGGAAATAACGAGGGTCCACTCATGATTTTGCCGCTGCTGCCAGCTCCGTGGAGGCTTCCTATTGCGCCGTTGTCCACAATTGATTGCATCTGGCAGGAGGCGGGATGACAAGCCTCTCTGCTAGGTTGGAGAGTGGCTAATCCATTGCGGAGAACAGGAGTGGCTAATCCATTGCGGAGAATAGGAAGCCTCCACGGAGCCGGCAGCAGCGGTGAAATTGTGAGTGGACAGGCCCATGGGGCCTTGTTATTTTTCACCTGTGCGGGGATATTCATATTCATATATGAATACAAATACCCCCATCTCTAGTTTTGAACTATAGTCACAGAATTCCACAGTGGCTATGCTTAGTGTGCAATGCTGGAAGTTGTGGCACCAAAGAACAAACATGCCTTGTCTTTGGTGTCAACATACACAGAGTTGTGGCACAACCAATCAATGAGGAAGAATGAAGCAGGGAGCAAATGTAGGGTGGCTATATGTTCTCTTTTAGGGAGGACAATTCTCCATTTGAAAAACCATTCTCCTTTTTTGGTGGCATGTAAGTGGCCCTCCTATCCAGTAAGTTTCCTTGGCCAAGCAGGCCAATACCCTTGGTGTTTTGTTTTGTTCATAATTTGTTGTCAAGTCAATCCCAAATTATGAGGACTGTTTCCAGGATTTCTGTGGTACAGAGTACTCTGAAGTGGCTTACAATTTTTCTGTTTTTAACCTTATTGTGAGCAGTCTAGAACCCCAGTCCTAAGAGAAAGGCAGGATGTAAGCAGAACAAAAAAATAAAACAAATTTCCAGAGCACAGACAGAGTTCTGACTCCTGTCCTCTGAAGATGCCGGTCACAGAGACTGGTGAAACGTTCAGAAGAAGAACCTTCAGAACATGGCCAAAGAGCCCGAAAAACCCACAACAACCATCAAACAAATTTGTTGCTCCACCCCAGGCAGCAAAATATATTGGACTGCCTCTGAGAGGACTGCACTGCACAAGCCTTAAGATTTATATCGTCAATAAGAAGACACATTCCTTTTTGTGCTGACATGACCAATGTGGCTAGATCAGGCGGGGCCCAGTGTGCTTGCATTGTGAAATTTCACAATGCAAAATTCTATCTTTTTAATCATCTCATTAATAGCGATAATTTGTGAGTGACACAGCTGTTTCTCTGTGCTGACTTTTTAACTGCAGTTAAGAGCACAGCATAATTCCGCCTTCCCTCCATCCTTTTAAAAGCATAGATCCCTTTTGTCTCCCACACCCAAAATAAAGGGCTAGTTGTCTAAAAACCCTACTAACCATGGGACAGTATCTCAGTAGCTTTGATCCCAACCTCATTGAGGACAGCAATTTAACACCATCCTGTCAGGCCTTGATAATGCCTTCCTCAGAGGTAGTTTTCTCCTGCTTTCTCTTTGAATGCCTCTTCTCACCTTCCCTCCTTATCTTCCTCTCTTATGACCTGAGGCTAGGGCAGTGATTTGGTGAGCCAAAGAAGTTCTGGCTGAGTGGCTGCATCCAGCATTTGAGAAATCAGACACAAATGAGAGGGCCAGGAAAATGACGAGCCACCTGCATTGCATCATATGCAGCTTTGGGATATTGTAGACAAATGAGGCAAATGCTGGATTTAGACACATCTTAGCAGTGCCCCCAAATTCAAATCATGATTTTGAAAGAACAGCTTTATGAAGGATTGATCAAACAAGTCAACCAAGTAACCCACCAACCATTTCCAAAACAGAGGAGTTGTCTAGACATTTGTTAACCATTTAACAATAAATTAATAAATGCATTTAGGAAAAAGTAAAGCAATGCAAAAATATTTGCTGGGTTTCCAACAAAAGATCTAGAAGTTTTAGGTATCCAAAAGCTGTAGAAGCACCTCAGTAATTGTTGATAGTGATTTTATATTTTCATTTGGAATTTCTACGAGAGAATGGTCTAAAGAGAGGAACTCTGATTCTTCGAAACTTGGCATGATTATCTGATCAACCTAGGTATACAGGCTGTATCGGGATGGAGATGGATAGTGTGTTTGCCCAGGAATCACCAGATTTTTCCATAATGCAGAGTGGGTAACATGGAACTTGTGTGTTGCATTGGGCCTTTGGTCCCCTTTTTATTGCAGCTCCTCCACTCCCAAATTGTAGTGTCACAACAATTTGGAGGGAGGGCTGGTTTTACTCAGATCCTCGGCCTATGTACCTGGAATCATCCTGGGCCCATTCCACTTTAAGGTTGGCCGAGAAGCCATTCTAGACATTCTAAAAACCCTACCTGCATCAAAGGACCATATCCTGCAACATTGCAAGGACCGGTTTCCTGGTCTCAGACTTTGGTCCAGAAATCTTAGGGAATGGGCTCCTGATGACTTCAGAACTCCAGGCCCTGCAACATACCAAGATGCTAAAGTCTGTCCCTATATCTATTTAGGCAGCACCATTACAGGACAAAAAAAAATGTCAACCACAACACAAAAGCTTTGTTCATTTGTTTATGCTCTGATGTGATATGCTATGCCAGTTTTTGCATTCTGTAAAAAACAGACAGACAGGCACAAATCTGAGATCAGAAAGATCGATCTTCTAAAGTCAGCAAGAGAACTTTTCAGGCTCTTAGGACCCATTGTCTCTGGCTTTAAACTGCCATTATTGATCAGCAGAATTTCAAAGGGATATTCTTCTGTGAAACTACTGAATAAGATGTTCAGTTCCCTCATCTGTGGCCTGAACTGAAATAAGGGTTTTTATTCCACTATAGACGGTTCTGGTCTACCAACGTCCGTGTTATAATCAGCACTTCTTTGAATGATCACTGAGGTTATTATATATTCATTTAAGCTTTGGCATAACTAGCACAGGCCATATATTCTGCATTTGTTTTGCCAGCAATTTCACAGTTTACACTTTTTCTCTATATTCAAGCCACTCAGTGTGGGTGAGCATGCAAGGAGAGAGGAAATAGAAGACAAAACTGCTGTTGACAGAAAGCTTGTGGTACCTTAAAAAATAACAGACTCACAAGTTTTTGGGGTCACAATCCACTTCCTTAGACATACCACTTACATTCATAGTGGATTGTCATCTACTTGTAAAGATGAAATGTGTTAGCTTTAAGTTATTTTTAATACATGTTGGGACAGACTGGCATGGCCACTTCTTCGAAAATGGCTTGCAGTATTACTTGCTGCATCAGATGAAATGAAATCCTGCAAAAACCTATACTACAATAAATGTGTCCATTTTAGAGATGGGCACAAACCACTGGTTCTGTGGCTTGGCATGATTCTTTCCCCCCTGCTGATCAGCAGAACTGTGTTTGGCACCCTGCCCCCTTCCAGCAGGTGCCAATTCAGCAGCAGCACCTGGAGGGGGGGGCAGGTGCTGTTGAGTGGACACCTGCTGGATGGGGCAGGGTGCTGAACAGTAGGATCAGCTGTTCAGTAGGAAAACAAACCGTGTTGATCCACTGAACCAGTGGTTCATGCCCATCTCTAGTACATTTTAATGTGCCACAAAAAACCTTGTCTTCTCTATGTCTGCAGGGTGATTTGGAGCAGTGCAAGAGGTGGAGGGGGACAAAAGGTTAAACACCCTCTTCCTTGTTTCTTCTCTAGTGATGCCCTACTTTGCTATTTAGTTTTCCTTCTAGTGGAGTTGCATGTTTATGCAGTTAGCTCAAAGCATGGAAGAGCTACCTTTTGTTAGACTACAGAAACCCCCAGGCAGTATGGACAGTGCTATGTGAGGGATTCTGGGAGTGGTAGTCCAAAAAGTAACTTTTCCAGGCTCTGGGTTGGTCTTTGTTTAGGCATCCATTCACTTCTTTAAATGTGAGCCACTTGCACCTCTTCCTGCTACTGTGCCTTGGGCCAACTCCATGCCATGAATACTGACTTAACCCTAGTAGAGGTTGAAGGGCAGTTAAGGTTATCTCATAATCTTCCCTGAGCTCAGTCCTCTGTTTGTGTTCGAGCATATTTCCTTCTGTGGAGGGACATTTCTTAACTTTATATTCACAACAGATTTAATTAATAGAGAATTAGGCTTAATTTTGGAAGGCCTCTCTTCTCTCGCTCTCTGCTTTTGAAGGAACCCTGTGATAATTTCTCAACAGATAATGAAAGCCCTTCCTGTCTCCTAAACTGGTTGATTTATGTGCTGTTTGCTGTTTTTGAGAACACAAAACAATTAATTTATGTGTGAAAAGAACAGTGAATTAATCCTACGGAGCCCTGGAGCCTTTAAAGACCTGCATCGTATGTTGAGCTCGTTTAAAACTTGCATAAGAAATTAATGTAGACTCAAGCCCTTTCATTTAAAAAGTGCAGCTATAGTGGCTTTCCCTGGGATATCTGCAGGATCATTATTCAGAAAGGTTAAGGGGACTTTATTTTTTTTTAAACCATATTCAGTATGTATTTTCCAGTAACAGCTCAACATGGTGCATTTCTACTTATTAAGAGACAGATATTTGAAAAAAGAGAGAAAAGAGAGAAAGAAAAAGAAAGAAATGGGAGAGCTTTTTATTCATCCTCCACTTAATTTCCTTGCTGCCATGCCAGTCCTGGCTTAATGAATGTAATTGCTACCTTTGATGAAAATACTATTATCAAGATCACACATTACATTGGAAAACAGTTTTTCTTTAAACACAGCTACCCGAGGTCTCTAATTATGCATGTAACAAGTGGCTCCCGAACAAAAGACCATGTTGTCTACAATTGCTAGGAATTGGAACAAGGCAAATTTGAACAAAGGACAGATTAGATGTGCTCCAAGCGGCACAAAGCCCATTCCCCTGATTAATTTCCTGGAAAAAAACTAAAACAATTCTCTCTTTAAAAAGAAACTAACCCTCAGCTCTAGAATGATCCATATGCCGTTTGTGTCAGTCTATAGGATGATAATGGCGGCAGATTTTAGCTTGTCTAATAGTTAATAATTTAAAAGAGGAAAGCTCTTTTATAAACTTCTCTTTTCATATGTAAATAAGCACTACAAGCTCTTCAGGAATAATGGACAAAGGAAAACTGACTTCTCTGCAGAAATCAGGAGCCAAAGAGCACTTTCACTATCTGTAAATCTGTATTTCTGCATGTGGAATCCAATTATTTTATCAATGCATTCCGCATACACACTCCTTCTCCAGCTACAAAGCTGCTGGTATGGATAGATGGCTTTTTAAATTTAGGAAATGTTTCATTGCCTCTCTACAGTGAAGCCTCTCAGATCCAGTAAGCATTTTATTTTATTATACTCCTCAGTGAACATTTCCTGGTTAAAACCAACATCTCTGATCATATATTAGTTTATATTTTCTCTCTCTCTAGCAAAACAAAGGAAAGAATATAGGCAATGCTGGAGAGTCAGTACAACTAGCCATAACAGGCTACATTATGTCTATCAAGTCATTTTCTCCTTGTTGTTAAAAACATGTATTTAAAAAATAGTTTTCTGGTCAGATGCTTTGGACATTCTACCAGTAGCTATTTCCAATTAGAGTAGCTTTTTTCAGCCTGGTGCTTTCAGGATGTTTTGGTTTACAGCAGCTGTCACCCATTAACGATTGGCTAGGGTGTTGTGGTTGAAAACATCTGGAAGACTCCTGGATAGGAAAAGCTTGAATTATTATGGGATGTAGTGGCTAGCATGCTAGATTGTAATGTAGTGGTTAGTGTGTAAGGCTCAAATGCCCCCTCAAACTCAATGGTCACCATGTTATTCTGGAGTAATCACTATCTCTTGTACTTCACACCATTCCAGAGAGCAGGGAAGAAGTACAATTATGTACACTGTGTTGAGTTCCATGGAGCAAAGGTGGGATAAACGTGAACCATGAAGAATTATGCAGCTGTGGGAGAGGTTATATTATTACTTTAAGAGAAGAAATCAATTGTAATCTACTGAAGCTCACACTGGAATACACTGGTTAGTCATAAAGACGGGTGGGTTGCCTCAGCGGGCTTTGGGACTGAAAATCATGCTCTCAGACTCCACTGCAGACCACACAGGGCATAGAAGCAGCTATGAGAAAAACCAAGCAAGAAGTACTCGCTCCAGGCCCCTGTATTGAAAACTACGCCTGCAGGCCTCCTAGAGAATAAATAGGCCCTTTGAGGGCCTCCCTCCCCACCCCCACCATTATATAGGCTGAATATTTTTGGACCCTGGGGGGACGCAGACATGCCCTTGTTCTTCTGTTTTCATTGCTTAAGATAGCACACCATTTTAGGTTATTAAAACTAAGGTGCCTAATAAATGGCAAAAATTGGAAGTAACTGGTTATAAAATAATTACATCTGATTTAACTTCTTCATTGCAACAACTAAGGAATTTGTTGTTTAGTCGTTTAGTCGTGTCCGACTCTTCGTGACCCCATGGACCAGAGCACGCCAGGCCCTCCTGTCTTCCACTGCCTCCCGGAGTTGGGTCAAATTCATGTTGGTTGCTTCGATGACACTGTCCAACCATCTCATCCTCTGTCGTCCCCTTCTCCTCTTGCCTTCACACTTTCCCAACATCAGGGTCTTTTCCAGGGAGTCTTCTCTTCTCATGAGATGGCCAAAGTATTGGAGCCTCAGCTTCAGGATCTGTCCTTCCAGTGAACACTCAGGGTTGATTTCCTTCAAAATGGATAGGTTTGTTCTCCTTGCAGTCCAGGGGACTCTCAAGAGTCTCCTCCAGCACCACAATTCAAAAGCATCAATTCTTCGGCGGTCAGCCTTCTTTATGGTCCAGCTCTCACTTCCATACATCGCTACTGGAAAAACCATAGCTTTGACTATGCGGACCTTTGTCGGCAAGGTGATGTCTCTGCTTTTTAAGATGCTGTCTAGGTTTCTCATCGCTTTCCTCCCAAGAAGCAGGCGTCTTTTAATATCGTGGCTGCTGTCACCATCTGCAGTGATCGTGGAGCCCAGGAAGGTAAACTCTGTCACTGCCTCCATATCTTCCCCTTCTATTTGCCAGGAGGTGATGGGGCCCGTGGCCATGATCTTAGTTTTTTTGATGTTGAGCTTCAACTAATAACTATGCACTATTACAATTGTAACAAGATATACCCTCCTATGTGTTAGTTGTTTTCATTACATTTATATTGATAGGAGGTGTGTCCTGATGTGGACCTGGTCCTGATGTGGACCAGGTCCTGGTGTGGCCTGACTATGTTGGTGTTTTTGGCACCATAGGCCAGTGGTTTGTAGCATTCAGATTTGTTTTTCAACAAAGGCAGTATCTAACAATGGTGTTTTGCTTATGGAACAAAGGGACCGTCATACCTGGGAGAGGGGAGTTTTCCTCCCTTTAGTAGCTTCTAATACACACCCAAAACCAGCTCTGAAGGGCTAGCTGACCCTTCAAAGTCAATGTTCAGGTAGCAAAAGGGAAGAAAAGAAGGAAATTTTCACAACTACTGGCTTCAAAGCATTCATATCTCACTTTACCCACTTGGCTGGTCCTTCCAATCATCCTACATTTATAATCCAGGAAGGGCAATGGTCTAGCACGGGGTCCCCAACCTTTTTCACCCCGCGAACCGGCTGGGGAAGGCGGGGCACCCCCCGCGCTTGTGCGCATGCACGAACAAGCATGCACCCTCTCTCGCACAAACAAGTGTGTGCTTGTGCGCATGTTCAAACGGCTGCACGGCGATCGCACAGGTGCGCTGGAGCGCACGCACAGGTGCAAACAGGCTTGTGGGGTGAGTGCGTGCAGGGGGTGGGGCAGGAGGTCTGTCTTCGCGGCCCGGTCCGGCTCAGGCCACGGACCGGCACTGGGCCATGGACCGGGAGTTGGGGACCTCTGGTCTAGCATACATTCGGAGGCCCTCTTTTCTCCAAGGAAACTGTTTGCATCCTCAAGTGGTGAAACATGAAAACTGTTTATGTATCACTGGACAAGCACGTGCCAAAGTTATATTCAGTGAGCCTGGATAGAACCCAAGTCAAAATGGACCCTGGTTTTTTTATCAGCAGAGTGTCATGCACATTGTCCCTTGGGCTACTAAGGGGTCAATATAATATTCTCATGGGCCGGAGCATAATAGGCCTTTAACCACACAACTTTCTGAAGTTGCAGTGGGAGCAGTTGAGAAAATTTCCATCACTGGCACCACTCCTATGGAGTAGGCCTTCAGGTGAGCTCTAGCATTTTCCTGCCAGTATCACTTTAGTGCTCATGCAATTTGCCTAGAAAAACAGGGATAATGGTGTTTTCTCTGTACCTCCTACAACTGTAACTAGAAACATTTGTCTGGAGGGGTATTCATTGCAAACTTGGGCATAAGAGTATTGAATTTTTAATTATTTTCTTGATTGTTGTAGTTTTTTCACTAACAAGGATGAGGATTATAGTGGATATTCTTTCTCATGTGGTCCTCCTCCCCGAAAAAAACTCGATGGGCTATGGATATTTTATACTTTGCTTTTGGTGAACGGGGAAGAGACATTTGTCACTCTGTCTCAGGCGAAATATCTCGGAAAGTGTACCACTGGATTAAAATATTGCCACACAGTCAGGAGTGAGATCCAAGCTTTAACCGAACAACTTCAGAATTCTCTTGCTGCCTCACAGTCACAAACAAACCCTATAACAACCACTGCAACCAGCTTATGTTGCTGCCAAAAGGAGATAAACCCTTATCTTGGCTTGTGAAGAACAGTTCAGCCAACTAGATTTAGGATAAATTTTAAAGATTATCTGGGGCAGAGGACTTTGTTTTAGTGAAGAAGGATTGAGCTGGCTGACCTTCAGGTATTTTTTGATTGTTTGATGGCTATCCTAGACATTTATAAGATTGACAATTGGGGGGGGGAAAGCATGTATTGCATGCAAGAGGATCCAGGATTATGGCCTTGCTTTGCCAGGCAGAGCTGTGAAAGCTTTGCTGGAACCCCTGGAGAGTTGGTGGCAGTCAATAGAGCTGGAAGCACGTTTAGCTCTTCAAATGTGGATTATGGGTGGGTGGAGAGAACTGCAGAATAACAGAAGCCAAACCAGCAATATAAAGTAAAATAAAACAACACTTCAGTATATGAAAAGTCAGTTCACTCCAGTGCCAAAGCCGACTGTGTACTAACTATAAGAGTTAACTCTGGAAAGCAAAACATTTAATTATTCTTGCATGGGTAAATTTCCTTGACATATTTTCCCATGTCTTTTTCTCTTAGACACCACAGAGATTTAGGTATCCTTTTACATATGGAAGAGCTTCTGTGCCCTCTACTGTGCAAATCAGAGATGTTCAGTCCGTTTGCTGTCAAATGGATGGCCCTCTAGTGGCTGGCTTTAAAGGGGTTTGGAGGGGGAGGCTAAGGAATCTCACCGAAAAGTAAAAAGCTAGGGGTAACTCTTGTGTAGCATTTCATTCTTGTGCAACAACTTATCATGTGAGACAGAACATGGAAATACTACATCAGAATGAGCTATCAATGCAATTTCCCCAGAAACAGACAACTTTGGAGTTGAGGGCAAAAGGCAATTATTATTTTTTTAAAAATGTTTTCCCCCTGACTCTTTATGCACTTGAGGTACCTGCCCAATTTTAGAACCAACATAAACTAAAACTGTTATGTCTTCTTTGTATTATATAAAAAATAATGTGCTTATAGGCATATGTTTCTGAATAAGCTAGGAAGAAAAATCTAAAACAAATCTGTTTTCCTGAACAAATAATAAATTCAGACAGATGTAGACTTAACCCATGTCTGACCTGAATTTTCCTTCATAGGTGGAGTGTAGGATTGTAACTCAGTTTCCCATTTTACATGCTACTTTTTATATATAGGGTTTTAAAGAAAAGTACACACTCACTCACTCACACAATTTTTCTTAAACAGATATTGATGTATATGAGCATATATATGAGCATCCATTTATGTGAGTAGTTTGAAGTGGGGCAGTCTACCCACAAGTTACCCTTTCTGTGAGAATATGCCCTTAACATAAATATTTAACTGCTGAGGGAAGGAAACAAAAGACAGTAGATCTAGGATCAGAGTTATTCCTTTAGGTACCTTTCATTTCTTCTTGGAACAGCTCCGCCCCACCCCCAAGGAAGAGCCCTTCCCACAAGCGATCTACAAAGCTATCTGGAAAAAAAACAACTCTTGAAAGCATCAAGCAGTCCCCAGATCCCTAAAAGAGGTTTATCCTCTATCTAGACAGCTGTGCCGGATTGGAAAGGACAGCATTGGCGCCTGTATAAGGATCTAGAACAGGCTGATCATCAGGTGATCACTAGAATACACCTCCATAATTGGTAGTACCTCTCTTTCTGATCTTTTCAGAGTGCTGGACTTTATGAGGACACAAGAGCAAAACCAGATCTTAAAAATAATATCAATTCCTTTTCACCACTCTTCATTTCACCAATGCAACTAATCCTTTCGGGGGGGGGGGGGAGGTACACATTAGTTTCATTCTTGTTGATAGTATTATTTGATTTTATATTAGTAATACTAAAACTGGATCTATTATTGTTATAGTATGGATCACTTATGTTACAGTGTGGTTGCAAAGGCAACGGTAGTCCTCTACCTGAAACTGATCTCTTGCACTGGTTGTGGGGGTTTAAGCCCAAAATGATTCCTTGCTGGCATTATTGCCTCACTCAGCTTGCATGTTTTAATGCCATGTCACTGCTGTATTGGAGAGGTGTAGTCTCAGGGTCTCAGTCCTCATGCACATATGGTGAGTGACTAAAGGTACTTTCCTTTCAGAAGCAAATCACTGAATTGCTATATATAATGTGACCAAGCACTGCATATTACTTAGAGATGACTCCTGTTCTTAGTGTTCATGGGGGAGAATGGATCTCATCTCCATGTTACTTGCAGCTGCCAGAATGGAAATCTCAGACAAGGGACAATTTGTCAATCAGGGCCTGTTTTGGCTAGACCTCATCTTATACTTTATGCACTGAAAAGCTTGCTTTTAAACATGACATATAGAGAGAGGACTTACCAAAAAAAAAAAAAAAAGGGGGGGGGAGGACAGTCTGCTAGTCGCTTGGTTGCCATTTATTTGGGTTTTAACAATTAAAATTTCAGATAAAGAGTTCTTATACAGCTCAGAATAGTTCTGTATTTCTCCACTGAAGGGCTTCTGCTCAACCAACACTCCTTTGCATTCTTCCCTGCTTTTTTATCCAACTACAGTTTCATTTTTCTATGGTCTGCAGTTGGTGGTTTGTCTTTCCTACTTTTTGTGCTGAATAATACACACACACACACACACACACACACACACACACACACACACACACACACACACACACACACACACACACACACACACACATATACACAGTCATGGCCAAAAATATTGGCACCCTTGCAATTCTGTCAGAAAATGCAACCCTTCTCTCAGAAAATTGTTGCAGTTGCAAATGTTTTGGTACTCACATGTTCATTTCTTTGGTTTGTGTTGGAACAACACAAAAAAAACAGAGAAGAAAAGTCAAAACTGATACAATCCCACACAGAAACCCACGGGAATGGAGAAAGCTGCAGGACAGAAGCGGGAAGTTTTTAATTACCAAAAATCACCCCCTGTTGGGCTCAGCCACGCAGCACGCTCGTGGCTAAGCAGCGGTGATTTTATCTTTATTTTATGTAATTTTATATGGTTTTATTGTTTTTATTTAGTTGAAGCTCCTATTTTACTTTCCGGCTGGAGGCATGATTTTAACCTTGGCAAAAGCAAACACAGAGATAATGACCGCTGGAGCTGCCGAGAGACATTAGAAATACCAGTTGCCTCTGTATTATACAATTGAAGCCTTGGAAAGAAAACAGAAGAAAAATAACACCATTACTCCTTCTTGAACACAGAGAGGAGATCCAGCATAAGCACTAATCTCCAGGAGTCGCTAATAAGCTACTCTCTCATCTTATGTAAGAAAAATGGGATCCTAAAAGAAACCTCAACCCTTTCCCCCAGTGGATAGCAAGCATCTACTTGAATCAAGTCTGCAAGAAAAGCATCTACTTTGTCTAAGAGAAGCCATCTGCCTTTGGGGGGGCTGTCCGGCATTCAGCAGGGGCCTTGATCTGTCGACCTCATCAACTTACAGTTGGCTCACAGTGAGTAAAAGTCCTCCAAGGAACAGGGTGGAATAACCTGCCCTTTAATGGTTTATGTTTAAAGTGCTTACCGGGGCTAAGAAGTTTTCTATACAGCTGCTATTGACCCATATTCTCCTCCCTCTGAGTGGAAGTTTTTACCTGCAGAAGTAGAAGGGGATACTAAATAAGCTAAATCTGTGGAATACAACCATGGTCACCACTAGGACCAAAAAAACCTGTGGCAAGATTAAAAAAGCTCCCAATAATCCAAACCAGAAATCAATAGCAGACTTCTGTGTGGCCTCAGATCTCATCAGCCAACGTGAATATGTTTCCTCTCATAATCAAAGGCCACTGAGGGAATTTACATCAAGTACCCCACTCACTACGGACAATGTAGGCATAAGTAATAGAGAGACATACCAGAAGATTGCAGCCAAAACCCCGCAGTCTGGAGAAGTAACCGGCAATTGGTCTCTGGACCCAGAACTCCTAGAGAAGGCTCTCTGCCTCTATGGAATCACTCTATAAACACCTAAACCTATCAACACCTGGACCCAAGGAGAACCATATGGGGTGAAAAATAGGTCCCCAAGATGCCCAAGGGCTCGAGAGTGAACAAACTAGGATTATTTACACCCAACTACGCAATCAGTGCTTCCTCTCAGCCAAATCCAACCAAAGCATCTTCAATAAGCTGCATGTTTTAAAGAAAGAAATCGCTGATATTAAAGCAACACTACAATGCATTGCTGACATGATAAAGCTGGGGATTTTAAAAGCAGCACCCCCCTCAAATCCTCAGAATACTGAACAGAGAGGACCTCAGGCAAAAAAGGAGCTGGGCACAAAAGATCAAACACAAAAAGATAACTCCCCAGCCTTTAAAGGTCAGAGATATTCACAGTCATCGGAAAAAACAACTCAGGACCGAATGCCCATCTCTGGGATGACCCTAAAGGCCTGGGCCGACCCATATGACCTAAGTAATGCCACAGAGGGACCCGACTTAACATCCTCCAATCCTGAGTTAATAACTATAGACAAATGGCGGGGAAACACCCCAGAAGGACCCTATCCCCAGCATCCACTTGCAGTGACAGTATGCAAGGAAAATATGCACAGAAAACCCCCAAGGGACAGTAACCTCAGATAGTGAAGAGCCCACCCCAGTTGAAACCCCACCACCCAAGTCCGTGAACCATATCACCATCTACAATTGGCCACTAAGAAAATCAAATGGCACCTGGGCCTCCAACTCAGAAATATTGCAGACAATAACAGAAACACTGGGTGAGGATTGGGATGCTCAAACGAACACAAAATGCTACTGTATATATCCCAGTAAGCCGGGGCAATTAAGAGGCAGGGTGCACATGATCTTCGCCAATAGTAAACAGGCCCATCATTTTTGGAGCCTGTTATACAAGTTTGAAAAAATAGCAGTATCCTTCAAATGGGGAATACATACAACCTACTCAAATATCAACCTCAAACCGATCACAAAATTGGACACCTACAAACTAACAAATAAAATCAGAGAAATTCAGGTTCCAGAACAAAGAGATGGCCCCTCAGCCACTCTCATAAGGAAGATAACAGCCGAAAATCTCAGCGATAACCCTCACAGATCTAGGGCCGAAGCTTCCACCATTTACAACAGTTCACCTTCCAAAACTAAACCAGATGGCAGAGGAAAGGAAGCGCACACTAATTTTGCAACCTTTCCAAACAGTATCCCAATTAACAAGCCCCGCGATTTTACAAGCAGAATCAAAAACCAGAGTAATCAGGTGAAAATGCTCCCAAGGCCAAGGCCTCTTTCAAAAGGTATTATACCCCCCAGAAATGACGGAATACACCATCCACACAAAGAGAAGATACATCCAGCCTACACAATTGGAACTAACTCCGATTCCATCCCCAAGTGGCTCATGGGCAATAGATATGCCCCTTTAGTAGCTTTTCCCCAGAACTGACTATTGGCAGGCAAAAGACAAAAACATATGAAGAATCCTTCACCCTGGAATATTGCATGGGGAAAAAACAAACAAAAAAATCCAACTTCACAAAGATCCCGTAGTCCCAAATGTAACAAAGATTACATACCCAGGTAGAGCTGAAAGATCTTCCTTTAGTAGAGAGACACAAAGAAACCAAAACAACAAAGACTGGGCCCGTAAAGACTATCCTTTACCCACACCAGCTGCTGCCCTCACCTACAGAGGATGTCAGTCATCAGATGTATCTCAGCCTGCTCTGGAGAAGCCAACGATATACAAGGAAGGGAACCCCATTAAAATTCTCTCTGCCACAAGAGGGGAAATGACCCCAAAGGTAGATGAACTGAACGTTCAGGAGCGAAATGGGGCACCAGACATTCAAGTATGTCGGTGTGCTCCAGAAAGCAATCAAAAATCTGCATCTCAAGTTGAACTTTTTTATCATGGAATGTGGCAGGCTGGACCAGATGTATCTCCCATACCCATGATACCCCTTTCTTCCGCCGTAAATATGACATCATTCTTCTGCAAGAAACCTGGTCTGACAAAGATATAGTACTAGATGGTTTCAACTCTTTCGTGGTAAGGGCAATCCCAGGGCGTGGACCGGGGAGACTGAAGGGGGGGTTGGGCATTCTGGTATCAACGGCTCTGAAAGGGAAATCTACGATGAAACCCCCCTTGAGACAGCTGGCCATGGCAGTAGTACTAATAGGGGGTATGAAAACCCCACTGATCATTAACATTATACTTACCTCCCACATCTAGAAAAGCAGAAACAGAAGGAAATTGGATAGACCTTGAAAACTATACAAGAGAGCTTATCATGGAACATCCGGACGCTTTGGTCCTGATTGGTGGGGATCTAAACGCCCGTATGGGACCAGATGACAACTATCTGGGAACCAAATTTAAGATGATAGCCAATATAAGAAATGATAGTGTGGGGACCCTGAATCAGGAGAGGGCATCTAAAGATCAACGTGCAAACTATGCTGGGGCCTGTCTGTACAAATTTGCCTACAGAATGGGCCTCTCAGTTTTAAATGGCACAATTACAGGTGATACTCCAGGAAAATTCACATTTATGGCAGCATCCAAAGCTAGCACAATTGACTGCATCCTGGTGTGCAGGGCTCTCTTTTCTATGGTTGAAACTCTCCAAGTACTTCCTTACATGGAGGGGGATCACTTCCACCTACATCTAAGTTTTCACCTAAACATTATAAACCTAAACACAGAACCGAGATATCATACTGAAATTACAGCATTAGAAAGAGTGGGCTGCCAAGTAAGATGGTCACCTAAACTGGCACAAAATTTAAAACAGCTTCTAACCTCGAAAAATCTGATTGACTCCCTTAATCCAGTAGGAAGCCAGCCAGTCCACCGGAATCCTATAGATATCTATGAAATTCTCCTACAACAGCTAAATCCACACCTTGTCCATTCATATAGTAGAAACCTTCAGAAATCATATAACCAATCCAAACCTTGGTTCAATCAAAGCTGTAAGGTAGCAAAACAATTAATAAACCAGACATACCAGGAATACCTGAGAGCAGAAGACCATGTCAAAAAAGAGGCCCTCCTAAAACTATTGATACATAAAAAAGAATACAAACAGCGGATACACCACAGCAAAAAAGAACACACTAGAGAACTATGGAGGAAGGTGATAGAAGCAGCAAAAGACAAAAATCCATCCCTTTTCTGGAAACTAATTTCAGGCAGACTATCGGAGCCCAAACACTCATTATCCTCTTGTATTCCACCAGATAAATGGGTATCTCACTTTACAAGTATGTATGGAATAGAGCAGGCAAAACAAATAGTCAAACAAAGAATAGAGGACAATGAATATCAAACAGACCTCTCTAGCATTCAAAACATGGCAGTAAGGAGTTACATCAAAAACTGTATGGAACCAGCCAAATACTTAACGTCTCTGGAAATTAAAGGAACTAGAAGAGCCTTTACCTTGGCAAGGTGTTTGGCCCTCTCCTCTGCTGTACTAGAAGGAAAGTATAAAAACACGCCTTTTGCTGAAAGGTTATGTTCCTGCCACCTGAGGGAGATCGAGACCATACAGCATATGTTCTTCACCTGCCCATTGTATGACGTAGCATGCAAAGAGACTATTACCCCCTTAATAGAAAGAATCCCAGGACGTTCAGAGGGAAACAGGCTTGAGTTCTTTCTCTCGGATGTTGATATGCAGATCACCTGTCAAGTTGCGAAATTCTGTGCAGCAATACTTCGATTGCAGAAGTCAAATTTCAACTACATAGTAGCTCCCAGCTGTATGCATGCTAAAATGTTCTAATGGAATATTTAAAGTTAGAAATTATAAGGTTTTATACATATGTGACTGGTCTAAGGACTGTAAATAAACTATTCACCCCGTTTGTTACATCATGACCCTTCTGCAGACAGAAGATACTTAACAAGACCATAAGACAAGTACATGCAAAAGCAATGAATCAATGATGAAGAAATATAGCAGGGCTGGCTGTAAGAATAATTTCAAAATCATACCTTTATTAGGGCAATGAAGAGGGCACAACAGTTGATGATTTTTGAAATTTCCGTAGTCAGAAAACATTCTCCTGCGGTATTTTTACCAGGCAGGAAAAGCTACCTGCAGGTATATTTATCAGCTGAAACCTCAGGGCCAAATTAGACATGCCATTTGTAAATTTACCTTTTTTTAAAAAATAAATAGTCAGCATGGAAAATAGGTAAAAGTGACAGATTGTATATGTTGGGAAGAGGGCTTGAACTCTGTGTTGTCACTTATAATCACTCAGTCCTAGTAGTTTCTCTCCAATCTCATTTCATTTAAATCACTTTTTTTCAGATTCACAGTTCCAAAACATGTTTAAAACCCAAGCCCCCAATGTGCATGCAAGTTAGATTTTTTCCCCATTATAGATTTTCAGTATACAAACTGTGACTTTAACTTGATAAAGATCACCATGGAGACTGTAAAAAAACAAATAAAAAACATCTGACACAAAAAAAATCTGATTACAATCAGTTGTATACAGCCCACAACAAAATAATCCACATCCAGATCAAGAATGTGATATAATGCATGTGTGATACTTGCAATAGAAATTATTTTAAGTCAGAGCTGGGACTCCATACATGGAAGCAGCCCATCTGTTGGTGGAGGTTATTGTGATCCAGTAGAAATTCCTTGCTAGGAGAATGTAGTAGATCAGGGCAGCAATTTCCATAAATTTTCCATTTACCTTGCAACCTTCAGCAATGTATCGCAGAGTGTGATTCAGAGGGCATAATGGGATGGGGAGGAAGAGACAGAATTGGCAAACGTTGCTCCCTCCCCCTACAGTTTGCAGAGCTCTGCTCGAGGTTACTCTGAGTCCAATACATAACCTCTACCTCCTCTTTAGAAAATGCTTTGTACTTTTAATAGCTCCATCAGAGGTAGAAATCCGAGACAGAGCTTTCCCAAATATAGAGATGCAATGAAGAGAAAAAATCCTGCACCTCTTAATTTCTACTTGAGGTGAAAATGTTAAAGGCCCACAGCTGCTGAAGAGAAAGAGGTGGCAAAACTGATTCATGTACATTCATAGTAAATGCAGAGACATAAGGGCCAGAATCCTACTGGGCATTTATGCCTGCATAAGTTTAATTGCACCAACCAGAGTGGTGAATTGCCACTAGTTAAGAAGTTGCCACTCGAAGTTGCCCAGCTGACACATGGCCAGAAATGCCACTGGTAACTTGGCAATTCACAGCAATTCACAGCTGCAGTTTATGTAAATATACTTATGCTCATGTAAATCCCCAGCAGGATTCTGGCCAAGCAGTATGATGATTCAAACAACTGCATAATTAATATAGGCACAGTGGTATGTATTATAGGATAAATGTGGCATAATGAAAACCGCTCAGATGTAACAGATATAAGCATTCCAATATGCAAAACTGCAGCCAGCCAAGTATCATCTTAGATGGAGTTACCCTTCACTGTCAAAGAGGAAAGAATGCCTTTTCTAAGATGAGAGAAGTAAACAAATTCAGCATGTGCTTGTTCAAATCAACATCCATGGGTTTCTGGTCTGTAGCACCACTTTTGGGGGTATCTTGATGAAATGAAGACATATCCAAGTATCAAGGAGCACAGCTTCCAGGCCGCAGTCTTCATGTCATTTGCACTGATAGTATCATGAAAGTTCATGTATTCCAAAGCACACTGCCAAAGCTTATGTACCAAAATCAACAGGATTATTCAGAAGCAGAGGTTTCACTGATTGCTGGCTTCAACAAGTGCATCGAAGTGCTATTTTTCCACAGAAGAATATCATAACTATTAGCAATCCTCTATAAAAGGCACTCCATCAGTCATGTCACATCTCCATCTTAGCATACCATTGAGCAAAAATATACATCCTGCCAAGTCCAGTTTAGAAAATCAGTCCAGGAGACTGATTATCTATGGCATTAACCTATTTAATCTTAGAACTGCAGAGCTCGAAGGGACCCAATGCATCACTGAGTCTAGCCCAGTGGAGGCAAACATTTTTTGGGCTCGCGTGCCCAAAATGAGGGGGGGGGGGGAGAAACCAGTGGCTGTCGTGCCGCCCGGAAGTCCAGAACTGGAAGTGGCGGTTTCAGGGGGAATCATAGGGATGGACCCAGAGGACCAGGAACAGGAAGTTTAAGGGGGAATCATAGCGATGGACCCAGAGGACCAGGAAGTGGCAGCGGAAGGGGGAATCCCGGCTGCAGCCAGCTCATAAGGTTTGCCTCCACAAGGGAGGGTGGGTGGGCCAATACCTCGCGTGCCATAAGAAAGGGCTTCGCGTGCCACCTGGGGCACGCGTGCCATAGGTTTGCCATCACTGGTCTAGCCCGTCAGAGAGGCACAGTGGGGAATTGAACTCCCAACCTCTGGCTCCGCAGCCAGACACCTAAACCACTTTAATCAAGCTTAGCCCAATGGCATGCAAAGTATTGCAGAGTATTTTGAACTTCCCTGAAGTATACTTCCCTAATGTGTTTTATGTGAATAGAAGTTTAGAAATTTCCTGGATACTTTGTTGGATACAGAGCTTCTTCATCATAAATTTACATTTAACATTGTGTGTGTTTATCTGAATAAGCACCCCAAATTAACAGACACAAAGTTTCTAAGATACTATGTGGTTAAATAGAGCAGCCTTGTATATTCCACCAAGCCAGAATCAATTGAAATTTTTTCTTCTACATATACATGACTGGGGTGTAATGCACTATAGTAATTCTTCTTTTTTTAATCCCTCCCTCTCTCTGTGTGTACTGTGATGATGTACAAACGGTTGCAAATGGAGCTACAACTTTTTTACCATATGGCCCTTTTGTGCTAGAAAAATAGGAATAGAAGGGTAACCCACAACTCCACCAGTAAAGGCACGCTGTTTGTAACTTCATGTGAAGTAATCATTGCTACAGTAATTAAATCTTTTATATTTTAGTATTCTTGAGCAATGCATTTTGCAATGGCGTTCAACTGGATATTTGAAGTTCCTTCATAGATAGTGCCTGAAATAAACCATCAGGGAAAAATCAATCAAGCGTATAAACAGTGATTAAAGAACTTTTCAGTAAACACCCAACCATGAAACCAAGATTCAATATGCAATCAAGCCACAGCCAACAATTCTATAACCCATCTCCAGCTACTGGAATGGAAGTAATTTTTGTCATCAATGATGTATTAACCACTGAGCAGAAACTTTTACCATGTGTCTGAAGTTTAACCACAAAGAAAATGTAAGGGGAATTTTTCAAAAACATTAACCTGCATGTATGACAACGGCTACCACAGAGTTTCATATCACCTGGTGAATGTTACTTTCAATGGAGATATTTCATACATTAAGCCATGAGACACTGACTGGTGAGATAGCAATATCTGTACAGGCATGGGCTTGTATTCAGATCTAATCATACTTAGAGTAGACCCAATAATTCCACTGGAACACAAGTGAGTCATGAGTAATTTCAGGTCACAATGGTTTCAACAGGTGTATTCTAAGGATGACCAAGACAGGATATCATGCACGATCAGCCCTATATTAGCCTATGCATCATATACTCAAGATATCACAGTGTATTTCCTAATAGAAGTGTCCATTAGTAGACAGGCATTATTATTTCAGACACACATATTGATATCCTTGGATGGGACCAGTTTTTCCGTGAAGCAATCCTATGTAGTTGGTGTTATCACGTGAATCACATAAAGGAGCATCACTTCATCTGATCTACATTCTAGTGCTGGCATCTTAACAAAGTATGGCATGCAGTCATTTTTCCTATAGCAACTTAAGTTGGGAGTGGGAAGTCAGGAATTTCATGTGGCTAATTTTAAAAACCTGGGTAGGCACCTTCTGAAAAGTAGTGGGGCTGCACATGCCCCCCCCCCCTGCCGGACACTGAAGGGCTGCGCTGGCTCCACCACTCTCCCACTTCCAAAACATTTTTCTGTTCTTCTACATAAGACTGACAGCAGATATCATTTAAGGGAAAAATGGGGGGGGGGGGGACTGTGGAGCCATAGGCTTGGGGGGGGGGGTTGTCCATGGGCCGTAGACACTCCTTTTATATACAAAACCATCTGATTTTCAGATCCCTGTATACTTGATACCAAGTATCAGTAGGAGACATGTGGACCATGAAAAATACTCCATCAATAACTTTCTGATCATCCGAGCTCAAACTTGAGAAACTGCTACTTACCAATCTTGCAGTCCCTGTAATATTTCTCAATAGGATAATCCTTTGTGAAGCCAACTCCACCCATCCATTCAATACATTTACTAGTTGTTAGAGTTGCAACCTAAAAAATATGCAATAGGCACGACATAACTTATTTTAGGGTTAGATGTTCTGATCAGAAGAAACAAAGAAAATTATGTCTATATCCAACTTTAGTAACAATGACAAGTTTTAATATTTACACACAGTGGTCAGAAGCCTGTTGCACAGTGTTATACCACACAACTCAGAGGACATCACAAGCACTGCTTTTTAGGGGGGGAATTAAACGTTTCCTATTCTCCCCCTCCATCCAAGTTTCTGGAGACCCCTACAGATCTTGTTCATCCTGGAGAAGCCTTTGGGAGCCACAGAACAAGGAACAGAACTCTTTGATGCCTGAAAATCACTCCCACCAGGACCATTACATTATATTTCTTTATGCAAATAACTTCCTTAATGAAAGCCACAGTTTTGTTCACTTCATTCTCTACCAGTGCCATCAATCCAATGACTGCATTATAAGAAGCAAGGCAGTAAATTTTAGAAGGTAGAGAGAGTTTAGTTTTGCAATTTCGGGAAGCCTTCAGCACGACCTGTGCTGGCTGGAGCTTCTGGGAGCTGCAGTCCAAGAACACCTGGGATTACCCCAGGTTGGGAACCACTGGTGTGTATGATTATTTATACAAAGCTTCAGGATTGGGGGCAGTTGCACCTTAGGCATTGGAAGAAGCCAGACTGCCAGGCAAATAATAAAGGGTTTGAAGGCTTCTTTTTCCTCAGACAGTTGGCAAGCCTGCCTAATCCCACTGCAAACCGCTGCTGAATTCTGAGATGTTCAACAGCCATCTTCAGTATAGCATGGAGCATATTTGCTGTTCAGAGCCAAAAACCTGCTTGACATGTCTCAAGTCATCATACTGTAGAAGAGCTATTTCAGTACATACTCTGTGAGACTAAAATCACTGTTTAGCCTTCCAATTTGAAAATATGCTTCCTAGTACTCCACTTTAATGTATAAATGATTCTCAGTTAGTACAAATCTTATTTTCATACTGGAAGAAACAGTGCTTGCAGCCTTACAGAGTAAGCATCAAAATAAAAGCACAGTGCCTTTCCAAGTATGCTTCGCAATTAATCAACACTCACAACAAGGCTTACCTCTGCTGTATAATACTTGGCCATGCTTGCCTCTTTTATGAAAGGCTTTCCAGTTTCTACAAGTCGGGCTGCATTATAGGTCAGCAATCGTGCAGCTTCAATCTGGACAGCCACTTGAGCAACCTGGTGTTGCATGCCCTTGTAAGAATTAAGCCCACATTAGAAGAGAACTTACAAGACACAAAACAGCCTTTCTTCCCACTGTCAAAAACATGCTCAGTTCCTGAACCTGTAACTGACTGGCACCTCAATCCTTCCCATGTTTATCCAGATACAGGTCAATGGGGCACACTTTCAGGGAAGCGGGCACACGATTGCAGCCTGCATGGCCAACAACAGAGTCAAACAATATCTAACCAGAAAAAGGCAGAGGGAAATTATTGCTATCATTTTCATTTGTAAACACAGACTACGGCAACTACAGTGCATAAAGTGGTGTTCCAGTTGTTAACCATATTATAGTATGGGTTTTAAATCGCCAATGATTTCTGTAGCAATCCCATCAGGATGCACGAAACAAATGAAGGAGAAGCTGCAGCCATTCATGCTGCAGCATGTTTTGCTATGAAAGACACTGCCTCTTAAAATACATCCTTTATGGTAACTACTAAAAGATAACCCTTCCAGTGAGAAATGTCAGAGGACAATTGTAAAGCCACAGCCTACTTGACATTGTAGCAACAACAAAGAATACCATCACCAATTATAAGCATTTTTCATTTTTGTTTAAATACATTGACCAGAATTGGCTATTTATGCACCCCTGCATGTAGCAAAACTGCATGCAGCCCAAACCTGCCATTCATTAACAAAGTGCTGGTTGTTTTCCTTGGACTGTGATAGGGTATATGCTTAGGGAGACAAGTAGTACATTATTAATTAGTGGCAATTTGCCACTGCAACTTATGCAATTTCATTTCTCCCATATAAATTGCCAATAGGATCCTGATCATTTTACAATCAATCAATACCTGAAATTCAAATATAGTTTTTCCAAACTGGTTTCTCTGCTTTAGGTATGGGATGGTGTGGTCAAAACATCCTTGAGCTAATCCCAGCATCTGTGAACAATAAGAATGCAAACATTATTGTTATGGTTAATAAGAGATCTCATTCTCTATGAAGTTCAGGTGAACCTTCCAATAGACTATTAGTTCCCAACCTTTTTTGAGTCATGACCTTCTTTTATAATAGCCAACTAACCTGTGACATCCCACCCTGTCATGTTTGCATAAAGAGGCATTTTTAATGGGGTAAAGTCGTTTATTTTCAGAACACAGAGGCTTCTTTCTCCCCCAAAGGGCCTGTTCCTCTTACATACACATACACACTAACTTTAATATCTGGCTCTGAAAAGTCAAGGGAGAAATTACTTAACAAGGGCTACAACACATATAAGGCAACCTGCGACTCCCCAGAAAACACTTTGATACACCCAGGTTGGGAAACACTGCTATAGACTTAAAAAGTAAACATTGTTGAGCACTGTTCCCCAGTGATATGAGCACTGCAATTCACTAGAAGTGGAAGAATGCAGCATCTTGTAGTAGAGAAACCTACGGGCTGTGTCACAGGCGAAAGGCATGGTAAAACTGGATGAACGCCACAGGTCTGCTACCCCTCAATTAAATAAATAAAACCACATTTGTCCAAGACAAGGGAAGGATGCGAGATGGGATGTTTGGGATCTCCAGTCCCGCCTCCCCGAACCAACCTGTTCACTTATGGGTTGCTGTTCAGCGCGCATGGCTGGGCATCCTGCACACTGCGCCAATCTCGGACAAAGTCCAGCTGGCGCTTCTCTGCCTTCCTGCTCTTCTGGCCACCCAGCAGCTGAGCTGGAGACTCATCATCCTGTCCTCTGCCTGGAGTGGCCAGAAGAGCAGGAAGGTGGAGAAAAGCCAGCTGGGCTTCGTCCAAGTTTGGTGCAATGAGCAGGATGCTGGCCGTGTGCGGTGTGACCTGTAAATGGATCAGTTGGTTTAGGGAGGCAGGACTGGGGATCCTGGCCACCTGGATCTGGGATATTTGTATTCATATATGAATACAAATATCCCATCTCTAGGCAGGATCCTCCAGAGTCTGAGAGGACTGGGAGCATACAACGTGTTACGTTCTAATGTCTTCCGCTGCAGTTATGGGAGACCTTTTACTACAGTTCTGTTATGTCCTCTTGGAGCTGGGGAACAGCAGGCAGAATTCTGCACAATCTATGCTATGGCTGTTCTAGCCCCAGATACTGGGCACTGTGACTCACCTGAGCAGCTATCCCAATTCTTCCCACATTGAGCATTTCAATTGCGCATTTATAGCCCTTTCCAAACTGCCCCAGCATATTGGTCTCAGGAACCTGAGAGATGAAACAAAAAATCAGCCAATGATTCCTAGTCCTTCGATCTAAATTTTTTTAAAAAAATAGAAATAAAAAAGGCAAGCATGCAATGAGTTCATGCTACTGAATTCAGGAAAGTAAACAAAAGCAAATATTGTGTAGCTTTTGGTTGGATAAAATATTGCATATGTATTAATTCCAAAAAATTAAACTCTAAGGTTATTTTCTTGTGCGATTCTAATACCAATCAAAAATATATTTAGAAGGTAAGAATAAAAAGCTAACAAAAATCCACACCTGGAATATAGCATTAATCATGCAAAATTATGCTTATACAACTGTAGCTCATTGCCCAATACTATTATAAGAACAGAACCAAAGTCTACAGGTGGCTTGGGAAGAGTTACTCTACCTTGACATTGTCAAATGTTACAGGACATGTAGATGTTGCTCTGATTCCCAGTTTATTTTCCTTCTTCCCCACATGCACCCCTTCTGTGTCACGGTCTACTACGAAACATGTAATGCCTTTATAACCCTAAGAAAGTGATATATATAGAAAAATAAATGTGCTGGTAAATATTTATTTCTTATAATGACAGGTAAGGAAGTATGTAATAACTTGAGAAGCAGACTTCAATTGACTTGTAACACACAGTGTTCAAGATAATGAGACCTTCTTACAACAGTTCAACTAGAGGATAGATTCCTGCCTTAGCTGTCATGTTGCAACTTGCTGCCTCTTCTGCAGTTGACATCTTCTATTTATGTCTGAGGAGACCTGCCTAGAATATTCACATTAGTGAGAACCCTCTAATTTCACACACTTGGATTAATAACAGTAAGAAACCAAGGTAGCAAAAGATAAAGAGAGCCTTGTAGCATCTTAAAAGATGGAGAAGTTTCATTTGACATACAGTGTTGTAGACTGCAGCCCACTTGATCAGGTGGACATGAGGAAATGGGGTGCAGTCCTTGAAAATCTATGCCAAATAAAGGCTGTTAGCCTTTAAGGGGTCACCAGGCTGGTTTTGCTGCAACAGAACAACACAGCTTCCTCACTGGAAAAAGCAAAAGGTATCCCTTCCCTAACCCAGATTAAAATAGAGGCAAGAGAACAGAGAAGCATCCCCGATTACTTGGTATGTGACAACTCCCCTTTGGAATAACCCTTGTGGTGGTGGTTGTTCCTAGCAGTGGCTGTGAATGCAGAGTCCAATCCAAAAGCCCAACCAGCAGCATGTTCAAAAAGTGTTGACGACATAGTTCCAGAGCACACCACTACTTGTTAGTCTTAACATTCAAGGCAGCCTTCCTCAGAGACAAACACGTAAAGAAAAACACGAGGGAACACAGATGGGGAGACGACACTATTGCTTTTCTTTTGTTGTTGCTTGCAGGTTTCAAAGCACAGGAATAAATGGTGTGTGTGTACACATGTATTGGAAAGTAGAAGGAAGGAGGCTGTCAATGTAAGCATGGTACAACAGTATGTTTTTATCCTATCATTGATCTTCCTCCTCTGGATACATGTTATTGATATTTCCATGACTTACCTAAAACCAAAGAACACAAACAGTATCTGTACAAGCAACAGTAAACATACAATTAGGAACGTATTTGTCACAGAATTAAGTATCTTATGTTTCAGTGTTATATTTATGTTTCTGCACATGTGCAAGAGAGAGAGAGACCAAGTACATTTTCCCACAAGTCTTCATGTATGTCTGAAGGTTTAATGTTTGATCATGACTGACCTTCATGACACCAAACAGCAACTGTTTTACCTACTTACAGCAGAAGGATTTGCATTTGCCATCACAAAAAAGACTCCAGCTTGTTCAGCAAGGCTAATCCACATCTTTGACCCATTGATGATATAATAGTCCCCTTTCTTTTCAGCATGAGTCTTCATGGAAAATGCATCACTGCCAGATCCAGGCTCTGAAATGCAGATGCTGCCCACCTGTCATTGAAGGTAAAGTCATGTTAGCAGGCATTTTCACCGTATCATGTTCCTAACAACACATGCATAAAACAAAATCCAAACTGTTTAGTATACATGTCTACAT
Organism: Intellagama lesueurii; assembly: GCA_037013535.1. Classification (NCBI taxonomy): domain Eukaryota; kingdom Metazoa; phylum Chordata; class Lepidosauria; order Squamata; family Agamidae; genus Intellagama; species Intellagama lesueurii. Next base: position 197,831,059 of record JBAJHW010000003.1, read on the forward strand.
TTACAGTTGACTATCCATGGTGTAATGTCTCTTGATTCATACAGAAAAAGTAACCAGGTGAGCCACACATAGAAACAACATCTTGGTTTGGCTAATACTTTTATTGGATTATTAAAAAATTACAAAACTGCCTAATGTGGTGTAGTGGATAGAACTAGAACCTAGGAGACTTTTTTTTTTACAATTGTTCCACTGTGGAGCTAACTAGGCAACAGTAAATCACTCCCTGAACATCTCACATACATTGAAAACTCTATTCGAATCCCCATAATTCAGAAGTGATTTGATGGCATATAACAACAAGTGCAAGTAATCAATTACTTAATTAAGCTTTGCACAACACAATATAATTTACTGTGTGAAACTATGAATAAACCTGCATAGAGTTGTGGAGTTAATTCCTTAAGAATTTGAGAATACTACAAATTAAACCTGTGTTTAATAAACTTGCACCTTATTTCACCTACCAGGTCTTTTGCCATCCTGGGCAAATAGGTTCTCTTTTGTTCTTCTGTGCCATATCTCATAAACAATTTGGTGGAGAATGTATTCTGGAGTTCACAGACAAGTGATACCGATGGATCAACCTTGGCTAACTCCTCAACCACCAGAACAACAGAAAAAAAAGAAGCTCCAGTTCCTCCATATTCTGGGTCAAGCTCAACACTCATCAACTGAGAAAAAGAAAACAAGCTTTTGTTAGCAGGAGGGGAAAAGGTCCATATATTTTAGGAGATCAGTACTGAAATTCAGTTGGAAGCAAAGGCTATTGATTTCAAAAAGGATACCGAAGTAACTCCCCAAATACAGCCACAGCTGAGTAAAGTCTAACTGAACTTGGTGGAATTTGACCGTGCTATGAATGGGCTCAGGTATATAGACCAACAGGGACCTTCATGCTGCTGTAACAGCAAGTCTTGGAACTCAAGTGTGTGTTTCTAAAACACTTTTGCCATTTGTAATATATTCCATTAAAAAGTAAACAAAATCCTCTGTGCACAAAGACAAGAAACTATACACCCTGTTCCTAAAATGTATAAAAATATTATACAAACCCCTTGTTCAAATAGCTCTTGTAGTAAAGATTCATCCAATTTTGCCTCCTCATCCATTTTTTGTACTAATGGTGTGACTCGCTCCTGAGCAAACCTTTTTACTGTAGGGAAGGAAAAAGATTAAGAAGGGAAGAGAAATCCAGTTATCATTATTTATGGAATCATTTGCTTATGAACTGTCTTTTAGTGCAGAAACCTTTAAAAGCTGCAGTAAAGCCAACAATTCGACAGATGTAAATTTCAGAAGTACAGGTCAATAGCATCCCATGCTACAGTTGACTTTAATCACAGAATCATAGAATAAGAGTTGGAAGGGGGCTACAACGCCATCAGCTTTGGAGCTCCCTCCCACAGGAGGCTAGGCAGGCCCCATCTTTACTGTCCTTCCACAAGCAGGCAAAGACCTGAGTGACTGGCTGCCTGAGTGGGGTTGTACCTTAAAAGTGTTTTGGTATTGCTTATGATTTTTAGTATGGTATCTGTTTGATCCATTTTGTATTTGCACACTCACAACTGTTACCTTTAAATATTCTCTTTTAATGATTTAAACTGCCTTAGGTCTTTTTAAAGGAGAAAGGTGGGATAAAAATATTTTAAATAGATAATAAAAATAAATAATAAATCGAGTCCAACCACCTGCTCAATACAGGAGTCCAAAGTCTTCTAACTGAGTTTGACACAGGCGTCTTACATAATGGAATGTACTCCATGAATAGGATCCCTTCTACCTACACAACACTAGAAACTGATCTATAAAGATTTTCAAATGACATTAAATGATAAAGGAGTTGGGTTTCAAAAATGAATAATCATTATAAAGAAAGTCTGAACTCCTAGTGCATCGGAGTGAATGGGGCACATGTGGCCCTTATTGGGACAGCAGCTTGCATCATCCCTCACTACTATGCTGTCCTGGACTGACAGGAAAAAATGGCAACATCTGGAGGATTATCAAGCATGCTCATTTTGTATTAGAGCCATCTTTTAAATATGCAGGTGTACATGTGTTTTAAAACTAATTACCTGCCTTTGCAAATTAACAACTAGCCAGCAGAAATGGACTCTCCATGCTATTTGGGACACGGTCAAGACTTACATTACAGTCTAGGAAACAATGCCCAGCTCTTGTTACTCCATGGATTCAGGAACTTATAACTTCTTCAGCGTTTGCACATGTATCATACAGACATCAACTTCATATGGATAGCTACCTATATGAGCATTTGGCCATCTTTTACTGAGTGGTGTGTGTGTGTACAGAGAGAGAAATCAAAATGCATTTTTCCATTTAGTTTTTGTGTGTGCAAAAATTATACTAAAAGAGAGAGAAAAGCAGTAAAAGAATCAATTTAAAAAAACACACAAAATAAAAATAGAAGCAATTTTTTTCTTAAATTGAATCTTTTACTGTTTCTCTCTCTCTCTCTCTCTAGTATAATTTTTGCACAACAAAAAACTAAATGGGAAAATGCATTTCGCTAACTAAGAATCGTTATGTTATAGCAAGTACTATAATAATTAAATAAGATACATTACCCATTTCTTTAATCATCAACTCCTCTTCCGTAAAGGTCTGAAGTGGGGCATATGTTAATCCATCTTTGGCTAGGTTTGGTAAAGCTTCTGGTTTAGAAGATTTAAAGACACAAGGGTTAGCCATCCAAGAATTTCTGTAAGGAGTCACATTCCATCTTAGCTGTAGATGAAGAACATTTTAAGAAAAGAAATATTACTGAAGAAAATAAACTTCTCCTGAAAGTTCTGGAAATACAGCAAATAGTGTACCCTGGTATGCTACAGGGAGTAAGGGCAGACTCAGGAATCCTGTTAAATGATGCTTCGTCCATAGGCATGGCTGCCAGATGGAGATACTGGAGAAAGAAGAAATAAAGAGGAAAACAATACTCACAAGAGCACTATAGTGCTTTATCAAAGACTTGGGATTAAAAACAGATTGTGAGCCACTCCAACACTGGGGTAAGGAAACTATGACCCAGATGTTGCTTAAATGAAACTGCTATTAATCACAGTCAAGGGTGAAAGATGATGGGACTTACATTTCAGCATGTGAACGGCCACACATTTTCCATTCATGAAAAATTTGGAATGGCTGCTGTTGAAAAGGCGAATGACGATGTCCTAGTCCATAAAGGAATGTACATTACATACACATATCTGACATGAATCATTCACACCCATTAGCATCTAATGGGGTCATGGGAGAGGACTTTCTTGGTTTGAACCTCTCCTCTGGCATGCATTTGACCTGTCAAGCTATTGTTCCTCTAAAACACTGCACTCCACCTCACTCCCAGCTCATTTATTTCTAAAGATTTTGTTGGCCATCTTCATTTCCTCTCAGTTTATCTTTATTAATTGTTGAGAAAAGAAATGGCTTGGGAATCACCAGATTCAAAGTCCTTCCATACCTCAGAGAGACCTCAAAATGCTTCTCATTTATAACAGCTTAGAGCTGAGATAGGAATCTTTACCTCCTATTGCAATCAGTGGGAGGGAAAAAATGTTAAATTCACATGGGGAGGGGGAAGAGGGGACTACCACTACTTTGTACCCTGACCAGCACAAGATGGATGAGGTGGTACATCTCTGCTCTACTTCTCATCTCTACCCTTGTCTCCACTTTGGATTCTACTGTTTGTAATCAACTGATAACCATGTAAACAAACTAACTCTATTTCTCAGAGGGAAACAGTGTGCAGGAAATGTTTGTCTCTAGGATGAGACTTTAAATCTGATTTTTTTTGTTTTTATTTAGGAGGAAGTTATCTTATTTTTCCCTGTAGTTTACATGTCTTGTGGCTAAGAATACAAGTCAGACACAAATGCTAAGTATTTATTTCAATGAATAGCTGTTAAAAATGGCACTGCCACAACTTTGAACTGCAGCTCCCAGTATCTCCCAGCTGACATAGGCACTGGCTATATTTATTTACAAAAGACACTAACCAAATATTATTCCAGGCTTAGTTTTGCATGGATTCAAAAGAAGATTTGCATTTTGCTGGTGTTACTTCAGCCACACAGAATCTTTCTGATTCTGAAAACTGCTACAGGCAGTGATGGTGGTAGTATAATAACCAAAACAACTATAAAAGATGACTGGGAGTGGCTTGGCAATGGAAATCATAGGGGAGTGACAATGGTAGACCCACTCCTTAAATATTCCTCATATCTTGGAAACCTTATTTGGATCACCATAGGGCGGTTGTAACTTGACAGCACATAACACACACATAGTTACATAATGCACCAAACAATGGTGAAGAGCCTTTTCAAAAAAAAAAAAAAAAAAAAGGATTAAGTTTTTTTACCATCTTCTTTGCTTCAACATATCAAAACATGAGCTATTTAAAGTTTAAGGTAAAGGTAAAGGTTCCCCTTGACATTTCGTCCAGTCGTGTCCGACTCATCCCCGTTTCCAAGCCGTAGAGCCAGTGTTTGTCTGAAGACAGTTTCCGTGGTCACGTGGCCAGCGCGACTAGACACAAAACGCCGTTACCTTCCCACCAAGGTTGTACCTATTTATCTACTCGCATTTTTACGTGCTTTCGAACTGCTAGGTTGGCAGGAGCTGGGACAAGCGACGGGAGCTCACTCCGTCGCGTGGATTCGATCTTACGACTGCTGGTCTTCCGACCCTGCAGCCCAGAGGCTTCTGTGGTTTAACCCGCAGCGCCACAACGTCCCTTTTTAAAGTTTACTCCCAATCAAATTATTGTTTATCACTTGTTATGTGCCATCAAGTCAGAATGTACTTAAATAAAGCAAAAGTCTTCAGCACCAGCATAGCAGAGTTCAGTCAAATGTTAAGGAGCTGTACTGAAGACCATTACAAGAGAGGAGGAGGAAACAGAATCAGAAATTCTTCAACCTAACTACTGTTGATTTTGGCTTCTTTTCCATTGGCTTCTCTGCCTTACTAGAAACAATGGGCACCAGCTGCCTCTGTCTCCAACTTTCCTGGTCAAAAGTTCCAGCTTCATGAAGAAGATGGAACTTGTGACAGAGCAGACTTCACCTCCGGTGTAGTCAAATGAAAGGGAGACAAGAGCGCCTACACCTTTACCCATTGTGTAAAAGGAGGCCATTGCAGCAAGCAGAGCTTGCATGAGAGCCAAAATTCTTTCTTCTACAAATCAATTTTGGTGCAAACACGCCATCCCAGCTTTCACTTGGTCACCTTACTCATTGCTTCTCATCCTCTTCCCCTCACAACAAGTTATTACTTTCTAAAGAGATTCTGTTCCTTGCTGCCCCCTTGCTTTTTATCTTTTTTAATGTTTCATCCAGCTCCTTTGCTTTTTTTATCTAGCTTCTTTTATATTTTTAGTTTTAATAATTTTTATCTAATTCCTGCTAAATAGCTTTTATACAGTGTTTTTTTTTTTTAATGTAAGGCTTTCGGCCAAGTGTGTTTTATGTCTCCTGCTACGATTTGAGACACTGAACTAATTACTAGGGAGTTACAACAATTTCCAAGACTTCAACTTTTTATCACCAACTGGTTTTTCTAAACCTGATAAGGGTAGAGACAACAGCTGTACTGTTTACTGTTGCGTCAGACTGAAGTGAACTGCTTTGTGTCTTTTTCTGCTGAAACTGAAAATCGGACTGAAGAGCCCTTCACTATGGGAAAGAAGTAGCGGCAGAGGACTCCTGGGTGAAGTCAGCCAACCAAGGCAGCCAACTCCGTCTTGACAACCTCATGGTATGGACTGAAACAATAAATGAAATTGCAACATTGGCTTTTCCAAATAGATACTGTACACAACTTTAGAATCAGAGAGCTTGGCAACTATAGATAGCAACTGTGTTACAACTGTGAACACTTCTGTCTTATCTGCTGAAATTCCATCAATGGCTGGCTCCTCCTTCGCAGCCAGCAGAAAAATTACTACAGGAGTACAAACTCCCTTACAACCCAAGCTTTTGTAAGTCCAAGCACAGAAATAACAAAAGGATTAATGTCATCTACCAAACAACTACTAAACACAGTGGGGGAGCACTGCATTCTGACTGGGAAAACAGTGTTGGCCATTTTCCATGAACTTAAACAAATACTTCAACTGGACAAAAATCCAGGATTCACCACATGAGTGCTCAAATGAGAACCCAATTCTGCAAAACCTTACTCGCCTAGGAAACAATAATGGGGCCACCGAGTCCACGACCAGAAGGGGAGTATATACAAGTCCTGCTGCCACATAACACTTGCTAATTGACCAAATAACCCCCAAAATTGCAGATAATTCTACAAATAGAATTAGCTGGGCCAAAAGGCAGAAAGTGCTGGAGTTCTTGAGCAGGTTATTAAGAACAGAGGTGGGACAAATTGATCGAACTGTCACTGAAAGACTGCTGGGTCCCCCACATTTACTGAGATTATTCCTGAAATTCGCCAGCCCTGTTATCCCAATGATGCTTCCAAGGCTAAGGAAATTTCTAAGCAACTTTGACATTGCAACAAAGAGAGTTTTTTCTGACCTAGATGCAAAGCTGTTAATAACAATGGAGCAAAAATCAACTCCCCTCACCCCCATTGTGCAAGATCCTATAAGGCCAGGTTTTCTGGCTCCTGTCAACAGATCAGGGCCAACTGCTCATAAAGAAAAGAGAAAGCAACAGAGCTGTAGGCATTTAGGAACACTGGCTGAAACCGAAATCATGGAACTGGATGACATGATCTCACATTTACAGTAGTTATCCACCTTAAAGAAGAATTCTACAGCCCTGACCAAGGCACTTATGGACAGGCCAACAGCAATGTTCTCTCAGGCTAGGTTACCTGAGATCTTGATGGAAACATCACTCCCACAAGAGATGCCAATGGATGGGGCCTCAGCTCCATTAGCAGTACCCCATAGTGCCAAGGACAACTTACCGGGGGTCAAGGAGAGGGTGTGACAAAACACCCCAATGATCTATTACTGCAATTGGATATTGAGGGAGATAAGAGCCAAGAAGAGGCGCCTTCAGAGATGTGACAAGAGATGAACAAATGAAGATAATCCAAAAACTAGATAAAGTCAGATCAGAGTTGATTAACAACATGAACAAGACTATCAACTGGAAGAACCTGGACCCTGGAGAAGAGATGGTCATGTTGATTGATGTCTCGCTGATTGAGGACTTATCTCCCCCACTGATCTTGCCACAAAAGCCCCAAGAGGTGAAGCTCTTCTCAACACAAGTAATTGTCCATCAACCACAGTCTGTGGTGACATACCGAGACAATATCATTGACGTCCATCTAACTCATGCCATTATTTCAGATGAGGCCAGCCCAACAGCAGGAGCAGCCTCGAACAGTTGTATCCAGTATGTTGACACCAGAGCAAGGGTAAATCTTCAGGCTGGAGACTTACAGAACAATTCCAATCTATGCCCTTTGCTTTGTGGCCAAATAAAAACTCTGTCTTGGAATACAGCTGGCTGGAAAGGGAAGCACAATGATAAGGAGTTTATAAAACATAGAGGTGATATCCCTGGAAGGAGTGAACAGCATCGACTATCATCGTCTCCATGTCCTAACAAATGCCCTATCAAAGTTATTTCTTGGAATGTTGCAGGATGGCCTTCCAAATTGATAGATAAGGATTTTAAAGGTTTTTGCTCGGAATTTGAAATTATTTTCATTCAAGAAACCTGGGTGACCTCCATAGATCTCCCTTCTCTCCCTGGATACGCTGCTCATACTCTACCTGCTACCAAACCGAAAGCCAGGGGTCAGGCGCGGGGAGGCCTGGCAACCTTAATCTCAGTTGATGGTAGCCCAGATATTCTAGAGCTTGATATGGGTCTTAGCAGTAACAGCCTAATTCTACAGGTTACTTGGCCAGCAGGCTTTAAATTTTTCTTGCTAAATGTGTATTGTCCTGCACAAAATTTAAGGCATGGAAGTGACTTAACACTATCAGAACTAGACCAGGTCCTCTCAAATATCTTCGAGCAGTATACTGACCCTCCAATTCTGTTAGCAGGCAATACGAATGCCAGAATAGGGAAAAAATAACTATAAAATGGGAGATGAATTGGGACTTGCATCTGAAGACTTAAATTATCTTCCTGATAGAAATTCTAAGGATTCAGGGGTTAACAAAGCTGGACAATCCTTCTTCAGCCTCATTTATAAATACCCTCTGCATATATGTAATGCAACAGAGGTAGATCCAGCCTCAGGCCTATACACATTTGTTGGCCAAAGAGCAAAAGTGTGATAGACTGACTACACGATTCTCTCACAGGCAGTGCTGCCTCACTTCAAAAATGTTAAAGTCCTTAAGCAGGTCTGAGAGGGGTCATATGCCAATCCAATTCTCTCTCTCTCTCTCTCTCCCCGCCCCCCTTTTCATGACAGATGCTGGGGATTAAACCTCTGCATAACACACCTAGGGTCTCCTCTAATGGGCGGGATCATCTTCTCCCCTCTCGGCAGCAGGTGATGAATGCACTGGAGCCTTACGCTGCTCATCACGGATTAGGCACCGTCACGCCTCGGTCCGTGCACTCTGTGCCCCTCAACATGTGTTAGGGAAGATCTGAGGTCAGCTGCCCCACATACTCTTTGATGTTACCTGTTAATGGGGAAAAATTATCTGATATACTCACTAATTGCTCTACTATGGTGCTTCTGACACGAGCAAAGAAAGTACAGAATCTAAAGACGGGCCCCCTCCTAAGAGCTGAGCCCTATAAAGCAGAGCCTGCCTCCAACTCACCTTGCCGCCGCCGCGCTTCAGCAAGGCTAGCAGCGCACCTCTGGCTGCACCTGTCGCCGCCATGGCTGGGACCCCTTCTGGCCTCTCTTCGCCCAATGCGAACTGGCCATCTGCGGCCCCACCTCTTCAAGGCGCCCCGCTAAACAAACCTGAAACCCTAAGGGCGGGGCTGGGGAGGACGGAGAGAGAATTCCAAGAGATACAGCAAGCGCGTGTGATGTTGCTCACTTCCGGCTCCCGTCCAACTGCGGGGCAACATTACTGGAAAAGCGAGTCATTTCTCCCTTTTCCAACGTCACCTGAAGAGAAAATAATCCCGTTTTAAAAAATGATGCGATCTATTTAGGATAGAATCCCTTAGACTTGCATTCGTGCATCCCGCCAACGTACGGGAGCCGTGCGGCTGCAGTTGACAACCGGAAATGTCTATGCCAAAGCGTGCATTGTGCACCTTTGGAGCACCTCGCGTCCTACTCTCCTTGAGAGCCGAGCGCTGCCCATGGAGCTCTCGCGGGACTTTGGAGGGGGAGGACGTGGGTTACGCCTGGGCTCTGGGAGACACAACAAATATGGAGGCGGCGGCGGCGGCGGCGGCAGCTGCTGCAGCGGTTGGGGGTGCCGGTGGCTGCCCAGTGCAGCGGAGGTGAGTCGGGGAGAGGCGGCCGCTTGAAGGGAGGGTTTTTTCTTCGCCCGCCGGGGCCGGAGGGGAGGGGACCGGGTTGCGTTTCTCGTCGCCCCTCAACTCCTTTGCTTCTCCGCTTCAAGTTTAAGGGAGACCCTGGCCGAGCCCACTTGGGTGGACGTGGGTAGGGCCGGGACGGGCCAGTGGCGGTGTCGCCAATGAAAAGGGAAAGACGCGTGTCGGGTCGCTGACCGCCTTCGGAAGAGGGACCCTGCCACTCGCCTCCCCCCCCCCCCCGGGATGGGTGGGCTTTGGGGTCCCGGGTGAGGAGCGTGGCGGCGGCGGCGGCTTATTCTCGGGGCGCGGGAATCGTGGCCGCTTATAATAATGCCCGAGGAACGGTGAGGGGAAAAAGCAGCGCTTCTCTCTTCCATCCTTCGGGAAAGGCACGCCTCCCTCCTGCCTCTCAGCATCCCGACGGCCGTCTAGACGGGCTGCCTTCCCGCGAATACTGGCTGTGACTGTGGAGGCCACGAGAGGCGAGAGGAGGGGGATACTTGGGAGGGGGTTTGGTACCTGGAGCCAGAGGTTGGCAGTTCGGTTCCCCTCTGGGCCTCCTTGACGGGGGGCGGGACTCGATGATCCATAGGGTCCCTTCCAGCTCTCCGGTTCTAAGGTGATGGTGAAGGGTTTTCCAAGCAGCTCCTTGCTTCCCCACAAACACTGAATCTTGGGTAGGGATACTCACTGACAGAGCTACTGCCGCTAAATGTTTCCGTATTGTTATTGTGGTCCAGAGTCTCTTTCTTCCTTGTGGGCTCCAGCAATTAGGGATAGTGAGGGTTAAATGATCCTTGGGGTGTGGAGGCAGGATGAGAATTCAAGACAGCGGCACTAGAGAAGAAAAAATTAATAGGGAAGGGGTGGCATGGGGTGCCCATGGCAAAAAGGCACAGAGATCGGAAAAGGAGATGGATGAAGGGCTTTACTGTAGATAGGTTTGTGTAATGTGGGGAGGGATAGAAAAATATGTGTTTGTAGTCATCAAAGTATACAGTTTGTATAGCTAAATGTAATAGGTGCAACAGGGCAAAGCAGTGGGGAGCTTTAAAAATGAGATTATAGGACTTGGTAACTGACACACAGAGTGGCTAGTAGGTAGTGTATTTGGAAAAAAACATCTTTGATCTTAGTAAGACAGAAATATAGGTGAAGTAAATGTATCGTGAATTGTTTGGAGAAGGGAAAGGAAAGACAGCAATCTAGGAGCTAGTCTTTGCATCTGTGTATAACTCTTATGCCCCCCCCCCAAAACGTAACTATGAAGCATAAATAGTTGATTAACACACACACATTCAGACATACGGGCCTCCCCTGACCCACATCAAATTAACCTTTAAATTAATCTAGAAACACACTGCTTGTCTTTTTTCCTAGTCCTATTTGCTATTTAGTGGAGAACCAGAATCAAAGGGGACATGAGAGTATCAGACCTTTGTGATTAAATTCTGCTCTAGCCTAGGAATAAGGGTCTGACTTTAATAGCAAACAACAGCATATCTCTTATCTTCTGGGAGCTTAATTGGAAGTTTTCATTAGGAAAGGAAGCTTTTCATTAGGAAAGGAAAATTAAGCTTAAAAGGGGAGAGTATAAATAATTAGAAACTTGTGCTTGTTGCTGGGTAGAAGTTATTGCTTCCCTTGTATAGTTCACACAGTAAAACATAGCAGTTGATGGAGGAGTTAACCAGCTGCTATGGTCACTATGATTTCCTGCCTTCAAGTTCTTTATATTGTTTCGTGTGCTCTAAATATTGATCCTGTTATTAATCGTATTACTTATGTCTGCAAGATATGGCAAACCGTTATGGTGAATTGGCAAACCGTTATGGTGAATTGCCACTACTTAAGAAGTCAGTGCTTGTATTTCTCATCATATGCCAAATCCCACAAGTAAGAGTGCAACAAGAAATACAAAGTATTCTCGAAGGCTTTCACGGTGTGTGGGATTGTTGAGTATTTGTAGCTGTGGGATCAGCTTTTTGTCCTTTTCAGGAGATTGGGTGATTATGGTGATCAGGGTGTTTTTTGTTATGGGTGTATTGTTGTGATAAGGGGGGAGATGATCTGTCACTGTGATTGATGGGTGTTGTTAGCTAGTCTTTTGTGTGCACTGATCACCGGTCCATCAATCACAGTGACAGATCATCCCCCCTTATCACAACAAAAGATCCATAACAAAAAACACCCTGATCACAGGAAGCACCCAATCTCCTGAAAAAAACAAAAACCCTGATACCACAGCTACAAATACTCAACAATCCCACACACTATACCAGAACACAGACAGAATTCTAGCTCTTGTCCTCTGACGATGCCAGCCACAGAGACAGGCGAAACGTCAGGAAGAAAATCTCCAGAACAAGGCCAAACAGCCCGAAAAACCCACAACAACCATCAGGTCCCGGCCGTGAAAGCCTTCGACAACACATTAAATATTAAACTACGATTTTATGGCTTTCCTCTATTGAGTTATATTGGGAATGTAATTTATGGCTGAATTGGCAAGTACCATGCTCTGCTGATTTAAGACAATATCTAATATTACCAATTCTGAAAATACAGAACGTCACACTGTCATTTCCCTTAAGTGGTTTAAAATGTTTTAATACTACTGATGTATTGAAATTTTAGATTTTATGTGTAATCTCACTATATTTAAATGTACAGTACTTGAAGTATATGTGCACAATTTCTCATCAGCCTTACATTTTCATTTAGCATGACAATTTATGTATTTTTTCCATCTGCAGTGTTCAGCTAATGGAACCCAAGTTAACTTAAACCTTTAAGAAGCTGAAGAGAACACAAAGAAGGTAGGCAGAACTCCCCTTTAAAAACAAGATGTCTTATTGGTCAAGGATAAGGCTAGACCCTACCTAAACCAGGGATGGCCAGGGCTGTTTTCAGCCTCCCATAGAGCAGTACACACCCTGTATCATGATATATATTCATTTATGATATATATTCCTTTATTACCATTTAAAGCTATTACAAGCCTCAAGTCTGTTTCATTTTTTTAAAAAAAATTTTTTTTATTTTCTTTATAAAGGTAGGGACAGTTGGGATGGGGTACCCTCGGAGGGGGTGGATTTGAACGGATACATTACAGATCAATATTTTTCACAGTAATTCTATACATTCTCTTCTAGTAATAGTTCCACATATCAGAAAGAAATATAAACAGTGAGCGAGAGGGAAAAATCAAATTCAGACAGATATATTATTATTATTATGATTATTGATTATGTAGCTGATAGTCTTTATCCATTCTCATACATTTTCCTTTTATTTCTCATTTCCCAAGGGATATGTTTCAGTGTCTTCAGATCCCTTCCTTCTCTTTGCTTGTCTTGCGTTACTTTCAGAATTTTGTCTCTATATGTGGTTTTAATGAATCTAATTTGGATTTCTCTTGGGAGATGATTTTTTTCAATAAATACTGAGGAAGTTCTTCTGGCCGCATCTATATTCCACTTACTTTCATCCTTCTCACAATCCGCCCAGTCTGATAATAAATCGGTTGTAACTTCTAAGAGGTCTTCATTTTGAGTTTCTGGTACATTCTGTATTCTCAGAATATGTGATGCATTCTTCATCTGGGTTTGAGTTCGTGATGTCTCATGTTGGTTTTGTCTGGTTTCAACTTTTCCTAAGTCCTTCTGAAGTTCTATTACTGTCTTCTCCATTTTCTTTGCTAATCTCGCTGTCTTCTGTATTTCTTGATTTTGCTGTGTCACATCCTCTTTCATTTGCCCCAGTTGTAAATTTATATCCTCCTGTTGTTTGGAAAGGTCAGGCACTTTAGTTTTCAGGGCTGAAGTATCAGACTTAATTTCATCGAACTTTCTATCAAAATGGGCCATCTGTTGGCTGAGCATGGTGCTCATGAGCTTCTCAAAATATTATTTTGTTAATAAACAAGACTGAGTTTCTTGCATCAATCTCAGTGGTGTAGTTTCTGGTGCCAGACTTCCTTTCCCCACCTTAGGTTTTGCAGCCATTTTTATATTTCCAAAAAGAAAAAAAAACCTTTATATAACAGCTCTACAGTATTCTCCACTGATATCTGCTTTTTCCCCTCTCCCTTCTTATATAGACTTAAATAATCTAGTACATTAGGGATATGGAAATATGGAAGGATATGAGAGCAACCAACAAACAGAGATCAAGCAACTAACAAATGGGGATCGCCCAATATACACTGAATCAAAAAAAGAGTCAATGTTATTAATGAAGAGGGGAAACTTTCCTTGACCACTTCCAAACAGGGAGAATATTTCCTGAATATAATAAGTATAGTAAATATTACTCTGCTTCAAGGAAGCTATTTATGTCTAGATTTGACAAAGAAAAAAAAGAAAGACACAAGTCAGCTTGTTCAGAGTTCTGGGCACCTTTCCAGACTTTGAGTAGAAAAAGATTAGGTGAGATAAAGTGGAAGAGAAGCTCATTGTCTCTTCTAGAGTCGCCACGGAGTTTCAGGAACAGCAGGAAAATTAAAATAATAAACTCCCAAGAAACTACTTTTCCAACTCCTCCCCCAACCACGCTCAACAAAATAGATAAAATCAAGAAGAAAGAAAAATAGAATCCAATCTACTCCCTTTTGTAATCCACATGGGTGTCGCTTCGTTTATGAGCAGCCTCCATTTTCTACTTTCATCTCTGTACCAGACATATTGGTTTCTTCAGGCATAAATAAACTTCAGGTGGGTGTAGGCACAATCTAAATGATTAGTATTGTGAGGCTGTTCAATAACATTCAATAATATCTAGCAGGTCTCTAAGGGGGAACTTTACAGACAGATAGTTCAGCAATTAATCAGGCTAAAAGTTTCTTTTAATGAACTTCTGTGTTCCCTCCCGTCCTCTTGAGCTGTTCGCTTCTGAATGCTTTCAATGTTACTCCCACCTATCTTCATATATCACAATAGATTTCCAAGTGTTCAGCTCAAATATAGTAATGAAAATAAATTTGCTTACGGTGATGTCTGTAAATCTGGAATATAGTTGTGTATCCGTTCTCCTCCAGCCTTCTGGACTGCGTCAGTTTTTCAGACCTGTATGGAGTCCTGCCAAAGAGAATGCCGAACTTCTGGGATAGGGAGGTAGCACCAGGTTCCCCCCACCTTCTCAGATGGCGCTTCTCTTCTTCGGATAAATTTTCCTCTTCTGGAAAATTTGATTAGGCTATCTCAAGCCTACAGAACTTCCATCAGCGGTTACAATTGAGAGAGAGCTCTCAATTTGCAACCTCTGTCCATCTTGGCCCCTCCTCCGTCCCCTCAGACTTGAAATAGCATTTTTTAGAATGTCAGTTCTGGTTTCTAGAGTGGCTGTTAGGGTTGTCATTAGAGAGGGAGGTATTCATATACAAATATGAATATCCCCGCACAGGTGGCATTAACGAGGGTTCAGCCCCATAGGGCTGGACGGTCTACTCATCGATCCGATGTGAACGCGGATGGCGTGATTCTACAAATGGCTCCGCAGCATGCAATCCGCTTGCCACTCTTTGACCTTGCAACAAGGCTTGTCCTCCTGCCAGGAGTGGCGAGTGGATTGCATGCTGTGGAGCCATTCGTAGAATCACGCCGTCTGCGTCCGCGTCGGATTGGTGAGTGGACCGTCCAGCCCCATACGAATACCCCCATCTCTAGTTGTCAGTCCTACACAGGCCCAAAGCAACCTTCAGATGGTAAAAATAAAGCACCACTTGGGATAATAAAGGGATTCCAATGACACCTCTCACATTTTTTTAATCCTTTAAGAAGAAAGACAGGGTAAAAATATTTTAAATAAATGTTTGGGGCAAAATGTCCTGTATGTTTACCCATACATATACAAAGGGATGCTACAGCAGACAGAGTCCCCCTTATGAGAAGGACTCCATACAAGAATGTCAGTAAATATTTAGAGCATCTTATGAGTGGTGGATATGGCATCAAGCTGTTAAAAGTGTTTTAAAAGTATGTACATTTTACATTTAACACAAATATATGTCTTTTAACTCCTCACAGATTGTCTGGAAAAGCATTAATAAGAAATATGCATATTTCCATAAATGATGGACCTTACATTTAAAGAATGGATTTTTGATGTCTGTTTCAGTTACTTGAAGCTGATTTGGTTCATTAAGGTAAAACATGCTTTTAAGTGCCTTTTTAAAGGATTAATTTCTTTCCTCATACATCAGTACACTGTAATGTAGGGATTCTCAATCTGTAGAACTCCAGATGTTTTGGACATGAACCCCAAGCATGATAGCTAACGATCAGGCATTCTGGTAGCTTAAAATCCAAAACATGTGAAGGACCAAAGGTTGGAAGATCACTACTGTAACACCGTGTTTGGAGGGGATGCAGAAGAGGACAGAATGCTATTTATTGATGTCATTTATACCTTACCTCTCTGCTATAAAAATAGTGCTCAAAGCAGCTTACAAACTTGAAAAAATAAAAATGGATAAAAATCACACTTAGCTGAAAATCATTAAAATCCAACCACACAGAAGGCCCTCCTCCATGCACTTCTTAGGTGGCCCTTTGAAACCATCTGTATTTTTAAGAGGGCCTTTCCTGAACATCATAGGCTGTCTTTTAGATAACCAAGCCCCAAGCCATTTATGGATTTAAAGGTTAAGACAAACACCATGAATTGGGCTTGGTACAATCGCCAATAATCACGATATTGTGTACGAGTTGAGCAACCTGGCTGCTACACTTGTGGGGGAAAATTGGGTTAGTACTGAGAACATTGAAAGTTGATAGAGATTAAAGGGGATTGGTTGCATAGGAATTGGCTTTGGACATTATTTGATCTAGTGCCTTCATTCTGTAGTTCAAGTGAACTTTACTGTTCCTCAGATACCTTGTCTGTTATTAATCCAGTGTAACTGTAACTCATGCTCAAAAAGTTCAAATGTACAAACCTGCATAGTGGTGATAGTATAGTAAGTCTTTGACCATACTAGTTCTAACTGGTCATTCTTCTTAATTATACTGAGTTTTAACTCTTGATGTACACTCTGTGTAAACAAATCTAAAACTGAAAGTGATTAAATGATTATCTTTTGGTACGGGATTAAAACAAAGTCATGCTAGAGGTTTTTCAGCCTTTACCAATAGTGCTTCTAGAAGCTGGAGACCATGTGGAGATAACAGGAGCGATAATCACCCTTGCAATAGTGACAAGCACACATAGTGTCTAAAAAGACATGAAAAGTGTATGTTCTAAATAAACCTTATACATCATTAATGTAGATGAATATGGTGGAAGCATATTAGGCCACCTGCTGCAAGACCAGGAATAAGTGAAATCAATTTATGCATGGCAGGACCTTGCAACTTTACTGAAGCAATATAGTTACTAAGTGCAATTTTCTTCAGTGCTTCCTTCTCTTTCCAAGTCATGGAATTTAATTTATGGAGTTTCCTAAACTTTCATATCACCCTGTGCAGTCTGTTCATTCATGAAGCAAGGTTTTTTTGTTTCTGGTAAAAATGGATGGCTTCTCTGAAGATTGCAACTTTGGAGAAGTCCTGCCCTGCATTTATGTGTAGCAGAGGGACTGCATTTTGCTTTTTGATTATCAAACAGGCTTCAATTGTCACATCCTTGTATCCACCCTCTACAACCTTCTGTTTTTAAAAATAAATTGTTAAGAGGAGTTGTTCTAATCCATATATTAAATTGTGGTACTGAACAGTGAATATGTCTCATACTATACCCTTCAATTTCTCTCCACCTTTAAAACGTTTTTACAAAAGAGGTGAAAAGTCTTTGGAGGCTTTGTTTAAACTTTTCTTTCTTTTATGGTTATGATAAGAGAATGATGTACTCTAGTCTGCTTGCTGTACTTTATTAGAGTTATATTCCCTGATTCAAGGACAATTACCAGGATGATCTACAATTAATATAAAATACTTCCCCAAAACAATGATGTGGAAAGTGACTCCTGAAATGTTCTGATTTATAAAAACTTTCATCTGATAGATTTTTCTTTATGAATTTTATAGGAGATGGAGGTTCTGTTAAACAGTTGGACACTGAATAGAATTGGGATTCCTATAAACACAGCTAAATATCTGGCCTACTGTTAGATTTGATATGGGAAAGTGGTTAACTTCAAGGTATACTTCAGAAGTTAATAAGCTGGTCTCCATAAGTCACTTCATTTTTATTATGTCAGATAATATCCTAATTTCAAGGATTAAAATGCTGCAGTCTCAGTGATAAATCACTGCAGATTGAAATATTGTGTAGCTTGTGTGTGAATCCTAAGTGGGTTTTATTTTTTAGGCCTGCAACATTGTGAAATTGTAGAGTGACTATGGGTGAAAAGAAACCAGAACCTTTGGATTTTGTAAAAGATTTTCAGGAATATTTGACTCAGCAGACTCACCATGTGAACATGATTTCAGGCTCTGTCAGTGGAGACAAAGAGGCAGAAACACTTCCAGGAGGTAGGTTAACTGCAATGGCAGTTGAATCTTTACTTTAAGTTATTAAATGAAATTCTGCATAATTTTTATTCATTTATTAAAAATTTAAAATTACAACAAAAAATCTGCATAATTTCTAGGAAGTCCTCTTTTGGTTCTTTCATAATAATCTGGAATGATTATTGAGGTACAAGTCATTTTTTCTGTATGTTGACATTACTGCCTTACTACTTACAGCAGGAACAGAAGGAGATCAAAATGGACTAGATCATCCTTCAGTTGAAGTCTCGCTGGATGAAAATGCAGGAGTATTAGTAGATGGATTTGAAAGAACTTTTGATGGAAAATTAAAGTGTCGGTATTGTAATTATGCTAGCAAAGGAACAGCACGCCTCATAGAACATATCAGAATTCATACAGGTATGACTGATTGCAGATTTTTTATCTACATTGTGTTGCTACATATACCTTTTTTCTGTGTCTAATATCCATGACTCACAGCTATCTGCTAATGATTTTTCTCCCTTACATTTCCAGTAACAAGCTTTGTAAGTTTTAGAGTCTTAGAAAGTCTGTTAACACTGAAGCCTAAACTAAGATAATGAAATCCGAACCATATTTGATAGCTGATTTCACAGGTTTTATAGTTCTAGAAATAAGAACACTAGATAGAGCCATGATGATTTTATTGTTGCCCTTGCTAAATTTCTTATATATGTCCACTAACACTTGTTGAATGTAAGACACAGAGCTTCTTCAGTAGATGGTTTTCATCTGATAAGTATTTTCAAGGGCAGTTCTAGAGACTGCAGTGTTGTTTAATCCAGCTGGTTAACTTATTTTTAGTTAATCACTTTTTTCTTGCTTTGTTGTTTTTTGCAATGAGCAATGATTTTAAAAAGCCTTTGCTTTTATTCTTTCAGGTGAAAAGCCACACAGGTGCCACTTATGTCCCTTTGCATCAGCCTATGAACGTCATCTAGAAGCTCACATGCGGTCTCATACTGGTGAAAAACCTTATAAATGTGAATTGTGTTCCTTCCGCTGTAGTGACAGAAGCAACTTGTCTCACCATCGCAGGCGCAAACACAAAATGGTGCCTATAAAGGGTACAAGGCCTTCCCTTAGTAGCAAGAAGATGTGGGGTGTCTTGCAGAAGAAGACCAGTAATTTGGGGTTCAGCCGAAGAGCACTTATTAACTTGAGTCCACCATCCATGGTGGTTCAGAAGCCAGACTACCTTAATGACTTCACCCATGAAATCCCAAACATTCAGACTGAAACATATGAAAGTATGGCAAAACCAACAGAGACTGGTGGACTGCCAAGAGATCCTCAAGATCTTATGGTAGATAATCCTTTAAATCAGCTTTCTACTTTAGCGGGACAGCTCTCTAGTTTGCCCCCTGAAAACCAAAACCCACCCTCACCAGACGTTGTACCATGTCAAGATGAAAAGCCTTTCATGATGCAGCAGTCTACTGCACCAGCTGTTTCAACCAGTATTCCTCAGAACTCATCCCCTACAAGCCCTGATCCTCGTCCTCCACATTCTCAAAGGAACTACAGTCCAATAGCTGGTCCCAGCAGTGACCACAGTGCTCATGCCAGCACCCCAAGTATCAGTAATAGTCAGCCAAGTACTCCAGCACCAACTCTTCCAGTTCAGGACCCTCAACTTCTGCACCACTGCCAGCACTGTGACATGTATTTTGCTGATAACATTCTTTACACTATCCACATGGGATGCCATGGATTTGAGAACCCTTTTCAATGTAACATATGTGGTTGCAAATGTAAAAACAAATATGACTTTGCTTGCCACTTTGCCAGAGGCCAACATAACCAGCATTGATTGAATACAAGTTATGTAATTCTTTCATGTATTTGTGTGTGTTTAAGCACATTGCTGTCTGTTTCTTTACTTGCTAATGAGGAGGTCGCTTGTCCCTCCTGAGGAATCCACACAGGAATTTTAATATTGGAGGCAAACATCTTTACATACTGTCATGAGTTGCTAAGGATATCTTTGTTAGTTGTGGCATTCCTAATCTGGTTCTTAACATGAAGACAAGGTGTGCCGTGCAATTACACTTCTTAAAAGTACAGATGATCAGTGAAACAAAACAAGGACTGACCTTACATAATATGGATCTTAGGACCAGCATTTGTCCAAGTGCAGCTTAGTTCCCTAAATTAAGCTGTGTACCAAGTAATCTATGACTTAATTCTGTCTAGTATTATGCACTTAATGTCAAAGCTGTGATTGTCTATAAATGGGTTATCCCCAAAACTGATACAAAATATTTTTTAAAGCTTAAAAACATAATTAGCATTTATAACAAAGCCTAACATATACTATAGAAGTAGTTGCAGTGAGGTGGCCTTTAATAAGGTTCCTGTGGTAACTGTAACTGGTGGGATCTAGAAGAATAATAATGTTAATCAGAGTACAAAACGCATCAACTTGTTTTTAAAAAAATATACAGAAAAACAGTGCCTAGTGTTAAATGTCTGTAACTTTTAAAGCTGTGTCCAAAAAGAACACATGAGAGCAATGTTTCTAAAATAGATAATTTATTATAAAACAGTGCATCAGGGCCTCTGTGCCTAGCTTCCAGTGCATTACAAGTAACTTCACTGCCTTTAAATGCTGGTGTGTATGCTGTTTTACTTTTGCCTTCTTGATAGCTATGTCTTTCTGAGGGAAATGAAGCAGCAAATAGGTTAGAATATTATGAGAAACCATTCAGATTTAGCATGAGTTATTTAAACTATAAACAGCTAATGCATTACCTTGTGAAAACTATTCTAGTTACATAAATAGCGTGAGAAGGAATATTCCATGCTTTATGGGGTTTTACTAATAGTTCTGGACTTAGCAAAGCAAGAAGTGAATATTAAGACTCATTGGCTGCAATGCTACTGCTCAGCATAAGAAAATTCATAATTTTCAGTTGATTTCTAACTGCCAAATAAAAAGTCCCCACTGCAATTCTGGAAGGTACGCATGTATGCCCCAAGCCAGAGTGCATGTGTGCCCCTGGGAATCACAGTGGGGACTTGTTATATGTTGGTTAGGAATGGACTGAAAGTTACAAATTTTCTTATGCTAAGCAACATGATTTCAACCACTGATTAATTGCAGTGGATATCATTACAAGAGAGATGGCAGTCAACTGTCCTGCTTTCTTAAAACTATCTAGCAAATTGAACCAGCACTTTAAACAAGTTATGCTAGCAAAAGCTGTAATGCTTGCCTACAGCACATGAATCCTTAATTATACAGGGGAAAACACTTATTTTTCAGTGCACTTTTATTGTATATGTTTTTTATTTCAAGGGAAACAAGAGAAGACTTTATACTGTTATCTCTTGCATAAGTAAATATGCACATATGTATTTCAGATTATTTTAGTGCATTTATTGAATTTACCCCTAATTGCCTTTGTGTGAAGAGTCTATTATACATCTTTTCATTTTGAGGATTTTCAATGGATGAGCATCTTTTTTAATAACTGTTTCTAAAGGTCAAAATAGAAACATGAGTTAGAAAAATGAGTGCAGTCCCCTATATAATAAGATGGTACCTAAATGTTACACACAGAGAAGTATACTACAAACATTAAGCCTTTTCACCCCACAGCAGTAGCCTACACCGCTCTCCTGAGAAGGACCAGAAAGACTCAGGGATGCCCTGGGTAGATTGAGTATCTAAAAGTTTTCATACAGCCTTATGGAGAGCAGGTATTTCAACAATTTGACCATAGCATTGCTGATGGTGACCTGATTTGGAGTTTTGCTAGTGCACCATCATGTGATAATATTTGAAATCTCATAGTTTGGATACATGACACCACCAAAGCCCTAAAAATAGTAAAAGTGTGAGGCTAGTGGTGTGTATCTAGATAAGCAGCTCAGTCAAACAAAAGCTGCTAATGTGACTGCTGCACCTACAGTCAAAATGAACTTTTGCCTTTTGTTCAATAGTTTTTATTTTTGAATTAGTTTTTCAGAGGGAAAATTTTTCAAAGAAGCTGTGTTGAAGGTCCTAAAACAAGTTTTTCATTTTTCCAAAGTACTAGACTTTTCTTAAAATCAGTGCTTGATATCTTAATATTTTTGGGTACTCAGTCTGAATTCTGATACAGAGGTATTGAAACAATATTAGGATTGCCTTCCACCTCTCTAAAATGCTGTATCATAGGATTCTAATTTTGCAGCTGTCTAGTGTCGTATCTACTGCACTGATGTCAGTGGGAAAAACATCCCGTTAATTTTTATTGGGACTGGATGCCATAGAACTTAAAATATACTGTGTATGTTTTAACTGCAGTGCTAGGCATGCTGACTTAACCAACACAGCTAAATAAAAGCTGAAGTCAAGAACATATATTCTAACTGGATCATCTTGATATTTTAATAAATTAATTGTGACAATTTGATTTGCCTGAGATAAGATGCTGTACTGCAACAGTCAGCTATTGGTGACATTGCTACTGTTACAACAATTTCCTCCTTTTTCAGAAATATGTCTGTGGGTCTCAGTTGGCTATGAACCAACAACTATACTATGAGTAGAAAGGCAGATTGACAACACAGGTGAGATGAGTGGTTCTAATATGGAAGAGGACTTGCTTACATTATTTTTATTGAAGTACATAAAAAGACCTTTATTCAAGTATCTTCACTTTAATGTGCAGTGGCAAATCTCCACCTCATGTTCACATACTCAATCCTAAGTGTAACGGAAGACTCAATGTAGCTGTCTTAAAAAAAAAAGTTTTAGAACATGGTCATTCTAATTAGCAATGTATGAACCTCCCATTGCCCTGCCTGGACACAGAACACATGACTCACTGGGAGATGTCTTTCATTGGGGCTTCAGCGGTCTGCTTTGGTAGAGCAGCTGGTATCAAATATCTTTGCTCAAATTCCAGTATTTCTAATCCTCCAAATGTCAGAGCAAATTTCACTGATTCATAGGAGCAAACTGACCAGCCCGACTGTATGTGCTCCAAGAACATACAAATATCCCTGCCTTGCCTTGTTTAGACACTTTCTAAGGCAATGTACAACCCAATGCTAAGTATACTATTGACTTTACTGTTAGCAGTAGAAATTACAGACAGGATCAGCATATGCTCTCTAGCAGTTGTGGGCTTCCACTTGGACAAAAGAAACATGGTCCTGCAAAGAGGATTTTGCACCAATGTTGTTTGCAAAATGTTACTTAAAACATTTTATGAAATAAAATAATTCACTGTGGCACTGGTTCTACGTCTTGCATGTCAGCATTTATATACCACCCTTTCAAAAAAGAAAAAAGGCTGGTCCAAACACTTTTCATTTGTTAATTTAATTTGCATCAAAGTATAAGAGAACTGCCACAAGCAGATTTACTGGTCAGTTCTAAAATCAGCAAAATCTCAAGTGCTCTACTAATGTTTTAGCACATTTGGTTTTAAGTTATGCCACCCAAGCCTTGTGTTAATTTTCTTCACATGAATTCAGTATGGCAGCTTGACCTACTTATGCTTGAATTTTCAAGTAGCACAATAGGGATTTTTTGCCTTATGTTGTGTTTAAGAATTTAAAGCCCTCTACTATCAGCAGATACTGTCGTACATTGAATATTTAACACCAAATGAGACTAGTTATAAAAACATAAAACTTTAATACTGAACAGAGAAGGACTACATGCACAATGGGAGACAGCCAAAGCAAAGCCTTTTTAAACATTACTAATTTCAAAAGTGTTCTAGGCCACTTGAAAAAGTTTCACTTAGAAGACTTGTGTCTTCAAAAGATTCTTTACTATGCGGTCCATCTTGATTCTATTTATTGTGATGACACTGCTAGACAGAAAGTATTCAGCCTTGCCCCATTATGCCACATGCTGTTAATTTTTTGAGAAAGAAAATGTAATTCAGCCAACCTTAGCACATTTTCCAATTTGTTTGAACACCTTTAACAATTGTAGCCAAGAGATTTTCTGCTAAAAAGCCATTCCGTTTTGTGCATTTCTTTGTGACCATTTATTGTTTGTGTGTCTCAAACCCATGCCACTATCTATCTATTCCAGTGTTGAGAACTTACGTTGCATAGTGGGAATGAAAACTGGAACCAGAAAGATTTTATATAATGCTGTTGTATCCAGAAAGGAAAATTAAACTTTGGGCTGACCATTAAGACCATTGAACTTGATGATACTTGCTGGGTACACATGGAAAAAGACTGTGTTGTCAAGCATTCCACAATAGGAACTACACTAAACCAAACGTCTCCTGAGGAACTTTATGCAAGTAAAAGTACACTAGTGTCATCAAACACCAGACCATCTCTCCTATGTTTCATTTGTACAGTAGGCCCCCCATATCTGCTGGGGATTGGTTCCAAACCCCTGTGGATATATAACCACTAGCTATATATTATGGTAGAAAGGGGGAAAAAATATTTTGGCATGCATTACCAGAACTGACCACTAGAGAGTGCCAGAAACCATGCAATGTATTCTTCACTAACAAGTATTCATAGCACAGTCTCTACCTCCATCCAGTGGCCTGTTCTGATAATACACATGAAAACAGTTTTTTCTGGATTTTTTTTTCTTTTAATATTTTCAGACTAGATAAGAGAAACCATGGATACGGGGGTCCTCCTGTATGCTGAATGCCAAGGTTAGAGGAGAGAAGGCAGAACAGCAAAAGATATTAGCCTCAAAGAGTCCCCTAGAACCTCTCTCTGAACCAACCTCTTCAAAGGCCAGAGCCAATGTCAAACAGCCCCCAAATCAATCACAAACAATCCAGAAAACCACCACCCTCAAAGGTTTTGAAACATGTTAAAGAGCCATGTCTTTTATTCAGGGACAGAGTGGGTCAGGGTGTACGTGTGCTTCTGCACAGCACTAATGTGCACTCTCTGCTGTTTGGCTACACATGAGTTAAGGACCTGGTTTTATCAACATTTGATGCTACAGGTAAGAGACGTTTCAAATCTTTTTGAAAAGGCTTTTATTTACAGCCATATTAAGGCTGAGAAACCACAGATCAGGAAGATGTCAATTACGAGCAGTCTGTTTCCTATGAATAGCACGGAAAATGTCAAATCCTAGTTTCTACACATCCTTCAGGGTAACCCCCCTACACAGCAACACAATGCCTGGAGCAAATGGCTAAGTTCTTGCTAGAATCCACCTTTCTCTGCTTTGCCAAACACAGAAAAATACTACTGTTTATTTAAATACTTCTTAACAACAACATCTGCCTGCTGGCTGAATAACAATGCCACATTTACATTAAAAATGTTATTTTGTAGACAAGATTGATTTTTCTCATTAGACTTGTGTCGTAAATCTTCCAAAAATGCTGCTTTCAGCTTGTTTAGCTCTGTGGCGAAGCTCTTCATTTCATGGGGGGTAAGGTTATAGTCTGCAAAAACAAAAAGCAAAATTAAGCCTCTGAAATTTGAGAGGATGGCTGTCATCCAAAGGGGCAAGAAAACCAGCCGAAACAATATTACAGTAGGCTGTGTGTCTGGGAACGATGCATATTTGGAATGTAAACACATTCAAAGCCACCTTGAGCAAAAAACAAAAAAACCCAACACCAAAACCACTAAATCTTGCTGAACATACCTTTAGCATTCTGCATTATTTGAGACACAATTCGCCTGATGCCCTGGTCAGCTTGATGAAGAACACTGGCTGCACAAATAGCACGATCCATCTCCTACCCAAGATCAACAAAGTTACAAAATCATTACATAATTTTGTCCAAAAGATGGATTCAGACATGATGGCACTCCATGATTTCTGTTATGAGCAGAAGTTGGCTTTAGGCTCATGTGCTCGCTTCTCCCTTGAACAAGGGAAGGAGAGCCAAAGCTACCCACCCTGTTTAATGGTTTGGAATCTTGGTATGTGGAAAAAAACTTCTGGCAGACTTTAGCTGCTTAAATAAAAGCAAATTTTAGCTTTCTGTGAATTCAGCTAAGAACTTTCACATCTCTTCTTTGGCAGAGAAGAAAATGTCATGAATAGAGTTCCACAAACTATGGAGCTATCATGCCTTTCCACTAACCTGCAAGTCAGAGCACAAATACCTCTGAATACACACACAGTACATTTGCCTCAGCAGGTGAATTAGCCTTTACTACAGAGCTAAGGAAAGAGCTCAGATGGCATTCTGCCCATCAATACACTCACAGTCTACTACAAGCATTTTACTCAAAATTAAATAACGCAACAAGCATGCTTACAAAATGGTAGCCTTTTTCAGAAGGACCAGAATCCTCAAGAAGTGTCAAAAGCCACAGAGGGCCTATTAAAATAATATGAGAATATATATTTTTAAAACCCTAGCACCTCAATGGCAGCCAGAATTTCATCGTAGGAGAGAAGATAAATGGAGGGTGTTCCTTAGCTGAGACGCAATTGCTAAAATGGTCTTCCTTTTATTAGCCACTCACTAGGGGAAGAGAGGTCAGAGTTCAGATCAATGTTCTGAACCACTGAAAAGCTTTACATGGGGCAGGATGCTGCTAAAATACTAATATGAACACTACCATTAAGAAGGTGTGGTACGGGATTTCTGGAGGGAGAGCATTTTTAGAGCTAGATCTGTCTTTTGTCATAGTGCTATACTCAGACTATCATGAAATACCACAAAGGGTACTTCAGCTACTTGTTTTCAATGAAGCTGCTAATACACCATAAAAACAATCATATGTTTTCAGTGCTCTTGAACTTTGCCAGTGGCATTTAAAATCAGTAACTGAAATATATCCCAGGCAGTTTAATTTCATAATTTAAATTAATAATTATTTCAACAGCAATTTATAGTTTTAACAATTTCAGTTTTTCAGCTGTTCTACAGAATACGGTCTAGGGAACTAACAGATTCAGTGAAATACGATGGAAATAGAAAGTGCTTCTCTATGAACGGCTATAGTCTGCTTGTATTTTGCTGGCAATTTTCTAAATGAAACTGGCAATTTTCTGCAATACAGTCATCAATTTTATGGTCTATATATCTCTGGGAACAGAAACCAAATAAATGAAGTGGATCAGAGATATATGTATTGAAAATGTTTTGTTCCTGGGGATACAATAGAGTGAGTTAACTCTTCAACTCTAGAAGATCAGCAGCAGGTCAAATGCCAGGTGTGAAATGAGCATCCTCAAATTGCCCCTACACCCTCTTGTGCAACTTCAACACTATCAAATGTACTAGTTATGTAGTGTCCCCATATTACCTTTGCTTCCATATTCTCTTCTAGGGGTTTCACCGGATGTTCCAGAGCAGTAGATAAGAGATCAAGCACCTGAAAACTGAATTTAAAAAATAACAACCAAAACCATTAAAAAGAAATGCTCCCGAGTTGAAACTGGAAGATCATAACAGATCAGAACCACTCACCAAAGGATGCAACGCAAGTCCAAGTGATAACACACTTAAAGAATATAGCTTATACTGCAGAGCCAAAGAACAGAATGATTAAATTGAGATGTTATAGTTCAAAATACAATTCAGCTATCAACAGAGGCTTTATGTATTTTTGTCAAGCACTCTCTCCCTTTCCCTCATTCTCAAAAATTGTTTTGGTAACAATAACTCTTACACGGCTTTTGCCAGATTTTCAAAAAAATAAAAAGGGGGGGGGGGGACATTTGAGATGTTGCCATACACTCTACAAGTTTCTTTCTTCTGATTAACTTTCTTTCTTCTGTTACAAACCCCCTGTCTCAAGCAACAGGAGAAAAGAAGCACAACCAGCTACAGTTATTTCCAGCTGGGCCTAACTCTCACCTGCATGTCAGACACAAAGGGCTGTTTACTGCTTACAACTTGAGAGTAAAAAGAGACAAAACACAAGGAAAAAGGGTGATGTTGCCAGGCAGTTGTTCTGTGCTGTTGTGAGGTGCACAAGACCAACACTTTAAAAGCTGCATAAATTCAGACGCCTACATCAGCTCCACTACACACATGGAAGTCCAAGTAACCCCCATTAATTAAATAACTGATTCCATTTCATTACATACTTATCTGCTAATGAATATTCTGCACTCTTCAGAATGAGACTATTTCGCTCCCATGCGTATTTCTCAGGATTTGGACATTCCATTTTCTGTACCATTGCACATATAGTTTTTTCAGGTAATGGCCATTTTCTCTGACTGTTTCTCTGTATACAAGCTTCAACCTGACAATCCAGGAACAACTGACAGAAACCCAGTGTATCTTTAAAAAAAGAAAATAAAACCATCTATGTATGAAAGATGGCCATTTTAAACATACCACAGTGACATAACAGATACAGAAACTTTGAATAAATTAAAAGCCATGGGGTGAGACTAAGAGAACATATGAGAGTAAGAACAATTAAGAATTTGGCAGATATGGTTGGAACAACTGCTCACCTATTAGAAGTCAATATCACAGCATTCTTCCCCAAGCATAATTCTATTTGTATGGATAACAAAATGTTTTAAATTGGTATTTCATCACTTTTTCTTAACAAAGTTTACAATGTAAGGAATTTTAAAAACTCTGAATAATAAGGTAGCAATAAAATAGCAACAGTATCAAGAGAAAACAAAACTTCAAAGAAGACTGAGAAAAGAAGAAAGGTTGCTTGAGCAGGTTGATATGGAGGAATATGGGCTTGTTCAGGGTGTTACAGATAGCAAACGGAACTCTGCAACGTTCCTTGAAAGATACCTGTGTGTGTGCTGATCTGGTATCTGTTCCCAATTAGCAGCCCTGCAGCTGTATTTTGGACAAACTGCATTTTCCAAATTTCATTCAAATAGCAGACCTACATACGAAACACTGCACTAATCTAAACTGAAGGTTACAACAGCATGGATTACTATAGCCAAGCAATTCTTGTCCAGAAAGGGTGGTCACCTTGTAAAAGACATCCTTCACCACACAAGCAACCTGTGCTTCCAGTGACAAGTTCAATGAACAACCGCTACCAAGCTGTGAACTTAATAGTTCGGGGAGAGTGCAAGTCCCTGTAAACAGTCTGGATATCTTCCTAGTACAAACTACCTACCAGTGCCTCTATTTTTTCATGACTAAGAATAGACATCAGTTTAGGACTTCTGTTGTCTCACTAGAATTTACTTGTACAGAGAGCTAGAGTTGGGTGTTACCTGTATTCGGACATATAACTTCAAAACTGTAGATAGCATCACTAAGTACAGGCATTTCTCTCCTGGAAATAGTCAAATCGGTTTCTATGCTCGAACCACAGCACTTAAGAGTCACAGAGCAAAGTTCCGGCTTCATCATCAATATAAAAAGCAGTCAATGGTTCTCAAGTTAGTTGAAATTCAGTAACAAAGTTATACTACGTACATCTGATGACATCATCAGCCACAGCCGTATTTCGTTAATGAAAAGTTTCCTATCTTCTCTCTTCAAGGTTCCTAGGCTCCCTTAGGATTTTTTTTTGTTCCTGGGGAAGTCTCTGAGAACAGTAGGATCGGGGGACCTTAAATGCCTGAAAGTCCCACAAGAGGACCACCAGCAGAATCTTTTGGACATTTAAGAGTCTCCATGCCCCAGTCCCACTGTCCGCAAAGGCCTCCTTGGGACCAAAGGGATCCCGGGAGCTAGTGGGCAGGGGGAGAGATAGGAAACTTTTACTAAGAAAATATAACCATGGGTGATGACATCATCAGGCTTATGCAGCATAACTTTACTGGATTTCAGCCACTACCTACTAATGTTGTCATGGTATAGACTTCCTGTGTGATACTTTGGTGTCCATGGCCAATTGGAGCCATGAAGGGCTGCATAGGAGATACAAAGAAAGGATTCCGCCTGCTTGTCCAAGTTAAAAAACCCATTTTAGCTGTAGCTGCTCAAGTATTGGTTTACACTGCTGAGTCACAGGGTTGAGCTGCCAATTTAAAATATAAAATCAAACTTACATCGCCGAGCTAGCTGGTACACTTCATACCTCATACTCCGATAATAAAAATTGTCATCTAGAATAAAATATATCGGTGTGAGAGAGGGGGAATCTATTAAATATTGACAGGATGCAGAGTCTTCTTTTCCTGTAGATATTAATCCTTGCTCTTTCAAACCGCAGACAAAGCTTTTCCATGTTGTTTCAGTTCTGCTTGGAGGAGGAGAATAATGGCATCCTGCAATAAGTGCCTGAAGGAAGTGTTCAAGGTACAACAATAACTCATGTCGATGCAACCTCCAGCGAGAGATCTATAAAGCAAAAGGAAAATTATTTACGGTTAGTTTACAAGATTTTGACTGCAGTCTGAAAGTGAATCAACAATGGACATTTTGACTTCTCAGTATAAAATGAATAGCATTTGTCTTCCTCACATTTTACAAATTCCGAACATCAATTACATATTTTCCTGTGCACAATCCAATCATTCCACTGTCAGGAAAAATTCCACATTCCTACAAATATTTTGCTGGAAACCCCTAATTTACCAAAATTATTCTACTACTTTCCATCCCCAAAGTGCACAGAAATATTTGGTTTTGATGCAAAACACTAACACAGCTATGTTAGAATTTATATCCAGCCTTAATATCAATGTAGTGATGAATTCAAGACAGGTAGTGATGTTAGTCCATTGCAACAAAAACCATCAAGAGTTCTGTGAGGATCTAAAGGGAAACTTTTTTTAGAAGCATACTATTGTAGGCACTAGAGCAGTGGTTCTGCAACTCCCAGAAATCCTGTCCAGCACAGCTAATGGTGAGGGCTTCTGGGAATTTTAGTCCAAAACACCTGTGGTCCCCAGGCAGGGAACCACTGGATTAGAATGATTAAAAAGTCATTCCACACAACCTTATGTCACAATAAACTATCAGAAAATCTTACAGCTACAGAAATAGGGAAGAGTTAATACTTATCTCCTATCACTTGCAACGACAGATGCCTAGACTAGAGTAGTAGCTGTGGAAATCATACCTCTCAAAACATTATGGTTTATTTATATATCACTTTTTATATATATCACCAGTGAACATTATATTAAAATGGATGCAAAAGACAATCCTATTGTAACTTGTGAACAAGCACTAAAATAGTGATCAAAACTATAGTTCAGTAAAATTAGAAAAAACATCACCAGTAGTTTTAGTAACACTAGTAGTAGTTTTCAATCAGTATAACCTTTAAAATACGCAATTACTGTTTTACTTACACATTATGAAAAATATGGGGTTCGTTTTTAAAAAGGCTACTTTTTCCCATATTTTATTTTTGCACTAGAAAACCAAACATTTCACAAAAAATCAGTTTGCATAATTTTCAAGGAAGAAAAGAATCACAGAAACCTTCAGTTAGGAGACTGAATTAAGGTCAACTTAACCCAACATGGTTTAACAAACAAAGGATCAGCAAATATGCCTTCCTAGTATACAGATTTATGAACACATTAACAGTTTAACACACCTAGAGAGTGTCTATTCTAAGTAACCCTCACAGCTAATTCTTGCCAGTATCCTATTGTTTAGTTATGATGGGTTTAGTACAACAGTGTAAATTGCTGCTAGTTAACAAATTGCCACTTGACTGCACACCAATTAACAGAGTTGGCACAAAATAGGGAATGACAAGTTGTTACTTGTTAACTGGCAGAAATCTGCTGCTACATTTTATGGCACTGCACTTATGCTAGAATAACTAAGCAACAGAATTCTCGCCTCTAAAGGAAAAAGTATAGGATTATCTTCCTAAATTCGTCTGTAAGAACTCAAAACAAACAAAAAAAACACCTGACACCAGCAGTGATCACAATGTAAAGCTTAGTGACTGAGATGTGGGTCCAGGCATCATTTACTGCTTGCTCAGTATTTACTTTCTGTTGACTTACTGGATTAGCATTGAACAAACCAGTGGCCAGGCAGAGAATTTTCACTGATCAGTAAGAAACAGAAGGAATCTACTGACCAAAGGCTGTTGTGCTTCTGGTTCCAAGGTTTCCTCTGTTTGACCGAAGGCTTCCACTGGAATGAGATCGTCGTAAGTAAGAAGAACACACTGCCATCCCTTGCACTTCCTTAAGGAGTGGCTCAAGGCTTGAGCCACAGTTGTTTTACCTGCTGCTGGTAAACCACAAAGCAGACACAATCCCATCTGGTGATCTTTGTCCTTCTGTTCTTGTTGTGCCATTTGGGCTTGAGTTTTTCTGGAGCATTCACTTCTGTGACAAAAAGGAACTGTCAGCACAACCTCAATATATTCTGCCCACAGCACTGTGCTTGCCGATTTAGGCCTGTAGTTACATTCTCTCTTCTGCTCAGACACGGAGCAGTAAAACAGTTTGCCAGGACACCAAGTTTCCTGTCAGCTTTTCATGACATCGTTTTCCTTACTAGAAGGCAGAAGTGGCAGCTGTTCCTAGAAAGCAAAGGAGAAATCCACAGCTGCATTACTGGGAAGGAAAATCAAAAAAGAAAAGATGAGAAAAGAGTAAAGACATATATTAATAGAACTCAAAGAATAAATACAAACTAACTGCCCAACTGTTAAACTCATCGTTAATTACAGGTCATTTTATTTATAAAGATGGAATTACCCATTTACAGACAAAATAATAAAAGAGTTATCCAAATGCATGCATGTATGTATGCATGCATGAATAAATAAATAAAATAAATAAATACTGTAAATGTTACGATCTCCAAGGTTCATCCGCCTCCCTCCAGTCCCTTCCCGACTTGCAAAGATGTCAAGGAATTCCTTACCTCACTTTCTCCGACGAAAACAAAAGGAGCATAAAATTAATTAAATAAAGAAGACAAAAACGTGGTGGCCCTTGAAAGACTAAGTCCTATATTCTAATGCAAGCTGTCGTGGACCAAGCCCACTTCTTCAGACCTTCTTCCCACGAGAATGCTTTCCGTGAACGCGCTCCATTCAAGACGGTAGGAAGGCGGCCCCCTATGGAAGACCATGCCCTGCAAGCGGGACGTTGCTGGGCTCCAAACGCTGCCAGGGAAGCCCCGGGAGCCCGAATTCTCCGGGAGAGTCCCGTTCGCTACCCTAGCCGGAGCCCTCGCGAGCCCCCCCCCCCCCCAGGCCCTTCCTGCCCCACAGAGCCGCAGCGCCCCCAATGCTCGTACGCCCCACCCCTCCCACGCCTCCGTTCTCGCCGCACGATTCCTTCACTCACGTCCCCGCCCTGGACGTTCGGCCCCACCCACCTCAACCCTGACGAGACCAGTCCATCTCGCCCGGGCAAACATCGCGATAACCTGGAAATCCCACCTAGCGCTGGACTCACCTCGCGAGACTGAAGGGCGGAGGTGGGGTGGTTTGAATGGTGGTTCTGCCCCTCATGGACGCGTTTCCTCTTGTCAGCTGCCGGGGTGTCCGAAGGGAGAAAAGCAGCGGGGAGTGCGGTCAAAAACGGACAGAGCGGGAAACAATTCCTGGCGGCTGACGAGAGGCTGTGTGGAAGGAATGGCCTGGCCGCATCCGGATTGGAGTTTTAGAGTTAAACCAAGAATTAAACCAAGTCAGTCACCCAAAGAGCTTTGGGTGACTGACTTGGTTTAATTCGGGGACAGGTTTTCATATCCCGGTTGTGGTCAGGTGGCAAGCCTGTGAGGTAATGACCCCCAAAATATCCACCTGTCACTAACGGCCCTGCTCAGATCTCGCAAACTCAAAGTCGTGGCTTTCTTTATGAAGTCAACCCATGTCATGGAAGGTCTTCCTCTTTTGCCAGAGTCTAACTATCCGTGCCTCCCCATCCCATCCTTGGTATTCCAGGAACTTCTCTGCCCCCTGAACTCTTAACCGTGGGATGAAGAACGACGTCTTTAAGGCTGAAAGTTACAAAGATTGACTGTTAAAAATTGTAATCGGTCAAGCATCAGTAACCCTCCCCGCCCTAAAAATATGCTTTCTTTAGGTCCTGTGTGTCACATCTTCTAAATTGTTACGATCTACAATATTCTGTTGAATACGTCCAAAAAAGTAAGCCATGTTAGTCTGTCCCACAATGTTGGAAAAAAATGAAAATAAAAAAGGAAATAAAATTGTTACTCTCTAAAGTGTTACAGTATTTGGTGGGGCTCCTTTCCACTCTTCTGCCAATATCTTCTTGAGATTTTAGAAACGTTTACATTGTTGACAGGTAACCACTAGATGGCAGTAGCAGCTATGTTATTGCAACTCTCTTTAAAACTTTACCACATGTTGGCCTCATCCCTGTCGGAGTTTAAACTGATATAAGTGCGATTGCATAAATCACAGCAGTGAATTGCCACTAAGTAATGAGATATTATTTGCCTTCCTAGTCATGGACCAGGTTGGATGTCTGTTACCAGGAATGTGAGTAAGGTACTGTAAAGGTAAAGGTTCCCCTTGACATTTAGTCCAGTCGTGTCCGACTCTAGGGCGTGATGCTCATCGCCGTCTCCAAGCCGTAGAGCCAGCGTTTTGTCCGAAGACAGTTTCCGTGGTCACGTGGCCAGCACGACTAGACACGGAACGCCGTTACCTTCCCACCGTGGTGGTACCTATTTATCTACTTGCATTTTTACATGCTTTCGAACTGCTAAGGAATGTGAGTAGCAACTCATTAATTAGTGACAATCTGCTTCCCTTCTGCACATATGCTGGCATAAATCCCCAGGGCCCTGGCCATTCTTTACTGAGCTGCCACACCAAAAGTAGGAATATAAAAAAAAACAAATTATTTCTCTGCTAATAATTTAAGAGTTATTCCTGAAATATTACTGGCTTGTTTTAAAAAGACACGACAGATAGCAGTACCACGAGTGAGAAGGATCTTGGAATTGTTGTAGATCACAAGATGAATATGAGCTTGTGGCTGCGAAAAAGGCAAATGGTATTTTAGGATGTATTAACAAAAGTATTGTCTCCAAATCCTAGTCCCCCTCTATTTGATACTGGTTAGGCTTCATCTAGAGTATTGTGTCCACTTCTGGACACTGCACTTCAGGATGCCAACAGACTGCAGCAAGTTCAGAGGAAGACAACAAGGATTATCACAGAACTGGAAACCAAACCCTATGAGGAAAGACTGAAATAACTGGGCATGTTTAGCTTTGAGAAAAGAGGACTGAGGGGAGATATGATAGCACTTTTCAAATACTTGACAGGCTGTCATACAGAGGAGGGGCAGGATCTGTTCTCAATCATACCAGAGTGCAGAACACATAATAATGGGCTAAAGCTACAGGAAACCATGTTTAGGATCAATATCAGGAAAAAATATTTTAACTGTTAGAGCAGTACCTACGTACCCTCCAACTTTCAGCTCTGCTGGACAGAGCTCCACCTCTTGTGTGCACGACTCCGTCCCCCCCCCCCCCCGCATGCAGGGTTCCGTTGCGACCAGAACCTAACGCAATCGCTGTGCAAAGGAGGAAAACAGCTGTGCGCAGGGAGGCAGAGGCCCAGCTTAAAGGGAACCTTGAGTAGTATGATAATGGAACCGATTATTTCAGGAGGTAGTGAGCGCTCCAGCACTAGAGGCATTCAAGAGAAAATTGGCAACCATTTGTCAGATTAGCTTTGATTCGGATTCCTGCATTGAGCAGGGGGTTGACTTGATGGCCTTATAGGCTCCTTCCAACTCAGTTATTTCTCTGTTTTATTTTTTTACAAAATTGTCGATTAGGCCTGTATTTCAATATAGAAGTGTCCAATGGATTTTTCTACCAGTATTATGGTTTGGGAAAAATGGGGCGGGGCAATTGTTATATGTTAGAAAATCTATGAGTACAACAGTACCACTGTAAACTTGATTTCTTAGTGGAATTTTAGATTACGCAGTCCTGACATTCCTCAATCTCAGAAAAACAAGCTAGAATGTGGATATAGAATTTCTCAGATTAAAATGAGTGTTCAGACAATGTCCTTTGTATACAATACTGCACTATCTTTTTGTTTATGTACACACTCATGTGAATAAGAGTAGGGATTAACATTTCCCCAAACTTTGAAAATGCTACTTGAACAGCTACTTTGATGCTGTTATTTTATCTACCAACTCAAACTTTAGCTCTGCAGCTATCTCTGTCAGTCAAGCAGAGGCTAATAAATCCCCCCTATTGTGTCTAACTGTAACTGTGCAAAATGAGGCTTGATAAACATGTGACAGGCTGTAATATATGGCAGAGGGGTTACCTTCTGTGGGCCTTATGTTGCACAGGCCAGGCTATCACTTGTACTAGTTAGTTATGCATAATGTGTCCATTCTTGAACCTCTATAAGGAAAATCTATATAACACTTCAACATCTTGTCAGTTTACAAAAAGTAAATGCACTGTGCAAAATGTACAGTGTAAAATGTATTCACCAAGCAGCAGTTACATGCAAAATGTATTCACCAAGCAGCAGTTACATGATTAGTAAACAACAGTCATGAGAATAAAATTTTTAAAGGATGTAGTATTGTACAGATACCAACTCTTTCTCCCTCACCATCCTGGTGATATCCAATTAATACTTTGGTGCAATAGATCCATAAGAAAGCTGAGTGCTATTGCATTTCTACCAATCTTGCCTAGAGAACTGCAAGAAATGTGACAACTTTATACTCCAATGACTCTTACAAATGATTCAGGTCTTCTAAATTATTCCTGCAATCCTTAAATATGATTTAGTTAATACCAGCATGCACTGTTGCATTTCATCATATGTAATTTAGGCTAAAATTTTGTATAAACTTGCTTGAAAACAAGCTCACTGAGGATAATTGGACTTACTTTCAAATCAGTTCGCACAGGATTACATTGATGGAGCAAGAGCAGTAAAGTCATTTATGTAGATGAACACACCAAGAGTTTTCTCATTCTAAAGGTATAACATTCACAGTAAACAAATTGTATAGTCTTTCGCTTGTAAAACAAATTTTATTTATTTATTTATTTAAAAATATTTTTACCCTGCCTTTCTCCTTAAGACAGAATGGAAGAGGTATGGATATGGGGAAGAGGGGGTCAAACTACACATCACTTATGGTTCAGAAAGCAAGGCCCCAATGCCAGCATATAGGGCTCTACATACCTACTTGAGACTGTGAGAGGTAGAAGGCAGAATGGCAGCTGCAAGATATAGACTGAATTATAGCATGCAGTTTGACCGCTGACTACTTCACGTTACTACAATTTTATTGCTGAAATGTAAACTATTGTAGCTGATGAAGGAGGCTGCACAGTTTTCACAGGTTTAGAATGTAGGAATGGGAGACACCAAGTCATTCATCTATGCACATTTTGCCCATTTCTGTGTAAAAAAAAAGCATCTAAAAATGTCAGTTTGTCTTTGGACTGTGAAAAAATTTCTAGAAATATCCTACTGACAAAAACTAATATACAGGTGGCCCCAAATATGCAGATCTTTCCGTGTGAGTTTGGCTTGGTCATGCTGTTTTACACTGGTATATGGATGACTTAACTCTGGTTTGCTACATTTATACAGTTTTTTCCTTCCTGTGTTCCAAATCCAGAACAGGACTCTATCTGTGGATATCTGTTTCAGTGGACTGCCCATCCTTTGCTGAACTTGGGGGGGGGGGGGACCTGTGAAAGTGCTTAACTGGCAAGTGTGCCAGTACAGTTATTGCCTCCTTGCTTGATTTCTTCATATAACTTGTCCAAAGACTTTTCTCATCCTTCATTGTATTTCATTCACATTTTTTGTTTATGTTGGGAGCAGCTCAATTCACAGGAATAAGCATTCACACAAAATCTTTTTGTGGGTAAAGCATGCCACGCTCTAGAACATATTGTCAGAAATCAGGTCACTTTAAAATGTAATAGCCGCCCCACAATTTTCATAAGGATCACATTCATATTGCAGTATTTGTAGAGTGAAGTTTTAACATTTTCTTCCTTTGCTATGATCTTGACAAATAAATCTCACACCAATATATATATATATTTTCCCAAGGTGAGCAGTCACCCAGGTACTCCGGTTGCTGTTTTCACCAAAATCATAGTTAGGGAGGAAAGGCTTACATATCCCTCCTCACATGCTGAAATCCCACTGAAAATATCCCCTGAGACATACATCCCAATCTTCTTACAGTTTAAAGACAGATACAGTTCAGTGATACATCTATTTAGCTATGTGTTGAGGAGAAAGGTCTCATCTATGTGTATCAAGTATAACATAAACAGCACCCTGTAGTTTAATCATCAAGGCAGTCTTATCTTGCAACTGTATCAGTCTTTTAGTAATTACAGTGAGGTCTTTATCTATATATTGGTAAAAAATATAATACTTTCAAAAACATTTAATTGACTGAGCATTGCCACATCCCCTTTCCTTGCATGTTCAAGATAGCAATCAAAATGCTTGATAATTCCTCAGGAGACACTTGCATAAACAGGTCTTGATGGGATTGGGGGCCGTAAAGGAGGTCTTTGAGGAGGCTGCCCAGGCTGACTTCGTAGTGGTGGCCTGAAAGAGATTAAAATATATATGTTTTTATGAATCGGACTTGCCAGTACAATAGTTCTTAAAGCAATTTAAGAAGATGGAAGCTCCACTGCATGATTGCAATGGGTTGTACTTTGGGCCTGAAATCTGAAGACATTTCAAATAGCTTTAAAACACTATCTTGTGTATTATTTATGAAGCTCTGATGTATTTTTATTTCCAATTCTTTGCTTTTGCAATCCTTATTTAAATTATTGTGACATTGGAACTTACAAGTTGGACATCATCAACACTGTGGGTTGCATCCCATGCAACCACAGCACTACTTCTACTCATATCTATTTAGGCTGTAGTTCAGTTAGGCTGCAGCAACCCTATACTGTTTCCTGGATAGAAGACCCACTGAACTCAGTGAAGTTTACCCTTGTGTAAACATGTATAGTATTACATTGTAAATGTGGAAAGATGTCTGCTGCTGCCAGGACTGGGGTTGTGCTCTCTGTGATTATTCAAAACACTAGTTGAAAACATCTAAATGGTTTGATCCAGTGTCTTAGAATCTATCGGCTGTAAAATCCTTTCTTCTGCCCAGCTAATACATTTGGGTAGTTGTAATCATCTGTGTAGAAGCCGTGGCCACATAAAGACATTATCCCCTTCAAAAATGAATGAGAGGGGTCAAGAAGAGATGCGGAGTAAAGTGAGGGAAGCTAAGAATGCGAACTCGGTAAATGGGAAAGCAGAAGAGGAAGGGAGGAATTAACATTAACCTGGACTCCAGGGTAGAATGTGGGAGGGGAATGCACCTTCCAAGTGCAAGGGGCTATCTTTTTCCAATATGGAGTCAACTGTTTATGCTGCAACTATAAAAAGTTGCAACAATATTCTGTATATTTCTGTATACAGAAAGTTCTGTATATATATTTTTCTTATTGAAATATATATTTTTTTCTTATTGAAACAGTTATTGAAAGCTGTTCAAGCCCCTGTACCATGGGTGGCATGCCAAGGATTAGCAGCCAATCAAGCTGAGCAACAGAATGAAGCCGTGTGAATTGATGGTAGAGTGGGGGAGAGAAAGGCAATGATTATGTAAAGACAGAAAGTATGTGAAATGATTATGCCATGACTCTCTACCATTCCGCAGTTCTAGTCACTACTTAATAAATTACATCACTATCCCACTAATGTGACCTTTGAAAGAAAATGTTTTGCCTTGTTTAAAAGACTGCCTACAGCCTTATATCAGTAGAAAATAAGAGTGAAAAGATATACTGAAAAGTGCAAACCTTGGAGCAGGGAAGTGAGATATCGTAAAGACTTCAGAGTTTGATGTTGCTGGCTAAGGAGGAAAAAAAACACCAAAGGAAGAACAAATTGTATTTTGTTTTGGCATTGTATAACAGCAATGAAACCACTCCATTTTTACATTCTAGTAAAATACTGCCAGAAATCCTGTTGGCAGAACTCTATCTGCAGAAGGGTGATGACATCACCAGCAGGGGGAATATTTCAGTGATTAAAAATTTTCCCCTTATTTCCTGTGACTTGCCCAAATTTAGAACAATCTGTTTCATAACATGATAGCCATGGGAGCCAGGGTACAGAAGAAGGAAGTATTTCATTACCGAAAATCACTGACACTGGATGACATTACTGGCAGGGAGAGATTTCCAACAATTATAGTCTTCCTCCTTCCATTCTGCAGCTCCCAAACCTTCTACACAGTGAAGAGGATTATTCACAAGTCGGACAAGCTGTGAGACAAAGGGAGGTGGAATCTTTAATTAACAAAATCTCCCCTGCTGGTGACACCCCACCCTTCCACAGGTGTAACTACACCAAAAAATATTTCAGCTACCTAATGCAACTCATATAATATCTGGCAGAACTGTGTTTCTAAGTGGAATATCAATGACTAAAAGAAAACACGGGGAATATGGAAAGTTAGGTAACCTTCACCTGAATTTGTTATTCAGAAGGAGAAACTGGGTTCAAAGAAAGAAATATTCTTACCTGCCTATTATTTACAGGGTTAGACCCTTTTGGTTCACTTGGAGTGTTATTTTGTCTTGCTTGCCGTGCATTTTTAGCCCTTGGAAAATAATTAAAACATGATGGTAAAGTTAACATCGGCATAAATTTTGTCTTTTTTCATTAAGACTTCAGTTTGTTTCTGGTGTAATGGATTTATGCATTATGCTTTTTGCCATTACTTCATATCTCAATATTTCACCACTGACTTAGAGAATTCAATTTTAAAGACCAATACTCTTCATTTGATGATAGACACAGCCATCTTGGCAATCACCAGTCAGCTTTATAGGTAAAAGAAAAACAGAAATAAGTTAAAAAAAGGGCAAAAACATGGTGGCAGTTTAAAGACTAACTTTTTTATTTTTTAATCTGAGCTTTCATGGACACGTCCACTGTGATCCAAATTAAACTGAGTGAAACAAACCTAACTAAACTACTGCTTAAACTAGAGGTTTACACATCTCTTTA
Organism: Intellagama lesueurii; assembly: GCA_037013535.1. Lineage (NCBI taxonomy): Eukaryota > Metazoa > Chordata > Lepidosauria > Squamata > Agamidae > Intellagama > Intellagama lesueurii. The sequence goes on from JBAJHW010000003.1 coordinate 197,871,908, forward strand.
GAAACATATTTGGGACATTCTTCATTCTTCTCAAAGTGAAATTTAGAAAGCACTGTGATTATTTTAGCTCTGTATTGTAACTGCTCCAAATAATGTTGTTTTGATGAAGTCAAATCATTCTTTAAGGGTTTTCGCCTAAGAAGTTCTTCTTTTTCTTTCCCCATTATTTTACATTAAATGATCAGTTGTAACAATGTGTACTTTTCATTTCTCCTTAAGTGACCATAGTCTTCTAACTTTCTGCACTTTGAATGCTTTACAATTTCTACATCTTTACTCATTCTACACACCATCTCTATTGTGATTTTCACTGCATTGCTATGAACCCACTTCATTCAACTAAATTCCAAAGTATTTATATTTGTCAACATGCTTCACACTTCCATTTTGGATCTTAGCTGCTTCGTTTTTACTGATTACCATTAACTTTGTTTTCTAAAGATTCATTTTTAGTCTGTGTTTATTATTTACTTCACTGCCGTTATCAACCAGCAGACCGTCAAAGTTGTTAGACAGTAATACAACAAGGCATGACAAAGCAGCTCAAATAGGTAGTGAGGGTTACACTCCATGTGTGGCCCCTCCACACAGCGCATCACTAATTGAGGAGATGGGCATATACCAGACTAGGAATACAGAGAGGGAATGACACTGGTCCAAGACAGCAAAATTAAAAATGAGATAGACTGTGCATTCTCAAGGAACCATACAACTCAGGCTATTTCCTATTGCTGGAAGGCATTCTGAGTTTAGGCAGTTGCAATGAATGATGAATAGCACTGGACCGTCATGAAGAGTGAGATTATAGGAGCTTGTCCCCACGAATTCTTCCAAATACTTAAGACTCACATCCAGATCCTTGTGTGCAGGGTATTTGAAGGACCATATTCTCCCATACATGCCCACCTAGGCTTTGTGATCTGTGGCAGAGGCACCTCATGGTACACTACCTTCGGAGGACCATTTGGTGAGGGATTTGAGAGGGGACCTTGTCCATGCTGTTCCCAGGTTGTGGAATTCTTTGCTAAGAGAGGCTAGGTTTGCACCCTTTCTGCTGTCCTCCTGCTGGCAGGCCTTTGGCAATTAAGACCTCCAAGTCATAAAGTTTTTGCTGTTTCTGTTGTTTTTCTCTTTTCTAAAGGTAAATTGATACTAATATTTAAATGAAATGATTATGAAGTTTTAATTTTTGAAAAATATAATGAATTTAATTCTATTTTAATGCTTGTGTTGGATCCCTGACTGTGGAGCCAAGGGTCAGGAGTTCTATTCCCCACGGTACCTTCCAATAGAACAGGCAACCTATGTAACCCTGGGCAAGCTACACAGTTCCAGGTTACCCCCAGAAGGGAATATAAACCACTTTGGAATACTCTATACCTAGAAAAACCTGAAAACGATTGCCAGAAATCAGAATTGACTTGACAGCACACAATTATTACTACTATTAATTGTATTTTAATTTTGTTTTGTTTTTAGCTGTTTTGGAAGCTGTTTTGAGTACCAATTCTAGGAGAAAGGTGGTATACAAAACAAAACAAAAAACACTTGTCTTAAAAATCTGAAAAGCCAAGGCATTACTTTCCAAACCAGTTAGCAATCCCTTAACCCAGTGTATATGGGTCCACTCTGCTGTAGCAGCCAGTTGGCTTGAACATAGTAAGTTTCTCATTTAGGAAATGATCTTGTAATCTTCTCCCATTATTCCTTGAAAGAGGGATGGGTTATCTTGGCCTTATAGATGTCATCATACTCACATCATACCTTACTACTGGCAAGGCTAGCTAGGGCTAGTTGGAACTGATGTTCAGCAATATCTGGAGACTGAATGAATAAAGAAATTTTGGCCAGGCATTATAAACATCATGGGATGAAGGGCCTACTGATCTCCTTAGAAGGCATTCCAAATCAGTGGAGCTACAACTGATACCTCCATGTTAGACACAATCTTTTGTTATTGTTCCTAGTTTTAAAACATAGTTCACTGTGGGGTCCACTGTGTTTATGATTATTTTTCATACCTGCGGCGTCTTCTACAGTCTCTGCAGAGACGTCTTTTAATTGCATCCCTCTTGACAACTGCGATCACAACTAGAATCAGCAAAGGGAGAACGAGTAGAAAAAACACCAGAAGGCCATCGCGAAGTGATGTATCTAAAGAAGGAAACAAAATGAAAAATACTTGCTTTGCGTTTAAATGTAAGATTAAAATTATGATCCTGCAGAAGGTAAGGTTTAACCCCACATACATTTTCTGACTCTAAACTCCCTGACGTATTTTATTTCTTAGATACACACAGGCCTCTTTTTTCTATCTTTCCCCTCAGCCAATTCTACATCCCATTCTTTGGAGTTGCTTTTAAAAGAAATGATTATGCATAATTATATATATGTAATTATTTTAAATAAATAAATAAATAAATAAATATGCTATATTGGATTAAGAAGAACAGGAATGATATACATTTTCTATAATTTGCAACCCAAGCTGATATACGATTACTCAGAATTAAGTCTTAATGAACTTTACTTCCAAGAGGAAGTACAGTTTAGGCATATTTCCATGAAAACATATCTCATTGTTGAATAGGGCTTATTCCCAAGCAGATTTCTCTATCAGACAGAATGATAGATCAGAATCCTGTGACAGATACATTTAAATTAAATCTGAACGTTTTAAGTTTTTATCAGTTGTAATATGATATGGAACAGAACAGATGAGAGAGACAAGCATTTGCTGGATCTGACCCTTAAGCAGTCAAAAGCATCCTTAATTCTGGAGAAAGTACAGGGTGATTGCTAAAACATAATAAAAAAGGAGTAAATGCACATAAAAAAAGAGGAAACATACAGTATATGTATAAAGGCAAAGACAGAAATAATTACTACTGTTCACACAGAAATTCAGTATATCTCGCTATAGTGGAAAAGACTGTGACTACAAGTTCTGTGAGCCAGTTCATTCTCTTATTTGTTTGTTTGTTTGTTTGTTTCTAGGCTGTTCTGGCTGGTTTACATATTAAACATATAAAACATAGACAGTTCCAAACAATGAACATAATAGTATAAAATCAAAATAAAGAGAAAACAACCAACAATTTATATAATAATAATATAAAATAATATAGAGCAAGACAGCAGGATTGATAGTATAAATGTTGGGACCAATCACTGTATTAAGGTGTAAGGTCCAGGAAGGCCTGTCGAAAAAGCCATGTTGCTTAAAAATTCTTAGTGAAGGGACCAGGCGGATTTCTGGTGGGAGGTTGTTCCAAAGCTGAGGAGGAACAGCCGAGAAGGTCCGGTTTCTGGTTCTCTCTTTCCGGACTTCTCTCGGGGTCAATACTCGCAACCGCCCGGCCTGAGATTGTATGGGGCCGGCAGATCTTGTCGGGAGGAGGCATTCTGTCAGGTATCGAGGTCCTAAACCGTTTAGGGCTTTATAAGTTAACACCATCACCTTGAAACTGGCACGGTAACGGACGGGTAACCAGTGCAAGGCGGCCAGACTGGGAGAAATGTGTTGATGTTTCTTGACACCACTCAATAGTCCGGCTGCCGTGCTCTGGACCTGCTGAAGTTTCCTAACAGCCTCTTATGCTGTTACTATATACTGACAGGTAACTTCAGGGCCTTTTTTCTCTGTTCTCATGGTTATTTATTGTAAAACTGCATTTGGCCTGGAAAGCCCCACAAGGGGTGAACACTGCCCTCTGCAAAGTAGTACATGTGGCTAAGAATATTGAGAAAATATTATCTATTCTTTTCAGGGATGAATACTTAGAGTGTTAAAGAGAATGAAAGGCGGATATACGATTCTTACCTATATGCGTTGGACCACTGTCTATGCTGCCACCATAACCAGATTTGTCACAGAAAGGAGGTGCCCATCCAGGATTACAATGGCAATTGCCTTTATTGTTACAAACCTACAAAAAAGAGACAAAATGAAGAAATGTGGAATTAAAATGTTGGAAGGGGTGGCATAAGCCAGGCTTTTAGTTTCCCATTATTTCTAGAGTTAGTATATTCTAATTGTAGTGGGGGAAAGATAATCTAACAACAATGGATTCCTCTCAGAATAAGTAATTTGGAGATTATTTAATACAACAACAACTAATAATCATCATCTTAGAACTGCAGAGCTGGAAAGAGCCCTATGGATCATCAGTCCCTATCAAGGAGGCACAGTGAGGAGTTGAATTCCCAACCTCTGGCTCCATAGCCAGATACCTAAAATTTCAAATAAAGTTTCACCTCAGCTGTAATAGAAGTTAAGTGGGTATCTAGGAAACAGTATTTATGGAATTTAGGTTTTTAAATGTTTTTTGAAATGTTTTTAAACTGGATTTTAATCTTGAGTAATGTTTAATTGTGTTTTAATATAGTTTTGTATAGTTTTTTTAAACTGTTGTGAGCATCCTTGGGTCCCCTGTGTGGAGAAAGGTGGCAAATAAACAATGTAAACAAACAACAAACAAACATCACCGAGACAATTTAATGTATAAATATTACATAGAAGTGTTGTGAGTAAAGCAACAATACTGATGAAAATCTATCTAGATTTTCAAAATATAATGATAAACAAACTGTAACATGATGCAGTTCACTAGGGAACAGATGCAGTAAATATATATTTGGAACTAAATTTCATTATATTGGGTGTTAATTTCACTTTATAAAGACTTTAAACAAAGTACAAAGATTTTTTTAAAATACAAAATGAAATACAAAATGTGCAGAGAGATGAAAAAATCCATATTCCTGATTCACGGTTTAAAATGCAAAGAGAGGACAGTTTCTCTCAGACAGTTAATCTGTACTGAGAAAAGGTTTACGCTAATTGGCATTAGGTACCAAATAGTTTTTCTATAATATATTGACTCCATAATTTACACACAACATGTGTACACTATTGATATACTATGGATTAAAGAACATGGAGGCAAAGCTGGTTCTGCCATTAGGAATGAGACCAGCTGAGAAAGCAAACACCATGGGGTTGAAAGCATTTATGACATGTTAAAGGCCAGAGCTGTGAGTACTATCTATCTACCATGTGCCCCCTGAGCTAGCCTGCTGTTGTCACATGAGGTAGGAAAGTCTGTCGCATGGCAGTTGTTGAACTGTGGTTGAATTACTGTTCTTTTTTTAAAATTAATCAATTTTTATTAAAGTAAACACAAAAAAATAGAAACTAACCAAAACGAACATATATATTTAATATACATAGAAACCAAATCTGAAAAACAATTTAGTTACATTTACACATACAACCCAATGTGCTCCCTCCCCAAACTGGTACCATTGGAAATATTCTGTTTTCAATCCATTTGCAAAGCACCATCACCCTTCGGAAAACACACTGTTTCTTGCCAAGGTACTTCCCCTTTGTTAATACAAAATCAATTAATTTTCCCCATATATCTCTAAAAATATTTTTATTTGTCCGGCCTTTCATTACTGTAATATTACACGTTAACTTATCATTAATAGCTATATTCCAAATGCCTTTTACTATTCATTTAATTGGAGATTGTACTGTACTTTCCAATTCTTTGCTATTATTAATCTAGCTGCTGTTACTAAATTTGTAATCAAATTTTTCATTGTCCAATTCCTTTGCTCACTCTCAAATATTGATAAAGGCACTATTTTAGGACATATTTTTAGAGTAAACTTTAATATTCCATTTATTTCTTTAAAAACCAACTTACAAAATTTCAGTATATACTGACATTCCCACCACATATGAAAATAACGTGATAACATCTCCAACATAAATTACAATAATTATTATCCATACAATTCAACTGCACTGGTGTTAAGTACCATCTCTAAACCAATTTATAAACATTTTATTTTATCCTCACAGAAATATTTTTTTAAATTCCTTTATTCCATATATTCTTCCACCTCTCAATACTTCCTTCTAAATCTACTTCCCATAATATTGTTTTATGGGAAATAGATTGGTCCTCAGCTTCCATCAATATCTTACAGATTCTACTTATTATCCCTTTCATTCTTTTACACTGATTTTATTTTCCCTTCTATAGCACCATTTCTTTATATTTTGCAAACTCCCTACATTACCATTTCTTTTCACCCAGTCATTAATCCAGTGTTTCAACTGAATAATATTAAATCAGGATAAGTTTTCCACTCCTAATAATCTATTACTTGCTCTTTACTATCCATCTTTTGCAATCAATCTTTTACTCTAATAACCTGTTTCCTCTTTAATACTTTTTCCAAACTTCCATCATCATCATCACTGGACAAATAATAGATAACTGTAATCAGTAATTAGAATTAGAGTTAAACAGTTATTTAGCAAACAAATGAATATTGACTGCAATTTTTAGAAAAACTAGTTAGGGGGACTGAGTTGTACTAAAGCATGAAAACATTGTCTGATATAAACAGTAAATAAGTTGACCAGAGATAGCAGGAATCTGCTTGCCCATGAGCGTTTCTTAGATGATGGAGTTCTGATCCAGGCATATAATTGGTGGAAGGAATGCAGTAACACCTCCTTTTCACTGAGCTAGAGGCAAGTCCTGAGGTTGGTCTGAAACCTGGTTCCAAAAATAACTTCACTTAAATCTTTGACACAATCTTTTCCTTCACCATAGACTGCTAAATGTCTTAAGTTACCCCCTGCGTGTGGGCTCTCTTTACAGATCAGCCAGCTCACCTGAGACCTATCTGTGAAGTAGGCCTTGCAAAACTAGAGGTAAGATGCAGAGAGTTATTGTTCAGGCTACCCACACTTTTGTAGCAATGGCTGCTATAAAGATGACATGAAAATCCTCTCAGATGAATTGCTGAATGCCAGGATATTTGGGTTACAAATTTCCTTTCTGCTTTTATCACTAAAATGGTATCATTATCTTCTCACTTACTGCACGGTCATTGCATTTGTTCTTTACGTCACAGTTGTAACCAAGAAGGCTTGCATTTACACATTTGAAATCAACACAGGCCTGAAAAAAATGAAATAAATTTTAAAATCAAATTTGAAAGCTAACCATATTTTTTAAAAAGTAAACATGCAATGGAGGGACAGTGGACAGGTTCAGATGTAGCACTAAACCACAGATGGTTGTTCACATGGCTGAACCACACAATTCTGTCCTTCCTTTCATTTTCTTTAACATTCAAGAAGAAGAGATAAAAAGCTTCCTATTTCAGTTTTAAACTATGCAGAGTTCCCTACTAAATTGATCCCCTCACCTACAAATTCAAGCCATCCATCAAGCTGGTCTTGGAAACTCTATCATGCAAACTAGTTTGGCTCAAATAGGCCACAATCAAATGATTCTGATTTGTTTATGAAGTAGTTTAAACTAACCAGAATTCAGACAATGGACACTCTGGTTAGTATAAAATTGGAAGTAGATGCTTCTGATCTCATTCTAGAGTGAATGCCAGAAGAAGAGAAGGAAGAGCAAATGATGCCAAATCAGCCCTGTGTTTTTACTTCTCATTCAAATGAATGAAACTGAAGATCAGCAGGGTAAATCATAGATTGGCTCTGTAAATCATAGAGCCGGGTAGGGCTGTGTATCCCCTGCTTCATTACCATGAGTTTATTATAAGGCAAGGGTGGGGTATCTTTGGCCATCCAGACTTGGACCCCTGGAAGCCCCAGCCTCTGGCCAGTGAGAGATGTAATCTAAAACATTTGGAGGACCAAAAGTTCCCCATCCAATTATAATTTATTATTTATTTATTGTTGTTGTTATTATGTGCTGTCAAGTCAAAACTGACTTATAGCGACTCCAATATGGTTTTCAAGGTAAGTGAGGTATTTAAGGAGTGGTTTTACCAGTTCCACATCCCCAGTGAGTGTCCATGGCAGAGGCGGAGAACTGAACCAAGGTCTCCTGAGTCCTAGTCCATTACTCCATCCATAACTGATTCTCCCCATATATTACATCTAATTCAGAATTAATTATCTGTTGTACACTTTTTAAATTGCATTTTGTATATTTTAGCCATATAATATGTTTTATGAACTGGTTGTATATTTTTTAAAATTGCATTTTGTATATTTTTGCCATATAATATGTTTTATGAGCTGGTCACCCGACCGTAATAAATAAATTCATTCATTCATACTCCATCCATTCGATCCCACAGGATAACCACATTTCTTTATTAGTTACATTTCTATCTCACCTTTCCTTCATGGCCCGAAGTCACCTGATGAATTCCATGGCTCAAGGCAGACAAGAAAATGGATCTGGCCAGTCCCAGTCTTACAACCGAAGCACTAGACTACATTGGCTGTCCATAGGATACGAAAAGGGTTGTCTCTCCCCCCCCCCCCCCCCGGGGAAGGTATCTATGCATTTAAGAACTATATGACTAGGAGAAACTGAACAGCTACAAGTAGTGAACTGTAAAAAGAATCAGAACCCTATTTGCTGCTCTGCTACCATGTAGGTTACAATAGGATACAGGAGGCCTGCTTACCTTCCCTTCTGCACAGGCAGTGCCTCTTTGAACCAGAGCTGGATCAGGAACATCTGACCCGAGGTCAAACTCTGTAGTCACACAGGAAACACCATCATAATTCTGGATGTATACCTGGGAGGGAAGATTCTGTTGATTCACCGAGGTACAGTGAATCTTGCCACACAGACTGTTGCTGTAAAAAGGACAAAGAGAGTCAAGCAGGCATGAAAAGAATGTAAAAACACTAGAGAGAAAATATGCAGTTAGACAGGAAGGAGACCCAGGAGGTTTAGCTTCATGCTTGCTATTAGATTGTACATCATGTTTGGGCAACTTCCAGGAATTGCCCGGACTGTTTCCTATCCCTCCATCCATTTCGTGAAAAATCATTCCTTTTCCTTAAACAAGGAATGTACTTATTTTATTTTTATTTAAAATATTTTTACCCTACCTTTCTCCTTAAGCAGGGCCCAAGGTGGCCTACATGATTAAAACCCAACATTTAAAACACTGGGTCCCCTTATCGGGAGAAAGGTAACATATAAATAAAACAACTGCACAAATAAAAGCCAAAAATAGTAAGCATACAAATATTTTAAAAATAATCAAATAAATACCATACTAAAAAGTGATAAAGAAAATTAACACCAAAAAAACACAGAAAGTAAGGTATGACAATCCATTTAAAAGCCTCACTCAAGCAGCCTGAAGAGAAAGGTCTTCATCTGGTTGCGGAAGGACAACAAAGAGGGGGCCAGCCTGGTCTCCTGTAGGAGGGAGTTCCAGAATCTGGGGGCAGCTGCAGAAAAGGCCCTCACCCACGTTCCCACTAAACATGCCGTTGAAGGCAGTAAGACAAAGAGAACGGCCTCTCCTGATAATCTTAAAACCCAGACAGGCTCATAAAGAGAGACAGGGTCCATGAGATAGCTTGGACCCAAGCTGTTTATGCCTTTATAGGTACTATTTGTAAATAAAGCCTATGGGAGAGAAAACACCTTGCTTTAAATAAAAAGCTCTGCAGTTTATTTGCCACCATAGTCTATGGTAAATGGTACTGGTAGGAATAGTAGAGCCCACAAAAATGGAAAAGAATATGACTCATCCCTGTTCTACATATTAAAGAAAACCAAAGGTAAGCTAGCTAACCTTTTCTGTTGCTGAAACATTCCATTTAAGAGAGGAAATCATCCACCAACCATTCATTCCCTCCTCCTTGTCCAAATGACTACTCAGCCAGTGGCTAATGCTAGGCTCAGTCTTGTTTGTTAAAGTTATGATCTACCAAAACTGCTTTCTCAACAGTTAAATTAATATCTGTTTTTAAAAATCACCAACCCCCACCCCTAAAATGAATCTAGGTCCCATCACAAGCAAGGAAGATTTCCGTAGTGCTTGCACTACAATTTTACAGCCTAATCCAATGTGCACAGATGTCAACAACACTGAATACCGATGGCCAATCAGCAGCAGCTGTATAAACCAAGTTCAGCCATACTTCATAAATACACCGATACACCTCCCTTCTCCAATGAAAGAAATGCTTCATCAGTGACATCTTTGCTTGTATCTAGAAAAAGTTTCCTATCATGCCCCAAATGGGGACAATCAAAGACAATATCCTGGTTTATTATTCTGGTTTTTAACCAATATTAAGTCAGAGTTTGCTGGCTGGGACACAACAGTGGATTCTGACTTATCACAAACCAGGATCCTGGTAGCATCTATCAGGATGAAGGAAGCAAAGGAGGGAATAGCACAATGCCATTGTTGCCAGGAACAATTTTGCAAACTCTGGTTCAGTAAATCATTCTCTATCATCCAAATGTGGTCACCGAGCTTAGTGGGACTTAAAATGTAAGTAAATATGCAGAGTTCTGCAGCCTTAATGTGACTACAGAATAAAAATAAATAAATAAAAACTTTCTGATTACTTACGCTTGGGCACATTTAACAAAACGTCCCCCAGACATGCCACAATTGCCAAATCTATCTCCTTTGTTATTTGCAGCGTCAAAACAAATATTTGGTCCTTTTTTCGCTCCTGTTAAAGATAATAACAGCGCATCTGAAAACAAATCGTCTGCTTTTGCAATGCATGTGAAATTTCTCCAGAGACATTTCTGCTAAATTAACATCAATTGTATTACATCGGCCATAAACCACTTAACTCATACCTTTTCCAAAAAGGGTTTCACACTGCAAATCGTAATTCTGACAAACTCCTCCATAACAGTACTCTTTCATGTTGTTACATGGGTAGCCATCCATAACGTATACATCTTCTGGGCAGTCAGGATACGTCCCATTGCAATATTCAGGGAGATCACAACCACTCCTCTTTGGCCTGCACTCCATTCCTGCTACTTTAAACTAGAAAACAGAAAGTTATTTATTTTACTTACTTGAGAACCATAAAAAAGGATATGCCATTAAAGTGTCATGGGGAAAAGAGGAATGAAATAACTTATAATAATAATTGTCTTAGAACTGCACAGCTAGAAGGGACCCTATGGATCATCAAGTCCAGTCCCTGTCATAGAGGCACAGGAGGGAACTGAACTCCCAACCAGATACCTAAACCACTGAGCTATCCAGCAGTTCCTACTACTGTCACTAGCAGTGCAGACTAACTGCTGGAGGTGTTGCTGTTTCAATGATATAACAATACAAGAAGCATAGTTAAAATGTCTTGCTTCTGCACACAACCTGGAAAAGTTACTTTTCTGCACTGCAACTCTCAGAATTCCCCAGCCAATATGGCTCCGCCTCTACATCTCCCTTGAAAGTGAGGGTTAGAGGCTCTCTCCTATGATGAATTGGGGAACCCTGCATTCGTTTCCCAGGCCAATAGTTTTCCATCTTAGCAAGGGAATGCTGCACAAACACATGAATGGTAATCTCACCTACCTGACACTTTTCACAGCAAAGACCCTCAGCACACTCTGATCCAGCTTTTAGTTTGCAGGTGGCGGCATCACAACAAGGGTTGGAACACTCCTGTTAAGAAAATACCATCTGTGGGCTTTTCAGTGCCAATTTGTCAACAGGACCTTTTGAAATTCAACTTAAGATCAGTCTTCCAAGTGAGTGGGATGCCATATTTTAAGACCAATCTCTCCAGTGATTCATTTTTCAGTTTAATTAAAGCATAACTTGTAACTAAGTGTGAGAAAAAAGGAAATGCCAAGGAAATGTCACAGTATAATCTGGTATTTTCTCTCTTGATGCAATTTCTGAAGATTTCATCTGTGCTACACCCAGATTTTTATTTTTTTGCATTATCTATCATCTAACTATGCCTAATAAGGCAGATATGAGAGAGAAAGGGAAAAGAAAATAGTGCCCATGGCCCACAGCAGTGTCCATACTGATGAGTGATAAATGTGGCCAAAACAGTGTGAGCCTCCCCTCCCCTCTCTATTCAGTATGGAGCGGCAATGAACTGAAAATTTCACAACAGCTCAAACTAGGTTTTAGGTGGAATTTGCATTCCCGATGATCAGCATATTTGCTCCTCCTATGACAAGATTTCCTCAGAGATGCACACTTCAGTAATCAGACTTGCAAATTAAGTCTGTGCTAACCTTCTGATGACCAATAACAAAACAAAGCACTCAAAATGCTAAATACAGAAGTGAAGAAAAGCAGGTTCTGTGACAGACAGGTATCTTTCAGCACCTGAGGGAGTGCTGCTTAGAACTATTTGCCAAGTGTACTACTCAGTTTAAGCCTTGATTGCTATTGTGGTAGACCAATGAAGGAGTGAGAAGAGAGGAAGAAATGAGTGTACTCAATACTAAATCTAAACCATTCCTTTCAAATAACAAAAACAGCTACGACAACCTACCTTTGGAGTGCCACAGTCACATTCTTCATTCTTATCCACAATATTATTGCCACAGACAGGTTCTGTGTAGATATTACTTGGAGTATTTCTAAGACAAGTTCCTCCACCTCGCAATATGAGATTCTCAAAATCGTTGGAGCTGCAGCTGCTAAAGTTCTTTGACCCACTAAAAAACACAATAAGACTTAGTTTGGTTTGCTTATTTGCCCAGACTGAGAACTTGTCTGCAGTGAGCATTTGTTCAAATTTCCTTGCACTTGTGATACTGGTACTGCATCTTGGCTGAAACTAGTGTCAACAGAGTCAAAGCAGAACAAAATACCTTGCTTTCCAGGGTTACACCACCACTGGGTGCAGGTGGACGTTTGTTCTGCTTTGCTCCAAATTCCTCTAGAACAGGATCTGCTCATGTGGAGTCTAGTACTGTGTTGTTCTGTCCTGACTTGTGAACTTTGCTACATCTCCTTATTGGGTTTTGTTTTCTGTTTGTTGATCTTCATCTATCTGTGCTCCATGGACAAGGAACACAAAAAGGGAAGGGAGGAAACAGTACATTTAGGTGGGGAGGAGGAGGAGAAAAGAGGCAAATGAGGAGAGCAATTTGTGCCATTCTGCATCCCAGAATGTCTAGTAACAAATATCTTTCCCATGTGTGGACTCAAATATTAATTTGATGTATTTCAATCTGCAACGAAAAACACTAGAATGACCAAATACAACACCATTGTGCAGACGAAACATGCCCCTCCTTTTTTATATACAAAGCACCATGAAAACCAAGAATTTGCCAAAACAAAGAATGTATATAGTCTTTTTGCCAAAAAAAAAGGGAACAAAAAAAAGAACAAAAGAAAAAAGATGGGAGGAAAGCGAGGAAGGGTAGAGATGTTAAAGAAGGGCAAAGAACCTAGCACTGTACTTTAGGCCAGTGGTCCCCAAACATTTTGGGCTTGTGGCTTCCTTGATTTACTGACCACTGGCAGCAGCTCCTCTTGCTTGGAGGGGCCCTCAGGGGTTTCTCTGCCATCAGGGCTGCATCTTGACACACATCTGCCCAGCCATCCCAAATCTGCCATCACAGCAGTGGCAAAAATAGTGCAACATCACTTTAAAGCACACAGGCACAGGGCACAAATCAAATCAAGCCCAGAATGCACTTCAGCTTAAAAACCAGGTACAGACTCAATAATTTGGAGTGGCAAATGTTTTATTAAAGCCTATCATTGTTGGGCAGTCTGCATCAGCACCAGTTTCGGAAGTGGGTCCCATTGCTCAGGTGTACTACACTAGCATTGGACTGGAATGCCTGGCCCTAAGCACTCTGAGAGACTGAGGGCCAACAGAAGATTGTCACATAACTCCCCAAGCTAGGCATCAACAATACATAGAGTTTGTGAAAAGAAAATAATTGAGAGCTCTTACCTATCTGTACTGTGCATAATGTAGGAACCTGGACAGCTAGAGTCATCATGATTCATACCCAGGTTGTGTCCCAACTCATGTGCAACAATGCTAGCTTGATTTATCACACTGTGTTGCGAAAACTGGCAGAGAGATTCATAGTGTTAATATGATGTGAAATAATTAAACCTTTAGAGTAAATACTACTTCCCTTCCCAAATTTAGTTGCCTTTCCCACTGCCAAACTTTAGATTGCCAAGTACCTAAGGAATTGTCTGCTATCTCCAATAGCAGGAATTTGGCTAATGAAATCTCAAAACTTGGCCGTGACCAGGTCTGCCTTTTTCCATCTTCAGCAGTGCACACCTGTGGCCCTACCTGTACAAGAAATTCCTAATGACAATGGTCCATGCATTGATAATCTTAACTGTTTGGGACCTTGGGACCTGATGGAGTGTCTCTCCCTAAGACTGTCCACCTGTGCAACCCAATCCAGTCAGGTTTCATGTTTGTGTGTGGCAACCCCTAGAGAGGCCCAGAAAACTGCCACCAGAAACCAAGCCTTCTTGGTGGTGGCTGCAACACTATGGAATTTCTTCCTGTGGATATACGCCAAGCCTCTCCCTTCTGGCCTTCAAAAAATGGGTGAAAACTTTATTGTTTGAAGGGGCCTTCAGAAACATCTTACCCCTGTGTCATCCTTGTGATTCTAAGAAGTAGTTATTGTCTTGATTGGCCGTCCAGGTTTCTTTTTCTTTAGATATTTGGGGTTTAATGTTCTTTTGGACCTCACTATCTATGCCTTGTGAGTGGGGATGGGTAGCTGGGGTTTGTTTTTAAATGTTGTTAGCCACCCAGAGTAGTACCTCGGCACTAGATGGGCCGGATATAAATGTAATGAATAAAATAAAATAAAATAAAATAAAATAAAATAAATAGTCAGGAAAATGGAACCTAGTCCCTTACCCTGCATCATGTGAGACCACAATTTATGTTGTGAAGTGAACTGTGTTCTCCATCACAGGTCTCCAGACTGCAGCTTATAGTCTGTTACTCAAGAGTGTGATTATACTGGAAAGCTGAATTAGGGCAATTTGGATTTGCTGAGATTTAATTTACAGCCTGTATTCTTTTGAAATCTCAGTCAATGTTCACACAAGTGTTGTGAATTGATCTGGGAGTTCCTCTGGACCTGGCTCTGCCAATTCTTTTATGAGATGTAAATGCAGGAAATAATGAGGGCCCAGTAATAAGGTGATAGGGTGATCGAACGCTAATCCCATATATGTAAGACGTTTTTAAAAAAACAAAAAAATTAAGAGGTTGATTGGGAGAGAGGAAATAACGTGGAGGCACCACCAAAACACCACTTACAGACCACCACCACCCATCTATCACAACTAGTCACATGGGAAAAAGCCTGTTTGAATCATTCTAGCTAGAAAAAGGAGAAGCAAAAAGCCACTTTGAGAGCAAAAGGGGCTGGACTGATTCAAATCAGCCTTTGCATCGTGTGATCAGTAAAAAATACTTCAAATTCACCCATTTTATAAGCAGAGCAAATCCTGCAGCATTTGACCATATAGTTGCAGCCTCAATAATAGTGAAGGTAGCAAAATTATTTTCCCTTCCCTTCTCTTTTACTTCTGTGGAAGAAGAGACACCAAATGATCTCTTCTCCCCCTGTACTGGAAGCAGGGAAGCAAATTCATTTTTGCCCAAGCCAGTAGCATAAGTCCTCAAGGTGGACCTATGTTATGCATCAAGTACCAACCATAACAGTGTATATAAGAAACACTTGGCGTAACCCTGTTGTTTCATATACTAAGTAGCAACTAGAGTAGACCCATTTGAATCCATGGAACTTATGGAAGAGCTGACTCACCAAATCTCCACTGATTCAGAGGGCCCACTCTAGTGTGATTTACTATTCTAAGCAGTAGGATTTTGCCCAATATCTATTCAGATATAACACATTAAGGAGCAAATTATAATAAACTATTCCCTTGAAATAATTATTCATATTGTCTAAATCCACAACCATTCTTCAGCTTACACTATGCACCAAACATAGTAACCTGAGAGTTTCAGGTTCTGTTTTATTTTTATTCTTTAAATAAATAAATAAATAAATAAATAAATAAATAAGCAAGCACCAGTCTTTTAGACACTGATATGGGGGAAAGAGCCGTTGATCTCAACGTGGCTTGCTTTTGAGTAAACAGATAAGGGATTGTGCTTCAGGACTGCATTTTGAGGAATCTAAGATGGCCAGCTATCTGCTACTACTTGATGCTGTGCAGCAGCTCAACTACTTTCAGTCACTTATCTGGCAGTAGCAGCAACGAGCACTTGCACAGGACAGGGGCTCCCATGTGAGTCAAGGACGGTGATTGGCTCTTTGGAAGTCTAAGCCTCTCAGCAGCTGCCTGAACTATGCTCACTTCTGTTGGTGTCTCTGCTTGCACCTCTTCTAGCTATATTCTTTTGAAAAATTGGAACCGTACATGGTAATCCAATGGAATTTGTCTTTCTGATGTTGAATTTCAGCTGCTGTCAGAAAGCTAGGACTTTGCCTCTTCAGAGTACTCAGATATTTATAACAAATTGATCAGACTGCTTACTATGACGATATTAAACTACTGAACCTGGTGGATTTTACTTTGCTGATACCTGCAAGCTGTGAATTTTTCATCAAGATATGTGCCTCTGAAAGACACTGAGTGAAGCTCTTGTCACCAAAAATTAAACCAAAGATGCACAGGGTAGATATAAATGCTTCTTTTCTATGACATTTTAGGATAATTCTCTATATCTATAGAACTGGAACAGGTATGCAAAAAAGAATTATAGGTATGGTTGTTGTGGGTTTTTCGGGCTGTTTGGCTGCGTTCTTAAGGTTTTTCTTCCTAATGTTTCGCCAGTTTCTGTGGCCGGCATCTTCAGAGGACAGGAGACAGAACTCTGTGCTCTGGTGCAGTTTGTTTGGATAGTTGAGTATTTATAGCTGTGGGATCAGCTTTTGTCCTTTTCAGGAGATGGGTGATTATAGGTATGCCTATAAACACCAGGAAGAATTTCCAAGATTATGGGTTAAACCGCAGAAGCCTCTGTGCTGCAAGGTCAGAAGACCAGCAGTCGTAAGATCGAATCCACGCGACGGAGTGAGCTCCCGTCGCTTGTCCCAGCTCCTGCCAACCTAGCAGTTCGAAAGCATGCAAATGCAAGTACATAAATAGGTACCACCGTGGTGGGAAGGTAACAGCGTTCCGTGTCTAAGTCGCACTGGCCATGTGACCACGGAAACTGTCTACGGACAAACGTTGGCTCTACGGCTTGGAAACGGGGATGAGCACCGCGCCCTAGAGTCGGACACGACTGGACTAAATGTCAAGGGGAACCTTTACCTTTACCTATAACCACCAGGAAGAATTTCCAAGATCCTGTTGACTTGGATAAATATAAAGTATATGTAGGCATTTCTAATGATGAAACCATTATGTTCACAAGAAAAAGTATGTAGTCGACTTACAGCACTGAATGATCCTCCATGATCTGGACTACAGACTGTCCCAATAAAAGCCATTCCAACAGTGCCACCAAATGGCCCTCTGCCTCTGCAGCACAGGAAAAGAACGGGTAAATATTTCTTTTTCCCATTTAGTGCAAGTAATATTCAGTAGCTTTTGTACTCCGTCCTGTCTCTCTTGGTGGATTATTCCCTGAACCAAAACCTCTCTTTAAAAACTTCTGTGAATCTCTATCAGACTCCACAAAAAACCCTATAAACAAAAATTCCTGCTCCCCACTAATTCCTGCCGTGTCTTGAAAACAGAATTTGAAATTCTGAAAAAGAGCCCCTACACATGACTGTACAAAGTGCCATTTAGTTGACACAGCTCTAAATTGCCCCATCCTCTCCGCTGAGGAGTTGGCATTTATTTTATTGTGTTGGCCCACAGCTGAGCAGGCCCGGTCTGCAGCAACAATATCCATAGCACTAAATGCAATTGGAAGAAAAGGAGCCACAACTTTATTGGTAACAGCAGCCGTTTCCCTGGCCCAGCAACTGGGAATGGATCCACGTCATATGGACACCAGAATGCCACCCAATGCAAATCACTGTTCAGTCCCTGTCACCAGCCAGGGGAGACAACCAAGGAGTGGCAGTCTCTTGGAGACTGTACACAGGTGCATATGATTCCGTGGCTCCCTGCCAGCCAGAGACGTGGCTGGGCTCTTGGCCCCTGAAGTAGGCCAGGCCGTGGCCTTGCTGCCAGCTCCCTTAAAGGGATTCCTCTACTACCTAGAGCATACAAGCATTTGCCTGGATTTTCTTTTCTTTTTAAGCTTAAGATTCTGTGTCCCTGCCTGTAACTGTAGACTGGTTAATGTGGGGTTACAATTCTTACACGATGAGGTGGCTAACATCATTTCTTGATCTCTTCATGAGATCTTTCTGCCTCCAAGTTACGAATCTTCCCAGCACATCTCCAGCTGAACCACTATCCACATCAATGCGGTTGCCGTCTGTCCATATTTCCAGCCCAACCAGGACAATCTGTATGTTTAAAGGATGGAACATCTACAAAAACACAATTATAGTTACTTACTAATTTATTTTATTTATTTATGTCATTTATATGCTGCCTTTCTCCTCATAGGGGACCCAAGTTGTCTCACAAGAATTAAAACTATGTAACAAACACAAATTATAAAAATGCCGTTAAAAACTATATTTAAAAAAAAACAATTAAACATTTAACAATATTAAAACCACAAATTAAAAAAATTCAAAAAACATTTTTTTAAAAAAAGTTACCTATAAAGATATGAGTAAGGTAAAGGTAAAGGTTCCCCTTGACATTTAGTCCAGTCGTGTCTGACTCTAGGGCACGGTGCTCATCCCCATCTCCAAGCCGTAGAGCCAGCGTTTGTCCTTAGACAGTTTCCATGGTCACGTGGCCAGCGCGACTAGACATGGAACGCCGTTACCTTCCCACCATGGTGGTACCTATTTATCGACTCGCATTTACATGCTTTCAAACTGCTAGGTTGGCAAGAGCTGGGACAAGCGATGGGAGCTCACTCCGTTGCATGGATTCGATCTTACAACTGCTGGTCTTCTGACCTTGTAGCACAGAGGCTTCTGCGGTTTAACCCGCAGCGCCACCACATCCCCCGCAGCGCCACCACGTCCCCCGCAGTGCCACCATGTCCCCATCTACTCATAAAGATATGAGTAGATTTCCCCAAACTCTTGATTTCTGTTCTGCCCCTGGTCCTAAACAAGGGGACATCACCATATAGGAACAGGGCTGGCTGGTTCATGACACAAAATGAGACAGTTGCTTCAGCTAGCAGTCATGAAACAATTATAACTACTATGAACCCTGATTTGGATGGGAAATTACAAGAATTTGTTGCTGTGCCTCAGGCCATTTAACATTTCTAAAGCTTATCCCCTGTATTCATCGGGACTTCTAGTAAGTATACTGAGCATTTACAGAATAAGTCTCCCCTCCCCACAGACTCCCTGCTGCAAGCAACATTAACATTTCTTTGCTTGTTTGTCTGTAATGAGCAATAATATGCATTTATCAATAAGAGCCATGGCCAGATATTAGTAAAACAAACAAACAAATACCAGTCTGCTCTTTGAATTATTGGTGCCCAGGAGAGCACCAATATATTGTGCTGACAGTAGGATTCAGTATTCCATAAGCCAATTCAAAAAAAAAAAATAGGGGCGCACCAAATTTGGAAGGAATTGAGTCATTCATGGCTCTAATACACATTTTGAAAGCAGCAATTTTAAAGTGAGAAAAACTATGAGTTTGTGGGCTTTCTCTTATAAACTACCAGCATTCTAAACAGACTGAACTTTTTTACACTGCCACTCAGAACCCCATTCAATGACTGAAAGAAAACATTTAACTCCTTCCTGTGAAAATGTATGAAATATTTAAAATATATTTTTTTAAAAATAGAGAATAATATCCAGAAGCCCACTCATTTAAGATGTGAAATTACTGGGTTTTTTTGTTTTTCTTTTATGGTTGGGGATTATCTTAAAGCAAGTTCTACCTGGTTTACTCACAAGTAAGGAGATAGCAGCCAAAGACAGCTGCAGTGTGAGGGAAGAACATTGGGGTGAAGGTTAGAGAGACAGAAGGGACCCCCTCTTCCCCACACCTTTCTCCTCAGCTGGGGGTGCACTGCCTTTTGTGGGTAGAGCCCATTGAGTCAACATAGCCGCCTTCCCTGCATTTTCTCTCAGACTTTATTCCAGGGCTGGGATGACTATATGCCACGGTGGACAGGCTCTGTATGAGTTACTGACTTCCAAAATGTCCTATCATTAACAGCTCTGCTCAGATCTTGCCAACCAACAGCATCTCACATTAGGTTATTCTCTACCTGCTGCCTCCCTTCTAGCAATATTGTCTTTTCCATTACGTTCTGCTCAGATCTTGCAAACTAACAGCAGTGGTTCCTTTAATGAGTCAATTCATTTCAAGTTAGATCTTCCTCTTTGTCTACTGGTCCACCCCACTTTCCCCAGTAATACAGTCTACTCTGGTCACTTCTGCATTTCCATATATGTGCATGGTAGGATAGGCTCAGGTTACTCAGTTTTGCTCGAGTAAGAGTTCAGGCTTGACTTGATTGAGCACAGGCTTTTCTGCTTTTCTGGCTGTCTTCAGTATCTGTACCGACACCACATTTCAAATGAGTTGATTTTTGTCCCTGTCTTTCTTCACTATCTTGATTTTGACCTTGGTGTCCAGTGACATTTTTGCTAACTCCAACTTCTTATCTCTTTTTATTTTAAAAAGCAAAGGGATATCTTTTGGAAAACATTCACACAACATGTTCATAGAGCTTCTGGTCCAAGATGGCTTTTCTTTCTCACCTTGACAAACTCAAAGAAAAGGATTGGAAATTAGAACATAGGTTTCCAGTCTGCATTTGGCGAAGTGAGCAACATTAGTTTAACCGAAAGGATAAAGGATGTGTATGTTTCTCCACTATATGTGTTATACAAAACAGCTCTTCAAAATATTTTGGCACATAGGGACTATAGGCACATTCAAGCACTTCTTGCTTCTGTCTTCTCCAAGAATCATAGTACAGATCATATGCTCATCTTTTGGAATCCTCTACCACTAGGTAATTCTATATGAGGGAACTTTCTGACTGAATATGTGTGTAGGATATGTATATTTAAAGTCCGATTTTAAAAAGCCAGGAAATTTAATTCTTCAACATTGAATTGTGGGTACAGAAACACAATATCCTACCTTCAGTTAATGAAGGTAGGATATTGTGCTTCTGTACCCACAATTCAAAAATTGGGCCAGGAAATGGCCCAGTATTGCTGCACAATATCATGCCTGCATTGCCAGCAGGAAAAAAGATGCCAACCTTTACATAGCAAGGGACAGCCTGAATGTTGACAACACCAATGGCAGCAGTCAAGATGGTCTACAGGATACCTTCTTCTGCTGACTACAAGTCACACTTGTTGAAAAACAGCCCTGGCAATTCCTTTGTGTTTGGGTAAGAAGTGCTTAACTGATGAAACAAGGAGTTAGCTTCTTGGATTTTCCCTTGTGTGGTGCCACATTGTGAAGATAAGAAGATAGCAAAAGTCTGTTTTTACAGAGACAAGCTGCAAAGCCCCTGTGGCTTGATTTGGTAAGCAATGTCATCTAGCTACAACAGTAATGAACAAAACATTATTCTACTATTTTCACTTTTTCTATTATTTTTACTTTTTGAACAAAATAGTATCATAAAGAACTAGCTAATGTTTCTGTAATGACTTACCCCATCCACATAATTAGCCAGTTCAATGGTTTCCTTTTGTACAGCTTCCTCATCAGATTGTTTCATCACATACTGAAACAGTTCAAAATATAGGATGTTCTAAGATTTGCAATTCAAATACTGTAGCAAAACATACTATACTGAAAGAACAATTACCCTGTTTTTATCAACAACCATGTATAGTTCAACATATCTTTTCTCTGGAAGGACAGCTCGCCTTTTCTGTAAAATGGAAAACAGACCACATTACTTGCAGTTATTTACAAGCATTACAGAAATTTATAACTGTTATAATATATTAGGCTGAAACTGCCATCTCCACTTAAGCTGATAAAATAGTGGTACTCAGAAGACTGAAAGCATCTGATTTTTATTTTTTTTTTAAATCCCTGCTTTAAATCTTATTCACTTCAAACAATTCAGTGTCGGCATGGATCAAGGTGTGAAGTTCTAGGGGTAATATTTTGAAGTAGATTAGATCAAGTTGAGTTCAGGCGAAGTATTGAAAATTACTTTTTTGGATTACATTTTATAACCGTATTGAGACTCTTTCATGCTGCTGAGGGAGCAGTCCAGAAGAGTAATTTTTCACCTAGTCGTTTTTGCATTTTATCATCCATTATCCCTTATTCTTGGCATTATTTAAAGCACATAAATGAAATAAGATAAACAAAGAAATAAATACAAAATAAATACAGGATCCCCTTATCCATGGAATTAGTATCCACTGATTCACTTATCCATGGTCTGAAAATATTAAAAATATTAAAAGAAAAATCCCCATATAGATAAAACTATCAAGTTACCAGAACTGGCCAGTAGAGGGAGCCAGAGACCACACTATGTAAAGCATTTCTTATTATAATAGCGTTCATTATACTCCACTTTTTTCAGCATCCACGGGGGACTTGAAACCGAACCCATGCGGATACAGGACTCCTACTGATTTTTTTTAAAATAATCATTGCAGAGTGCAAGAACAGATAGATTCATCATGGTATATAATTTTTGAAAAACAAGGTAGAAATGTATTTACCCTTAGACGTGTACCCTTACTGAAGCGACTATAGGATATAGTTGAGTATCTGGAAAAAATGTCCATGCTCTGCTCATGGAACAAGTCACCATCTGGCACACCACATACAAAGGTCTGTTGGTTAGAATTTTCTAATACATAGAAAAAGTGTTCAAATTGATCTGATCCATTGATTGGTTCGATGCCATAACGTCTCCCGTTAATATGGACAATTCCCCTAAGAACAGAAGTTCAGACGTTATATGATCAAAGCCCAACTACATGAACAAACATAACACCAGCATGTACTGCTAACCAGTTCACAGCAATAGCATTTGTAAACCTGTATGTCAAATCTGTTGGTTCCTCAACAGTCGAATAAACAATTAAAATTATAAATATATGCGTCAAAATCCAGTTTTGAGTCACAACTAGAAGAGATTCATCAAATGAATAAGAATTATGTAAATCTAATTGATTCGATGGGTCTGCTGCCCACTGATTCAAATATCTACATTATGGATGGGCAACATGTGGCTATCCAGCTGTTGTTGATCCCCCAACACTGGCTATGCTGATTAAGGTTGACAAATCTATACGAACATACATTTTGAAGGACCACTTATTTTACCCAAACCCGAAAAGTGTATGCCATGATTTTATACTTACAAAGGATAAACAGAATAACAAGAGGATGTAATGTACCGCCTTATGGTCAAGCCAGGCTCCTGCACTTGCAGTCAATATCCAAATGTAATAGTGCTACACAAATTAGTCGGATCTCTAGCCACACTGGTAAACAGAACACTACTCATCTCAAAGTAAGAGACAGAATGAAAAGAAGGGTACATACCTAAGGCCATCACAAGTACTGAGAGCAAGCTGAGAGTCTGTAATGCCTTCAACTACTCCATGATAATAACAGTGGGTCTGAAACCAAATAATAATTATAGTTTTCTTATGGAAATGACAATTTTGCCCTCTAATTTTACAGAAATAGCAGTGCCATGCTAACTCAAACAACCATTGTATTCTTAAATACAGTTGCTATGCGGTTCAGTGGATTTTTGTGCAATACATTTCTATATCACTCTGCACACAGCATGGAAGTCATAAGACATGATCTAACCCTGTAGAAGCAAAGCAGTAAGGAAACTAAAATGGGATACAGTGAAATCCTCTCCTGCCTTTGCCTTTTTGTCTCCAACTCACTCACAGAAACATGTCCACAAAGTGTGCATCACAAAAGGGTGTACGCACCACATCCAGACAACTATTGCTTGAAAAGGAAGTCCAATATGTTGTTCCCATATATACAGCCACCCTTGTCATTCCCAGAGTCTCTAGTTACTCTGAATATTGATCATACCCAACATTTAAATTGCTCAATTAAAAATGATAATGCAACTAGAGTTTACCACAGCAATTGTTCACTTTGTTTTATATTATACAGTGAAACTTTATACATAAAATTACGTGTTATCATTCAGTCCAGTTAAAACATGAAAGTTTTGTAACCCTTTTTTATATAAAACATACAATCTCATGAAGCACTCACATCTTGCTTCAAACCCTGATAGCTTGGCCACCCCATTTAACACAGGGTTACTTGAGATCTGACCACAGTTTTCCTAAAAAGTATGTAGATGTTGACACCAGCCCCTTATATATATTTTTTTCTCCTCCAAGATGAAGGAGGTCTCCTGCCTTGCAGGAGAAACAATATGATGGGTGTCAGCTAGATACCTCTGTTGAAAAGCTCTGAGAGAGAACACCTCCCATCTGAATAGGTAAAAGTGTGAGTTAAACAGGATGGACAAACTCTCCTCCAGTGAGTTGTTTGCAGCACTATCTTTCACATTCACGCAAACCACAAATGTTTCGTTTCAAAAAGTATGCCATAAAGTCTGGTTTTTGGACCAAGGCTGCAAGCAACACAACCAGTAATAAGAGATTATGAGACAGTCTAAAGCAGGGGTTCCCAAGCCTGGGTAACCCAGGCGTTTTTGGACTGCAACGCCCAGAAGCCTTCACCACCAACTGTGCTGCCTGGGGGTTTCTGAGAACTGCAGTCTAAAAACACCTGGGTTACCCAAAGTTGGGAACCACTGACCTAAAGCATCTGGAAGGCCAAACAGTCTTTACCCCCCCCCCCCCCATGTATAAAGGTAAAGGTAAAGGTTCCCCTTGACATTTAGTCCAGTCGTGTCCGACTCTAGGGCGCGGTGCTCATCCCCATTTCCAAGCCGTAGAGCCAGCGTTTGTCTGAAGACAGTTTCCGTGGTCACGTGGCCAGCGTGGCTAGACACAGAATGCCGTTACCTTCCCACCATGGTGGTACCTATTTATCTACTTGCATTTGCATGCTTTCGAACTGCTAGGTTGGCAGGAGCTGGGACGAGCAACGGGAGCTCACTTCGTCGCGTGGATTCGATCTTACGACTGCTGGTCTTCTGACCTTGCAGCACAGAGGCTTCTGCGGTTTAACCCACAGCGCCACCACGTCCCTATGTGTATAAAGACTTTTCTATAATCCTCTACTTGCTTTTGGAGTAGAATTGTCCCAGCCTTGCAATACTCTTTCCTTTGGGGGCT
The DNA here is from genome assembly GCA_037013535.1 of Intellagama lesueurii. Lineage (NCBI taxonomy): Eukaryota > Metazoa > Chordata > Lepidosauria > Squamata > Agamidae > Intellagama > Intellagama lesueurii. The sequence continues at coordinate 197,897,068 of JBAJHW010000003.1, forward strand.
ACAAATCTTGCAGAGCTTCTTGGCACTTGGACAATGCGTGCCATATCATGCCAACATAAATGATTTATTCTGAACAAAGAACAAAGGAATTTATTTTTATTGGTAAAAAGAGAAATAAAGGTATCAACTGAACAGGTGACTCAGAAAACAAATTCAAAGATAATTCTACTACTCCATCCTTCTTCAAAATATGGAAGTAACTGTTTATCTATAAGTTACCTGTAATTAATTTTCATTTAATTACTAAGGCATAGTTATAAGCATTATAATGGCCAAAACCCTACCAGTGTTTACATAAGGGTTGCATAGCTTGCTGTGGTTAAATGTGGCTAATTAACAAGGTGCAGGGGCACATATCAGTTGCACATCTGGTAGCACATCCAGCCAGCTTCCAAGGAATATGATGATGTCTGGACCAATGACAGATACAGTCCAACAAATCTGGAGGGCAGTGAATTAGAGAATACTCCTCTAAGTTGGGAGTGGAGCAAGAACTATGTGCAATTTACAGCTAACTGGTTCATTGAGGATGTAGGAAAAAATACATCTCCATGGGTCATCTATGGACACTATACCTTAGTTTCAAAAGGAGTGGTCTTTAATGTACCATCTTTGCTGTAGGTATGTATTATGAAATGTTCACCAATAAGGTTTCTGAAAGTAAAACAATATACGTACTATAAATGTCATACAATTCACATATTATTAATATATTTCACTATATGCAACTAAATACGTTGTTCCAGAAACAGTATTATTCAGTAAGCCACAAATGAATTCATGTCTATTCAATATTTTAGGCAGATATGCCATTTGAACTGAAGCAGCAGCTAATGGAATAACCATTCAGAAGCAGAAAAATTAAAGCCAGACTGGCATGCATCTTTTCACACATACACCTTGGTGTAGCACTCTTACTACTTAGAATGCAGTTCTAGGATATAACATCCCTCAATAATCCTGAGATTGTATCCTAATTAACAGAAGGGAGTCAGAGATGACAAAAGGACTGGATGGTGGTTGTTGTTTTTGGAATACAACTGGCCATTCTAGCCAAGATATTTTGGAATTTGTAGTCCCCAAAAAAGTAACCTGTCCCATCTCTGGAAAATACACCACTATCATAATCCAAGAACACTGCCAAGAAAATTTTTGACACAGTGTTCCAGAATGGTTGCTGCATGATATTCAGACAACCCGCCTCCATTTCATGGAATATCCTACTTTCTTCCCCTTTGCATTCTGCCAGTCAAAGTGCTTGTTCAAATGAGGTTTTGTAGAAAACATAATATGAACTAAAGAGAAAACTAGAAATATCTTAGAACAATATTTTACATACGTATTTTTCTTTAATTTCAGAATATGTGTTCTATTTCCAGTCTTAATCAGGTAGGACAGTTGATTATCTAAATGTTTCTGAAAAACAAATCACATACATTTTTAATATATATTTTTTTAATTTGTTGAAAAATCCACACAATCTCTTATCATAAACAGACTGCTATATATTCCATTGGCTCCGTCTTCTCAACAGAGAACAAATCCAGAGAGTAGTAACCAAATAGGTGCCAGGCCCTCCACCAGAATTCTTGCCAAACATACAATAGACCCTCTCCATAAACAGTGTGGGTGAAGAAAGTTGTATGTTTGACTTCTAGACCTTGTAGCTGCTGCACAACAGCTTGTCTTGACACTGCTAGAGCAGAACACCCTGCAAAGAACGGTGAGCCCATTCAGCTTAGCAGCCTGTCACCTAAAATTCTATTGTGGAAGATGTAGGTGGCTCAGTAAACCCATTCAAACTGTAAGCAGCTAGCCTTCATTAATTTATATTTTATTCAGTAAGGCTACAGATCATGAGCAGAGCATGGCATTCAGCAAAATGGACAGGTGACTTGTTAAAATTAGCTGCTGTTGTGTCACACACAGCATCACACACTGATTGTGACCGGGAACTCTGTGTGAAATGTTATCGATAGTGACAGGCTGGTTCGGCCTCTCTTTCACCCAATCCTAAATTCTGCCAGTACAGCAGGGATTAGATTGGGTCTTTCATCAAAAGTCTGACCACTTCATTTACAGACATTGCTGAATATAAAGAAATCGTTTGGACAGCATTAAAGTGGAAAAAGAAAATCTGAGAGAGTAACAAACCTCATAAGAATGTGTCCATCGCTTCTCCCTCTCTGCCAATCTTTGAGGGATTACAATCTCATATGTGGAATGCCCAGAGCTCTGATGAACACGCAGGCCTAAAAAACAAATGGTGTTTTTTTCCTATTTTTTCTAGAAGATTTTCCAGTAGACTCATATAGAAATTCATTTTATATGGTGCAAAAAAAACCACCATACACCTTAGAATCTTCATTCTAAATGCTTAGAAAGAATAGTGTTAAAAGAACCCACAAAACCTAATGTGCTTAACAGCTCAACGGGGATTTTCATCAAACTAGACTTTTGATGAATCAGGCCTGTCAGCAAAGTTATTCATTCGTTTATTCCTTTCAATTTATAGCTTGCTTATTACTTTATGGCCCCAGGGCAAAGTACTTACATGCCAATAAAGCAACAATGACATCACAGTTACATGCATAAACTGTCAATGGCTACATCAGCAGAGCGCTGATAAAACCTAGCAAGACCTCTGGTATGGAGGACTATATGCCTACAGTCTGAACACCAGCAGAAGGTTGGCCACTGTGTGACAATCCAGTCACAGGAACTATGAACAAAATGATGGGGTGAAATAACTTTCATCTGCCTTGGTGGATATCCATACTGATAAAAATCCTGGATATTAAATGTATTCAAGACAATTTCAAATATAGGAAATTGGTGAGAGTTGCAGACCAAAAAGACGTTATTTTTTCCAAGCTCTGCTGATCAGTTACCAGGCACAATTCAAAGTGCTGTTTTTAACTTATCAAGCCCTAAAGGCCTGGGTCCAAGCTGTCTCAAAGACCATAAAGCCTGAACTCCCAGAGGAAAGCGGATCTGTGCCTGGTGGGAAAGTTGGACCATCTCCCAGCTCATGAGAATACTGCAGGATAAAGGCACAAGGCCCGATAGAAGACCCCCATGCAAAGCGTTTGGCTGCAAGGAAAGACCCCTAGCTGACCAAGTACCTACAGCTGAGCTATATAAACCTCAGGCTGTAACTGGGGCATTATTGGAGACAACGCTTCTTGCCCCTGAGCTTGTCTACCTTGTATCTTAAACTTTGTTGCTGATTCCTTGCTGTGTATGATTTTAGAATGGCTTCACATCACCTCTTAAATTCTTCCTGTTTGTTCCTGACAGGACTGGTGTGGCTTGACTTTTGGACCATTCAAGGACTTCGGCTTCAGATCTCTCTCCACCTTAGCTAACCTGACTCACCAGCAGGACTCCTTTTTTTTCTTTTTTTCTTTGGTTAGAGTTCTGATTATTGCCACAGGTGTCATGGCCTGCACAGACTTTGCCCCGGGGGACAGCTTGCCTAGAAGTAGGGCAGTGAGCTTCATCTGATGGTAATAGCAGGCAGTGAGAACTGTAGGAACACCTGTTTCCTTTGGACCAGAAAAGGAGCTTAGGCTGTAAATTAAAAAGGTTTGGGAGCACAGCTTTCATGAACAGACAAGCAATCAGTTTCCCAGGAATACTGATGCAATTAATCCTGCCCCAAGGGTCCACTCAGCCCTTAGTCTTGTAGCTCACAAACCAGGAAAGCTAACCACCTCCTTACTTCCCTCATCTGCCTGCTAGTCCACCATAGGTCATTGTGAACATGAAGTGAGGCGGTGTCAGTGGAGGAGGGGACCTCTTTTCTGGAGTCCACAGAATCCCGCGGTTGGTCCTATAAAGTCAAATACATTTTCTCATCTCTCTTTAAGGACAGAACCTGATGATACAGTTGACACATCATTAGAAGCAGAAAACAACAATGCAGAGGCTCCTAGTCTGATGAGGCCTTCTATGGGTCAAAAGCTAGCTTTTTTATTTTAGTGCTCTAGTAAAGGTATAAGGTGCTCTTGCTTTTGAATTATGTAAGTCAGCCTCAGTCATACAGAATTTATTGACAACCAAACAAAATGGGCCTGCATTAAACCAATCATAGAATCATAGAAAAGTGAAGTTGGAAGAGGCCTACAAGGCCATCATGTCCAATCTCCTGCTCAACGCAGGAATACAATCAAAGCATATCTGCCAGGTGATTATCCAATTTTTTCTTGAATGCCTCCAGTGTTGGAGCGCTCACCAACCCCCGAGGTAACTGGTTCCACTGTCATACTGCTCTAACAGTTAGGAAGTTTTCCTGATATTCAAATAATCTGGCTTCCTTTAACTTGAGACCATTGTTGCATGTCCTGCACTCTGGGATGATCGAGAACAGATCTTGCCCCTCTTCCGTATTTCAAATATTTGAAAAGTGCTATCATATCACCCCTCAATCTTCTTTTCTCAAGGTTAAACATGCCCAATTCTTTCAGCCTTTCCTCATAAGCCTTGGTTTCCAGCCCCCTGATCATCCTTGACGCCCTCCTCTGAACTTGTTCCAATTTGTTAGCATCCTTCTTGAAGTGTGGTGTCCAGAACTGGACACAATACTCAAGGTGAGGCCTAACCAGTGCTGAATAGAGGGGGGCTAGCACCTCGCGGAAACTATACTTCTATTAATGCAGCCTAAAACAGCATTTGCCTTTTTTGTAGCCACATCACACTGTTGGCTCATATTTAGCTTGTGATCTACAACAATTCCAAGATCCTTCTCGCTCGTTGTTTTGCTGAGCCAGGTATCCCCCATCTTGTAACTGTGCAATTGGTTTCTTTTTCCGAGGTGCAGTACTTTGCACTTGTCCCTGTTGAATTTCATTCTGTTGCTTTCGGCCCAGTGCTCCATCCTATCAAGGTCATTTTGAATTTTGTTTCTGTCTTCGGCCAGTGGTCCCCAACCTTGGGTCTCCAGATGTTCTTGGACGACAACTCCCAGAAGCCTTCACCACCACCTCTGCTGGCCAGGATTTCTGGGAGTTGAAGTTCAAGAACATCTGGAGGCCCAAGGTTGGGGACCAGTGTTCTAGGCTATTAGCTATTCTGCCCAATTTTGTATGATCTGCAAATTTGACAAGCATTCCCTGCACTCCCTCATCCGGCCTGCAGTGTTAGTCTTGAGGATTCCAGCCATTCCAATCCCCAACTCCCAAGTTTCCATTTCCTTTCAGGCATTCCATGACCTGTGATCACATGGAAGCCTCCGAAGGAAAAGCGTCCACAGGACTTTTTCCCCAGGGTGTGTGGGCAAAGCTGGGTAGTGGTATGTTAATGCTGTTCACAACACATTGTGTTTGCCTGTGCATATTAAAATAATAAATAAATGTAGTATTCAAGGGCCAGTGAATCCCCATAGATATCCATGTCCTAAGACTATTTGGGGGGCTGCCCCCTTACTTTGCTATTTTTATTTATTTATTTTGTTCTTGCAGACTTTGCTTATTGAGATGTACTTCACCAATGCCAGTCACTTGCTGATACCTCTCTGTTTTGTACAGTTGGTACCATTTCGGCTACTTATTGTAAACTTCAAAAAAAAAAAGGGAAGGTAATATAAAACAAGGCTCTTGCCTACTTTTTTGTTTTCTGTCTTCTGTGGGAATGTTTACAAAACCAAACTTCAAAAGAACTGAACACTAAGCATAAATTACTGCATGTGTGAGATGCAACCATACACCACTGACTCTTAAAGCCGGAATGAATGTTTTACTTGTGAACTTATTTTACTCCAGACTTATTTTACTCCGTAAGTCTGGAGAAATGGACATGTCCACGAAAGCTCATATTAAAAGGTGCCATAAATGGGAAAAAAACATTTTTAAATAACATAGTCTACTGCAATTTAGGCACATACTTTTTCTTCTTCCTAAAAACCTTTCACTGGAAATACAAAAGCTACTGTGGAACTTTTCTGAAAACCACCCCACATTTGCAGATTACCAATATATCGAAGGGAGGGAGGGAGGGAGGGAAGGAGGGAGAGAGGGGAAAGGAAAACAGGAAAGAAAGAAAAGAAAGCTTCCTCTGACTCACTGGAGATTTAATGTTTTTATTCCGGTTTTCAAAAGGAGTTCGTATTACAACAGAACTGGCCATGGCAACTGACTGGGGGAGTTGTTATGTGCTTTCAAGTTGGATCCGACTTATAGTGACCATGGTGCAAACTTAACAGTTTCACTCTTCCAGTGAGTTTCCATGACCAAGTGAGGATTTGAACCCTGTTCTACAGAGTCCTAGTCTGTCAGTCTATCCACTATACCACAAAAGATGAGCCAACTAGATATCATTGTGGTTGCCTAGGAGATTTGTCTTAACCCAACCCCAAAAAGATGATAATGCTGGGACCAGGTGGATCATATTGAGGTGAGCATTCCATGGATAGGGAGTCACAACACCCTTGTTGACACCAACCTCTGAAACCTGTTTTGGAGAAGTAATTAAAGCAATATCTCAGATGATGATCTTAGGCTACAGGTAGAGTTATGGTTAGATAGGCACTGGATCAGTTATTGGTGCCTCAAGCTATACAAAACTTTATAGGTTAAAGCCAGTATTCTGATTTGGGCCTGGAAACACATTGGCTGATAATAAAGCTGGGCCAGAGCAGGACTATATCTATAATCTATATCCAGGTATATGAAATCAGTCCTGTTGCACTAATTGCAAGATGTTTCTAAACAGTTATTCTGCCATAAATGCCTGATCCAGATTTGAGAAACAAAGGAGTGTTTGCTTATAAACTCTTTCTACTCGTATCTAGAAGCAGTCCTGCTTCCTGACCTTCCCTCCCCATCAGAGTGCTTAATATACCGTTTCCCCGAAAATAAGACCTAACCTGAAAATAAGCCCTAGCAGGATTTTTCAGGATGCTCGTAATATAAGCCCTAACCCAAAAATAAGTCCCAGTTAAGTGAAACCCCACCCTCCACCACTGTGCAGCAACCATAAGAAGATGATGTGACTGCATTTGAATAAATGTAGGTTGTTGTACATGGAAAAAATAAAGCATCCCCTAAAAATAAGCCCTAATGCGTTTTTTGGAGCAAAAATTAATATAAGACCCTGTCTTATTTTGGGGGAAACATGGTAACCTCTGCCAACTATGGGCATCATCAGTGTCATTCCTAATTTCTTTCCAAAGAGACAAGAAACAAAAGAAAGTCAGAACTCACCCACAGCCAGCATTTGTTTTCCAACGCCTATTAGTCCCAATGTGACGAAATACAGGTAATATTTGATCATGGTCTGCTCGTCCGACTCCACTTGCAAAAGTGTTCCAAGTAGAAATGGGGAAGCAAGCTCATCTAAAGGTTATTAAAAACAGAACTGAGTCTTAGGTAGGCGGGTGACAGACATAGCAGCAACGGAATTCAGATAACACTCCCTAAGGAAAAGGAAGTGCTCTTTGTACCACCCAGTCCAAGCCACCCTCAAAAAGCAAAACTGGTTAGACAACTTGCAGACTCACATGCCTGCCTGTCTGGAAATTGCCACATGCAAGCAGTGGGGAAAGGCGGTCTGCTGACCTGCTTGTGAAGGAGATTGACAGAGCAGAGCCAGATTCCTCTCAGGCTATGTTAGCAGACCTTAGGGAGCTTTCATAAATCAGACTCAAACACTGGTTTGCACTCTGTCACTTGTGGGTGCCACAAACACAGGGCAACAGGTGGAAAAGAGCCATTTGAATATATAAATGTCTCTAGCAAACATTTGTTTCAAAACTGAGTGATTCAGATACTAGAAATCGGGGAGGGGGCCTCTGTTGAGAAACTCCAGCTATTCTTGTTTTAATGGGGGGAAGTGGTTAAGTAAACAAGACATTACAGCAATATTGTTGCTTAAGTCCCTGTAAACTATTTGTATCAGATATGCCTAACTGAGCATATCTGCCGCTCAAAACAATTTCTCCACTATATGCCAGCTTCCACTACCATACTAAAAAGTTTTTGCTAATTTTTGGAAAGCAAGTTTAGCTCCTGAAGAACATGTATCTATAATGTCCAGATACCTGGCCGTGGATGAGCTAAGGGTTTGGTCAGAGGAAAAGAAAGAAGGCGTTTCCAAGAGTTACTGCTTGAATGGTGCTGCACTGGCATGGGCTTGGAAGCCTGTTGAGCAACCCTTTGCACGTTACAGGCTGATGTCATCATGAGCTGTGCACTTTAATCTTAAAGTTCCCTATCCCCTCTCCGCGGGTTTTGAGGCTCTCTGGGGATCCTTTTTGACTTGGGGATGCCTTTGGAACCCTTCGGATGGGCGGGGGAGGGGGACAGTGCAGAGTTGTGAGGCAAAGGTTCCCACCGGTACGTAGGCTAAAAGTCTGGTTTAACATCCACAGAAAAGCCCTTGAGCAAAGTAACAGTATCCATTTGTAACCCATATTGCTAGGAAATGTCTTGGAGATTTATTTGAGATTCGCTGAGGACATTTCAGAGTTTACTTCATGGGAAGACTGATAATGGCCAGTGTGTGGCCTGAGGATGAGCTGTTTGCTGTTACCAACATGCACCCAGAGGCAAGCTGCATGGCATGCACTCTATGGTGTATTCTCATTTCACACCACTGCCAGCTGGCCCAGCAACCTGTCCGGAACCCTTTGCATTATCAGAGTATTAAAAGAGTAATAAAAGAGTATTAAAACAAGGCTCACAGTCCTTCCACACAAAAATCCATGCTGTCTTCCATTGGGACAACTGGGAAATGGACAGTTCCTTTAATGATTTAATACAGATACCTAAGAATTTTTTTTTTAGCCTGGTTTTGTACACTTAGTTAAAGACTAAGTGTCTGGATCTCAGTTTATTGGACAACTATCAGCCAGTCTCAAATATTCCATTTCTGGGCAAGATACTGGACTGTGCAGTGGTTCCTCAGATCCAAGGGTTCCTGGAGGAAGCAGATTACCTAGACCCATTTCAATCTTGTTTCAGACCTAGCTATGGGATGAAGACTGCTTTGGTCACTTTGGTCAATGACCAATTGTATTTTAATTAGCAGTTTAATTGTTTATTTAAAATATTTAACTTACTATGTTTTTAATTCTATTCTTTTTTAATATTGTGAGCCACCTTGGTTCCCCTTATCGGGAGAAAGGTGGCCTATAAACAAAACAAACAAATATAAAGACTTTGAAACTTTGTCACAAAGGTGTGCTTCCTGGATACTTTCTGAATTGTACTGGGACTGCACCAGTTTATCTTTGCTAGCAGAAATAAATTTTCTTCTGGTTTTGGAGCCCAGTCTGCTACTTCCTTCCAAGCTTCACTGGAGGAAATGAATTCTATGTGGTTTTTAACAACAGCATCTCCTCTGGCCACTTGAAATGGAAGGTGGCTGTATGGTACTGATGGACAAAGTAACATAGAGTGAAATGCTATAACTGCCACAACAGAGGCATATAAAATAACAAGGAACTGATTAACCTAATCTCCAATTAGGAATCATTAAATCATGAGCAAATATCTATTAATAGAATATGGCCTTAATCCAACATGCAAATAATGACAGAAAAACAAGCCCCAGGTGCTGATCCAAACACATGGCAAAATATCCTTGGCTGAAAATATGTGATTTCCCACTCACTGTTCTGTTACTGAAACTCCAGACATTTGAATATAATCACCTTCTTTATTATTATTTTTATGATTTTATGATTCCCAAACAGAAATTAATTTCTTAGTATTTTATATTCTTCTGTTGTGCCATTTATAACATTTCATTCTATGTTACTCATTGTAAGAATTCACTTTGAAGAAAACTGAAATTAAAAAAAGACAGAGGAAAAAAACACAAGTGCCTGTATTTCATGCTTGCTCCAAGCTTTCTTCATTTCAGCTGTATAATTTAGTGGTTCAGAACATTCATTATGTTGTTGCTATTGTTGAACAACTGGGAGTCCATTTCAGTCTGGCTTCATGCCAGGTTACAAAACAGAGATGGCTTGGGTGCTTTGGTGGATGGCCTACACCAGGCACTGGGCAGGGGGAGTGTGTCCCTGTTGGTTCTGCTGGACCTCTCAGTAGCTCTTGATACCATCAACCGTGGTATCTTTCTGAGGTGGCTTTCTTGGATGTGTCTTGGAGGTACTGCTTTACAGTGATTCCAATCCTTCCTGGATGGCTGAACTGAGAAGGTGGTGTTGGGGGAATCCCGTCCTTCAGGGTTCAGTCTTGTCCCCCCATGTTGTTCAACATCTATATGAAACCTATGGGAGAGATTGTCTGGAGTTCTGTGGTTCAGTGCCAATGTTAATGACACCCAACTCTATCTCTCCTTCCCATCTGATTTCAAAGAAGCTGTTCTGTGCTTAGACCAGTGTCTGTTGCCAGTGATGCACTGCGTGAGGACCAAAAAACTGAAACTTAATTCAGGCAAGACAGAGGTACTCCTGATCAGTCATAAGGCAAGTCAGGGGATAGGAATCCAGCCTGTACTGGATGGAGTTATACTCCCCCTAAAAAGTTAGGTTCACAGCTTCGATGTGGTCCTGGACTTAATCCTGAACTTGGATGCACAGGTTTCAGATGTGGCCAGGAGTGCATTTACACAGCTAAAGCTGGTGTGCCAGCTGCAACCATTCCTTGAAATGTCTGATCTGGCCAGAGTGACAAATGCCTTAGTTACATCCTGTTTGGATTATTGCAATGCACTCTACATGGAGCTGCCTTTGAAGAAGGTTTGGAAATTTCAGCTGGTTCAGAATGTTGCATCCAGACTTCTGACTGGTTCTGGGTACAGGGAGCATATAACTCCCTTATTACAACACTTTTACTGGCTACCAGTATGTTTCCAGGCCTAGTTCAAAGTGCTGGTTATTACCTATAAAGCTCAGTATGACTTGGGTCCAAGCTATTTGAAGGATCGTATCAACCCGCATGAGACTTCATGGCTTTTAGGATCTTCTGTGGAGGCACTTCTCCTCAGAAGCTGATCATAATCCAAGCATTGCATCTTAATGTGTTTGCAAATTGTGGCAGCTTTTGTCATACCAACTGACAACGCTAACACAACAAAATAACTCAGCCACTTGAACTGGTTTAGGTCTCTGGCTGTGGAGCCAGAGGTTTGGAGTCCAATTCCCCACTATGCCTCCTTGATAGTGGCTGGACTCGATGATCCATAGGGTCTCTTCCAGCTCTTCAGTTCTACGACTATTACTAAGATAACTGGAATTCACAAACCAGACACATTGGTATACTTACTAATGCTTCCAGATGGATAGTGCTGCTCTGTATGACACTACACATGTAGCTTTTCCACCTTTCTGTTCTCACTGGATTCTCTGTGGTATGGAGAATGATAGAAGATGTGGGGAGAAAACGCAATAGAGTTACAAATAGAAGCTCTGGGATCTCCCACTCCCTTCTACAAAAGAGACAGCAGGATTCCACAGTACTAGTATTGTCTGTACCAGCAACTCTTGGTCTAAACTGGGGGAGCACAGCATTGGGACTCATCTGAGAACATCCAGAGTGAAGCTTAGACCTGACTCCTTCATTGACCAGTTTCCTGTTGTTAGTCCCAATTGGAACAGACCTATTGAACCACTTGCTGAGTTGTAAGTCAATGCTTACAGAAATATCACTGAGTTCTGCTCTCATTGGAAGTAGCAAATAGGATATTGGCCAGTGTTTCTTTGAAGAGCAGTATGTTCTCATGTTGCTGAATATTATTGGGATCCATTAGGATCAACAGGATTTGTTTTGTTTTTCTGGCTTCAGCAACAGAAATTTATCAACAAAGCAAAAATTGTACTGGCCTTGTTTTCTTTTATCTTTTTTGCTTTGTGAAAAGCACACTTGCAGCTTGTCTACTCTGAAATAACTCCTAGTGAGCTGAGTGCAAATTAATTCCAGGCAAGTAGATATAGGGAAACAGATGGATAGCTTTATCTCTGTTGTCAACAGTCAAATGGGTGAGATAAACAAATATATAATTCATTGTGACATTATTGAAGTGAACCATTCACAGTGAGCTGCTTCATAATTGTTCTGATACATGATAAATCATAAGACATGATATGAGACATGCCGTTTTTCAAGCAATCATACGATCAGGATTATTGAATTCACATACTTCTACAAAACACCTAGATTTCTAATCTTCACACACAGCTAGAAAGAAATTGAGTCATAGACAATAGTGTCAATAACTCACTTTAGATTTGACATTTTTCATATGCAGGTTCAGACGTGTAGAGAAAATGTATACTCTTCCCCTTTTAAAATACTGGGCCTATTTTGCTATGTTTTTGAGTGATACTGGGTGGTACATGCAATGATAATATTGTCTTCCTACATACAATCTTACATAAAAGTGTGTGTGTAAAGATGTCCAAAATAAAAATGCATGAAAAACTGAAGGTCAACTAGTTAGACTTGACTTGTCAACTACAAATATCTTTGAACCAGTTTTGTCCTGTTATATAAATGGAAATATATTAAACCAGGTCAATGGCTGGTTTACATTGACTACAGAGCAAGTCTGTATGAAGCACACAGGTCAGTTCTCCCTCTGTTCTCCATTCATCAGTATCTACTGCTTCAAGCAACTGTATCATTATGCTTAGCAAAAGGCTAAGATGTGTCTGTAAATGAGTATTAACTTGGGCAGATGCAGGAATAGAGATTGCAGTTTAGCTAAATGCATTATCATTGTTATTACTGGAGGGAGTGTTCAAGGGGGAGTGGAGGTCTGTTACTGTACAATTTGTTTTCAACGTGGCTGATTATTTCAAATTATTTACAGTTTAATATCCAATGCACATTGACTCAGGCAGGAGTAGTTCCTTGAGTTCAGTAGGATTTGTTGCTGGGAAAATGCATGCATAAAATTACAGCCTTACAGTTCAAACCTAACCCAAAGATGCACCACCTGTAGGTTTTAGGAATAGGCAGTGTAAGATATGATCTCTAGATTGTATAGCACCTCCCTCCCCTTGGCGAGTGGGGGTAGCTCTCTAGGTAGATTTGGTTGCTTTAATAGACGCATCAGTTTGTGTCTAATGGATATCCTAGCTGTTATGTTTCTGTTCAGCACCTACTTCATTGTCTGTTAAGATTTTGGAGACATCCTGTTTTCTACTTACCTCTGGCCTTAAGATGAACTAATTACTACTCATCTGACACAATCAGTATCTTCCTCGATGCCCACAGAAAGTGAGAAACAATTACAACAGGCAAAAGACCCTTCTGCTGCTTGAGTATCTGTCAGCAAGAGGAGCAAGGGATGATGATCATCATAATCATCTTGGAACTGCAGAACTGGTAGGGACCCTATGGATCAACAAGTCCAGCCCCTGTCAAGGAGGCACAATGGAGAATTGAACTCCTAACCTCTAGCTCTGCAGCCAGATGCCTAAGGCACTGGATCTGAGTTAGGACAGATCCAAACTTCCTCCTGCCCATGGACAAAGCCAGTTCAATCTAGGTAACAGCAGCCCAAAGGAATTTCCAACAGCCCTTGACTGGGAAGTGTGGCTTCAGCAAAACCTCAGTTTGCATTTAGTCATCTTGTCCAGTTAGAATTGCACTGTACTACAGTGAATATGTGCCTCAGTGATTATATATTCTGGGGAAAAAAAAGATCAAGCAGACAATTGGCTTTTAAGATTTTATTGTAGTTAGATCCTGAAAAGTTGCTCCCAACGTCTGGTGAGCCTATGGATTGGTGACCTCCGAAAGCCCTGATCACGATTTGGAAAAGGAGATTTGATCATAGAATCTTAAACCAGTATCCATCAGCCTCATGTTCCATCTGAAATATGGAGACTGGCCACATTTCAAACAACAAGATGGACATTTTAAGGTACATGGTTGTCCTAAACTGCCTTCTCTTTCTCCCTGTTTCTCTCTCACACCTGCAAAATGGGAATGAAGTGTATTATACTGTACGTTCATATCACAGGGTTGTTGTTCATTGCTCTTCACACCCAACCTGCAACACGCCCCCTCCCTTCCCCTGTGCAATAGGGGGCAGATAATATTGCACATTTTTTCCTCTTCCCCCCTCTCCCGTACACGAAGCGTTCGCTACGCATTTCAAAGCAACAGCATTTAAATATGCCATAATAAAAAGGTAGCACACAAATCACGCTCAAACAAGAGGACCTGAGTTTGAAACACCATGGACTTCTGCCTTTGCTTCTACTTTGGGGGAGTGGAAGGGGGAGGTGGGGATACGCCGCTGTAAAATCACTTCAGCAAATAAGTCCTGAATTTCTCCGTTGTCTCTTAATGAGTCAATGTCCTCGTTTCACCGTCTCCTCTCGAACGAAAGAGAGCCGTGATGTCCAAAGAAACCAGGAAATGCGGACTGTAGGCAAAGACTATATAGTCACTTCTTCATTTTTAATGCCTATGGAACAAATATATGAAGTCTATGGTTGACGCGGGACGGCCGGAAGTTCCTTCACGGAATGGTGTCCGGCGAGTAACGCATCCCCTTGAAGCCACGTTCCGCCCTCCACGATATTCCCGCGGGCGCTGGTGGCCGTCGCTTGGTCCGGGCTAGTGCCCGCTTCGAACCAGTCTCCTTGCCATGGCGAGCAGCGCTAGGCTGATGGCGGCACATCGCGAGGGACAAACCCGAGCAGCCGGCGACGCCCTCCCTGACAGCGCGCGTATCTCAGCCGCTTGCTCCTGGGAGTGCCGGACGGACCTGGCGAGTGTCCTGCGGCTCGTCCCGGAGGGGGAATTGGGCGCCTGGGAGGCGGCGGGACCCTCGCAGAACAGGTGAGGGAGAAGGAGGTTTGGGAAGGGAAGGGAAGGTTGGTGAGAGGCTGGGCGTCGCCCCGTGATCGGGGCCTACCTTGCTGTGGAAGCGCGGCGGGGAGATGTCTGGGAAAAGGCCGGCAAGTGGGCGCTGGCTGGGCTCTTCCTTGGCGTGGGTGGTAGACTTTGGGGGCATTGGCCCCCGTGGCTGCGCTGCTAAGAGCCAGCAGAAGGATCCACCTTCTCTAGTCTCTCACTCCCACTTTATGACAGGTGTGAAGCAAATAGAGCCATAGGATTCCATGACCCCCTGAAAGGCTAATATTTCTAGGCTGCACTCTTGAGGACACTTATTGAACGAAAGGTCCGGTCCACTAGGTTCCTATAGGTACTCACATCTGTGTAGACATGCTTAGGGGCTCTACTACTCCTGCTCAGGTTTTTCAGATTGATTTTTAAAAAGTAGCATCACAGGGTTATATAATGCTTTAAGAGAGAGAGAAACAGATACCTACCTTTCCAGGTAGACCGAGAACTCCCAGAAGTACAAGCTGGATTTCGAAGGGGCAGAGGAACTACCCTGTTCCCCCGAAAATAAGACAGGGTCTTGTATTAATTTTTGCTCCAAAAAATGCATTAGGGCTTATTTTCAGGGGATGTTTTATTTTTTTCATGTACAACAATCTACATTTATTCAAATACAGTCATGTCATCTTCTGGTTGCTGCACAATGGTGGAGGGCGGGGTTTCACTTAACTAGGGCTTATTTTGGGGGTAGGGCTTATATTAGGAGCATCCTGAAAAATCATACTAGGGCTTATTTTCAGGTTAGTTCTTATTTTTGGGGAAACAGGGTAGAGACCAAATTGCTAACATGCGCTGGATTATGGAGAAAGCCAGAGAGTTCCAGAAAAACATCTACTTCTGCTTCATTGACTACGCAAAAGCCTTTGACTGTGTGGACCACAACAAACTATGGCAAGTGCTTAAAGAAATGGGAGTGCCTGACCACCTTATCTATCTCCTGAGAAATCTATATGTGGGACAGGAAGCAACAGTTAGAACTGGATATGGAACAACGGATTGGTTCAAAATTGGGAAAGGAGTACGACAAGGCTGTATATTGTCTCCCTGCTTATTTAACTTATATGCAGAATACATCATGCGAAAGGCAGGGCTAGATGAATCCCAAGCCGGAATTAAGATTGCCGGAAGAAATCTCAACAACCTCAGATATGCAGATGATACCACTCTGATGGCAGAAAGTGAGGAGGAATTAAAGAACCTCTTAATGAGGGTGGAAGAGGAGAGCGCCAAAAATGGTCTGAAGCTCAACATCAAAAAAACTAAGATCATGGCCACTGGTCCCATCACCTCCTGGCAAATAGAAGGGGAAGATATGGAGGCAGTGACAGAGTTTACCTTCTTGGGCTCCATGATCACTGCAGATGGTGACAGCAGCCACGAAATTAAAAGACGCCTGCTTCTTGGGAGGAAAGCGATGACAAACCTAGACAGCATCTTAAAAAGCAGAGACATCACCTTACTAACAAAGGTCCGCATAGTCCAAGCTATGGTTTTTCCAGTAGCGATGTATGGAAGTGAGAGCTGGACCATAAAGAAGGCCGCCCGCCAAAGAATTGATGCTTTTGAATTGTGGTGCTGGAGGAGACTCTTGAGAGTCCCCTGGACTACAAAGAGAACAAACCTATCCATTTTGCAGGAAATCAACCCTGAGTGCTCACTGGAAGGACAGATCCTGAAGCTGAGGCTCCAATACTTTGGCCATCTCATGAGAAGAGAAGACTCCCTGCAAAAGACCCTGATGTTGGGAAAGTGTGAAGGCAAGAGGAGAAGGGGACGACAGAGGACGAGATGGTTGGACAGTGTCACCGAAGCCACCAACATGAATTTGACCCAACTCCGGGAGGCAGTGGAAGACAGGAGGGCCTGGCGTGCTCTGGTCCATGGGGTCACGAAGAGTCGGACACGACTTAACGACTAAACAACAACAAACAACAACCTTTCCAGTCATCAACAAGAAATACCTTGCAAAAATGAGAGTTAATGGAAATTCTAGCCCCATCACTTCTATACGTGGAGTCAAAGAGGGATTGTTGGAGTGTATGAGTGTAGCACCACAACTCTCCTTGATTTAAATGGTAGTTTGAGAGTATTTACCTACTTTTAATCAAAAAGTGTTATTGTGTTTCTTCCCGAGGTCTTTTACAGTAAATGCATTGTCTGGAAGCAGCCCTGGCTCCCAGAAATTCAGGCATCATTAGGAGGCCAATAGGATTTTGTTTAGCTGTGTCTTGAACCTAACCTATTTAAAGTCACTTGTGTTCATAATTTGGGCTCCCACATGCTCTGAAGCATTTGCAGACTCAATATGTTTGTAGGTCTCCACAAACTTAAATGAGTATATGTAATAGTCATAGATACTCCACCCATATAACAGACAGATGCTATAGTATGTTGTAACATAAGTAAGCATTATTACTTGAAAAATCACAGGGACAGATGGAGTGATTTAAGAGCTGTTACCATTCTCTTTGTTTTGAAATAGAAAGCTTTTTCTGTGAAAATGATTAATTACTTAAAGCACACTCTTTATGTTTTCAGTCAGGCTTAGTTTAGATGGGAAGTACAGATCTCAGTTTAAAATCAACATTTATCAACAATTAACATTGGGAAAACAGATATTTTCTCTAAGCCTCTAGCCAGATATTGGAAATATTATTTGTCTTTTTACTATAATTCCCAGCTGACTGAGGAATTCAAATAGTTGTAATCCAAAAGGTAATGCTCCCAACCTCTGCCTTTAACTGTATAATATTATCTGTTTTTCAGACTGTTGTCACATATAATTTATTGTGAATTATGTTTAACTGTTAATTGTTCCGAAATTATTGGCTCTTCAGAGTGCTTAACTTAAATTGACCTTTCCTTTCTTCTAGTGAGGACATTGCGGTTCTTGAAGGCCGATTAAATAATGACAGCATTGCCCCATGTTTACTGTACTTGCATTGTGATGCCCATGGATCTGAAGAAATTATCGGTCTTGGCATTGTGAGTGAAGCACGAAATATGGAAGTCTACATAGGAGATGAATACTGTAGAACTGCAAAGGGAGAAAAAATCTTCACTA
The DNA here is from genome assembly GCA_037013535.1 of Intellagama lesueurii. NCBI lineage: Eukaryota > Metazoa > Chordata > Lepidosauria > Squamata > Agamidae > Intellagama > Intellagama lesueurii. The sequence goes on from JBAJHW010000003.1 coordinate 197,914,960, forward strand.
CTGAGCATGATAGGTCAGTAGTTTTGTTCTTTGAAGTTTCTGAATCAATCTAAAAATCAGTGATGGCATATGCAGCTTAACAATTAAATCTCCAGATTTCATTAGCTCTCAAACTTTGCTAGCCTGCCCACATGTTATTATTCTGTGACATGCTGAAACCCCGGAAGAAATAGACAATGTGTGTTTCAGTTCTAATTTTAAAAATATAATTACTACTGCTGCTGCTAACATACGCTTTGCTGTTGACTCTTGAATACTTTCTGCTGGTACAGTGAAACTCACAGCAGATTTTTGGCTACTGTTGAGACCCTCTGTTCCTTCCTGTGTCAGAAGGCATCCAGTCTTCCAGCAGAAAGAAAAAGCTAGATATGTCTCACTGGGTATAGCAGATGAAATATTAGGGACTAGACTCTGTGGATTGAGCTTTTAAGAGCAACAGTCCTTATTACACCAAAAGGAAGAGTTATTGATAGACAGAACAGTAAATGGAGTAGGCAAAGCTCAGCCAGGTGGGCTTCCAGATGTGCATCCAGAAATGACATGAAAAACGGAGCTTGAATGAGTCCCTAGGCTGGAGATAGTTATTACAAATGTTGTGTAAAATATGCCTTTATAAGTTTATTTCTGAATTCCTCTGCTAAGAAAGTGGATTAGTTTTATAATAGTATTTCTGTAAATGTTTCTGACATAAATAATATGAACTTGAGTGAGCCTTAATATTGTAAGCAAGATGAGATCCAGGCAGTTGTGTGTACATGTTGGGAGTTCTCCCCATTGTGCCTCTTAGTGGTCTTATTGCTTTAAAATGGCTTCAAAAGGTCAGAACACTCTCAAGAAGAGAATTCAATTGTGAAAGAAGAGGAACAAGCAAAGGGAAAGGGGATGGGACATATTACTGGACAGGAAAACAAACAACCTCCAGACTCTGCATCCATGTAAGTGGTTTCCATGTATACAGTTTTCTCTCACTTGTGGACTAGGTGTGTCATTCTTTATAATGTGTTTTTGTCACTGATGAGTGTCAACAAATCATTGTGAAGACATCAAAATGATTTAAAGCTTCAGGTGTTTGTAAATGCAGTAATGTTTCCTTTTACTAGATTCTGATGAGTTCAGACAGACTAGTATACTTACCTGATATTTGCTTATTTGTTTTGTTTTTGTTTTACATGTGTGGAAAACTGTTAAGCTGTGACATTGTTACATGGACTTCTCACAGTTCATTTATTTTGTTTTCTAGCAAAAACAACCCTATTATGTTTTACAAAAAGTATCTAAAATTGGATTGCTCCACAGCCTCTTGTAAGATAAAGGTAGGAAGCAAAATAACTTATTTCTGACATGTTAGTACCTATTTTGTTAAAGGAAGATAAATAGAAACACTGTGCTTTGTGCTATGTTCAGTTTTGAATAATGAAATAAATAAAAACAGGGAATTCTGAGTAGCAAGGTAAATTAAAAAATGCTTCCTAGCAATTGAATTCTCATCTCGACTAATACAAATGTCTTCTCTGTAGAATAGTGTTTTAATGAGCTATTCCATAAACTGGAAGAATTTAAGGCACATCAAGAAGTAGTTTCAGTAAATCAGGCCAGCAAGATAATATAAGGAAAAACTAGATAATCTTCCAACAAATTAATAGTTGCAGTGCATATTTCTTTCTGATTACAAAAATGTGGCACCAAGCACAGGTTATTAAACTCGTAGTTTTCTAAAAATAAAAGGGCAATTTGCTTTCTGCTTGACAACCTGTGCTCAACTATCTGGTCACTAACACTAAACCATAGCTTCTGAGGTTAATTAATTTGAATTAACCAGAGTTGAGATCAGTCCTTCTTGGTGCCCTCCTCATGTTTTACTGTAACCCCCATCACCTCTGATCTCTGATCATACTGACTTTGACTGAAGGGATTTGTAATCCAAAGTAACTGGAGGGCATCCAATTTTGGGATTTTGATTAAGATTAACTAGCTCTGGAGAGACTTTTAACTCCTCTTCCCAAGCACACAGAAGGAGAAGAGAGAAGGGGAACATAGGACCCCAGGGTTGATTGTGGCTTATTCCTGCACAGTCTTGTTGTGCTAAAGTGTAGCTTGGCATGGCATGTAAACATTGCCATACACCATAATAGTAGAGAAAGTATTTAGTGTAGATCTGCTGTTTATGATATTTTGGTGAAGTAATCAGCAAATTAATATGTGTATTTCACAGCTTGCATGTATGTCTTTTCTTCACTAGCTACTGTCCATTGGTGCAAAACAGAGAGTACTCATCAGTAAAATATTAGTGCAAGTCAAATCAGTTACTATGAAATCTGTGCCAGACTTTGCTGCTCTAGGATCAGGAATAGACATAGACAAAGTACAAACTATAGTGGAATCTGTGGGATCAAAGTTATCGCCTGGGGCTCAACAGCTCCTCGATATGGTTCGGTTTCAACAGAAGGTGAGTTATTCTTTATAAAATGGTGTGGCAAACTCGGAAATTTTAGTCAGCAGGGGGTGGCAGACTGAGTATTAGAGATGGGGTTATTCGTATTGCATCCACGGCAGATCGGTGAGTGGACTGTCCGGCCCCATGGGGCTGGACCCTCGTTAACGCCACCTGTGAGGGGATATTCGTATACGAATACCCCCATCTCTACTGAGTATCTTTAGTACAGAGAAGTTTTGCCTTTCCCTCCATTTCAGCCTGATTCTTCCAATTCAGTTATGCATTTGGCAACATAAGCAACCCCTATCTCTTTAGATTGTTCTCCCAGTCTACAAAATTGTTTTACATTGACATAGTTAAAGAGAAGCATATTTTATTATTTCTTTGAAACACTTGTAAGATCTGCAACAAGTAGATTATGAGGAAAATTACAATGAAAATACTGCATTGTTTCATTAATCCTAGTTGCCCCCTTTTTATTTTGCCTGATCAATCCCTCATTCAAAGTAATTTTTATCTTCATTTTCCATTTACTGTTGCCTGGGAACTCCTATGTCTCCCTGAGTCACTTCTTGCATTGAAGGATAAATAGCAATTTTTTTGTAAGCAGTAATAGTATATCACTGTTTTTAGTAGCTAAGCTTGGCAGGAACAAACAGACAGGTCAGTTAGAAGGTACTAAGGAAACAAAGTATTTGTCTAGTGGTCTTCTGGACTGAAAGGGTGGTGTAAGGGGAAGAGAAATAAATGAGCTTGAACCTTAGGTTCTCAGTTGGTACATCCAAAAAGATACCTATTACTGTTGGGTATTCATACATTTACTTGCTTGGGCTTCATGTATTGTAACTATGTCCATGCATTTTATTTCCACCAGAATGGACATGCTTTTGGAGAGAAGTTACAAAATATCTTTGGAAGAAATGGATATATGCTTGAAAGCAATCATACTGTTGATGGATCAAAAGAAATAACTGATCTTGGAAGACTGGGCCATTTGCACAATGGGCCTTCTCTTCTGAAAGCTACATTGACAGCTGAAAAGGTTGCAGAAGACCTGAACATCAATAGGAACAGACAGGTTCCAAATACAGGGAATATTTCTGAGTGTCCAGGACTTCACGCTCCAAAGCCAAGTGATATAGTTTCCCAAAATGATTTTAGAGGGTTGGTATCATCATTTTTACAAGAGCAAGGAAATGAAAACCCCGATATTCCCAATGGCACTCGGCTGCTTCCACTTCTTCAAACGGTATGTGGTCAAGTGAATCGTCTACGACTAGATGAAAGGAACAAACACTGTGAGAATAACTCTGTATCTGAAGATTGTATTCATACCGTTGGGTGAGTTCTAGTTTGGTTATTTTATAAAATTTTATCCAGAGAATAGTTTTGAGTGTGAGGAGCTGGACTTCTGGCTACTCTTAGCAGGTAATGGGACCAGCTTCTGAAAGTCCACAAAGTGCTCACAGTTCAGTAGCTGTTTCTGCAGTCATGTCTTGCTTGTGGGCTTCTTTAAGATTAGCTGGTTGGCAACTGTGGGAAACAGGCTAGATACGCTTTTAATTTGATCCAGCAGAGCTTTTCTTACACTCTTATGTTTTTTCATTCTGATATGAGCTCATAGAGTATATGCCTTAGTGGATTTTGTTACTGAAAAAAATAAAGAGTAATGATTTCTAAGTCACCCTTATTTAACTATTCAGAGTATTAAGTAGCATGAGGCTTTTCATTATTCTCAACTTGGTTTGTCAGTGTTGTACCTTTTACTGAGGTATTTTAAAATTCTGACTAATTAAAGTACACATTTACATTTTTGGTATTTTGGCTTATGTTTCCATTTGTAGTCTAGAGCAGCAGTCTGTTTACATGTACTTGGAAAAACTCATCTCTAAAAACATGGAACTGATGGAGAAGAGATTAATGGACTATATCGATGTGCGTATGCAGAAACTTCAGGAACATGTAGATAATAAAATTGCTGCAGTAAAGGATTTGGTTCAGGATTGCAATAATGTGTTACCAGAAAATGGGGATTTGAGAGAAGGACACTCGACTGGGAAGAGGTAGGCATTATTTAAAAAATAGAAGGCCTCAATGTGTTTTCCAAGTGCAAGTATTTATTTTACAAGCTTTTCAAAGCTTTATGCTTCCAACTTTGTAATTATTTAAAACTTCAGAATTTGTACTTGTTATTTTAACTTTCCCAGTGTTGTACACTACTCTTAGTGTTTGAGTATCTGTAACGTGCAAAAAAGATTTTTTTTACAGTTCAGAGAATATTTTTACATTGATTTATGACTTATTTATTCATGCACATTTCAAAAAAGTTACTTTTTTTGGATGTTTGTCATTGTGTTGAGCAATGGAAAAACACTCTAAATAAAGCAATTTGCAGCTATATTAATATTCTCCTAGTTGCTTTCATTTTTAATCCAGACAGCCAAGAATTGAACTTTATCCAATTATGTTTGGTTTCGTATATAAAGAGTCATTTCTTTGGAGGATGCATATGTGTTATGAGGAAAAGTGAGTACGTTTTAGTGACTGACACATGTCAATTTTGCTAGACTTGTCCACCACACGGTATGCCTAGATATCCTTTCAGGTTGCATTCCCATTTCATTTCTTGTTTTGTATTCCCTTATCTGTCACCTCTCAGCACTGGATTGCCATGCTGCATACTTAATATTGTACATTCTTTAAGTTTGTAAAATTCAACAGGAACTAACAGAGTTTCTGATAGAATGGATGCTTTATTTCTTTGTATTTTGTTTCATAAGTTAGAGGACACTTTGCTTAATATATATATATATATATATATATAAAATAAAAACATATCTCCTGAAAGCCCATCCTCGTATATAAAGGTGCAAAATGATAGCTTAATTCTTAAGTTTGACTTAATGAAATTCAAGCAAATGAAATGTCCTGCCTTACTTACATCCCCTGGGGGCCCACTTGATCAATGTGAGGTGGCATACAGGCTGATTTGCGTGAAGGAGATTGGAAAGTGTCTTTCCTTGAAGTGAAGGTACATTTTTTAAAAAATAGTTTCTTGCCCAGCTACCCTTTTGAATATGTTCAGTTTCCCTTAAATCTGGTGACAGCCAATATCTCTGCAGTATTCAGATATCCTGAAGTTTACCTGGTTTATTTGCGGTAAGTAACCGTTTAAGTTAAGATTCATGAAAACCCAGTTTTTAAATGTATCTCTACAAAACATGGCTTGGCGTGATGCCTTTAACCAAAAATCTCTCTTAGTAGCTTTGCAATTTCTGGTTTCTGTGTCCTGGTTTGCAACTGATGAGTTGTTTTGCTGCTAGGCCAGCAAGGAGGACGGCATTTGTTACCAACACGACAAATGTAAGGGTGTTCATGCTCTTGAACTCTGCATTCTGGCTCTCTTCAGGATAGACTTGAATAGAAGAATCTGAATATAGAAACCAGAAGAGTAATGGAGCGTAAAAATGTTGTGCACAAATGACACAGCTGTATATCAATATGTACTTTTAAAAAAGCATTAGCAGTACAACTCCTTCACTTTCTTCAGCTTGCAGGAAGAGCAACTAACTGCAGTCTGATGGTGGTAAAGTTTTAACTTTCAAACTGTTTATAAATATTTCTCTCTAAATCATTGTTTATAAAATCAATGACATCTGCAATTGCAAGCTCACCAAAGTAACATAAGAAGTCATCGTTCTTGCAGCATACTAACCTGAGCGATCGATAGGATTGTGGTCTCCTTTCAGACGGAGAGGTCCCACCATAGTTTTCCCTTTCCATTTGTACAAAGGCACCTCTCTCTTATGTCGAGAAATGCAGCCTTGAGTGCAGCGTGAGTTACGGTTGCTGCTGTCACAAATTAACACCTCACAGTGCAGGTAAACAGATGGGAGACTCCGTAAGAACTTGAAGGAACTGAATCTGAATCGTCCGTAATGTTCAAGGAGTGGGTAAGCCACATAAGAACTGTCTTTGGCACAGCTGTAACAGAATGTCCAGATTGTTTTACAATGATCATATTTTGAATACTATACTTCTAAAGCAGTCAGTCACAGACCTTTACCCTTTTCAGCAGTATATTTTATATCAAGTGCCTCTTCTTACTGCTTTGTCAAGACAGTATGGGGGAAAAAAGCTACCAGAGCTGTGAAGAGTATGTATGGTGGTTTAACACACAGGGGCGGGTGGTGGTGGTAATATAACCATGAGAAAGGCATAAGGCACACAGGTTGTGTTTTGTTGATTTCTAATATAAGGCATAAGAATAACTTAATTTTATTTGGCTTTCACAATTGCCTTTTTGAAAGGGTTGAACTTTTGCCAGATACATCACAATGGCTTCCATGTTTTCTTGCCTGAATATAATTCTCTTGAATATAGTTGGATGTTCAGTGAAATAAGCCTGCATATCCAGACCTATAAAAATAGGCAATTTATTTCTTCACTATCTACGTAATCAATTCCTTGGTTTTGCATACTATACCAGGGAAATGAATTTGCATATAACCTTGGCTTTGCATATAAAATTTACAAATAATTTTTCCTGATCTAGGTAAATTGAAGCAATGCATATCACCTCTTAGTTCATTTAGTAATATAGTAATGCAAAAAGAGAATAAGAGTTTAATTACTCACCCATTTGTGATCAAATCGTATAGTGGAGATTCTGAATTGGGGTTTGGTGATGCTGTGCAGGTATCCACAAATACTAACAGGTCGGGATCTGTGGAATGCAAGCTGACTTGTGCATAGAGAGTTTGGTTCAAATCTACATAGTAGGGAGAATCAAGTATTTCTGTGGAGAAGGAATCTGATTCATAGAAGGACATGCTGAGGTTGTATCTACCTAGGGCACTTGTGTTATACTGAGGTTCATTTTCGGTTATATATATGACTTCTACAGTTGAATTGTTTTCCATGATACACTGCACAGTAATCTCAATGTGTCTTTGCCGGGTGATTATGTCACCCATTGGTGAGGCAGCAATAGTGTTGCTGTAAGAGATGGTGTGACCGTCACTCTGTGCAAGACATGAAAAAAAAAACCAAAAACAGTTTTATGAGAATGATATCTGCCTTTTTTTGTCATTGAGACATGAAAAAAAACAAAAACAGTTTTATGAGAATGATATCTGCTTTTTTTTTTTCTTTTTTTTTTGTCATTGAAGGTGTCTTGTAACAACAAAGAGCACAGATTGGGCCATTTTCAGTTTCCAAGCATCACAGTTAAACAAAATCTCAGCAGAGCTTAGAAATGTTCCTTTAGTTTGCTATGCTTCTCTGGATGGCTATGCTGAAGGAGGCTAAAAAGCCCTCAACAAGAAATCGAGCCCTCTCTGCAGTGGCGCCAAGTCTCCGGAACCACCTTCCGATGGAGCTTTGCCTGGCTCCGTCCCCCCCACCCAATTTTAAGAGGCTGCTGAAGACTCCCCTTTTCCCTGAGGCCTTCAGTGCCAGCCCCTTTTGAATTTACATGTCCTGTACCTCAGCTGAGATACACTGCACTGTCAGTCCTCAATGTCGGCTTGTTTTAGCTAGCTGCTGCCTGGTTCTAATTGGTTGGATTGTGCATTTTTTCTGTTTTATATGTACACTGTCCAGAACAGTGCTGTGCACTAATGGGGTGGTATATGAATGTCAGAAGTAAATAAATGAGTAGAGCTCTGGGAATACCTCAGGCACCATGGCTAGTGACTACATTGGCTATGGATTCTGAGAGTTACAACACACTGATATTATATGCCAGTGTTATTTGGGCACATAATTTGAGAAATTACTTAAGAAAGGCCTAGCTTTTTGCAACTCAGCTGCTTTGATATTTTGCCAAGTGTGCATTTCAGAATGGAAGAACATCTTCTGCAAGTCAAGCATTGAAGCCTTTCACAACAATAAAAAGCACATTGAGGAACTCAGTGAAAAAAACTGTTGCCAAAAATGAAAGCTCGCTTGTAAACTAGTAATAATGTGACAACTTTAAACTCTAGCATCAGGATTATAATCACATGGAATTAAGAGGGATTCTTGGACATACAATTTAAGGTTCAACAGTGTCTTTTCAATATTGAGAGAAAGGAGTATTTCTTAGTCTTGTCTGTTCTGCACCATTTCCACACATCTGTTTCTGCTGATATTAAACAACTTATCCCCAAGAAGCCATGATGGGGTTGGGGGCAGGGAAGTGTGAAAATAAGTTGACAACATTCTTTGCTACATTGACCGTGAATGCCTTTGGCAGATTTAGCTCAGGTAAAGCTTTTTTGGCTGGATCAGGTCAAGGAATAAAAGAATTCGCCTCAAATCTGGAGTTAGCTGGTTTTGTTGTACATTGTTTCAGATTGTTTAAGTTTTAATTTGCTTTTTTTTTTTTTTTACCTTTTTAAGTGTTCCACAGCCGTTGAGTGAAAAAGAAAATATCACTGGGTTTAATGCAATAGGTCTGCAAGCTGGGTCATTCAGGGTCAGATCATTTCCATTGTAGCCAAGTAACTCCAAGTGAGATTTGCTGAGAGTAACAGTCATTGTGTCTGAAGAACAACTGAGGGATGCTGATGGTAATTAGAGTGGGGTTGGGGGGAGACAAAAGAATAAATGCAAATAATACTAAATTATCTTGTCTGGATTAATGTTCCATTTATTTTTGTGGGGTCCAGCATTATCTTCCTTTTCATTGATAACAAAGAGCATTGTTAGAAACTCAGCGCAGCTTCAAAAGATATCGGGGCGAGCAGGTTGGGATTGGTGAGAGAAAGGCAGACAGAAAAGTAGTAGAACTACTTAAGTGTATAAATATATTAAAGTAGGACTTCCAAAAGGAGTAATAAAACTGAAAAAGATGGAGAAGGGGGTAGTCAAAATGATCACAAGCAACTTCTCTGAGTACAAAGGCTTCAACATTTGGGGCTGTTTAGTTTAGAAAAGAAGTTAGTAAGGGATTCCCAGTGTGATGTAGTAGGTAGTCCTAACCCTAGGTCTCCTCTGGAGAATAGAGTTTGAATCCCCACTCGGCCATAACTCACTTGGGGAGTGGAACTGGTAAAACCACTCTTTAAAGATCTCACTTACCTTGAAAGCCTTGTTAGGGCCACTATAAGGCAGTTCCAACTTGACAGCATAAGACACACAAGCAAGTTTATAGAATTCATGCTTAATGTGATGAAAATAAATACTGAAAAGTTTTTCTTTTTACCTCACAATACTAATACTCAGGACTTGGGTCATTATATCCTGCTTGTGGCTTCCTAGAAGCATCTGAGGGTGACGGGGATTGGTGTGGAAAAGAGGGCGCTCATCGGTAAAGTCTTTGATCTGATCCATGTCTGTATTAAATCAGTAAGAGATTAGAAAGTGTGAAAGTCATAGATAATTTCCAAAACTGTTCAGATCGGTAACACAGGAACTATTCTATAGTGTTGTTTGGTCAAACTGATAGCTTCCATTTTTAATTATTTGAACATCATACTTCTAATATGTTGAATTCCTGTTGTTTAATTGATGTAACTAGGTTATGTCCTTCTCCCTCTTTGTTCATGGAAATTTCTCCCTATTATTTTTTTCTTCTCTCTGTCTTTCAAGATACCTTCATTCTGGTTCTCTTAAAATAAAACACACTGCATTCAGTGCAGCCCATCTTTTAGAATCTCATCAATGACAAAAAAAAAATATTGATTGCCATTTCTACGTATAGCTTTGCTCAGTGTGAGAACAGCTTCTTATCTGTTTTAATATCTTCTCTGTAAGGAATTTTTATAGCCAAAGATGTGAATTTGCTATTTTTTAAAAGTGTATATGCAAGCACTTAAATAGGTGATGGTGACACATCTGATAGCACGAATGGGTGCTTTAAAAAGTCCAAGACTTCCAAGATAATCTAATTAATGTGTCCATGGGGACGTCACTTTATTTGTTATGTGCCTTCAAGTTGGAACCAACTTATACAGTGGTGCCTCGACTTACGACCATAATCCGTTCCACAAGATGGACGTAACTCGAAATGGTCGTAAGTCGAAGCACCATTTCCCATTGAAATGCATTGGAACGTGATTAATCCGTTCCGGCCCAAAAAAACAACAACCAAAAAATAAATAAACCACACAGCAAGCCCCATCGGAAGGCACTGGGCCTTTAAAAAAAAAACCAAAAATAAAGCACACAGCAAGCTCCGTCGCTGGGGCTTTAAAAAACAAACAAACCAAAAATAAAGCACACAGCAAGCTCCGTCGCTGGGGCTTAAAAAAACAAAAACAAAAACAAAAATAAACAACACAGCAAGCCCCATTGGAAGGCGCTGGGGCTGAAAAAATAAACACACAAAAACACACACAAAAAACCACAGCACAGAAACATAACACCCCCCAGCCCAAACCCACCCTGCAAAACCCTGTAAATGTACTTACTCAGAACCAGAAAGCAGCACCAGGCAGTCCGAAGCCGCCTCTGACGCACACACACACTCTAACCGTTGGGGCGAAAGAGCTACAAAGAAGCTCTTCGCCGACCAACGGTTAGCCCTCTAATTTGAATTCCCCGCCTTTTTTCCCTGCCTCTTTTGATCGCAACTCGAAACTCCGGCTGCAAGTCAAAGCAAAATTTTGCAGCCGGAGCTGGTCGCAACTCGAAATGGTCGTATGTCAGGACGGTCGTAAGTCGAGGCACCACTGTAGTGACCTTAACAGGATTGTTAAGGTAAGTGAGATATTTTAGGAATGGTTTTACCAGTTCCACACCCCCAGTGCATTTCCATGGCTGACTGGAGATTCAAACCGAGGTCTGAGTCCTAGTCCATTACACTATCCACTGTATCACACTGGTATCCCTATTTATAACTTTATAAAGAACATAAAATCAGCCTAGAACACATTTTGTCTTCGTTATAGTTTGACTATTATGTACAGCTGAAATGAAAATCTGGTACAATTGTGGTCATTATCCTTTCTACATGAGAATATCATGCCTTCTTATAACATTCAATATGCTAGAAGATCATTTTCTCACCAACCAGTCCTTTTCACCCCTTCACGGATTGCTGCCTTGTCGTGGCGAAGGGGCTTGAGTAATTCAGAGAAGCTATGGGCTATGCCGTGCAGGGACACCCAAGACGGACAGGTCATAGTGGAGAGTTCTGACTAAACGCGATCCACCTGGAGCAGGAACTGGCAAGCCACTCCAGTATCTTTGCCAAGAAAATTCCATGGACAGAAACAAAAGGCTAAAAGATATGACGCTGGAAGATGAGCCCCTCAGGTCGGAAGGCGTCCAGCATGCTACTGAGGAAGAGCGGAGGACAAGTACAAGTAGCTCCAGAGCTAATGAAGTGGTTGGGCCAAAGCCGAAAGGACGCTCAGCTGCGGACAGTCCTGGAAGTGAAAGGAAAGTCCGATGCTGCACAGAAAAATACTGCATAGGAACCTGGAATGTAAGATCTATGAACCTTGGTAAGCTGCATGTGGTCAAACAGGAGATGGCAAGAATAAACATTGACATCCTGGGCGTCGGTGAACTAAAATGGACGGGAATGGGTGAATTCAATTCAGACGATTATCATATCTACTATTGTGGGCAAGAATCCCGTAGAAGAAATGGGGTAGCCCTCATAGTCAACAAAAGAGTGGGAAAAGCTGTACTGGGATACAATCTCAAAAAGGATAGAATGATTTCAATACGAATCCAAGGCAGACCTTTCAACATCACAGTAATCCAAGTTTATGCACCAACCACCGATGCTGAAGAGGCTGAAATTGACCAATTCTATGAAGACTTACAACACCTTCTAGAACTGACACCAAAGAAAGATGTTCTTCTCATTATAGGGGATTGGAATGCTAAAGTAGGGAGTCAAGAGAGAAAAGGAACAACAGGTAAGTTTGGCCTTGGAGTTCAAAACGAAGCAGGGCAAAGGCTGATAGAGTTTTGTCAAGAGAACAAGCTAGTCATCACAAACACTCTTCCAACAACACAAGAGGCGACTCTACACATGGACATCAACAGATGGGCAATACCGAAATCAGATTGATTATGTTCTCTGCAGCCAAAGATGGAGAAGCTCTATATAGTCAGCAAAAACAAGACCTGGAGCTGATTGTGGCTCTGATCATCAGCTTCTTATAGCAAAACTCAAGCTTAAACTGAAGAAAAGAGGAAAAACCACTGGGCTAGTCAGGTATAATCTAAACCAAATCCCTTATGAATATATATATTATGATATATACATCTGAGAATATCACGTGAGAGAGTTGGTTATCCACAACGACTTGGAAATGAGAAAGCTGGCAGCAAAGTGGATCCCCAAACTTTTGACAACCGAACAAAAGAGGAAATGCGTGGAGTCATCGGTGGCTGTTTTGGAACATTTTGCAAGAAATGAGTCAGATTTCCTGGGCAAACTAGTAACTGGTGATGAGACATAGATCTACTGTTATGATCCTGAGACAAAGGAACAGTCTAAGGAATGGAGGCACAGTGGTTCCCCCAGGCCAAAGAAGTTCCGAGTGCAAAGGTCAGTGCAGAAGCAAATGGCAACAGTTTTTTGGGATGAGAAGGGAGTTCTGCTGGTGGACTACCTCCAACAGGGTTCAACCATCAATGCAAAATATTACTGTGCTTTATTGACGAAGTTGAGGCAAAACATCAAGGAAAAACGTTGAGGAAAGCTCTCCAAAGGTGTCATCCTGTTGCATGACAACGCCTCGTCACACACTGCAGGTGAAACAATGGCAAAACTGATGTCCTTAGGCTTTCAAGTGATGTCCCATCCACCCTATTCTCCCGACCTGGCTCCTTCTGACTATTATCTGTTCCCCAAACTCAAAAAACACCTAAAGGGACAATGATTTGGGAGTGTTCTGGAGGCAACTAATGCTGCAAATGAGTGGTTACACCAGCAGTGGGAAGAATTTTATTTGCAGGGACTTAAGAAGCTGCAGGACAGATGTCGCAAGTGCATTAACTTCCTGGGGGAATATGTAGAATAGTGTGGCAGTTACAGCTTCCTAGCTCAATTTTTTTCTGGGAAAGGCTCAATACTTATCAGCACCCCCTCGTATGCCAGCAAGTATGGAAAACTCTGCAGTGGCCAGAGGATTGGAAAAGATCAGTCTACATCCCAATCCCAAAGAAGGGCAGTGCCAAAGAATGCTCCAACTAACATACAATTGCCCTCATTTCACACGCTAGCAAGGTTATGCTCAAAATCCTACAAGGTAGGCATCAGCAGTATGTGGACCAAGAACTCCCAGATGTACAAGCTGGATTTCAAAGGGGCAGAGGAACTAGAGACCAAATTGCTAACATGCGCTGGATTATGGAGAAAGCCAGAGAGTTCCAGAAAAACATCTACTTCTGCTTCATTGACTACGCAAAAGCCTTTGACTGTGTGGACCACAACAAACTATGGCAAGTCCTTAAAGAAATGGGAGTGCCTGACCACCTTATCTATCTCCTGAGAAATCTATATGTGGGACAGGAAGCAACAGTTAGAACTGGATATGGAACAACTGATTGGTTCAAAATTGGGAAAGGAGTACGACAAGGCTGTATATTGTCCCCCAGCTTATTTAACTTATATGCAGAATACATCATGCAAAAGGCTGGACTGGAGGAATCCCAAGCCGGAATTAAGATTGCCGGAAGAAATCTCAACAACCTCAGATATGCAGATGATACCACTCTGATGGCAGAAAGTGAGGAGGAATTAAAGAACCTCTTAATGAGGGTGGAAGAGGAGAGCGCCAAAAATGGTCTGAAGCTCAACATCAAAAAAACTAAGATCATGGCCACTGGTCCCATCACCTCCTGGCAAATAGAAGGGGAAGATATGGAGGCAGTGACAGATTTTACTTTCTTGGGCTCCATGATCACTGCAGATGGTGACAGCAGCCACGAAATTAAAAGACACCTGCTTCTTGGGAGGAAAGCGATGACAAACCTAGACAGCATCTTAAAAAGCAGGAAATCAACCCTAAGTTGGGAGGACAGATCCTGAAGCTGAGCCTCCAATACTTTGGCCATCTCATGAGAAGAGAAGACTCCCTGGAAAAGACGCTGATGTTGGGAAAGTGTGAAGGCAAGAGGAGAAGGGGACGACAGAGGACTAGATGGTTGGACAGTGTCATTGAAGCTACCAACATGTATTTGACCAAACTCCGGGAGGCAGTGGAAGACAGGAGGGCCTGGCATGCTCTGGTCCATGGGGTCACGAAGAGTCGGACACGACTTAACGACTAAACAACAACAAAGTCCTTTTCAGCAGTCTAGCATATGTTTAAATGAATTGCAGTTTCAGAGCAGTCTTCAAAGGCTGCTACAAGGATGTGTTACAGTAGTCACACATAGGTCTTACTAGAACATAATTACTTGTATTCATACCACAGGTCCATGCCTTTGATTACAAGAAGAAACAATCCTTAAATGGTTAGGTATCCATGGTATATGTGGACACAGCTCTGTGAAGCTACAAGTTGGAGGGACCATGTTATTGGTGATCTGGGCAAACACCTTGCCATGTTTTAGAGGCTAGGTGAGATGCAGTGGATTATTTTCTTCTGTACATTTTTTTTAAAAAGCATATTACCTTGTTCAAACCACTGGTAGCTCTTCCATGTAACTGATTTTAGTTTCTATACACGCAGACAGTTGTCAAATATCATGCTAGTGAAATAAGACTTACTGTTAGGCTGTGATATTGGGATGCTTGTATAGCTGGCAGAAAAGCCCCTGTATGAATTAGCATAGTCCGTAGACAGTGCAACAATCATCACGTTGGAAGAAGATTCAAATGTTTGGGGCTGAAGGCCGCACACTTGTTTAATTAAACCAGAGGACGTTGTTGCACCATCATAGATGGCAAGAAAATCAAACCTGCATTTATCATCCATTTCTAGACTGCAAACAAACAAACAAACAAAAAGAATATTATTATAGGTGTTTTAAAAACACACAAAAATTAATTATATTTGTCTTTTTTCCAATTATTGCATGATTAAAAGTGTATAAATTGTGTAGTCAAAATAATAAGTGCAGACATGTTAAAAGTTACTTTCTGGACCTCATCCCTCAGCCAGCACGACACAGTAATGCACTTTATTCTGAAAATGACTGACTGGCTCAAGATCACCCGGTCATTTTTTCTGACAGAGCGGGACTCTGAATCCAAGTTTTCCTATTCCTAGTCCAATTCAAGCATTCTCCTTGTTTATGGAATCAGTTCGTGAAAGCAGGTATGAGTAGCGTAGCTCCATTTTGCTCATGCAAATTTTGCTCATGCCATGTAGTTTGGGAACTTCCACAAATACAGAAGGCTCCAAACATGTGCCTCCATTTTGCTCATGCAAGTTGGAGGCACATGTTTGGAGCCTTCTGTATTTGTGGAAGTTCCCAAACGACATGGCATAGAAGTTTGTAAAATCTGGGTTCTGGGTCACATATGGAACCTAGAGAAATAGAAGACTTTTCACTATAGATGATTATCCTCCATTTCATAGAGGGGGATGAGAAGTGGCTAGGATCGTATCCTTATCCCCCACTTCACCCTGCATGTTGATTCTACAATGAAGTGAAATCAGTGAGGCTATTCTTGAAAACATGGCCTCTTCTGTGACTAGAATTATTTAATGCTTACAAACAGCCCTATGCTAGTTCAGCTAAAAGTTGATTTGGTTTAGATAGTCATGTTACAAATGTTTTGTGCATTTTCATACAATAGCAAATTGCTAAGTTTGTTAAAAACAGTCTAAAGCCCTATTGTTTAATGGGTCTTATGTTGAAAAGATCTTTGGATATGAGGAGAGCAAATCATGATGGCAACTACCATGCAACTGTTATTCTTAAATGCATTTCAGAAATTAATTCAGAAATCTTAAGAGCACTCTCTAGATTCTCTTCAGCTGCACTGTTTTGGAAGACAAACTACATGGGATGTTAAATACGCCTTTGCATTTAGTATACACCATTTTTGAGTGTGCAAGCAGCATCTTCTGGAGGGAGGATGATAATTATTGGAATCATAGATGTGGAAGGAGAATTTAACCTTTTGGTCTCTTGTTGCAACCCTGAAGAAAAATGTTCTGCTGAAGTTAAGTTTTGCTTTGGACCATTAATACCACAAGAAGGAGTGTCACTGTCACCACCAACTGGGAGGAGAGCAAAAAGCAGCTGGGGGGAGAGCTTTGCTGAAGTCTGATGGAGTCTCTGACGGGAACACCAGCAAGGTGTCCCTGATGTCAGAAGAGCAGAAGTGGATAGCTCCACCTGCTGTTCACTTTGTTTTAAAACCCTTCAAAAGCATTTTGAGATCAATTTGCTGAAATTCTATTTTATCTCTTTCTGACTTTAGCGGTTCAGAATCTCATCATGTAACACTATACATTTTTAATAACAAGATCAAAGAACTTCTTTGATTACTTGTTGACCTGGGCAATTTTATGCAAAAACTGAAGTCCTCTGAAATGTGAAAAGATGCATAAACTAAAATATACTCACAAAATGTCACTGAAGGTTAAATGTATTGTGGAATGTTTTTCTGTCTCTATGTGCCAGACACAATATGCAAATTCTGGATGTGACAGGGGGTAGTTGGGGCTGGTGAATGATCCATCTGGACCAGTAAGGTAACCTCCACAACCTTTAATGTTAGCTTTAAGAGAACACAAGTTTAAGAAAGGCTAACTTAATTAGCAAAAACAGGAATTGCAATTGATAACGGATTTCTCAAAATGGTTTACTTGCTACCTCTACTCATCGCCCCCCCCATAAGCCTGCCTAGAGACCATGCCTTCAGCATCCTACTTTTCAACCCTAAGGATACAGGCTTCTGTACGAGATGAATAGAATGAGAGGATAAACTTGTTTCATCTTGTCATCAGCTGCTTAACATGCTGCAAAACAATGGCATTCCAAACAACAGTAAATTGTGCACACTCAGCAGCCTCCCATAAGGATCAATGGTCTCAGGTATGTACCAGCAATTATGCTTAGAATGAATGTTAGTTTAAGAAAAGCTAGAGCTGACACACAATCACTACAATTCTTTCAACTTGCAGCTGCAGAATGTAAAAACCATTCAAACAGCTATGAAGTCCCCCACACTTCAATTTCCAATGCTGCTGTTTATAATTTCTTAAACAGTTCTGTTTAATATATAAAATCTGGTGAGCATTAAAGTAATTTTCAATTGTTCCTACAACTATGACTCATGAGTACAATTGTGACTTCTCTTCCCTTAAGGAAGTTTATCTAGAGATTACTTACATGAGTCTGGTGTAATATAATAATAAAATGCAAAGATGTTGCGTACAAAATCTGTGGAATCAGTTGTAATGCGAAATGTTAAGGCTCCAGATGTTGCATGAAATACCGGAACTGATTCATGGCTGTTGCATACTCGTCCTAGAAAACGTGAAAAAATTGTTGGGCCGTCATATACTTCAATATTTTCTCTGTAGCATTCGGATGAGGGATTAAATCTAGGAGGAAAAAGACCCTATTCGTTATTGTATGTTCCATTAAACCAATGGATCTAACTTTCATTGATAAAATTATGTGTTACAGTTCAATCCTACATGTATGTATTCAAAGGCAATCCTCCTTTGGTTTGATAGGATTTATTTCCAGGTACATTTCCAGGTACATTATTTCCTGAGTGTAAAATGCTGTATACATGTAACAAGTGTAAACTTGTGGCACTGCTAGAAGAGAAAATCAGAGAACTGGAGCAGTGAGTAGCCACACTCAAGGCTATAAGGGAAGGTGAAGCTTACATTGATAGAACTCTTGAGCAGCAGCAGCTGTCAGGGGGGGCACTGCTGATGGAAGAAAACCAGAACATTGCAGTGGAGGAAAATGCTGTAGAGGCTACAAACATAGTGGAGGAACCACCATGGAAAAGAATCACAGGAGCAAAAGAAGGAGAAGACACTCTTCCCCAGTGGAACTACAAAATCCCTTTCAGTTACTTAAAGAAGAGTCTGTCAGACAGCATGCAGAGGAGACCCCACAGGAGGACATGAGTAGGACTGAAGTGCAGCAGAATACAGTTGCTGAATTCACACCCTACAAAAAGAAGAAGAGGAGAGTAGTTGTAGTAGGGGACTCCCTACTACGTGGAATTGAGACTGAAATATGCCGGGAGGATCCATGGACTCGCCAGGTATGCTGTCTCTCTGGAGGACAGATAAGGGATGTAATGGAAGGATTACCATCACTCATAAAACCTACAGATACACATTCCTTTCTTCTTGTGCACGTGGGAACAAACGACACAGCCAAGAGGAGCTACCAAGAAATCACGTCTGACTTTGAAGCTCTGGGAAGGAAACTCAAGGACTTTGGGGCCCAGATAGTTTTTTTCATCCATCCTACCGGTGCTCGAAAGAGGAATCGAAAGAGAAAGGATCCTCTGGGTGAATGACTGGCTATGAAGGTGTTGACGAGAGGGATTTGGTTTTTGGGACCATGGGCTAAACTTCCTGGAAGAAGGACTGCTAGCAAGAGACGGCTTGCATCTAACAAGGACTGGGAAGAATGTGTTTGCCCACAGCATGAAGAACTTCATCAGGAGGGCCTTAAACTGAATTGGAAGGGGGAGGGAGACGCAAGCACAGAGTTAAGGGTAGATGAAGCCTTACACACAATAAGAGGAATGGACCAAACTGATCAAAAGGGCAACAATAATGTTAACAATAATAATCACAACAATCATAACAATCATCATCATAATAATAATATTCATAAAAATGTACAAAGACAAACAGGCCACAAATCACACAACCTCTGGTGTCTGTATATAAATGCCAGGAGTGTGTGAAACAAACAAGAAAAACTGGAATTTTTAATTCTGGAGGGTAAGTATGACTTGATAGAAATAACTGAAACTTGGTGGGACGACTCTCATGACTGGAATACAGCAATTGAGGGATATAAACTGATCAAAAAGAACAGAGAGAATAAAAAGGGAGGTGGAGTTGCAGTATATGTCAAAAATATGTATTCCTGCACAGAAATACAGGAGGAGGAGATTGGCTGTCCCATTGAGAGCATCTGGATCAATCTAGTTGGGGCAAAAAAACAAAAGGAACTTGGTAGTTGGAGTCTACTACTGACCACCCAATCAAAGAGAGGAAGCGGATGAAACTTTTGAAAAACAAATTGCAGGGTTTTCAAAGAGACACAACGTAGTAGTGATGGGAGATTTCAATTATCCAGATATATGTTGGGAGGCAAATTCTGCCAAGTATGGCCCTTCCAAGAAATTCCTGGCTTGTGTGGCTGATAATTTTCTCTAACAAAAAGTGGAGAAAGAAACTAGAGGATTTGCTATCCTTGACTTGATTCTGACCAACAGAGATGACTTGGTGGGGGCAGTAAGGGGAACTCCAGGCAAGAGTGACCATGTCCTTCTAGAATTCTTGATTTCAAAGGAAATGAAAGCAGAGTGTAGCCGCACACTTCTGCTGGATTTTAAAAAGGCCAATTTTAATAATCTCAGAACAAGGATAAGTAAGGTCCCATGGCAGGAGATCCTAACAAGAAAAGGAATCCAAGAAGGGTGGGAGCTTCTAAAAAAAGAAAATCTAAAGGCACAGCTACAAACAATTCTAAGAAGAAGAAAAGGAGGGAGGCAGCAAAAAAGGCCAGTGTGGCTTCACAAAAAGCTCAGGGAGGACCTAAAAACCAAAAAAGACATGTACACGAAGCGGAAAGAAGGCCAGGCCACCAAGGATGAGTACAGACAAGTAGCAAGGAAATGAAGGGATGGCATTAGGAAGGCAAAAGCTGAGAATGAGCTGAAGTTAGCTAGAGACACTAAAAGCAATTTAAAAAAAGCATTATTCAGGTATGTGAGTAGCAAAAGACAAACAAAAGACATAGTGGCACAGCTCCGCAATGGAGATGGAAAAATGATAACAGAAGACAAAGAAAAGGCAGAGGTGCTCAATTCCTATTTTAGTTCAGTCTTTTCCCATAAGACAGACTATGAATTTCCAAACAAATTGGAAGTGCAAGTTGGGGGTGGGGGGACAGGATCGCAGCTGGAGATTGATAAACAAATAGTTAAGGAATACCTTGCCACCTTGAACGAGTTCAAATCTTCAGGGCCGGATAAACTGCATCCGAGAGTACTGAAGGAACTGGCTGAAGAATTCTCAGAACCACTATCCATTATTTTCTTGAAATCATGGGAAACGGGTGAGGTGCCAGAGGATTGGAGGAGGGCTAATGTTGTCCCTATCTTCAAAAAGGGCAAAAAAGAGGAACCTGGGAACTACAGGTCAGTCAGCCTGACATCAATTCCAGGCAAAATTTTGGAACAGATCATAAAGCGGTCATTGTGCAAGCACCTAGAAAACAATGCAGTAATAACTAGAAGCCAACACCGATTTGTCAAGAACAAATCCTGCCAAACTAATTTGATCTTGTTTTTTGATCAGGTCACCTCCCTGATAGACAGAGGGAATGCTGTAGATGTAGTATATATTGACTTCAGCAAAGCTTTTGATGAAGTGCCCCATGATATCCTGATTAGCAAGCTAACTATGTGTGGGCTGGATAGATCAAGTGTCAGGTGGATACACAAATGGCTACAGAATCATACTCAGAGGGTGATGAGTATGAGTCCTTCTGTAACTGGGTCCTTCTCTAACTGAGAGGAGGTAACAAGTGGGGTACCCCAAGGCTCAGTCCTGGGCCCAGTGCTCTTCAATATTTTTATTAATGACTTAGATGAGGGAGTGCAGGGAATGCTTGTCAAATTTGCAGATGATACAAAATTGGGCAGAATAGCTAATACCCTAAAAGACAGAAACAAAATTCAAAATGACCTTGATAGGATGGAGCACTGGGCCGAAAGCAACAGAATGAAATTCAACAGGGATAAGTGCAAAGTACTGCACCTCGGAAAAAGAAACCAATTGCACAGTTACAAGATAGGGGATACCTGGCTCAGCAAAACTACGAGCGAGAAGGATCTTGGAATTGTTGTAGATCACAAACTAAATATGAGCCAACCGTGTGATGTGGCTACAAAAAAGGCAAATGCTATTTTAGGCTGCATTAATGGAAGTATAGTTTCCGCGAGGTGCTAGCCCCCCTCTATTCAGCACTGGTTAGGCCTCACCTTGAGTATTGTGTCCAGTTCTGGACACCACACTTCAAGAAAGATGCTAACAAATTGGAACAAGTTCAGAGGAGGGTGACAAGGATGATCAGGGGGCTGGACACCAAGCCTTATGAGGAAAGGCTGAAAGAACTGGGCATGTTTAGCCTTGAGAAAAGAAGACTGAGAGGTGATATGATAGCAGTTTTCAAATATTTGAAAGGCTGTCATATAGAGGAGGTGCAGGATCTGTTATCGATCATCCCAGAGTGCAGGACATACAACAATGGGCTCAAGTTAAAGGAAGCCAGATTTCGGTTGAATATCAGGAAAAACTGTTAGAGCAGTAAGACAGTGGAACCAGTTACCTCAGGAGTTGGTGAGTGCTCCACCACTGGAGGCATTCAAGAAAAACTTAGATCATCACCTGGCAGATATGCTTTGATAGTATTCCTGCATTGAGCAGGGGGTTGGACTTGATGGCCTTGTAGGCCCCTTCCAACTTCACTTTTCTATGATTCTATGATACTTTTGATAGGCCATTTGATTTCAAAAATAGGTATCTAGGTAGCATGGAGAGCTTCTGTTTAATAAGTACAAAATTCAAAGATGCCGAGGCCAAAGTCCCCCACTTCCCCAAATTTTATTTCATTTTATTTGGAAAAAGTTGCTTAAGTCCCTTGTCATACTCTAGGGGCACTTGACCAATTTTGCCATGTTTTGAGCCCCCACAACATCCCTGGCTCCCCCTCCCAAATCACCAAAACATGTTAATATTTTTTTTTGAACAGACACTAGCAGGTGCAGGTTGCTTCTGCAGTTTAAAAAAGCCATTTTGCAATGAACCATACTACTCTATTAACAAAAAACATTGTAGCAAATTTACAGTATTTAACTGCTACAGTTTTAAAATAAAATAAAACATGAAATCTGCAAACTAGCCTCTTTGTCCACACTCATCCCCCCTCTAGCCTCATCTATAGCAACTGTGACCCCCTACCCCAGGTTGCCAGCAATTCTGAAAAATAGCCCTAACCTCCTGAGATTCCCCACTCCCTATCCCAGTGTAAGGGAATAGAATTTTGGCCAGAAAAACTGAAGTGTCACACACAGAACTTGTAAAAAATAGGAAACTGCCATTGGTCATGATTTCTTTCAGACAAAAAGTCTTCTGGTGTATTGCTTTGATATGTAAATAACAGAATCTTTAGATAAAGTGTGCTGCTGGAAACATGATTGAAAAACCACGTTTGAATTGGAGCTTGCAAGGGAATTCTATTCCAGTATAGCTAAAACATCCATGTGGAACTTATTGTGTAGTTCTTTGAATCCCA
The DNA here is from genome assembly GCA_037013535.1 of Intellagama lesueurii. NCBI lineage: Eukaryota > Metazoa > Chordata > Lepidosauria > Squamata > Agamidae > Intellagama > Intellagama lesueurii. The sequence continues at coordinate 197,937,815 of JBAJHW010000003.1, forward strand.
TATTTTACATTGTTTCTTCATTGTCTTTAAAGTCAAAAGGAATAATTTGCCAGTAAAAGAGATTGGTTGTTGAAAACAGTTTTACATTTAAATGAAGGGAACTTTTATCATCACCATCATCGAAATCTGCTTTCTATTCAGTTTTACAAGAGGGCTATACAACGGAGAAATATCAGTGGCTCATGATGGCTGTATACTTTCTCCAGGATTAGAGGCAGCATTCCTCTAAACTTCAGTTGCTTGGGAGCAATAATGGGAAAAGATTCTTATACTTGTGTTATACTTGTAGGTATCTGGTCAGTCACTGTCAAACTGGGTGTAGATCATCCTACATTTTCCCACTATCATTTCTAGAAGATTCAACCAAAGTCAGAACCCATATGGTAGTTCTGTAGACAGAATCCAAAGTAACAGACACTGGCCAAAACTCTATTGCGTACATTACATTGCCATAAGGGAGCTGATGCCAGTAGCAGGGGCACATTGCTTATGATTAAAAAGTTTCTGTTTCAATCCCAGGATTTGCATGATTCATATGCAATCAGTCTCATTGCATGTGAGTCATACAAGCCCCAAGATGGAAGTAAGAACTCCTAATTCGTGACAATGAGGCACCCTCAGTAACATTATCTCCCTTATACCTGCATAATTTAAACAACAGGATTTTGTCCACTGACACCCTAAGATCTTATTGTCTGAATAATTCTGGTATGTGGTACAACCATGCATTATTCAAACCTCAGATATGGAAGTTAAGGTATCACGTGAATGTTTGAATGGCAAAAATTGCAGCTCCATGCACTGTGTTTATGTCATATCTACCTTTCAATCTTTGCAGGAGGCACAGTGGGGGAATCAAACTCCCATCCTCTGGCTCCACAGTCAGATACCTAAACCATTGAGCTATCTAGCCAGTTCAGTTGTATGAGATACAATGAAAAATTCTGCAGAAAAGTTTCACTTTCACTTGGTGTTCTGTATTTGTGACTGCATAGCCTATAAAGATTGAAAAGGCCCCAAACTGTGTCAGTAATACAGTACAGTTGCTGAAAATACCTTTTTGTACACTAACAAATCTAGCAATATTAAAATCAACCCATTTTTCTTTAACTTTCATACTTTTTATCTGCAGTTGGATTCTTAAGTCAGTTATTTCTAAGCACACATGTCCAAATCTCTATCCATGTCAATATAAACTTTGAGGACAGTTTACCTAATGAATTTTCCTTTGTACCTCAGGGTTTTCCTTGAGAATTATTTCCTAACATATGCTTTGTTTGCAATTCATTTAAAGAATACTCACTCGAAAGAAGAGAAGATTAGCCGAATTTCTTGGCTCATCCCAGGTCCATTTGCCTCTCTCTCTATATACCAGATACAGTTCACATCTGCATTCACTTGAATTGGCAATGCTGCATACTCTCTTGTCTCTCTGCTTCCACATTTGGCATTCCCTGTTTTTTTTATTAAAAAAATATCCATAATAATTGCTTTATTTGGGTAGAATTTTATGAAAGAATTTTGCTCTACAAGATTGAGAGACCATTTGCTATTAACGGCTCAGGTAACTTTCAAAGCAATCATGCATTCAATTACATACATTAAAATATGTCATAGACTAGAGAACATAATAGCAGTATATAGACTATGGTAGGCAAGCATCGTATAAGCTGTGTTTGGATGGTACAGCTGTGGTCTCCTTACCAATTTCCTTTGTTTTTTGAAGTGCTTCTTGAAACATGGAAATAACTATGACCCAGTGTAAAAATGCAGAAATAGAATTTCACCAATCCCAAGTAAACATCAAATTTTCATATATACAAGAGCTACACAATTGGATATTGGTTTATCAATTACTCTTTTTACAATAGTTTAGGATGTAATCCTTCCAAATTGTACTTATATGTAAACATCTTACTCTGATGGGAAAGCAGTGGTACGTGGCTTTAAATTCTTTTAAGAATTTTACTCTCATATTCCATACCTTGAAATGTTACCAGCTTATTTTCAGCAAGAGTCCAGCCAAAGAAAACTGCCAAGAAAATGCATTGTCTGGAAGCTTTCATTTTGTTGAATGTGAAATCATCACATTTTCTGACCCTTTTATATTTCTACCCACAGTACAATTGTCCCTGTTCACATGGTTTTGTCCTAATTTGCATAATCTTTGGATATTTCTTCTCTGCTATGAGTTTAAGAGGGAGATACAGGTGAGAAAGCCACAGGTGGTTTTGCATGCTATCCTGTATGTGATGTATATTTGTTGAGTGCTACAATTCAAAATTCAGAAGGCTAGTTTTTAATAAATGTTTGTTTTGATAAACTAAAGTCTACAAGTGACCCAAATTCCACAGATCAAATACTGTTGTGTAAATGGCTTTAGGATAAGGTTATGTCTTTGAAGGCCTTTTCTTATATGGACGGTTCTGTCTGCTGCCATAATATCGATTTGTTCCAGGTGCTCCTGCCATCCAATCTTTTCTGTTGTGGCAATCCAGTAACAAAATGTTCTCCTAGATCTTACATAAGTTTCCTTTTGGACTACAGCTCTACAGTTCATCAGCCAGCTTTTCTGTTTTTTTCAGTATTGGACTCTATTGTTTGAAACTGGTTTTAATGTGTATTTTTTATATTCTTTCACATGAATGCATTGAAAGGAACAAAGAGAAGATTATGAATGCAGAGAACTTCATATGTGTACTGAAGAACACCTGCCTTAAATAATGTGGAATACTGGGAATTGCAGTCTAACAACATCTGGAAGGCTGCACATAACTCACCTCTGGAATTATGTAATTGACCACCATTTCCCATCCCTTCTTCACTATAAAGAAATTTGGCACTCACCACCACCACCACCTCCTATTTTTGTAGTACTTACAGTTCTTTGAAATAATTGTTTTTTGTCTCTATTATTTATTTATTTTATTTTATTTAAAATATTTTTACCCCACCTTTCTCCTTGTAAAAGATCCAAGGTGGCTTACAACATTGAAAGACAATATTTGAAGTTGGAAACAATGAGTATGCAATGGTGGCTAACATCATTAAAAGACAACATTTAAAGCTAAGAACAATGAGTAAAGAGGCATCTTACATCATTAAAAGACACTATTAGAGCTAAAAATAATTATACTTTTTTTTAAAAAAATGCCACTCTGAAGAATGGAAAATACAAAAATAGAAAACACAAGTAGCACTAAAAATCCAATCAAAGCAGTAATGCATAAAAATCCATCTTTTTAAAAAAATCACACACAGATAGCTAGTTACTGTGGAAACACTTGCCTGAAGCGAAAGGTCTTTGCTTTCAGGAGGACAGCAAAGATGGGCCGGTCTGGCTTCCTGTGGGAGGGAGTTCCAAAGTCTAAGAGCAGGAACATAGAAGGCCCTCTCCTGTGTCTCCATCAGACGCATCTGTGAAGGTTTTGGGACTGAGAGAAGCACCTCTCCTGATGATCTCAATACTCAAGTTGGCTCATAATGGGAGATACGGTCTTTGAAATAGTTGGGATCTAGGCCATTTAAGGCTTAGTAAGTTAAAACCAGCACTTTGAACTGTGCCCGGTGACTGATCGGCAGCCAATGGAGTTGCTGTACCAGAGGGATTATGTGATCCTTGTAACCAGCACCGGTCAGCAATTTGGCTGCTGTATTTTGGACCTGCTGAAGTTTCCTGACACTTTCTATTGGCAGCCCCACATTGAGCGCATTACAGTAATCCAGATGGGAAGTAACTAGGGCACGTGTCACGGTGGCCAGATCAGATATCTCAAGAAATGGACATACCTGGCACAGATATATGACTGCAGATTTTCCAACAAAATGAAAGATGCCTTCATCAGGGCAAACCTCCACATAAATGGCATAATATTTGTAGGGTTCTCACACATGGGGAAGGAAATTTCTACGGTACTGCTTACAATACTTTTGGCTATAGGTTAGCATGGCGCTTTTTATGCACAAGTGACAAGGACTTTGCAAGAATCAAAATGACCCTTTAAGTTAATTTTTAAAGGTAATCATTTAAGTTAAAGTTCCAAGGGTCCCACAAAATAATTGCTATAATTATAGTAAATAGTAATAATAATGGTAATAACGACTGACAGGACTTTCAAGTTTTAACAATAAAGAAAAAAACCGATGAAAGGTGCTTGTGTTCCTTCTTTGTTTGTGTTCTTCGATATTCCCTCATTTGTTTAACCTTTCTTTCATCCTTTGTTTCTCAATCACCCATAAAAAATTTTCATCCAATAGCACTCCAAGGGCTGTGGCCAGCAGCCAATCAGAACATCCAAAGTGGGAATTTTGAATCTATTAAAGTACATGAAATGTCTGGAACCTTGCGCAAGTGCACCTTCTTTGTTTCACTTTTTCCTTATGGGTATACAAGCTGGTGGCACTCTCCATCTTGTCCTGCCTGTCTGCCTGGCTACATGCTCTGTGCCTCTGTCTTCTTGTATCTTTTCCTTTTCCTTGATTTGGGTGTGTGTGTGTGTGTATTTCCTTTTTCCTTTAGATAATTGTTGCTGCTGCCACCAGGCAACTTGTCTGTGACAGCACGCCTCCTTGACATTATTTTTTAATTTCTTTTGGGGATCACCCGCCTTAGTCCTTTGCTGTCTTGGATTATTTTTGCTACATGCTACTGTGATGGACTCAAAATAAAAAGAACAGAAGGCATCAAGGTGGGGGAGGAAGAGAAATCTCCAAACATTCTAGCAGTTTTGGTTTGGGTTGTGCTATGTAGTGTATAGGGACGTGGTGGCGCTGTGGGTTAAACCACAGAAGCCTCTGTGCTGCAAGGTCAGAAGACCAGTCGTAAGATCGAATCCACGCGACGGAGTGAGCTCCCGTCGCTTGTCCCAGCTCCTGCCAACCTAGCAATTCGAAAGCATGCAAGTAGATAAATAGGTACCACCTCGGTGGGAAGGTAACGGCGTTCCGTGTCTAGTCGCGCTGGCCACATGACCACGGAAACTGTCTTTGGACAAACACTGGCTCTATGGCTTGGAAACGGGGATGAGCACCGCGCCCTAGAGTCGGACATGACTGGACTAAATGTCAAGGGGAACCTTTACCTTTACTATGTAGTGTATATGTTTCCATGCACACACACTTTATTTTGATATTTTTTCTCCTGTGTGTATGCAAGGTGTGTGTGTGTGTGTGTTGGTGTTTCCCTGCTCGACTGATTTTTAAAAACTTGTCATGTATTCATTTAGTGTATATTTATTCTCTTAAGTGTGTGTGGATTTTTTGACATTTTTGTTTAGTGGTGGTTTGTAGCCTGCACTTAGAATAGACTGAGTTTCTGCTTCCTTGCCTCTGCTTTTTTAGAGTACTTTTAAAAGTCTCTTTATGGCATTTTTGGACTAGCACCAGAAAATAAAATTGGGGCGGGTGGGGGGGAAACAAAAGGACCCAAAGAGGATGTACTTTTTGTGATAAATGAAAGGAGTGGAGCATAAAAACTAATAAAAATGAAAGACCTTTCCCACAGCACCTGAAATTAAAGATTTCACTGTATACATCCTTGACAATGACAATGACAACAATAACAATAACTTTTCCTTTACTCTGAAATAATTCAATACTTCTTTCAGCTATTGCATTTTAACAAAAGCACTAAAGTATGTAGCAGCACAGGTATGCAAAAAGTATGTCCACATTTTGAAACTTAATTTTAACTAGAGATGGGGGTATTTGTATACGCATACCCCCACACAGGTGGACATAATGAGGGTCCAGCCCTCTGGGGCCGGACTGTCCACTCACCTTCCGCTGTTGCCGCAGGCTCCGCACTCCCTTCCTATCACTCCGGAGCTCGTGGTCTGCGAGCCACTCCTGGCAGGAGGCAGGAGGACGAGCCTTGCTGCAAGGTTGAAGAGTGGCTCGCAGACTGCAAGCTCTGGAGCGATAGGAAGGGAGCGCGGAGCCTGCAGCAACAGCAGAAGGTGAGTGGACAGTCCGGCCCCAGGGGGCTGGACCCTCGTTATGTCCACCTGTGCTGGGGTATTCGTATTTGTATACGAATACCTCCATCTCTAATTTTAACCAAGGAGCCTCGCAAGCACATTTGCCCATGATTTTTGGACCTTTTGTATTTTTTTCTATACTACCTACAGTGTTGAAGTGCTCAGCTTGATGAAGACATATATGGGATTGGAAGCTAGCGTATGGTTATAATTTTTAGTGATCTAAGAAAGGTACCACTCACCCTTGCCTTTGGAAGACTGCTGTAACACAAGTCAACATGGTAATGAAAGCCACCTTGGGTCTTTTTTTAGGAGAAAGGCAGAACAAAAATATTTAAAATAAATAAATCATTAATGGAATGACCCAGCACATGAACTAAGCATTTAGTAAGACTGCAACTCCATAATGATAAAAGTTACTTTTAAAAATTACATTTGCATGGCAAAAGGAGTTATTTTACAATCATAACTTGGTTCCTTTTTCCAATAATGAAGGGATAACTAATGCAAGTAACTGCACCTAAACTCTGTGCAGGAGTTTGTTGATGTCAAGAAAGAATTTAAAAAGCAGGAGGAATATCAGGAGTGGAAAAAAATATTGTTACAACAGGAAAAGTCATCATTACAAATTACAGCAGTCACTGAATCTGCCAGAGCTGCAGCTGTCATGTTACCCAAGCTTTATGCTGCAGTACAGTAGATAACAGTGTGTATACGTATGCTTACGTGTATGCTTGCATGAATAGCGCAAGCAGAGCATCAAGGTGATGTACATAATGTGAGAAGCTTTCTGATTAAAAAAAAATATATGCACAGCTGTGTAAACATAAGCAGTGCCCTAAGAAAATAGACAGTCAACTCACCTACTGAGATACTACTAGAATGGCATTCTCTTTTATGGTGGCTCAGTTGGGAGGAGGAGAGGAAATCTATCCACAGCATGGTGGTTGTTGAAATGATTAAGAGCAAAGCTACACATGGGGATAAAAGGAACACAGCTCAACAATGTAACTTCTGTTTTGCATGTCGGAAGTCCCAGGTCCAATTCCTGGCAGTGGTATCTCGGGTAGAATCCTGCTGCTCAGTTAATACCAACAGAAGCACAATGGCATAAATCAAAGCAGTGAACTACCACTAGTTTCTGTGACCATCAGATATGGGAAAAAATGGTACTGGGAGAACACTGCTAACAGAAATCTCAACTTTCATTTTAAAGTAATGCAAATGAAATAGTTTGTCAATGTTGTGGAATGTAATGAAGTCTTATGCCTATTATTATTATTTTCTTATGTGAAAAAACCCAGTGCTATTAGAAAGACAAATGACTTTTTGAAGTTATTCAGCTTTGAAAGTAAAAGCTGTGAGAGGTTTCTGAAATACACAATAATTCTTGAGATGCAAGTGCCTGACTACTTAATGGAACAAATTACAATAGAATTAATAATTCAGTCCCATATATATCTGTGTGAGAATAAATCCCACTATGTTTAGTATTACTTACTTCTAAGTTGGACTGGAGTCTTGTATGTGTTTATCTTAGACTAGGCCTTACTAAACAAGAAGGAACTTAATTTCAGGATATATACATAGGGCTGTATAACATGCAGACAATGATGATCTAACTATTTTTAAATTTAATGCACAAGTCCTTCTCAAGCAACTACTAGCTGCAGTCTGCAATTTTGTTTTTACACTTACTGGCCCTATTTGTTACATGGCTATCTTGGCTCAATCCAAAATATTCAATTTAATTGATTTTGATAATGCTTAGGGGAGACATTGACTGATTCACATATTTAGGAATAGACTGCTAATTCTTGGTATCCCCCTCTCAATTTTTCAGCACCTTTCCAAGGTGTATCTGATCTCTACTTGTCATCTACTGCAATCTAAATTGTAAAAGTTAACTTCTACAAAACCGATTGATGAATTTGATGGGATTGACTTAGTAATAACCTTGATTTGTTTTGAGTTCTGTGAATATTTGTTCCCTCCAAATGTTTTCTAAATTTTGCAAATGAAATTTGAGAGAGAGAGAGATCACTATTTTTTGACTTGGTGAAGTGAATATCATGACCTGTATCTGCTCACAGTGGAAATATCTTTTCACTGCTCCATGTTTGGATGAAAACTACTGACATATACCACATCAGTACATCATCAGGATACAGAAAATCTCTCCGGGGAGGCACATTCAGAAGAACCTGAGACAAAGGCTGATGAAAGTGACATTCATGTAACAAAAGTAATATGAGAAATTTTGCCTGAGAAGTTTTTCCAGCTAGCTTTATTTGTTTTGGTAAGTTACTGAACCAATTAATTGCAACAATGTAAAAAAAAAAAAAGATTTTACAGATCTTTCACAAGAATCAAAATACACCAGAGAAGAGGAATGAGAAAGCAAAATGAAAAGCTTATATTTTAGCATTTGACAGTGCCATTGTCTCTATGGAACTGTCTGCTTTGATGACTCTTTATTTGTGCAATTTGATAACAGACAAATGCCACAAACTAATTCAACACACACATTTTCCCAATGTACTTGAGAGGGATTATTGTTTACATTCAAGTGTTAGGGTTCACATCTTCAGACTATGAAAGCTTAAGTGGCCCAAGAACTTGGACATGTGCTTCTTCTGAACTTACTTCCCTCTTGTTCCTAGGTAGGCAGCCTTGGTAGCATCGTGAAAAATAATCATGTGCAGGACACACCACCATTTTGCACTGTAGGTAAAATGCTGAATATCTTCTGAAAAGCCTGGAGGGATTAAAACTAAAATGCAGAGCCCTCCTCTTGTGTGTGAAATAACTGGTGTAGGTACGATCTTGAACACAGCTAAAAGAAAAAAAGATGAGCAATTAACTTTTTGTCGTATGTGCTATATAAAAAACAAGTGATTAACATTGTGTTATACTAGCCATAAAATGCTACACAACAAACAAAACCGAACACTTATTGCCATGTCATTTCTTCCTCCATAAAAAACAACTTATCACTCTGGATAATAAAACTGGCAGAACGAATGAAAGATGGGAAAGGATTTGTGAATAGGATTTTCCTTTTTGAAAATATTTTCTAAAATATTCATTTGACTTCTGACTGCTACAGAAACCCACAGGATATCTTTCAAGACAACAGGACAAAATAAGAATTGTTTTTTTAAAGTTACATCTGCAGAAGGTGCCTGACCCTCAACAAGGTACAGGGAGAAGTTTAAATCAATCAACCACCATTCGAAGAAAGTGTGGTCCAACAGTCGGTTTTGAGTTCAAGGACCTCTCTCTTCTCACCCTTTCGTGAGCTGAGACAGGTTCTATGGAAGTCATTGGTTCTCAGGATGGCCATAAAGACCTGCATAGGAATTAGTTGCACTGAGAATTTGTGGAAATGGAGACCTTCTGCATAGACGAAGAGCCAAAAGGGTCAGAGAGATAGAATCCGGAGGCAGTTTTTATGGTGGGAAATGGGACACAAATAAACCTAAAAGTTTTTTGCATACCAAGGACAAAAGACAAACAAAAACAAAACCTTGAACAATGATCTCAACGTTTGTATTTGAACTTTTTGAATGTTATTTAGAAACACTGATATCTTATGTTTATTTCCTTACCCGTTCTTTATTAGGACATATGCCTGAGTGGTGAAGTCGTGAGCCTGAGGGGAAGCCACACATGTGTCTGTGAACAGTATCAGGTTTTGATAAAAGCTCTGAAGAGTGACTTCGACAAGTGATCCCTCACTCATGTCCACAAAATAGGGCAAATTATTCCATGGGTGCAAAAAGGAAGGCGAATCATAAAATAAAAACTGCAGATGTAATTGTCTACTTGGTCGCTTCTTGTATTCAAACCCATTCACGGTGTGTGTTACTTCTTTCATTTGCCTTGACTCCATTTTGCAGGTGAAGCGAAACTCAAGATGCATGTCACCTCCCAAGCTCTTGACAGTATTGGTGAAGCTTCTAGTACGTCCATCATTCTGTTAAAATATTAATTTTTTTAGAGTTAATTTTTTACAAAGCAAAGGAAAAGATTCAATATTCAAGCTAACCAGGCTAATACATTGTGTGTTTTATTATAGGTGAAGCTGTGAGAAGAATTTCATGCTTCCCAGAAAGAGCATCTGAAGTGATGTAAGATACTTCATTCTAGAACTGTACATCAGCTTTAAACTTAATTAGTCCAATTTGGACCAATTTGCTTAAGGTCCAGAAAGCAGTAGAATGGCCATATTCAGTTCCAGGCCGAAGCAAGAGGGCCCAGAATGCTTCAGATAGACCCAGAGATTCCAGCATCTAAAACATGGATTCCCAACGTGGGGATCATGACCTCCAAGAGGGACACAAAGTGTTTTTTGGGGTTCTCCAGGCTTAAACAAACCATGGGTTTCTATCTGTATGCCTGTAACTAATCTAACAGGTTACTAGTTGCTTCACTTTCTCAGCAAGGGTTAAAGGCACTGAGCTGGCTTCCTAGAATGGAAGGAAGCTGAGGGAGCGTGGAGTGGAGTATAAAGTCAAAAAAAGTCCCTTCCTCTCTCTCTCTTTTCTTCCTCTGGAGAAAAGTGGCTTTTCTCCACACTAAGGGCTGCCTCTCCCTTCCAGAATCTGGGGATTCCTTCCCCAGTTGTGCCTGAGTGATGTTGTTGAGTCCATTCCAGCTGGGCTGGAGGGGAGGCTAGGGAAAACTGGAGAGCAGAGTGGGAGCAGGCAGAACTCAAATTGCAAACCCAGCCAAGGGGACAAAAGAGGATCCCCCCCCCCAAATCAGGCAGTAGATATTTTGTGGCAATGTTACGTGCTGTCAAATTGCTGCTATTTTTGGGGGCCCTGTGGATTAATCCTCCCTGATCTCCCCAATCTCCCCAAACCCTCACCCCTATAGTCAAAAACCCTGCTGCAGTCTTGTGAAACAAAGGCTGTGGTTCCTCTATTGAGTCAATCCATCTCAAGTTCTGTTTTCCTATTTTCCTAGCATTACTGTCTTTTCCAGAGAAGTTTGTCTTCTCACAATAATTTGCTCCATTATAAATGCCTCTTTAGTGCAAATGTGGTGGTGGGGTTGCAGGTTACATGGCTATTATAAAAGTGGGTTGGAACTTGAAAAAGTTTTGGAAATATCTAAAATAAGGCAGCAAATGTTGTCTTTCAAAAGATATTATGTTCAGGAGGGGAGCTGGCTTTGCTCACTGACAGCTCCAACATGAAATCTGAGGTAAGAATCTTACCATCACTCTCCAGTCATGATGCTGTGGTGAGGGACTGTATTATTGAAGTAATATATGCTACTGTCCAAAGAAGTAGCTACGCCAGTCTATCTCTGAAGGTTAGCAAAATTAAAGGGGAAAAGGGGGTGTTCGGGGAGAAAAAAACAAGGACAAAATATTTTGGCTCTTTAAAGACTAATTTGTTTTGGCATAAGCTTTGGATCAGAACCCACATGTCCAAAATACATGTCTGAAGACACATAACTGAAGAGTTAGATTTTGATTCACAAAACCTCAGTTTGAAATGAATATGTTAGTCTGTCAACTGCTACAGACTAAGTTGGCTGGATAGCTCAGTGAGTTAGGTATTTGGTTGCAGAGCCAAAAGTTGGGAATGCAATTCTACACTGTGCATCCCAGAAGAGCCAGCCTGTGTGACCTTGGGCAAGTTGCATAGTCCTAGGATGCCCCCAGAAGAAGGGAATGGTAAACCACTTCTGAGTAGTCTTTACTTAGAAGACCCTGAAAAGGATTGCCATAAGTTAGAATTGATGTGACAATTTTTATTCATTTAAACAGCTACAATATTTTGCCTTTGGGTTTTTCTTTTTTCTTTTCCACTCTTAGTTTTTCCAAAAAACTTACTTTGGCTCCATAATTTTAATCTAATTTAGTTATACCTTTGTTCTTGCAAAAGGGAACTATAGTAGTTAAAAGTAACTTGTTTGAAACAAGAAGCTTCCCAGTTCTGATCACTATTATTAATTTTGATTACAAAGTAATTTTCTAATGATTAATTTGTATTAGAATGACTGCTCTCTTAACTTGATTCTATGAATGTTCCACTACTATATATGCTCTGCCAGCCATTTTGAACATATCTTGGCTTAATGTGTCAAGGTCTGCATGAAGGCAGTGGGTAAACAAGACGCGTCCTTTTCCTTTACCTTTTTTTGGTAGGAACAAATCACTAATTCTTTAGGTAAGCATAGTTTCCCTGTTTGAATGAAACAGGAAACTATAGTTAATGGAAATCTTCGCGACTAGTTCTCTTGATGATGTAAACAGGACCTGCATCCCCAAAAGGCTTGCTCGTATCTTACTTTTTAAAGCCAAAATGACTGACTGGATGTGGATTTGTCTCAGGAGGAATAATTTCATGGATGTGTGATTTTTGAAATTAAAAAGAAACCCAGTCCAACTATAAGATATGTCTTACAATTAGGACTATACTTCCTTACCTCCTGTATTGTCCCATGGCCATCATATTGTATATAGAATATAATATGCTGTCTTGTAATGACAGGTGCATAGGTAGAGTCACTCAAATACAGCCTGCACTCAGAGCAGCCCTTTGAAGCAATATATTCTTTTGCAATAACTGCCTTCATGTATTCTGGCAGACATGAAAGGCTTACTAGACAAAGAAAAGAGAAAATCATTGTCAGAGAGTAGAAGCAAAGAACATAAAACTAATTAGATTTTGCTGCCGTGCATATATGTTCATCAGCTAAAAGAACCATTCTCAAAGTACCCTAGATTCCCAGTTTCACATTGCAATTAATTTGAAATTACGTTATATTGTTTTGTAATTGTAATTATTTATTGGATCATTTTTACCTTTTTTTGGCTTTTTCTATGTGGCCTTCAACACAAAGTAGCAGATAAAGGAGCTAGGCTAAATTCCTATACAGTCCTACTCAGAAATGTTGCTGGGGGTTCAGCAGGGTTTACTTCCAGGACAATTTACATAGGGTTGCATCTTTAAGGTGCAAGTTACTGAGACAATGAATTAATGCAGAGGTGTAAAACTCAATTTCTTCTTGGGCCGCATCGGCATTATGGTTGCCCTCAAAGGCCCACCATACAAAGAGTTGTATCCGTAAGACTATATAAATGTATCTACTCTTTATCATATTAAATAAAATCCTCCTCATTCAATTATCACTTTCTGACTCTTTGCTGCTTGGAATGCTGGGATTAGAAGTCCCTCTGGGCGGATTCCTAGCATCCTTGTGGAGCATTATAGGTGACCGAGTAAGCATCTGCGTATTGTATACTGCACAGTAGCAGGCATGCGAGGGCGACATGAAACAGCCCAGCGGACCGGATTCGGCCCACAGGCCTTGAGTTTGACACATGTGAATTAATGGTTGCATGTTACAACTTTATTATTTTGATTTTCATGGTATTCAGCATCCTGTCAGTGTAATTCTAATTAAAGGGTAGGAAAGCTCGGATCCTTCTGATGTTGTTGGAGTCCAAATCACATCAGCCCCAGTCAGCATTACCAATGGCAAAGACTGATGGGAGTCAGAGTTAAATAACTTCTGGAGGGCCATTTCTTCTCTACCCATAGTCTAGAGAAACAACACAATTCTGAAGTCCTATTGATCTTTTTGGGTCCTTTCTTGATTGGAGATATGTTGCATTAACTGGTTTGCTCTCCAGCTGGGCTGTTGCTTTCAGTCAAGTGACTACCACATGGATATGCACCTGATGTTAGATTACAAACTGATGATATGGGCCATTGGTAATATACTGCATGTAAGAGCACTGTTCTTTCACAGAGGGGAACCATTTCCTGCCTGGACCTCTGCTTTAGTAGGAAAAACTGCTCCCTAGCTGGGTATAAATCTGAGTTCTTGTTTTGAAAAGAAGGCACTGAAGACCTGCAAGCTAGCTGAAATCTTTTTGCTTAGCATAGTAAGTTGTACTAGAGTAGGCCCACTGAATTAGTGAGGACTGGTGAGTCAACTCCTCCATAAGTTCCATTAATTGTATTGGACCTACTCTACTTGTAACTTACTATGCCAAAATAAGTAACCACTAGAGTAGGCCTCTTTGAATCAATGGAGTAAGGAAATGACTCACCAAATCCCCAATTCAATGGGGCTACTTCAGTGTGACTTACTATACTAAGCAACAGGTTTTAGCCACTGTATAACTGTTGCTGTTTATGGTTTTTGGATTTTGTTCTGACTATGCCATAAATGTTATTAATATCATCAAAATAGATTTAATGGCAGTAAATGGAAAGCTGAATTTCTGTGGCTTCGTCTGCTTGGCAGAGGACACAACCATTACCAAGCAGCCAGAGGAAAAATGAGATTCCAGGCAGGCTTCTGACTGCTAGGGTTGGGCATTATGCTAGTTCAGTTTGTGTAGTGAAGTTAAATTACCAAAATGACAGTTTCTGAATCAATATACCAGCTAAAATATGTACAGAACCCTGCGTACCTGTGTTTGTGTGTATATAGGTACTTATCACATTGGATATATGTATGTGTGTGTGTCCAATATGATTGACACCTATATACACACATATACCTATATATGTTTTACAAACACACACACACACAATCCAAAAACTGTGTGTGTAGGTAGGTAGGTTTCCAGTGTAATGTTGTGGATAAAGTGATGGACTCAGACTCTGGAGACCAAGGTTCAAATTCTCACTTAGTCATGGAAACTCACAGGGAGAGTAGAACTGAGAAAACCACTCCTTGAATATCTCACTTACTTTAAATATCTCCTAATCCCTATTAGGATCACTATAAGTCGATTCCAACTTAATGGGACATAATTACACACATGTATGTATGTATGTATGTATGTATGTATGTATGTATGTATGCATGCATGCATGCATGCATGCATGTTCAGTATATTTCCCATATATGTATCTGAAACATGCACTCAAAGCTGTGTGTCTTGGAAGAGTCTTCACAAAATGCATGTTTTGAGAGAAGGAATGTTTGATAAATCTGTACACTGAGAAACAACAACAAAAATTACCAGGATCCGATTGTGTTTCATCAGGAGGGGCTAGAAAAGAAAAACAATAGAAGACAACACTTAAAAGGCTTTCTGTTCACAACATGGTTTTAAGCAACATGTCATGCAGAGGAGTCATTCCCTAATCAGCTCCTTAGCACAGATCTTATCTGTCCATCAACTGTGCCAGTGCAAGCAGACAGCCAAGCCTTGGCAAACACATGGCATTCCTAGTGTCACGAGAGTGCTGAGCAACACTTCAAATATTTTCAGTTGCCGCCTCCTGCTGGTACATGAAGCCAGCTTCGGGAGAGGTGTATGAATATTCTGGCAACAATACTGGTTGATTTTGAGAATACCTCAGGGGGTGCTAACACAGTCGCTATGCAGCTTTTCCTCCACCCCTGGAAAAACTTCCACAGAATCTCTTGCCTCTTTACCAAAATTTTATCTGGGAGATCATTCATATAGAGCAGGACAAGATCCATCTGGTCTTATATATCCAGGATGCATTTAGATATTATGTGACACCCATGTGAATGGATGAAGACATTTGGAATCAAGGTAGGTATATCAAGTGGGTGGAGAGAGCAGGCCAGATTTATAGTATCATTTGGTCTAGCTCACTATGGAATGCAAGAAATGCATTTAATAGGTTATCTGCATGAGGCCTAAGGCTGGATCCTTGCATCATATGCTATTATCTTTGTAGCCTTCACTTTGTGTCACTATATGGAGTCATTAAGGGGTGGGATTAAGACTTGCCACTCTGCTTAAAAGTGAAGAGAGCATTGCTGAATAATTGTGCTGTCCTACCTTATGACATGATGCTGCTTTAGCTAATTTGGTACAAAGCTCAGCTGGTCTTATAGCATGTAAACCTGAAGCAAGAATGAGTGCTAAACCAGAAAATGAAGACCAGATACATGGTTGCTGTTTTGGTAGCAGAGGAGCTTTGGTGGCAGATGGAGGTTCTCATCTAAGAGCTTAGATTTACTTTGAATAAACTGATTTACCTAACTATTCACAAAAGGGACATCTAAGGGTCAAACTGGATGCTACAGGTAGGGCATTGTAGAATCATGGATGCCTAAAGGACTTGAAAGACATTTGTTTGTCACAGCTTGAGCATTCCTATGTTCTAGTCTTGCAAATCAATTGCTTTGCTGGGCAACTTCATAGGGAGGTGAGCATGGGCTTTGCTTCAGTGGAGCTATTGATTCAGATGTCACAGGAGTGGTGAATTTGATCCAAACATTAAGTGAGCTATCCAATAGTCTGAACCTGTCTGGCGTTCAGCACTCTCGACAGCTCTATAAACATGTAGAAACAGATTCACAGCTCCAATGACAATGAAGTAAACACTTCCACTACTTCATTTAAAAATCTGACTTCTCACTCCTGAATTCTTGACTCTCAGGTGAAACAGTTATCAGCTTCTAACAACACATTACTTGTACTGTCATATTTGACTATAATCTAAATATCAATAATGTACATGTATGAACTGTTTACATGTCAGAAAAACATTAATTACCAACTGTAGTGGTTATCCCAGTGGCACCTGAAAAAAGAAATGAAATGGATCAGGAGGATAAAAAAAATGACTCACTGTTAGAAGCAGCATAAATTTTGCAAAAGCACAATGGCATGTAATCAGTTAGGCACTTTCTACATAGGCTGGTTACCCACTGGCAAATTCTCTCCTGGGAAACCTATAATGTATGCAGACTCAGAACTAGAACATTAAGTTATCAAAGTTGTAGAACTTCCTAATTTCTAGTTGGGAAATACAGAACAAGAAGAGTATCCTGTCCCTAACAATACTTCTGTGGCCTGAATCTTTATCCAAAATGGGTTTCCCAATAATTTCCCTTTCATGTACTCAGCACAGTGCACCTAATTTGGCAGGTGTTGTTTATTATCTAATTCTACATGTTTCAGTATATAGATACTTTCCAGTTTGTAAGGTACAATTATGTAAGTAAACATGACTTTAAAGAGCTTTTACAAAAGCCTTGAATATATTCCAACTCATCTCCTAGGAAGACAGGAAGTTGCTTCATGACGATCATCCATCTAGTGTATGCTGCTTGACACTGGTTCCCTGAGGTTTCTGACAGGTTTCCCAACTAGGGCTGCCAGAGATATATTGATTCTGCCACTGAGCTACAACATTTTCTCTTTCACTGTGAGTTATTGACTCTTCATTATGTTTCTTGGACAAGTTTCTGGGAAAAGGGCAGAATATGTCAGATAAATAAACAAGTCATAGCACAGAGTCTCCTTTCACAGATAGAAATGAAAAATATTGGATGGTGTAGCAAGATTGTGTGAATGCATGGAGTGAAAGATACATGGGAGAAGGCCTAACGCTAAGTTAGCTTATCGGTCCATTTGGTTTAGTGGTACTTCCTGTCCAAGGGATGGACAAATGTGGGGTTAGAGCCAAATAGCTCAAAATTTGAAAAATGGGTGAAACCTGGGGATGGAAAGTCAGAACATGCCAGAAGTAGCCAAAAATTAAAATAAAACACGAGAATTGACTAGGTGTGTACTTCCAGTGTTTGATTTTTTTATTGAGAGAATTTGGGCATACGGATTGGAGTCCTTGCAACTATCCCCTTGTTCCACTCCTCCTCCAGGAAGCCAAGGCAGACTTCAGACTTATGTGACTTCCTGTGTCTCTTATTAGAGCTACCAGGAAAAGACGGGGCATAAAAAGTGTGCAGTTGTTAGTGGAGATAAATTCAAAATGACAATCTAGGGCACAGATGATTACCAGCTTCACCAGCTTGCTGCCTGAGTCAGAATACACAAGTAAAAATTTACACTCAGGTTACAACAGACCAGATCAGAGACGTTCTAATACCAAACTCTAAAACTGGATAACATAGCTGCACAAAATCTGGCCAGATGAACCCAAGCGAGGTTCCTATTTCGCTGGTTGGGAAACATCACCATAACCAAGGAAGAAGTGATGAGTTCTAGGTCAGTTGTGGCACAGATAGTTCTTTTAATTTGCAAACCTTACCTGCAATTTTCAGACCCCCTATGTCAGAAACCCCTAGCAATCTACTGCAAGCCAGCCAGAGGTCAGCTAATAGACATACTGCAAGCCAGCCAGAGGTCAGCTAATAGACATACTGCAAGCCAGCCAGAGGTCAGCTAATCTACATTCTTCTGGCCCTTAACTTAGTCATCAATATATTTCTCATCATCCTGTTATCCAAGAGTACCTGAGCAGATGACACCAGCATCTTCTCTGTGGTTACAGTTGTGACTTCCCCAGCCTCTGTGAGAGCACTGCTCCAAGCGGAGTTCATTCCCAATGCAGGATACGTCATCCAGAAAAATGTTCCCTGTACCCTGGCCAAACCAAGCTTTCCCCACTGGTGAGATAGCGTTTCCACATCCAAGCTGCCTGCACACAACACGTGCTGCATTCATGTCCCAGTCATCATCACAGACGGTTCCCCATCTTCCATTGTGAAACACCTGAAGCCTTCCCTCACATCTATGTCTTCCATTGACAAGTTGCAGATCTCCATCTAAAAGAAACAAGGGGAATTTGCTCTGCAATTCTAAGATGATGATAATGATGATAGAACATTGGTTAGCACTAGTAAATTGATCTCTGTATATGCCAGGAACATTTATGTTTATGGGCTTGTTCAGAGACCAATTTTTGCTTGATAAAATTAGGATTTAGGATAATGACATGACAAAGAAGTGTTTCTTACCTGTTGGAGAATGAGTCTGATTTGTACCTTAAAATATGGGGAAGGAAAGAAAAAAAGGAGAGTGAGAGAAATAGTACAGTAAATATAATTTCACTAAAATAAACTACCTAAAATGATAAAGTTCTAATAAAGTTCTAATGAAGCAGGAGATGCTTCTTATGAATAAAATGCATTTGATAAATATAATAATTGTTTATTTCATTAATATGGTAGAAAAAAGGACAATATAACATTGAATCTAATGTCATATTTGTATTAATTACAGCTGAATTTTATGTTCATCGTAAGCATCTGCTTTAAAAGGAGGACTGTTGCAAACAAAACAGACATCCAAAATGTGCAGATAGGAATAACAGTCCTATCTAGATATAGTTCCATCTACATCTTGATAGAACTATCCGTCTACACTCCATCTATACTGATTGTACATTTTACCCACCCAACATAATTTTACAGTTTGACCTTGTACAAGTAATCTGATTTGCATTTACACTGATGAGCCACAACATAAAACTACTGAAAGGTGAAGTGAATAGCATTGATTATATTGTTACAATGGCACCTGTCAAGGGGTGAGATACATTAAGCAGCAAGTGAACAATCAGTTGTTGAATTTCAAGTGTTGGAAGCAGGAAATATGGAAAAGTGAAAAGATCTGAGTGACTTTGACAAGGACCAAATAGTGATGGCTAGATGACTGAGTCAGAGCATCTCCAAAACGGCAAGTGTTGTGGGGTGTTCCCGGTATGCTGTGATTAGTACCTGCAAAAAGTGGTGCAACGAGTGAACCAGGGCCAGGGTGATGGGTGCTAAGGCTCATTGATGCACATGTGGAGCGAAGGCTAACCCATCTGGTCCAATCACACAGAAGAGCTACTGTACTCAAATTGCTGAAAAATCTAATGCTGGCAATGATAGAAAGGTGTCAGAACACACAATGCATCACAGTTTGCTGCATATGGGGCTGTATAGTCATAGGGTGCCCATGATCACCTCTGTCCACTGCTGAACGTGCCTACAGTGGGGACATGAACATCAGAATTGGGCCATGGAGCAATGGAAGAAGGATGCCTGGTCTGTTGAATCATTTTTGGCCAACCATCTGATCTAAAGGTTTTAGATGAGGTGGTTGGTCAGTTCATGTGCATTTTTTACCTGAGGAAGAGATGGCAACAGGATTAACTATGGGAGTGGCAGTGCTATGCTCTGGACAATGTTCTGCTGGGAAACCGTGAGTCCTGGCATTCATGTGGATGTTACTTGGACACAAACCACCTACCTAGAGATTGTTGCAGACCACATACACCCCTTCATGGCAATAATGTTCCCTGATGGGAGTGGCCTCTTTCAGTAGGATAATGTATCCTGCCACACTGCAAGAATTGTTCGGGAATGGTTTGTGGATCATGACAAAGAAGTCAAGGTGTTACCTTGGCCCCAAATTCCCCAGATCTCAATCCAATTGAGCGTCTATGGGATGTTCTAGAACACCAAATCTGATCCATGGAGGCCCCACCTCCCAACTTGCAGGACCTAAAGTACCTACTGCTAATGTATTGGTGCCAGAGACCACAGGGCTTGTGGAGTTCAGAGGGCTTCTGGAGTCCATGCCTTGACCCATCAGGGCTGTTTGGGCAGCATGAGGGGAGCCTACACGATATTAGGCAGGTGGTTTTAACAGTGCTTTAAATCTGCTGTAGCCCTGTCTTTGTACAGTACATGGAAGCATCAGGAATTCCTCAGCATGATCAGAGGGACAAAAAAAATGAGTTAATTTTACTCGGAGCAGTAGAAGAGCAAAAGCAATAAAAACAGATTTAACTTTACTCAGAGCTCTTATTTAAAAGAAAGTTCTACTCTTAGAGTGGGACTAATTTTAAAAAATGTAAACAAAGCTGTCTATCTAAATAGTTTCTCTTTCATGGTCCACTTCATTTCAGAAAACGATATTCTGGGCTTTCTAAGTGTAATCTACTAGTAGGAACAAATTAGTTGCAGCCATCCAGTTTATATGTGGAAAATTATGCATTAAATGAGAATCCCATTTAAAGGCCTATACTAGACCTTGTAGGTTTGAACGAGCATCTGTCCCTGCATAAGCTTCAGGGTGAACTAAGAAGTCCCTCTAAGAGCTCCATTTAATATAGAAGAATTACAAAAAGCCAAGCAGCTTCTGTTATAATAGGGGAAAAGCTGGACACATGATCCTTGTAGGATCTATTCCCATCTAGGATTTATTTTGTGAGGAAGCTGTAATGTCCCTTACCAATCAATGCAGTAGTTTCCATTGGAAATGGTGGTCCTAGAAGGAGGAGAACAACAACAGTGGTAGGCAATTATTGTGAGAATTAAAATTCCACTGTAGTCAAAGTCTATTTGTCTCTACAACTTATCATATATGACAAGCTGCTCCATTTATCACAGAAGGAATTGATGCTGAAAAGCAGGCTTGTCCCTTCACGGATTTCAGTGTGCATCTTGATTCTGTCTTGCACAGGCCTTCTAATACTTAGACATCAGTGGAGGAGAATACCTAATTTCCTTAATCATTGTCTAAAGTTGCTCTGGTATGTGTTCTGAGTCAAAGGTACTTGTTCCATCATAGCTGACATGGGAAGCCTTTTCCCTTCCTCATGCTTTGCAGTTCAAGTCCCAGAATCCTCAACCAGTAGGGCCAATAGCAAGAGACTGAAGGAATTATAATCTAGAACATTTGAAAGATCAAACGTTCTCTTCCTTTGGTGCAGTGGGCTGCAGACGTATTATGCAACCTACACAGTCATACAGCTGGGCAAACATTTAATCCTCCTTCATTTCTGTGAAGGGCACAAAAGGCTGCTTCTGGACACTGCTATTCAAGAAGGATGCCAAGTTGGAACAAGTTTAGAGGAGGGCAACAAGGATGATCAGGTAGCTGGAAACCAAGCCCAGTGAAGAGAGACTGAAATAACTAGGCATGTTCAGCTTTGAGAAAAGAAGACTGAGGGGAGTTATGATACCACCTTTCAACTACGTGAAAGGCTTTTATACAGAAGAAAGGCAGGATCTCTTCTTGATCTACCCAGAGTGCAGGACACGCAACAATAGGCTCATAGGAAGCCTGATTTTGGTTGACTATCAGGAAAAACTTCCTAACTGTAAGGCAATGGAATCAATTACCTTCCCAGCGGTAAGGCAATGGAATCAATTACCTCGAGACGTGATGAGTGCTCCAACATTGGAGGCATTTAAGAGAAATTTAGACAGCCACCTAGGAGATATCCTTTGGTTTATATTCCTGCATTGAGCAAGAGGTTGGACTCAATGGCCTTACAGGCCCCTTCCAGCTTCATGATTCTATGATTCTGTGATAAGATGGGGAATGTATAGTCCTCCAGATGCTGTCAAGACACAACTTCCACCAGCCAGTATAGGCAATAGTGACCAATGATGGGAGTTATAATTCAACCATCTCTGGAGGTCTAATGGTTCCCTACCTCTGTTATAGGTAAATCAACTTGTATGCGAGCTTCAGGCATACAATTCATTTTTACGTTCTAGTCCACGACAAGTTCATGCAAGAGAAATGTATCTTATTGTGTGTACATATTAACAGAATTGTTATATTGGACTAAATTATGAAGGGGATGAGAGGCTACTTACTTGTGGGAGGAGGAGTGGTCTGGGCTGCTCCTTGAAAAGAGAAGGAGGGGCAAATAGAGAGTAAATGGAATTGTACAAATCATATAATGATTTAAAACCAAGCAGAATGTATTTCGTGACAGAAAAAGTGCTTCCCACCAAGAATGGTTCAAACATGAATGGTGAAGAAGAAGAAAAGAAAAAGATTAATACGAGAGTCAATCCAATTCCTTTTTCAGTTAGAGTCTGATTTAGTCTGCATCCTCAGTGACAAAACCTGTATCTTGTATCACTTCAGCATCAAGCCTCCCATTCCCACCCCTATCCCCAATTTGCTTAACCTCCAAGCCGATGAGAAGTTCTGTGAATTCAAAAACATGCTCACTCTTCTCTGACAGTTTGGATTGTCCGTATACGGACCAAAAATAAACCTTTGTCTGCTTTGTGTAAATCTTGGAGGAAACCTTAAAATTTATGACAACTATTGATCATAAGCTTCTGATTCTCTTTCAAGGTGAACTAAGAAGTCCCTCTATGAATTCAATTTTTTCATAGAGGAATTACAAAAAGTCAAGCAGTGGAATATGCAGTGAAATTGAAATTATGGTATATGTTGACCATTGAAGTCCCCACATGTCCCCTGCTAATATGAAGAAAACATAAAAGTAATTTGTTTTAAATAGGCTTCCCAGAATGGGAGCGATACTGTAAGGTGTGTGGATGTTTGGCCTGGAATAAGGTGAAGAACCAGAGAGAGCGCAAGGACACAAATATGGAGACCAGCAGGACCAGAGGAACTATGGGACTTTACATTTCTGGCTATAAGCCCTTATTGTGAGAAATTCAACTCTTGAACTCTGAACATTTTAACTATGCTTTCAGTAAGTTGACAAAAACCATCTGCTGCTAATTGAGGGAGTAGAGCAAACTCAAGGATTAAGAAGACCCTGGTACAGGTATCCTCCTGAGCAAGCAGATTCCACACCTGTCTAAAAGCATTCCATACTTCACAATAGGTGATAAGGACCTAGGGATCTAGGGAAAAACAAAGAAGCATCTAATGCGCATGCCCAGCTAGCAACCTGCCCAAAAAAAATATAAAAGGAGGGGTCCAGGCAGGTATAATTTGTCTACTGAGACCAAAGGCTTTTGGAAACAACTACTTTCTCTGGAACTTGGACAATGCAAATAAATAATTCTTCTCTCTTTGGTGAGTATGTATGTGGTGTGAATGTGTTGAATGCATGAAACCCCTTTTATTAGAATTGTAGTCAATAGGTAATAAAGTATATTCATTCTGCATTTATTTATGTGTCTTGTGAGGTCCTTTGCTGTTTATATATATATAGTATTGTTCTTCTTGGGATACAAAAGATCTAGTAGTCACCTTTTTGTGACAGAATGGCGGAGTGAGCAGGGTGTGAGCAGGGTATCCCAAGGAACAAGAAAAAAAAATACAGCAAAGGAAAAGGGGTGAGATAATATTGAAGATTTCTCTTATTACCCTGTTTCCCCGAAAATAAGACCTAACCGGAAAATAAGCCCTAGTATGATTTTTCAGGATGCTCGTAATATAAGCCCTACCCCAAAAATAAGCCCCAGTTAAGTGAAACCCCGCCCTCCACCATTGTGTAGCAACCAGAAGAAGATGACATGACTGTATTTGAATAAATGTAGATTGTTGTACATGAAACAAAAAAAAAAAATCATCCCTTGAAAATAAGCCCTAATGCGTTTTTTGGAGCAAAAATTAATATAAGACCCTGTCTTATTTTCAGGGAAACGCTGTATTATTTTTCCTTATGTTTGTTGTGAATGGGTGTGATTGTGATGTCTCTGGGGACTTGTGAGATTCTCTGAAATTGTATTTTCCTCTTTTGTCTTTGACCCTGTTGCAGGCTAATTTTCTGTGCTCCCTATTTTCCTTTTTCTTTGTCTGACCCTCCCCCTGATCTTTCCCTGATTATTCTGGCCTCCTGCTTTCTCTGAGATTTTCCAACCACTACATTTTTGAAGAGCTTGATCTTTTTCGTCTATAAGAAGCAATTTTATTTACTATGATCTGCTCTTCAGCCTCTAGTCTGAAAGCTGTGTCTATAGATAAAGACCAACCAGTGTTGTTGGAGCTAAAGGCTGAGTCTATGTTGTCCAGCCACCAAGACCTCCTGTACATAAAGGATGCTGAATTAAGCATAGTCTAGGTGTCTTTGTTTAACATCTGAATACTCAACAGGGAGAGTAGTGCTAATTTCCACTCTCTTGTACATAAATGGGACTCAGGTATGATGTGTTTTTTGATCTATACTATTTGAGTCTGTGGAAAACTAGCACTTCAGAATAAATCAATTCACAACGAATGTGCTTTTCTCCCAAACTTAAAATTCTTTATCTCTCTTCTCTTTTACTATCTGTTCTCCTTGCTCACTCACTCCTATTTTATACCTATTGAAAATATTGACTATTGAGCATTGTTTAGTACTAAGAATAAAGTACATCAGGAAATCATTATTAAAAGCTTTTAAAAGTTTTGTGTTTGTAAGGGTTTTGGGAAGAGGGGACAATAAAAGCAGGTAGCTCATGGAAAAGGGTGGGGCCTGTTGAGAAATAGTGGAAAAATGTAGATCACAAGGATCTGTTGCCATATGCAATGTTATTGGTAGTTTGCTTGTACAGTTTGAAAGCACTGTATAGTAGGTAGTTTCTAATGATAGGAGCTGGGCCTACAAAGGTAGAATACTCTTTTTTGGTGGTGGGGCTTAAAACAAACTCTGTGAGGCTAGAAGCCTTGGTTGGTGTTTGTAGAAGGAAGTAAAATCGCATGGTCTTGAGAGAGGGAGATCCCAGCCAGCATCAGAGGACACTCTGTATTGTCTGTAAAAACACACAGTGACTATTGAAGCTGAAGATTTATTAGAACAAGCAAAATATTGGCTCTTAAGAGTAAGAGACCAGAGTACTCCAAATGCTAGAGCAGAGGAAG
This sequence comes from Intellagama lesueurii, assembly GCA_037013535.1. Classification (NCBI taxonomy): domain Eukaryota; kingdom Metazoa; phylum Chordata; class Lepidosauria; order Squamata; family Agamidae; genus Intellagama; species Intellagama lesueurii. The sequence continues at coordinate 197,963,120 of JBAJHW010000003.1, forward strand.
CAATTAAAAAGGGAGAAACATATCTTTTGGAACAATTGCACCAGGGAATACAGCCCCCAGGGGAAATTTTATATAAAACAGCAGGTTTGACATTTGGAGAGGGTAGCATTACACACACACAGCCACAAGACCACACCTTATTAACCTTAATGGTGACAGGCCTGGAATTTCTACAAAAACATCTTAAAGATGTTAGACAGGAGGCAGAATCCCTGAGACAAGCAACAAAAGAGAAAACCATAGGTCACATGGAATCCATGCAACAACAAATAGAACAGAGTGGGAAAATGGAGTTAGAAGTACTGCTTGGGCTTGGTGGAATCCATCAAGACAGCAGGAAGAAAGGGGAGAACTACCAAACTCTTTTGGTGCACAGGAAGCAGAAGTTCAGGATGTGTTGCAAGTCCTTAAGACTTTGCAGGAGGAAAACAGGTCAAGTCAGCATAATGTTGTCACTGACAGCGAATGTCTCTACAAAGGAATAACAGAGTATATTTGGTTTTGGGCTAAGGATTATTGGAAGAATCTAGACAACAAACTTCTAAAGCATTCTGCTGAATGGAAAGAAAATTATGACATACTACGAACAGGTGAGGTTCATGTGCTCTTTTATTGGATAAAAGCCCATCAACCAGAGGGGGGAGATTGGTTAGCAATAGGAAATAATACAGTGGATCAATTAGTCAAGAGAGGAAAAACCCCTAAGGAAGTGGAAACTAAAATTGCAAAAATTACACAATTTAAAAAGACTTACATGTCTCACGTGTGCCATGCAACTTAGTAAAAAGAGAATATGAAAAACAAGAGGGGTAATTATACCACAAAGAAACACAGAACCATGGGGAATAATATACATTGACTATATTGACAGATTGCCTAGACCAAAGGAAGGGTTTCAGTACCTATTGGTGGTGATGGATGGTTTCTCTCATTGGTGTGAAGCATTCCCAACAAAGAAAAATGATGCACTTTCAACAGCAAAAAAAGTTGTTTAAAGAGCTATTCTGTAGGATGGGCATGCCCAGTGTCAAAAGCTCAGAGAGGGGAGGGGTGTTCACAGGAGAAATAATGAGACAAATGGAGGATGTGTTAGGAATCAAGAGAAAAGTACACATTTCATATAGTCTACAGAGCTCTGGGAAAGTTGAAAGACCAAACCAAACAATAAAAGGGATGTTAAGGAAATTAGTGAAAGAAAATGGTAAAGATTGGGTTGAAAAATTACCAATAGTGTTGGCCGCAATGAGGAGTACACCAATTGGAATGTGGGGTTACTCCCCATACGAGATATTGTTTGGAACAAAAATGTGTTTGGGATTTCCCCATGATTACGATGAAATGCCAGAGGATTATTGGTTTAACTTGTTACAGGAAAGAAATAGATACCGGGAAGAAATTCAAGAACAATGGAATCAAGCTAATGAGGTAAAGGAAAAAGTTATGTCTGATAAAGCTATGCTTTCTATAGGAACACAAGTAGCATATTTGGTTTTAGATACCAAGGAACATTCTTTGAGACCACGCTGGAGAGGACTCTATGTTATTTTCAATTCTATTTATCCAACTTCTTATTTGTTACAAATAAATGACCAGCAGAAGTGGGAGGAAACAACTAATAAAATTCAGATTTTATTTTCCTTTAGGGACAAAGTGGGTACCTGAAGAAAGAAGATACCACATTTATATTTTGTATTTTCAGTTTAATCTGTTTGAAAACACGGTTTTTTTTTGTGTTTTTGCTTTATTTAATTGAAGGTTACAGCCAAATAATATTTTAATAAGAGAGAAATTCCTACACTTCACATTCCACTAGAAAACTTACAATATCAAAACAAACTTGTGATTGACACCTTGGGGCCGAAGAGAAAACAGTCGACCAGAATGTGGAAATTATTGCAAATGGGAATTTTATTGATGATCATTGAAATCGGGTATGCTGGATGGGAAAAAAAATGCATTCCATCAATTGGTGAAAAACATGAACAAAGAAATAAATGTTACAGATTGTTTGGTTTGCTCACATGGTCTGGCATCAGGTTTACAAGGGTGGCCAATTATAACCAATGCCTCTCTGGATGTCGCAGGCTGGTTTAAATTCAAAGTATATGAGGGTGATGGACGAGTATTGGATTTGAATATTGGTGGGATTTATTAACAGGGTGGTTACCAAATCTTCAATGGTTGAAAATATTGTTTATGAATATTATTCTGCTTATTGCTATAGTATTAGTTTCTTGTTGCATGATACAATGTACTCTTGCATATTGTTCATCTATTACTACTAAGAAAGCTGCTGTTGTTTCTACTGTTACAAAAGACTATGACTTTTAAGTGGTTTATAATGTAATTATCAAAGCAGGTTTTTATGCCATATTCAACACATTTGCTCTTGCTGTTTATATCCATTTCTCCACTTCGTCACTTCCTTAATTAGCCAGAGATTTCATGACCTCTGTAACTGTCTATATCCATTAATGTCTTGAGTAGTGATGGGGGTATTCGTATATGAATTCCCCATCTCTAGTCTTGACTGTTATCATTCATGATTCAAAGAGTACCTGAGCACACTACACCAGCATCTTCATTGTGCAGGCAATTACTTATCCCCCACTCGTTGTGGAAGCACTGGTTCAGACGAAATTCATTCCCACTGCAAGCAACGTCATCTAGAAAAATTGTGCGTGAGCCTGGACCAAACCGGGCATCTCCAGGTGCTGAGAGAGCCTCTCCACAGCCAAGCTGCCGGCAGATGACATGTGCATCATTCATGTCCCACTCATCGTCACAGACAGTCCCCCACTGTCCATTGTAAAACACTTCGAGCCGTCCTTCACATCTGTTTCTTCCATTGACGAGCCTCACAGCCCCTTCTTGGAAAGACAAGAGAGACAGAGAGAGAAAGTTTGTTGCTGGTGGCACATCAAGTTTTTTTTTTAAATAATTTAAACCCTACCCTTCTCCTAGGAGCTCTAGGTGCCTTCCAGTTTGCATAAAAACACAATGAAAACCATAGTTAAACACAGGGGTTGTGCCAGCTTCTGTTATAATAGGGGAAAAGTTGGGCACATAATCCTTGGAGGATCTATTCCCATCTAGGATTTATTTTGTGAGGAAGCTGTAATGTCCCTTACCAATCAATGCAGTAGTTTCCATTGGAAATGGTGGTCCTAGAAGGAGGAGAACAATAACAGTGGTAGACAATTATTGTGAGAATTAAAATTTCACTGTAATCAAAGTCTATTTGTCTCTACAACTTATCATATATGACAAGCTGCTCCATTTATCACAGAAGGAATTGATGCTGAAAAGCAGGCTTGTCCCTTCACGGATTTTAGTGTGCATCTTGATTCTGTCTTGCACAGGCCTTCTAATACTTGGACATCAGTGGAGGAGAATACCTAATTTCCTTAATCATTGTCTAAAGTTGCTCTGGTATGTGTTCTGAGTCAAAGGTACTTGTTCCATCATAGCTGACATGGGAAGCCTTTTCCCTTCCTCGTGCTTTGCAGTTCAAGTCCCAGAATCCTCAACCAGTAGGGCCAATAGTAAGAGACTGAAGGAATTATAATCTAGAACATTTGAAAGATCAAACGTTCTCTTCCTTTGGTGCAGTGGGCTGCAGACGTATTATGCAACCTGCACAGTCATACAGCTGGGCAAACATTTAATCCTCCTTCATTTCTGTGAAGGGCACAAAAGGCTGCTTCTGGACACTGCTATTCAAGAAGGATGCCAACAAGTTGGAACAAGTTTAGAGGAGGGCAACAAGGATGATCAGGTAGCTGGAAACCAAGTCCTATGAAGAGAAACTGAAATAACTCAGCAATTTCAGCTTTGAGAAAAGAAGATTGAGGGGAGATATGAAAGCACTTTTCAACTACTTGAAAGGCTTTTATACAGAAGAAAGGCAGGATCTCTTCTTGATCTACCCAGAGTTCAGGACACGCAACAATAGGCTCATAGGAAGCCTGATTTTGGTTCTCTATCAGGAAAAGCTTCCTAACTGTTATAGCGGTAAGGCAATGGAATCAATTACCTCGAGACGTGATGAGTGCTCCAACATTGGAGGCATTTAAGAGAAATTTAGACAGCCACCTAGGAGATATCCTTTGGTTTATATTCCTGCATTGAGCAAGAGGTTGGACTCAATGGCCTTACAGGCCCCTTCTGGCTTCATGATTCTATGATTCCATGATTCTATGATTCTGTGATAAGATGGGGAATGTATAGTCCTCCAGATGCTGTCAAGACACAACTTCCACCAGCCAGTATAGGCAATAGTGACCAATGATGGGAGTTATAATTCAACCATCTCTGGAGGTCTAATGGTTCCCTACCTCTGTTATAGGTAAATCAACTTGTATGCGAGCTTCAGGCATACAATTCATTTTTACGTTCTAGTCCACGACAAGTTCATGCAAGAGAAATGTATCTTATTGTGTATACATATTAACAGAATTGTTATATTGGACTAAATTATGAAGGGGATGAGAGGCTACTTACTTGTGGGAGGAGGAGTGGTCTGGGCTGCTCCTTGAAAAGAGAAGGAGGGGCAAATAGAGAGTAAATGGAATTGTACAAATCATATAATGATTTAAAACCAAGCAGAATGTATTTCATGACAGAAAAAGTGCTTCCCACCAAGAATGGTTCAAACATGAATGGTGAAGAAGAAGAAAAGAAAAAGATTAATACGAGAGTCAATCCAATTCCTTTTTCAGTTAGAGTCTGATTTAGTCTGCATCCTCAGCGACAAAACCTGTATCTTGTATCACTTCAGCATCAAGCCTCCCATTCCCACCCCTATCCCCAATTTGCTTAACCTCCAAGCCGATGAGAAGTTCTGTGAATTCAAAAACATGCTCACTCTTCTCTGACAGTTTGGATTGTCCGTATACGGACCAAAAATAAACCTTTGTCTGCTTTGTGTAAATCTTGGAGGAAACCTTAAAATTTATGACAACTATTGATCATAAGCTTCTGATTCTCTTTCAAGGTGAATTAAGAAGTCCCTCTATGAATTCAATTTTTTCATAGAGGAATTACAAAAAGTCAAGCAGTGGAATATGCAGTGAAATTATGGTATATGTTGACCATTGAAGTCTAGACATACATGTCCCCTGCTAATATGAAGAAACATAAAAGTCATTTCTTTTAAATAGTCTTCCCAGAAGGGGAGCGATACCACCCTGAACACACAATGATTCAAAGCAGGTTTTTATGCCATATTCAACACACTTCGTCTTGCTGTTTATATCCATTTCCCCACTTTGTCTCTTGCTTGAATCATCCAGAAAATTCATAACCCAAAAACATTTCCTCTGTAACCGTCTATATCCAATAATGTCTTGAGTTTTATCATTCGTCATTCAAAGAGTACCTGAGCACACCACACCAGCATCTTCATTGTGCAGGCAATTACTTATCCCCCACTCGTTGTGGGAGCACTGGTTCAGACGAAATTCATTCCCACTGCAAGCAACGTCATCTAGAAAAATTGTGCCTGAGCCTGGACCAAACTGGGCATCTCCAGTTGCTGAGAGAGCCTCTCCACAGCCAAGCTGCCTGCAGATGACATGTGCATCATTCATGTCCCACTCATCGTCACAGACAGTCCCCCACTGTCCATTGTAAAACACTTCAAGCCGTCCTTCACATCTGTTTCTTCCATTGATGAGCCTCACAGCCCCTTCTTGGAAAGACAAGAGAGACAGAGAGAGAAAGTTTGTTGCTGGTGGCACATCAAGTTTTTTTTTAATTTAAACCCTACCCTTCTCCTAGGAGCTCTAGGTGCCTTCCAGTTTGCATAAAAACACAATGAAAACCATAGTTAAACACAGGGGTTGTGCCAGCTTCTGTTATAATAGGGGAAAAGTTGGGCACATAATCCTTGGAGGATCTATTCCCATCTAGGATTTATTTTGTGAGGAAGCTGTAATGTCCCTTACCAATCAATGCAGTAGTTTCCATTGGAAATGGTGGTCCTAGAAGGAGGAGAACAACAACAGTGGTAGACAATTATTGTGAGAATTAAAATTCCACTGTAGTCAAAGTCTATTTGTCTCTACAACTTATCATATATGACAAGCTGCTCCATTTATCACAGAAGGAATTGATGCTGAAAAGCAGGCTTGTCCCTTCACGGATTTCAGTGTGCATCTTGATTCTGTCTTGCACAGGCCTTCTAATACTTAGACATCAGTGGAGGAGAATACCTAATTTCCTTAATCATTGTCTAAAGTTGCTCTGGTATGTGTTCTGAGTCAAAGGTACTTGTTCCATCATAGCTGACATGGGAAGCCTTTTCCCTTCCTCGTGCTTTGCAGTTCAAGTCCCAGAATCCTCAACCAGTAGGGCCAATAGTAAGAGACTGAAGGATTTATAATCTAGAACATTTGAAAGATTAAACGTTCTCTTCCTTTGGTGCAGTGGGCTGCAGACGTATTATGCAACCTGTACAGTCATACAGCTGGGCAAACATTTAATCCTCCTTCATTTCTGTGAAGGGCACAAAAGGCTGCTTCTGGACACTGCTATTCAAGAAGGATGCCAACAAGTTGGAACAAGTTTAGAGGAGGGCAACAAGGATGATCAGGTAGCTGGAAACCAAGCCCTATGAAGAGAGACTGAAATAACTCGGCATGTTCAGCTTTGAGAAAAAAAGAGAGAGGGGAGATATGATAGATTTTTTGAACTACTTGAAAGGCTTTTATACAGAAGAAAGGCAGGATCTCTTCTTGATCTACCCAGAGTGCAGGACACACAACAATAGGCTCATAGGAAGCCTGATTTTGGTTCTCTATCAGGAAAAACTTCCTAACTGTTATAGCGGTAAGGCAATGGAATCAATTACCCCGAGACGTGATGAGTGCTCCAACATTGGAGGCATTTAAGAGAAATTTAGACAGCCACCTAGGAGATATCCTTTGGTTTGTATTCGTGCATTGAGTGGGAGTTGGACTTGATGGCCTTACAGGCCCCTTCCAGCTTCATGATTCTATGATTCCATTATTCTATGATTTTGTGATAAGATGGGGAATGTATAGTGTTCCAGATGCTGTCAAGACACAACTTCCACCAGCCAGTATAGGCAATAGTGACCAATGATGGGAGTTATAATTCAACCATCTCTGGAGGTCTAATGGTTCCCTACCTCTGTTATAGGTAAATCAACTTGTATGCGAACTTCAGGCATACAATTCATTTTTACGTTCTAGTCCACGACAAGTTCATGCAAGAGAAATGTATCTTATTGTGTGTACATATTAACAGAATTGTTATTTTGGACTAAATTATGAAGGGGATGAGAGGCTACTTACTTGTGGGAGGAGGAGTGGTCTGGGCTGCTCCTTGAAAAGAGAAGGAGGGGCAAATAGAGAGTAAATGGAATTGTACAAATCATATAATGATTTAAAACCAAGCAGAATGTATTTCGTGACAGAAAAAGTGCTTCCCACCAAGAATGGTTCAAACATGAATGGTGAAGAAGAAGAAAAGAAAAAGATTAATACGAGAGTCAATCCAATTCCTTTTTCAGTTAGAGTCTGATTTAGTCTGCATCCTCAGTGACAAAACCTGTATCTTGTATCACTTCAGCATCAAGCCTCCCATTCCCACCCCTATCCCCAATTTGCTTAACCTCCAAGCCGATGAGAAGTTCTGTGAATTCAAAAACATGCTCACTCTTCTCTGACAGTTTGGATTGTCCGTATACGGACCAAAAATAAACCTTTGTCTGCTTTGTGTAAATCTTGGAGGAAACCTTAAAATTTATGACAACTATTGATCATAAGCTTCTGATTCTCTTTCAAGGTGAACTAAGAAGTCCCTCTATGAATTCAATTTTATTATAGAGGAATTACAAAAAGTCAAGCAGTGGAATATGCAGTGAAATTGAAATTATGGTATATGTTGACCATTGAAGGGAGTTATAATTCAACCATCTCTGGAGGTCTAATGGTTCCCTACCTCTGTTATAGGTAATTCAACTTGTATGCGAGCTTCAGGCATACAATTCATTTTTACGTTCTAGTCCACGACAAGTTCATGCAAGAGAAATGTATCTTATTGTGTATACATATTAACAGAATTGTTATTTTGGACTAAATTATGAAGGGGATGAGAGGCTACTTACTTGTGGGAGGAGGAGTGGTCTGGGCTGCTCCTTGAAAAGAGAAGGAGGGGCAAATAGAGAGTAAATGGAATTGTACAAACCATATAATGATTTAAAACCAAGCAGAATGTATTTCATGACAGAAAAAGTGCTTCCCACCAAGAATGGTTCAAACATGAATGGTGAAGAAGAAGAAAAGAAAAAGATTAATACGAGAGTCAATCCAATTCCTTTTTCAGTTAGAGTCTGATTTAGTCTGCATCCTCAGTGACAAAACCTGTATCTTGTATCACTTCAGCATCAAGCCTCCCATTCCCACCCCTATCCCCAATTTGCTTAACCTCCAAGCCGATGAGAAGTTCTGTGAATTCAAAAACATGCTCACTCTTCTCTGACAGTTTGGATTGTCCGTATACGGACCAAAAATAAATCTTTGTCTGCTTTGTGTAAATCTTGGAGGAAACCTTAAAATTTATGACAACTATTGATCATAAGCTTCTGATTCTCTTTCAAGGTGAACTAAGAAGTCCCTCTATGAATTCAATTTTATTATAGAGGAATTACAAAAAGTCAAGCAGTGGAATATGCAGTGAAATTGAAATTATGGTATATGTTGACCATTGAAGTCTAAATATGAAGTCTCTGACAGTTTGGCTTGTCCTTATACAGGCCAAAAACAAAAAAAACTTTGTCTGGTTTGTATAAATCTTGGAGGAAACTTCAAAATTCATAACAACTATTGATGTTATGTAATGTTTTGCTTTATATGAAATTTGACACAATGTATCAATCAACAGTTTTGTCTTCCCCATACTATCATGCCCTTATGCATTCCTATAAAGTAATTCCTATATATTTGAGTGAGGTTTACTGCCAAGTCAGTAGCTATAGCCATGCAATAGAAGTCCGAATAGAGATGGCCTTCAGCAGTTTCTTTAAAATGAGCAATATAACATGCGAGAAAAATTTAATATTGTCTTCGGCAACATGCATTGTTAAATGCTATGTATTCTTGGTGCAACTGATTAGCATTGACTCACAGGCTTTAACACAGGCCATTGTGAAAATGATAGAAACATTTAAAATATGGATTTATTGAATCTCACATTACATTGTTAGCATTATTACTGGATGCTAAGAATTTTTTTTGGATTGAGAGAGTCACCAATGAAGAAGTACCTAAAGCAAATAAATAAAGATTAAGAAATCATAAAGCACATGGAACGAGGAAAGCTAAAATATATCAGTCCTATAAGGAAAAAAGAGGTGCAGATTGATACAGCTGCTCATTCACAAGAAAATAACTGTGAAAAGAAATGCAGGAAAAAGAAGAACTTACTGGTAGAAGAAACTTAAAATGAGTTTGGATGTAAAGCGTCATTGTTTACAGTTGTTACGTTAGAACAGTCATGATAACATTTGCCTTCCCACAGGAGAGAAATAGAAAGAAGTAGGTGTGGGATTTCACCCTCAGATAAATTTGATAATGCATTAATTGATAGTGAAAGAGTACCTGAACAAATGACACCAGCATCTTCTCTGTGGATACAGTTGTGTACTCCCCAGCCTCTGTGGATGCACTGTTCTAGGCTGAGTTCATTTCCAGTGCATGATACATCATCCAGAAAAATCATGTCTCTACCCTGGCCAAACCGAGCTTTTCCCACTGCTGAGACAGCATCTCCACATCCAAGCTGTCTGCACACAACACGTGCATCATTGATGTCCCACTCGTCATCACAGACTGTCCCCCACCTTCCATAGTATAACACTTCAAGCCGTCCCTCACATCTGTGTCTTCCATTGATGAGTCTTACAGTTCCTTTTAGAAAGATGGGGGGAAACAACAGTCACCACTGGAAATTAAGTTCTATACATGCTACGCATCATAGGCACTTATGTCTACAGTCTGCTTATTGGACAGTTCCTCTATTGTATATCAATTCTGTAATGCCTGCATATACAGAATTGGAATTTTGTATTACATTAAATAGGGCTGGCTGGATAGCTCAGTGGTCTAACTATCTGGCTGTGGAGCCAGAGGTTGGGAGTTTGATCCTCACTGTACCTCCTCCAAGTAGAGCCAGCCTATGTGGCTGTGGGCAAGCTGCACAGTCCCAGGACACTCCCAGAAACACTTCTAAGTATTCCCTACCTGGAAAATCTTGAAAGGGTCAGAACTGACTTGACAGCACATGATTATTTTTATTATTAAATTAAATTAAATTAAATTAAATTATGAAGATGAAATGTTTCTTACCACTTGAATTAGCTGAAGTAGTAGTTTCCACACCAAGGTTTGGTTTTTGGAAATAATAAAGAAAAAGAAAGGGTGATGCTATAATGTGGGAAATACAATTTCACTGCAATCAGTAGAGAAATGTGCATTGAACTGATATGCTTTGATTTGCATCAAAATATATTGCATTTGTGGTACAAAGACTGACTCCTTTGTCCCTGTCAGAAGGAACTCAATGGTGCTTCCGGAGTGGAAGGATCAGCCAACAGTGTGCCGGCATTGCTCAGGAGACTCTTGAATATGTTCACAATCCTTATGTTCTTTGGGGAAGCTTATTATGTGTCCCCAGAACTGACACTGAAAGCAGGGCTCCATGTATGAAAATGTTTGTATGGAGAAAACACACAGTTTCCCATGAATAATATGCAAAAAGGCTGAGAAAAAAAGGTGTGTGAGAGGGTGTACCATACGTATACATTTCTGAGTCACATGTCATTCCTGTGCACTACATCATACATAGAGAATATCTGACCAACTGTGCACTGGATTTCGGATCGTCATTATCTGGAAAAGCAAATCAGCTAGCTTGCTTTGATGACTGGCCTTTGGAATATAAACATGGATTTTATTTTTATTTTCAAGCCTGTTTCCTCAGAAAGATCTGCTAGAGTCATGTATCTGAAACACCAACTTGACTTCAGCTACAATTATGGGCACCTGTAATGTATAGTTTGGCCATGATTATCTAGAGCCTTTTCAATCTGGGCTTCAGCCGAGCTTTGGAACTGAATCTGCCTTGGCTGCGCTAAAAGGTGGTGAAACTGCTGCTGACATACTTCTCTGCCACCCCTACCCCATTGGCTTTCCTTCCCCAGGCTATAAACAGCTCCCTATTGTCCTTTTACAGAAAAGAAAGACATGAGAGACATAACTGGCAAATAAGATAGAGCTCTGACATAGTGTTAGAATTATCCAGCGCTGACTTAAATCCTACTTTGTACTGCTCTTATCTTGTCCTATGGCATTAAAAGAAACAGCTTAAAAAGTGTCACAGAAGCAAATGACAGAAGTAAAAAACATTCCTGGTGTTCCTTGTGTTGATGGAGGATGGTGCGCTAGAAATAGCAGAAAAAAACCCAAAAGGCCTTATCAAATGCAAAAATCATTGAACGCAGACATAATTTCAAGCAGAACATTGAAATCTAATGAGGTTGCAATTTTATGCACATTTTTCTGGGAGGAAGTCCTATTGAACTCATTGGGTCTTCCCTATGAGTACAGATGTTTAACATTGTAGTCCAGGTGAATTAACTGACACTGAAAGCGAAATTCTCATTGAACACTTACCAGAAGTAATGGGTTCTCGAGTGCTGGGCGCCAGTGTTGTGGATTCCCGAGTGCCCAGTGTTGTGGATTCTCGAGTGCTGGGAGCAAGCGTTGTGGATTCTCGAGTGCTGGGCGCAAGTGTTGTGGATTCTTGAGTGCTGGGCGCAAGCGTTGTGGATTCTTGAGTGCTGGGCACAAGTGTTGTGGATTCTTGAGTGCTGGGCGCAAGTGTTGTAGACTCCTGAGTGCTGGGCACAAGTGTTGATGCTACTTGAAAGAAAATAAAAAGAAAAGCCACTGTTACTCAGATATCATGGCTCCTCTTATTGGAAGGAGAGGAGAAAGGATCTGAAATACTTTGCCCTCATGACTCCCTCTTCATCCTCTCCTAGCAGAAGTCAGATATCATTGTGGCAATCTTAATTTTGAATGCCACAGCACTGTAGAACAACACTGTGTTATATCTAGACTGGTTTACCAGGTTATTTAACCAAGAGGTTCTTCTCATTTCGGCACTACTTTTCCAATTTATTTTTCATTGAATGATCAGTAAGAAGCTGCATTTTTCATTATGTGACCATGGTATTCTAGTTTTCTGCATTTTATTGTTTTATTTTTTCATGGTAATTATTTGTCCACTTTAGTACTTCTTCACTGGCCATTCTCTTGATCCAAATAATCCTTGGTATCCTCTGATAAATCTGCATTTCCAGTGCTTCCAGCTTTTTGAAATAATCACCTAGGTTAAAAGTCTACGAGCTCATGTCATGCAGTAGATTCAGAAAAACGTAGTAACGTGCAGTGGTCATCCTCAAAGCTAATTTTGTTTGCTATGTCCCTTATGTTAGGAGCAATAAGAAGTAACAGTGCTAAAGATATTGTGCTAGGATTACATGGGTGTCCCACTGTTGTGTCTTGTTGACCTGTCCTATCTTTGCCTAGGTAGGTATTATCAGAGATAACTTCCCTTCCTTCTTCATTCCTTTTCCATCTCTGTCCTGTGTAAGTAACTAGTTGGTAGAATTCCAAAGTCTAAAAATTGCTGAATAATCTGTTGCCACATCTCCATGCATCTCTCTTTAAAAAAAGTAAACTTCTGCTTCAAAGTTTACCAGAAGTAATGAACTCCCGAGTGGCAGCTAGAGATGTTGATGATAGTCAAAAGAAAATAGATAAATGCCATCATTACACAGATAGTTTAGTTCCTTAGTTTTGATAATCTTGAAGCTTATATTTCAACATAAAGTAGTTAGAAATGGCAATAGCAGAACAGGGCAATGAATCAAGACAATTGGCAAATCATTGCTCTGCATAGTTATTTGCAGTCATTAACTACTAGAATTGAGATAATCAACAGGGTGTAATTGCTCTGCTTGCAATCTCAGCCCTGATTTGCTATCTAGGTGTCACACATGAGTTTTTAATAACATGATGGGGGAGGTACTGTGACAGTGATGTGCATGACAGAAAAGATTAAACCCACCCTTTGCCCTGCTCAGACCTAATCAGCCCCACCTAATGCCTGATATTTAAGCAAGAGACGTCAGATAAGTTAAATGTATATATATGAGTAAAACAGAAGAAGGAAGGACATAAAGAATAATAATAATAAAAGGGTAGTGCATGTCCTTTAGATTCCACATTGCAACCTCAGCTTTGTCCACTGGAAGTAACTATTCTCTGCATTGCTGCTGAACATTTCTTTTCTACTCAAAAGGAAAGGAAAGAATGCCATCAAAGGATCTCAGGCCCAATGTTTCCTTACAATAATTCAAACAGTGAATGAAGTACTCAGTTCATTTCCTGACCTGTGGTAGTTGGATACTTGGTGCTAAGTGAAGGAACTGGCAATATAAAATAAATAATGAAAACAGTATAACTTTGTATTATTCCAAAAAGGGAGAGATTTAAATGCAACATGTAACATTCTGTAGTTGAGATATGTGTCAGATGCAAAGAAAAAAAAGTATAAAGATTAGTTTGGAAGAAGAATTAAACTAATTCTTAAAGAAAGGTGAAACTAGGGAGTTTTCCTAAGGTTCTCCCTAAGTCTATTCCATTGGCATGCCAACCTCTGCTGAAAAAGGAAATTCAAAGCCAGCTTTCCTAATCCACATTTAGCAGGGCTGGGGAAGAAAAACTTGATAAACAACAAAAAGAAACACTGTCACAGTATAATTTAAGCCGGCATCTTCCACTGCCTGTTTAAGGAATAAACCTGTCTCATAGTTACTTTTGTTGAGCATTTTGAGCACTGATCCATTAAAATCAAGAAACTTTTGCTTTTCTGGTTCGTGTCACTGGAATCTATGAAAAAAACAAACATCCTTTTAAATGTACCTTTTATTTTTTTGTTTTGTTTTATTTTCAAGCACATCCTTCCTAAATCTCTGATTTTTCCCTTTATTGACAAAATTCAAATGTGTGAGAACAATTAAAGTCCAAAGGCCAAAATCCTGTTTTTTATACTTGCCTGTGTAACGTGATTGGTATAATATTTATTTACAAAGTGCTGCAAGTTAACAAGCTGGTGTGGAGATTTCCTGTCTCATACCAGTTGCATGACTCAGTGTGCAATGGGAAATCCCAGTACTGACTACTTAGATTGTGGCAATTCACCTCTGCAAGTTACACCAATGGGGTAATATAGTACTACTCTGTATTACTCAAATACAACTTTTTGTGATATTGTTTATGCACTGAGAGACACTTAATAGTTTTGACAGAAACCAAGCTACGAGCATAGCTCCCTCATATTTCAAGGATTTTTTAAAAAAATCCAATTTATGGGATGAAACAGCCATGAACAAAATTGGTGAATTTCCTTAGAACTGTGATAATGTCTCCATCCTACATATATTTCTTACACACATAATAATGGTAATCACTTTTAAAAGCACCCCTAATTGCAACATTACTAACTAGTTAAAATACAGCTCTCTGTGGCTGAAGAAATTGTAGTAGAAGACACTATAGTAGTGGAAATTATTCCTAATGTATAAAAGAACAAAAGAAAGAACTAATCTTACAAAGAGGAGTGCTGATAATTTACTACAGTATTGTTATAAAAAGTAAATACTGCACAATGTGAAGTTTGTGGACAACAACAGAAAGTTAGACTGTCAGAGCAAATGACACCAGCATCTTCCTTGTGGCCACAGTGATAGCCTCCCCATTCCTGGTGAATGCTCTGGAAAATGTGATAAACAATGTAACTAGTGTACTTCCTATTTTTCAACATATATTACTGACTCAGTTTAAAAAAAAACCTAAGGCAGTTTCAGAACTTAACAGTTGCTCGCAACACTTGTGGGTAGAAGGTGGAGCACTTCCTAATTTGAAAAGATAGAAGATACAGTGTTAAATAATGGCCAAATATTGCACTAGAGCAGGCCCATTGAATCACCAGGGATTCAGTGAGTCAATTCCTCCATATGTTCCGTTGATTCAAATAGGTCAACTCTTACTATAACCTACCATGCTATGGTATAATAATAATCTTAAAACTGCAGACCTAGAAAGAACCCTATGGATCATCAAGTCCAGCCCCAGTCAAAAAGGCACAGTAGGGATTTGAATTCCCAACCTCTGGCTCCGCAGCCAGGTATCTAATCCACTGAGCTATCCAGCACTGAACTGTCCTGCATTAAATCGTAGTTAGAATAGGTAAAGGTAAAGGTTCCCCTTGACATTTAGTCCAGTCGTGTCCGACTCTAGGGGGCGGTGCTCATCCCCGTTTCCAAGCCGTAGAGCCAGCGTTTGTCCGAAGACAGTTTCCGTGGTCACATGGCCAGCGCGACTAGACACGGAACGCTGTTACCTTCCCACTGGAGTGGTACCTATTTATCTACTTGCATTTACATGCTTTTGAACTGCTAGGTTGGCAGGAGCTGGGACAAGCAACGGGAGCTAACTCCGTCGCGTGGATTCGATCTTACGACTGCTGGTCTTCCAACCCTGCAGCACAGAGGCTTCTGCGGTTTAACCCGCAGCGCCACCACGTCCCTCTTCCACCACGTCCCTCTTAGAATAGTTAGAATAGGACCATTTAAATCAATGGTAATTACAGAACAGTTGACTCCCCAAATTCTCTTTGATTCAAAGCACCTATTTTAGTGTGATTCACTATGCTAAGCAACAGGATTTTGGCCAATGGTTTTTCACATTGATGTTGGTGGGCCTATATATATAAGGCAATATATATCTGCATCACTAATTTTAAAGAAAATTAGTAATGTAGATGACTTTGTGAGTGGAACTGGCCTACATATCTCTGTCCTCAGTCAAGGGTTATTTACAAATTACTTTTGCCTAAATTACATCACAACATACTTTTTGATGTTCCTTGTGATATGTAATTTGTACTGGCTGGCAAAAGACCTGAAAAATTAAAAAGTTTAAGTGAGAAGTTGGCAATTATAGTCAGCAACTGGGAAATGGTTTACAATGCACTCAGAAGCTATATTTATAGGTTTTTTTTTTCAGAGTTCAAGCATATAGTTTAGTTTTCAAAATTAGACTAAAAGACTGCCTGAAACTTTTGGATGGAGACCATGATGTGGACCATTTTGATGGTTATGCTTACAGCTTTTCCAGCATTAGATTTTGACATAAAGCTCATTTATCACCTTCTTCTGATTTGCTGGTTTTCAGCCAAATGAGTTCCCATAGAAGGAAAGTCTAATCCCCCTTGGAAATTGGAAGATTATTCAAAGTGATTTTTTCCAAACTCAGATTAAATATGTAACAGTGATTTGCAAAATAAGAACAAGAGAAAGCAATAAGACTTCTTGAAAAGAGAAGTAGCACATATGTAAAAGCAAGGAGACAATAAAGTAAAAGGAAGAAGAATTGAGATTGGCAGAAGAAAAAATAAAAATTATTTAAATACATCAGCAACAGGAAGCAGTTTAATTTTGGGTAACATATTCTGAATACTGATCTTTTGTGGAAAATCCTGCAATATCACTGTAGTGCTTACCAGATGTTGTAGTAGATGGAAGGGTTTCTATTTTTTTTTAAAAAAAAGATAGAAAAAAATTAAAACCTGAATATAAAATACTGTCAACATAAATTCTGTATTTCTAATTCTGTATTGGTTAACTACATTAAAAGCATGAAACAATGTAATTTGTGAGCAATCTCATAATACATTCACAATGTAGATCTGCTGTGAAAAATGTTGCATGAAAAAGCCTCACCAGAGCCATGCTCACCAGGTGAAATAGGATTGTCTGTAGTGCTTGGAAGTGTTTCTAATTTTTTTTTAAAGTCAGAGAAAGTTAAATCCGGATCATAAAACAGAGTAAAAATAAAAGCTACATTTTATATGTCTGTATCTAATATTCATGAAAAATGGTTGAAAGTACCTGCACAGATTACACCGGCATCTTCCTTGTGCTGACAATTATGGACTCCCCATCCTGAGTGGGAGCATTCTTCAAGGGATCTTTCTTGGCCTTGGCATTGTACATCATCCAGGAAGATGCTACCAGAGCCTTGACCAAAATGGCCACCTATCACAACTTCAATGGCTTCTCCACAGCCAAGCTGTCTGCAGACAACTTGAGCATCGTATAAGTCCCAAGCATCATCACAGACTGTGCCCCAGCTCCCGTTGTAGTAGATCTCAACTCTGCCCTGGCACCTGTTCTCTCCATTCACCAGCCTCAAGGGCAAAGAACTTGCTGGTGTTTCCAATGGTTGGTGCTCTGCAAAAGGTGATGAAAAATGTAACTTGTATTTTCTATTTGTTTCTATTACTGACTCCCGGCAAGAAAAACTGTAGAAGAATTTGAAAGGGGACAGCAGTACTCACCTGTTGTAACACTGTTCTCTGTAGACAGTACAGGAATTTCTAAATTAAAATGATTAAAAAGATAATGTAACAAATTAAGCTATTGCACTGGATATTCAAAATTTGGTGAGAATTTAACAATCAAAACTTTCCACTGGAGAACATGTGACGTCCCCTTGCAAAACATATTTGTATGCTTGTTTTCTAACAAATGTTGCATTAGTTTTTGTTGTCTGCAACAAGAAAAACTGTTCAATTGGGTGAGCTTTGGCTCTTGTAAGCTGGCGCCCAGCCTAGCAAAGACAGAGCACTCTACCTAGGAAGCAATTAAGCTTGCATTTACAAACACGATTCTCCTCTAACAAAATTTGTTGGAGGTGGGGGGTGGGATAAGCTGTTTTGACAGTTGAGAGGCGGGGAGCGGGGGGCAGCTGATTGGCGCTGGGTCTAACAGGCTTCCCGAGGCTTGCCTAGCAGGGAAAAAGCCTCTTAGACCCAGCGCCGATCAGCTGAGAGGCAGGGAGAGGGGGGGCAGGAGCCGAGATGACCACAAAATGGCTGCCGGCTCCCTGCTGGTTGCTGACTCTCAGCTGTTTGGCACTCTTTTTCCGGCTGTTCTGGGGCTACAAACGCACTGTGAGGAGCTGGTCTCAGTCTACGCTACCTGGTAAGTGACTTTTTGGTGACTTTTTTTTGGTTTCTGACTTTTTTTCCCCCATAGGAACGCATTAATTAAATTTCAATGCATTCCTATGGGAAAACGCGCTTCGCAAGACGAAATTTTCGCTAGACGGCATTAACCGTGGAACGGATTAATTTCGTCTTGCGAGGCACCACTGTATTTTAAAGCTTGAAGACAGCTTACAAACAGACTAAAAATTCAAAACAAGTTATAAAAAGTGCAGCTGAGATTTGAATACATATAAAAAAGCCAAGTGATTGCTTTAATAGTAGAATTTTTGTTGACAGAAAGAAAGTCAGACTGTATGCATGTTGGCAAAATAAAAGCAAGATGACAATGTGATAAGAGGAAGGGACAGAATCAAATAATGTGTTGCAAAAGGAAGCAATAAAATTCATTTAACTACATCAGAAGCAGGAAACAGTTTAATTTGTGGGAAACCTTTAAATCCATTCTCACTACTGATCACCTGTGAAAATATACTCCACTGCTTACCAAATGAAATAGGACTCTCTGTGGTGGTTGGAAGTGTTTCTGTTTCAAAAAGAAAAAAGAGAAAGAAGAAGCAAACACTAAGTTTTGTCCTTAAAATAGAGACAAATTAAGGTTTGTATTAATAATATCTATATCTATAATGATTAAAAAGATAATGTAAGAAATTAAGATACTGCACTGGATATTCAAAATTTGATGAGAATTTAACAATCAAAACTTTCCATTGAAGAACATGTGGCATCCCATTGCAAAACATATTTGTATGCTTGTTTTCTAACAAATGTTGCATTAGTTTTTGCTTTCTGCAACATTCCTTGGAGCTGGAGCTAGAGACAAAGCATATATGGGTGGCTCTTGAACTGCATGAAGGTGGTCTTTCCCCCTCCTGCAAGTGTTGCTCTGGCCATGAGCTGCCTACAGCAGGGTACAACATGTATCTTGAGTCTCCTAAATATCAAACTTTTTTTTTCATATTTATGACAATGAACTATTGTGTAAAAGGAAGTATTAAGAAAAGAGAGGGTGACTACATGGGCATTTAGCCCACTCCCTGATCCACTGCTGGGATGGGGTGGTCAATGATTTTTTGCCAGTGATCAGAAGACATATTTGCTAAAGTGAACCAGCTCTCTCTCACATACCTGCAGTGTTCCTACACCTGTCCCTGTCCCAGAATTTTTAGGTGTGGGTGCGATCGTTCTGGTTTGATTTGTTTCCAGCAGATGTGATTGCTGGGATCGAACCAGAGTGAGCTTCTTGCTTTATTCTGTGACAGGTTTCAATTTCCCCATATCATTAACATTTAAAATAACAGTTTAACCACTTAATGATAAGGCATAATCGGGAAACTAAAAACTTCCTTCCTGTGCTCTTTCATGTAGCTGAGAGAGATAGCAAATATATATTCACTGTACCTCTTAGAGGATTTTATTTAAAGATTGTATCTTCTTCTGGGAAGTGAGCAATGACAAAAAATGGCAAAGAGGGAGTTTTCTCTCTCCATTTCTTCTTATATGAGGTGGAACAAATAGGGTCACTAAAGATGAATATGTCATATGGATGCACAGGATCACACAACGTAATTTTGTCATTTTGATTATTGAGTTGTTATTTTTGGAATAATTGTCTCTCTTCTGCTGCTGTCTTTTTTATTAGTCATGATATTGTAAGCTGCCCCGAGTAGTAGCCTGGCCACTAGATGGGTGGGGTAAAAATTTAAAGAAAGAAAGAAAGAAAGAAAGAAAGAAACAAACAAACAAACACCAGATCTTTAGCCAACCTTAAGCGACCCTATTTAGTACACAGCAGCCTGCTCCAACCAGTTTGCGTAGCCAAGCCTTGGGGCATAGCCGCGGATATGTTTGTTGCAGAAAAACAGAAGAGTCTTGTGGAAATGTATTAATTGTGCCCTGCCTTGAGATCTCTTGCTATATGGAGAGTTAGAAATATTTTAACAAACACTAAGAGATTTTATTTAGCATAAGGTTTTGTGTAGCATATCCTACTTTATCAAGTGCAGTCTAGGAAGTTGAGGATTGGGGATTGTTTGCAATTGATAACCAATCAGTATTCTGTCTCTTGCTTGAATCATTCACTATATGTGTGTCAATGACCTGTGATGGGAGCTACTCTCAACTTCAGCTTCCCATAGTATCATGGAGGTGATCCCCTTATTATCTTTTACGTAATTGTGGATATAGGGATGAAAATTTAGATTTTTCTTGGAAGCATTTTCCTGACTACAATTCAAATCCCAGATCAAACCAGACACTGTGCCATGCTGTTTGGTTTGAAGTAGCTAAAGAAGAAGCAGGGCTATCACATGGGAGAATGAGTCTTTGTGCTTTCCAGATTTTTACAATGACTTAAACTGCCCACCCCATGGTATTTATTAGTTATGGAACTGAATGAGCAAGTACCAGCTTTATAATTCTCCCTCCTTTCTCTATGGCCTTTAAGAGCAGAGGGGTAGATTTTCTCAAGAATATAGCATTGAGTTTAGGCTCCCTTCCTGATATCACACCTCTCACCCACATTTGTCTCTGTCTCATAGTATTGATTTTTAACAGAGAGAACAAATTCAGGGGATTTGATCAGGAATCTTTCATATCACATCTGATCTTATGGCAGTTTGCATTTGTGGACCTTACATGTGATTGTGTATAGAAACAAAATGCAGAATTCTATACTACTGTTATAAGAAAAGGACCAGAAAAACATCATAAACCAGACCAGTTTGGGGGCTTCACCAGAACCCTTTCAAAGCTGGATAGTACAAAATTTAGGGAATGGAGAAGAAAAAAGGAAGAGTCTGGAAGACCCTGCCAGATATTCTGTGCCTACTGTCTTTGTAAGTAGGCTGAGGCTGTGGTCTCACCAGGGAAACGTTCCCTAGTTATACCTCTGTTAGACTGTTGCATAAATTTCTGGTCACACGATGCATGGTCATTATTGAAACATTTTCCCAGCCATCAATGTAACCGCAGAACATTTCCCCCTTGCCAGGAGGCTTCTCTTATTTTGTTCCGATGCTCTTATTGGACCATTCCTTATCAGTACTGTATGTGTGCATGACCCAACCAGTTCTTTTCCAAAGGGAAGTCCCTGGGGCAGATTGCCCTGCCATAATTTTAAAAAAATATTATTATTTTATGTCCGATATATTGAAATGTATATAGTAGATAACATAGATCTACTGCTTTACAAATCCGCCAGGTATGCCAAGGCATTGGTGGGTGTTACATCACTCTATCTAATGTCTGATAAGTGGCACAGCCATGAATGGGGGTGCAGGATCCATTGAGTGCAATGCAGTTATGCCAGAGGCACGGGAGCAACAGAGGAAATTTTACCAAACTGAAAACAATAACTGGATTTCAACGTATTGGTTAAAAATTTGTTTTTTTTTTTTTTAAATTAAAGTAGGGGGCTGCAGTGGCCCAGAAAACAAGAGAAAAAATAAAGCGGTACCACAGTGGAGCCGTACATAATGATTCAAATAGGAGAAAATAATTTGGTAATGTTAAAAGTAATTGGGATGTTTGCCCAGGTATATATGCCACATGACCATGAATCAGTACAACAAAGGTATGAAATCTATTGGTGAAACAGGGGAACATTTCCCTGGTGTGACGATGGCCTGACTTTCAAGGTAGAAATTTAAGAGCTTCAGTGCAATGAAGAAGTATCATGGTATTTTTTTACATAGCTCTCCCCTCTTCAGATAGAAAGGATAGGCTGCAACCCAAAATCTGTTTACAGCTGCGTTCAAGACACTCTGGCCTTTTAAACCAGTGTAGACAAAACCATAGAAAAATATGGCTTTCCATCTAAGTAAAGCTGGAGCTTAAATTTAGTTACAGCACCATGTAAGAAACACAACGATTAGCTCCCTGGGGCAAGACCTACTGACAGAAGATCACCCGTGTAATGATCATCCATCAACTAAGACAGACTATATATACTATACTACAGTGAACATTTTATTGCTTTCAAACTCCACATGGTAACCCTAACAAACTAGCTTCAACTGATTTTCTTGTCTTACTGGTACTCTTAAATTATGCTCCATCTTAAAATACTTTGAATTTCATACCATCAAGCCTGAAGGAAGTTTCTGGAGTATCCAAAAGCTTGTCTTGTCTGTGACATTTTAGTGATCCTAGTAATGGTATCACAAAAGGGTATATCAAAAAAGAATTAGAGATTCTTGAAATTTAATTGTGTGCTGTCTGCATCCAAAGCATGCAGTCAGCTACTGAGTAAACATCCCATAGTCCCTACAGTTCTTAACATTCTTGGCCCTTTACAAATGTTTGTGAAAACAAATGTTTTTATGGTTATATGTTGCCCTTGAATATATTTGTGGGAAAGTGACATATTCAAGACATTTGAATACAACTACACCTTTTCTCATTCTTCCTTCAGCAGTAATCCCCTCCTGGCTTACTGACAAAAGACAACAAACAGGCAAACTTCATGTCAAACATCCAGCTTGTCAGATCATCTATGAAAGACAGCTTAGAAGGCTACCATAGTTTTCTAGAAATCTTTGTCTGGATCACTGAGCCTTGGAGTCACAGCCTCGAGAGACTACACACTTTTGGGGTTTATGTGGATGTTACAACTCCATGACAATAAAGATGTTAAACCATCATTTCATTGGGCAATCTCTGCAATGCAGCAGACTGAATTAGTCCACATGCCACCACACTAAAAAAAGAAGTGGCAATCAACCTAGAAAATGAAGGTATGCATCTGCACAAGAGTCACTTTGCACATTAGAAAATTATAGGTACACCAAATTATACTGGCCTTCACTTCCTGAGCCATACATTCAGAGAGTAAAAGATATCCCTCCCCTTCGCACATGCCACTGAATGTACTGCAGCATTGGAAGAACTATAGCTCTGTTAATGTGAATAGCTCTAGCTCTAATACTGTGCTCAGGCACTGTGCTAGTTGTACCTTTGGGCTGCTTCACATCACAGATATAGCAAATGCACCACATACTGGCTGCAGACAATGAACAAAAATGTGTGTGTACAGTCACCGTTTAGCAGGCTGCATAGCCCAGTGTGGAGCCAGAGGCTGGGAGTTCCTCCCAGTGCCTCCCAGGAGATGAGCCAGCCTGTCTAGCCTTGGACAAGCCGCACAGTCCTCCAGCACTGCCAGAAGAAGGGAATGATAAACCACTCCTGAGCACTCAGTATCTAGGAAACTCTGGTAAGGGTCCCCATGAGTTGGAATTGGCTCAACGGCATGTAATTAATTAATTAGTCATGTCTTGTGTTACATTGTTCACAGTAACCATGTGGTGATTTGCTAATCATGTCTCTGTGTGTGCGTGCGCGCATGTGTGCGCGTGTGTGCATGCGCACGCACCATATTAAAGATTGGTACCTCACAACAATATAACCTTACAGTATTAAGAAGTAAAAATACTGTACAAAAGTATATATTGAAAACAATTAAAGACTGGTCAAGATTAAAAACAATTTAAAAACATTTAATTTTTTAAAAGATATCAAATTTCATAAATGGAGTGTTTCCTAGACTCCTACATATTGCTTAAAAGCCTGCCTGAAGGTCTTTGCCTCATGACAGAAGGACAAGAGGGAGGCAGCCAACCTGGCTTCCTGAGGCAGTACATTCCAAACACTGGGAGCAGTCACTGAGAAGGCCCTCATATGAGAACTGCTCCCTTGCTGAGCCTATTAACGTTCTTGTTTCTTATTTCAATTGGTAGGGCCCATTCAAAAAAACAGAAAGGTGTAGTCAATTTGTATGTGATTCCATTTATGGAAATCCATAACTGGATATGCCCTGATTTTGCATGTTATCTTGCTCAGCTCTTTCAATCAAAGAATTGAGTTAAAAGTGTCCTGCTAATTGAGTTAAGATACAATACCATGCTCAGAGGCAGTTGTCTCTAAGTCTTCAGAAGCTCTGTGAGATGTGGGTGGCGGTGCAGTTCCTTTAGTCTTGCTTACTGCATGGGTAGTATCAGACTTTTGTGTACTTTGATAAGTTATCAGTGGGACTCCAGTTGTAGATGTTATTTCATTCTTGTTTGCTGTGGGGGTGGTTTCAAACTCTTCAACATTTGGTGTTGTATAATTACTGGAAACTGTGGACAAAGTTGAAAAATTATATTGAGTCTCATAAAGGTATGCTCAGAATAGTAAACTTTCAGCCTGCACCTGTTCACACAGAGAGAATTCTGAGACAGGTTCTTAATGGAATAATAAAAGAAACTCATTTCCTCTGGGGTGCCTCCCGTTATGGGATGAGGAGGTCACTCACCTCCAAATTTCAGGGGAGTGCACCTGCCCCATTCATGAAACATCTCTGGTTTCCACTTCCTTGAATGACAGAAACTGGACACCAGGAAAAAAGTATTGTTCAGCTATATTTGTAATGAGCTTTGTTTGGATTAAGGGACGTGGTGGCACTGTGGGTTAAACCGCAGAAGCCTCTGTGCTGCAGGGTCAGAAGACCAGCAGTCGTAAGATTGAATCCACGCAACGGAGTGAGCTCCCGTCGCTTGTCCCAGCTCCTGCCAACCTAGCAGTTCGAAAGCATGCAAATGCAAGTAGATAAATAGGTACCACCTCAGTGGGAAGGTAACGGAGTTCCGTGTCTAGTCGCGCTGGCCACGTGACCACGAAAACTGTCTTCGGACAAAACGCTGGCTCTATGGCTTGGAAATGGGGATGAGCACCGCGTCCTAGAGTTGGACACGACTGGACTAAATGTCAAGGGGAACCTTTACCTTTACCTTTACCTTGTTTGGATTGTTGATTTTTTCATAACTTTACATATAATGTACAAGGGATTAATTAACGTGTGGTATTGAACCAAAGTTTAATCATGTTAATGAGCAAGAAACAATCTTGGGGTTGTGTAATACCTTCTTAGCTCCCTTCCTGTAACTGGAAAGAAGAGTTGTCTGCCTCTGTTTGTGCTTAACCACATATTGTCATGTTGTTTGGACAAGCTGCAATTAATTTCAAACTAGTTACCTTCAAACCATAGTTAACCATGGTTAGTTTCAAACAAGCCAGTTTCAAATCATCGTTAACTATGGTTAGATTCAAAGAAGCCAACTTCAGAACATATTAATTGATGCTGGTCTGTTTAGAACTCACCACAGATCAGATAAACCACAATTGTGGGTTGGTACAACACAGCAAATCATGGTTAAGCAAATATTGAAGCAAAAGTGTCTTTAAAAAAAACGTAAGTATGCCACTAACCCACCCTTTCAGCCTTTCAAATGTACTTTCATTTAGAGCAGGAAAAATGCACTTTCAGCCACAGCCAGTGGTGATGCTGACTGCAGAATTCTGGAAGTTGAAATCTAAATCAGTAACTTTTCCAGGTGTAGTAGGGAGTTCTTGGGTAGATAGAGAGGTCATGGGAGATGTACTTGTTTCTGGACCTGTCATAGATATTGAGGGCTAGCTGGGAGGGAATGATCTCTGTCACAGAGAATTCACTAATGCAACCCTCCAAATACTACTTCTATAACTGTGAAATTTTCCTTGACTTCAGTAAATGAAGTAACAGTGGTTTCTGTTGCTGCGATGGTTGCCTTAAGACTAGGAATAATGTTACTGCAAGAGCTGACTTGGCAGTGTTCTTGACAGGCCATTGATAACACAATGCCTACATTTATACTGACTACTGTCTGTGAATGTGGGTTTTAATGGCATTTGGCAGAGGAGAATATTTCCTGCTAATGTAGAACAGTGTTTGCATATTTTTCAGTTTTCAAGGGAAACAATCATATTGATTTGATTCAAGGAAATATGACCAAAAGGGGAGGGGGTGGAAGCCACAAGCCCTGCTCAGCAAACACTTGCGCAAGAGCTTACGCAAACTCTTGTTCAAGAGTTGATCAAGTGCTTGAATAGTAAATTCTGTTTAATAGCAGTTCCCACACTTCCTTTTTTCCTTCTTCATGCACTTCTTTGTTACAAGGTGCACAATGTCCCTTCTCTGAGTGTAAGGTGCTTTTTGGCTTCACAAATGCAACCAAGGTTGGCCTAAAATTTAGGAAGCGAACACTGCATAGAACACGAATGAGGCACGTTTCACCAATAACACAATGGCCTGTTGCACAAGCAGAAGGGGCAACAACAGGAGTCCAGTGGCAACCTCTTTTTTTTAAAAAAAATTAATTCTTTGTGTAACTTAATTTGACTTCATGGTGCTTATTTCAATATTGTCTGCTATCTGAACGTATTGCGGCTGATTATAAAATCATCACTTTTTTCTAAGTATCTTCTTGCTACCTTTTTAAATCTTCATTTTCTGATGTGTTTACCTTTATTAGATGTAGAGAAGGGGACTGGAGTAGGTGTTTCTGTATTGCTCGACCCTATCAAGAAAAGAAGTACAGAATTTGTGAGAAGCAAACAAAGAAAAGAAGTGTAAACCATTCAAGCTAGAATGACATCTTGACAACCCCAATCAAATTGAATTGCTTGTGCATCTGAAAAGGACCCATTCTCTGGGAATTTTATGTACCAAAAGTAAACAGACTTGCCTGTTGGTGGAACTCCAGCATCTGTTAATGCAGAAAAAGAAATTGTTATTTTTATTGGTACCACGTTTCATCTCCTGTATAACTCATATTTTTTTTATTGTTGCTGAATTGTATTGCTAATTAAGTATAATTCAATCACATATGGTTTTAAGTGACAGAGTTGCTCTGTTGAGCAAAGCCTGCAATCTTGTGATTGCCTTGTTATTGATAGGTATTATTACATGGAGTTCTGGGTTCATGAATACTTTCATAATGGAAACTCAGGCTTATGAATTATGCAAAAATTAATAATAGTGATATAATAATTAACTGTTTCTGCTTTCTCTTGCCCAAAGTTCCCTGTCATTGTTTAAGAATAGCTAATAGGTGTTTGTTTTTTTGTTTTGTTTTTAGGGACGTGGTGGTGCTGCGGGTTAAACCGCAGAAGCCTCTGGGCTGCAAGGTCAAAAGACCAGCAGTTCGAATCCACATGGCGGAGTGAGCTCCCATCGCTTGTCCCAGCTCCTGCCAACCTAGCAGTTCGAAAGCACGTAAAAATGCGAGTAAATAAATAGGTACCACCATGGTGGGAAGGTAACGGCATTCCGTGTCTAGTCACGCTGGCCACGTGACCACAGAAGATTGTCTATGGACAAAACACTGGCTCTACGGCTTGGAAACGGGGATGAGCACCACCCCCTAGAGTCGGACACAACTGGACAAATTGTCAAGGGGAACCTTTACCTTTACCTTTAATAGGTTTTTAATCACTGGAGTGATCACAGCCTTTCACTTATAACGTATCTGCAGGATGTACCTCAAAGTTTGTTTCAGGCCCAAAATACTTGAAAGAGTATGAAGAAATGTTACCTGAGCAGATGACACTGACATCTTCATTGTGCCCACAGTTGTTTGTTAACCACTCAGAATGCTGGCAGTCCCAGAGATAGAGTTCGGTTCCTGTGCAGTTCACATCATCCAGGACTATGTTTCCAGATCCTTGGCCAAAATAAGACCATCCCAGCACAGTGGTTGCCTCTCCACACTCAAGTTGTCTGCACACTACATGTGCATTTGTCATATCAAAGTTATCATCACAGACAGTCCCCCAGACTCCGTCATAAGAAACTTCTACTCTCCCGACACATCTATTCCATGAGTTTACCAACCGCAATTCCTGAGCACCTTTCCAAAACACAAATGAAGTGGTTGTGAGTAAAATAAAAGGACATCAGATCTATACTGCTTTGAACTAGGTGGCCCAGGGACTGTAATGGGGGTGGGCAACTCACTAATACATTGTGGGGGATATTCCCTTGCCCCAATGATAAGCCACTCAACCTTTGAACATTAAGAAAAGGTATATTCAATTCGATTATTGGGGTGGGGAACTGTGTTAGTCTGTTGTACCAAATCCAAGAGCCTTGTGATGCTAACCATGTTAGACAATTCCATGGACTGTGGTTCATTAGAGTTTATTCTGAATAAAACATGTTAGTCAATGAAAAAATTGTCAGTGATAATAAAATAAATAAATTCTGTTAGCAGGATTGAGTGCTGAAGACAGTGCACTCCTTCTGTCCTAAGAGGATTGATGTTACCTATAGCAATCCCTCAGCAGGATTCTGCAGGACCAAATTTGCTATCTTCTTGTAGCAGTTTTTAAGGCACAAAAACATTCCAAAGATAAAAATGGGAGTCTCCCACCCCGGTTCAGCTTGGTTGACAACCATTTCTTCATGCATACTCAAATGGCCTGAATTCAGTGCTCTGTTCACCATGTTGTGGCAGCCTTTTATCACTCAACATTTCTGTATGTAATTTGGACCCCAGAATAATTCATACACAAGAGAACAAGGCACAAGAGAACTCTACTAATAGCTAAGAGACATACCTAATAAAATCATATAAATGGAAAAAGAGCACGTAATGGAGTTTCATAATTAATATCCTTACACTTTGGCATCCTATTCTTTTATACTTTTTTTTTGTTCCTGAGCACCTCACACACATAAAATTACGAGATAAATTCTCACTGAAGTTTAACATACTTCATTACTGAGTCACACTTTCCATATTTTATTTTAATTAGGTTTATCTACTTACCAGTTCTAGGCAATCCCACCTTTATTTGGATTTAATAAATAAGCATCTCACTCACAAAGGCAAGGCAAAAAATATCAGTACCTGATTCATGTAGAAATCTAGACTGCATTAACACTATCCAAAAGAAGAGTATCTGGGCATCCATTTTCTGCAGGAGTAGCTGTTAATTTAAAGAAATAAGACCTTTCAGCATTTATAAGAATACTAATCTGAACCAGAAGACATGTTATGCAATTTGTTCTTGCTTCTTGAACTCCCAAATCCATGTTCAGGAAGTCCACAATATTTTCATTTCGCAACACCTATCCCTAGAAATAGACAGTTACTGACGATTGTTGTTCTGTAAAAGCAGTGGAAGGGTCAGCACTCAAGAAATATGTAATTATACATAATGCCATCTGATGTCAATGTTCAAAGAAAGGTTTTTCAGAAGTAATGCTGTCATAATTTTATACTGTTTTATACCATATTATGTATTAATTTTTTGATGTGACCCACTTGGAGATTTCAAAATATCAAACAATATATAAGTGGTATGAAGTATGAGTAGATATGTTCAGGTACCCTAAGTGGTGTAGTGGATAGAGTGACAGACTAGGACTCTGGAGAACAGGGTTCAGTTTCCTGTTTGGCCATGGAAACTCACTGGGGGAGAGGAGCTGGTAATACCACTCGTTAAACACCATACTTACTTTGAAAACCTGGTCAGGGTCACTGTAAGTCAGTTTCAACCTGATGGCACATGACAACAAAAATATGGGTAGATAGAAGCAATATACAAGTATTACAAATAAAATAAAACCAAGTTCACTGACCTTTCAAACAGCCAGACTGTTATGTATGAATCATCCATAGATGAAATTCCTTTTACAAAAATGCTGTATGTAAAGAATTATTACTCTTGTACTGTAATACAGGAGAACAAGGATGAAAGCCTTCCTGAAGCTCTTTGGTTGAATATTAGGGGGGAAACGAATGACATAGCTGTAGGTGTGTACTACAGGCCACCTAACCAAGCAGAGGAAATAGATGAACATTTTGCAAATCAGCTGAGATGTGTAGGAAACACACCATTGTAGTAATGGGGGACTTTAACTACCCAGATATCAACTGGGAAACCAACTCTGCAGCAAGTGGGAGATCCATCAGGTTCCTGACATGCCTGGCTGACAACTTTATCATTCAAAAGGTGGAGGAGGTAATTAGAATGTCACCCATACTGGACTTAATACTTACTAATAGGGAGGAAATAGTTGAGGGAGTGGAAATTGTAGCAACTTTAGGAGAAAGCGACCATGTCATATTAGAATTCACCATCATGCAGGCAAGGGTAACTGTATCAAGTCAGACTAATGTTCTAGATTTTAAGAGAGCTGACTTTAACAAACTGAGAGATGTAATAGGACGTATTCCATGGATGGAACTCCTAAAGGGAAAAACAGTTCAGGATGCTTGGGAAACCCTGAAAGGTGAGATAATAAAGGCCCAAACCAGAACAATACCACAGAGAAAGAAAAATAAGAGACATCTGAGAAGACCAGCATGGATGCACATAGAGCTCTCTGACAAGCTAAGGGACAAAAAGGATAAGTATAAAAAACTGAAAAAGGGGCTCATAACTAGAATAGAATACCAGCAAATACCTCGAATCTGCAAGGATGGAGTCAGGAAGGCTAAGGCTCAGAATGAGCGAAGACTTGCAACAAGTGCCGAAAATAACAAAAAGTTTCTTTCAACATGTAAGAAGCAAGAGGCAAGTCAAGGAAATGGTTGGTCCACTAGTGGGAGAAGATGACAAGAAGGTGACAGGCAACAGGGTGAAAGCGGAACTGCTTAATTATTTTTTGGCATCTGTATTTACGCAAAAAGGAAATTTTGGCCCTGTCAAAAGCAGCACTGTGGGAGACAGGAGAGGGAAGCAGGTCAAAATACATAAGGAAATGGTTAAAAAAAAAACCAGCTAGCTACTTTAAATGAGTTCAAGTCTCCTGGACTGGATGGTTTACATCCCAGGGTACTAAAAGAATTGGCAGATGTGATCTCAGAACAACTGAATGAAATCTTGGAGAGGTCCTGGAGTACAGGCAAACTGCCAGAGGACTGGAAAAGAGCTGATGTGGTTCCAATCTTCAAAAAGGGGGGTGAAGTGGATCCAGGAAGCTACAGACCAATCAGCTTGACATCAATATCTGGGAAAATCCTGGAAAAAATAATCAAGCAGCAGATTTGTGAGCACCTAGAAAATAACAAAGTGATTACTAGAAGCCAGCATGGGTTTGTTAAGAACAGGTCATGGGAAACAAATCTTATTGCCTTCTTTGATAGAGTGACTAAATTAGTGGACCAAGGAAACACAATGGATATAGTATACTTATACTTCAGTAAAGCATTTGATAAGGTAGACCACAACCTACTTCTGCATAAGATAGAACAAAGTGGGATAGACAGCGCGACTACCAGATGGATTTGCAGCTGGCTGACCAACCGCACTCAACGTGTGGTCCTCAATGGAACCACATCTACATGGAGGGAAGTATGCAGTGGGGATCCACAATGTTCTGTCTTGGGGCCCAACGCTCTTCAACATCTTCATAAATGACCTGGATGAGGGGATTGAAGGAGCACTCATCAACTTTGCTAATGACACAAAGCTGGGGGGAACTGCTAATACTTTGGAAGATAGACTCAACATTCAGAAGGATCTAGACAGACTTGAACCTTGGGCCCTATCCAATAAGATGCAGTTCAGTGGCAGGAAAAGTAAGGTCCTGCACTTAGGCAGGAGAAACCAGATGCACAGGTACAGGATAGGTGGTACCTGGCTCGACAGTAGTCCTGGTGGACCACCACCTAAGGATGAGTCAGCGGTGTGCTGCAGCTGCAAAGAAAGCCAATGCAGTCCTAGGCTGCATCAACAGGGGGATAGCATCAAGATCACGAGAAGTGATAGTACCACTCTATACCGAGCTGGTGAGGCCGCACGTGGAATGCTGTGTTCAGTTCTCGTCACCACAATACAAAAAAGATGCTGAGGCCCTGGAAGGGGTGCAGAGAAGAGCAACAAAGATGATAAGGGGACTGGAGGCTAAATCCTATGATGAACGACTAAAAGAACTAGGTATGTTTAGCTTAACGAAGAGAAGACTGAGATGAGACATGATAGCAGTCTTCCAATATCTGAAGGGTTGCCACAGGGAAGAGGGCATTGATTTATTCTCCATTGCACCTGAGGTTAGGACAAGAACCAATGGGTGGAAACTTGTCAGAGGGAGATCCAAAGTAGGAATTTCCTGACGGTGAGAACCATTAAGCAGTGGATGTTGTGGGTGCCCCATCGCTGGAGGTTTTCAAGAAAAGATTGGACAGCCATCTCTCCGGGATGGTATGGGGTCAGGGATGGTATGAGGTCTCCTGCCTTGGGCAGGAGGTTAGACTAGAAGACCTCCAAGGTCCCTTCCAACCCTACAACGATTCTATGATTCTATCAGAGTGGTTAAATATTACCGCAAGATCTATCCAGCAAGTTTTCTATGTGCTGTTACTTGTTTTCCATGGGAAAGAGTCTGTCACATGACACCTCAACTACCACTTGACGTTTTAGTGCAGACTAAATTACGCCAAAGCTTCCTGGCCTGCTCTTTACTTGAACATTGGACATACAAATTGGAACCACCCTAGACTGTGCCTTCTAAGAGATACGTTGATCTGCTCTGTTGAGAGTCCAGGACATGATCTGTCTGATTGTGGTTCTGCACCCTGATGCCATCCATTTTGTGGACTTGGTAGACCTTAACACTGCTGCCAGAATCCCAACAAGGAGTGGTTGGTATTTGCAAGACTGTACTATAAGTGAGAGGAAAAAAAAGAAGCAGAGGAGGAGGCAGAGTCTGTCCAGACAAAGTCAAGGCACAATCATCCTTCCACAATCATTCACACACTCCTAATAGTGTAACAATGTTTCAGTGAAATTTAGTAAACTAAGCTGAGTTACAAAGAAAAAAAAGGAAGACTGTCCAGAATACAAAGAGGCTAATTAAACAACAGTGGAAGACATTCACTTTGCTGGTGAACCAGCCGGTGCAATGGTGCAGTGAGAGAATAGATAGTGCATGGTGGTTTCACCTCAGACCTCCCTAGCTCCTTGGAGTGCCCAGGGAAGCTCTTAAAGTCCATTGGTGGAGGGAGGGGTTGCTTATCTTTTCCTTTGATGCTAGGAACTGAGTGCAGTGCTATTGTTTTTCCGTTCCCTCAATTTAATTTTGCAGGCCACCATTTTAATTCTTCAAATAGCAATGGGAACATGAAGGATCCCTTGGGGGTGTTGCTCTGCCTCAGGTTGAACAGCATCTCTTTCCTCTGCCCTGTAGTCACTCCAGAATTGAACAAATATCCCTGATTCAGTCCTTTTCTGCACATCAGCCTGAAGACAATGCAGATGCCTAGTAGGGACCAGACATGGATTTTCACTTTGTGAAATCTACAATTATGTGACCAATACCCTGTTGCATTACAAAATCACAAATGAGTAACCCTTTGCTCCCACCACTAACCTGAACAGAACTTGAACCACATTGTGCCTTCCATTTCTAAAGGGAAAAAAAAATCTCCCACTACCCATCCCATGATAGCTGTGCATGTGTATGTGTGCATGTGCATGTGTGCTGGGGAGACTACCTAAGGTATAATGTACTTACTCAAAAACAAGCTGCAAGTAATTCTGCTGGTTTAGGTTACATTTTCTTTGGGACTCCATAGTAAATAGGCGGGGAAGTGCTATTCTTGTTTGCTCAGACTTACACAACCAGTGTCCAAAGTGTTGAGAGGTTAAATGTGTGACCGGGTTGAGAAATCCCAGTATTTCATTTTGCTTCACTTCTTAATTCTCATCATGATCCCAGGAAAGTTACTGTGTTTTCATCTTCTTACCTCACACCACCTCAAAATCTGAAACATGGGGCATATAATAATGACCTGCTTTACAAGGGCACTAGGAAGATGGCTGTGAGAAGTGTTATGAAACACCTTTAAGATGAAGAAGTGTTCGATAATTCTAAAGTATAAAGACAATTTTAAAACCACCCTTCTGATTCTCAGCACATGATGTAAACGTGACACTTTGACTGATCACAAACAATAAGCTGACTCTCTAGCCAACAATTACCATTGAAATGGTTTCAGAGTAATTTCCCTTCTAGTAAGGGATGAAAAAGATCAAAGAGAGGGTACC
Source organism: Intellagama lesueurii (assembly GCA_037013535.1). NCBI lineage: Eukaryota > Metazoa > Chordata > Lepidosauria > Squamata > Agamidae > Intellagama > Intellagama lesueurii. The sequence continues at coordinate 197,997,137 of JBAJHW010000003.1, forward strand.
GAACGTGAGTGAAAGGCATATCTACTTTCAGAAGTGTGGTGACTGAGATCTAAAAATCCTTCTCCTATTGCTGTGCCCTCTTCCTCCACATACCACATTAAATGTCATTCTAAAGGTGCCTCAGAAATGTTATTTGGAACAAGAAAGTGGTCAGCAATGTAGAAGAGGAGGCAGGAAAGCTCTAACATGTATAGTCTGTTCCAGGAAAGTGAAAGAACAATGGGATTTATTCTTGGTTTTTCTCTACACAAAACACATGGCAGCCATCTTGTAAAACCCAACCCCAGAGAGATCAGGCAAGCCCTACCATAACACAGAAAAGAATGCCACCTCAGGTGGCAGATGCTGCAGGTGGGACCAACCAGCCAGCCAGCATTCCTACTCAGTCCCCTAGACTGGTTTGCTCTATTCCCTTTAACATGCGGTCCTCAGGCACATTGGAGCATGTTGGTCCATCAACAGTGTTGACGCTCAGTCAGTATAGGTGGGCACCATCTTGACTTTTGTCATGGATTGCAAACTATATTTGGTCAGTCCTGAGACACCATTCATGCAATTAGCAATAGTGCAAAAAGCTTTTTTAAAAAAAGTAAACAGCATATTGTACAAAGAAAGAAAGCTGCTCTGTATAATTGTGCTTTTTGGCCGTATCTCCCAGAATTCTGCCTGGGGGAATACTTGACTTTGGAGTCTAAAGAGTCCTAAAAACTCCATCCCTAATTCTGACATCTTCTACAGGTATTGAACTCAGTGTTTTGTTTTGTTTTAAAACCACTTGTGCTGAGGCATTAATACAAATATAATATAAAAGCCAGCATATGAAGCGGTGCAGCTGACATCAAGTCTGACCTTTGTGGGCTTGGCATACTCATTCTGAGGTTTCCTGTAACAACATCCACCCTGAAAAGAGCCATCCAACCTCTCTGTGAAACAAAGGGCCTTGGTTAAAGTTTAGCTGATTGCCAGGAATCATCCACGTGTGCATATTGTGCAGAGTAGGAAATCTGGGAACTTCCTGTCCTTCTGTTTGTTTCAGTATTTCCTTTAATTTCAACACTTCAAGTTAGACTTACATCATGCATCTGAGCAGGAAAGCATGTACCAGCAAGTAAAGATAGGCACAAACCTGGAAAATGATGGTTTGTGGTTTGTTAGCCATGAACCACGAATACAAACCACCTTGAACCAACTGGAAAACCAAACTGGTTTGTGGTTTGGTTTTTGGTTCATGCCTGGTGGGGGTGGGTGGGATACTGTCATGCTGCTGCACTGTCACTGCCTCTGCCCCACCACTGCTGCTACACCACTGTTGTGCTGCTGCTGTATTGCCACTGCTGACACCACCATGCCGCTGCAGCAGCAGCACCACACCACCAGCAGTGCAAAACAGGATCCCAGAACTGGGTTGTAAACCGAACTACAAACCAGCCTGATTTATTGGTGTTTCTGGCTTATAATTCAGTTTGTGCCCGTCTCTACCAGCAAATATTTTGTTGCCTTTTAGGGTCTGGATCACAATGCCACATAAAACTAACAAGGATATGACAAGTTGGATTTTTACAAACCCTCTATATAAAGATATAATGAGCTGAATTTATTATCACTATGAGTAAAATGTACACAATGTGCAGTATATAGATTAAAGTGGTTGAAAAGGTTAATAGGTTAGGTTGAAATTTAGATATGTGGAACTGGCTGGCAGAAGCTGACTTCTTGGTCCCCTTTTCTGCTTAGCAGCCCTTCCAGTCCACTGAAAAATCTCCCACAGAGGGTGATGGGACTCTTGATGATTAAGATAAGCTGGGGAAGATCCCCTAAATTTGGGCAGAGGCAGCTTACATGAGCAGTACCCTTCTGTCCACAAAAGGCAGATCCTGAATCCATCTTGTCTGATGCAGAATTCCTAGAATTTTAGAAATACCGTATCATTTATAACCAACAGGATGGCAGTGCAGTTATGTACCTAGATTGGATTAGATGGGCACAGGACTGCAAATAAGGGCTCTTCTGGAAATGCCATATCATCACACTTTGCTTTATTCATCCTACATGACACTGGTTCATATCTTGTCATTTTCACATCCTTTAAAAATATATATATCTTTATTTCAATCCATTCAAAATAGCATAACAAAACAGTACCTATTGTGTTAAAATAAAAATAAATTTCTTGTTCATAAACTCTTATTCCTTCATACCTTACATTATCTCTATCTTTTCATATAGTATCTTCTTGGCTCATTATGCATTTTTACGTCTAGCTAATGCCCCTTAGAATAACCAGCAGTCCAACCCACTGCCCACTTAATTTACTCTATTTTTTAACTCAATATTGGATTTCAACAGAGGGTGCCATATCTTCATAAAGTTACCTTTTAAAATCTCCCCCCTGACCTGATTAGTCAGTTTCTCCATCAGCACCACTGCCCACATTTTATTCATATATCTTTGGAAAGTGCGTTCCTGAACATCTTTCCAACACCAGGCACTTGCATTCCGTGCAGCCCCTTATAAGAGTTGCCACCAATTCTTTATTTGATAATTTTTCATTTCCTCCGATAAATGGTGAGAATAATAATAGAGTTTCATTTGGAACTATTTTTTTATTTGCTATTTTTTTTCTAACCAGTTGATTACCTCATACCAGAATACATCTACTTTTGGGCAAACTAACCACATATGTTCTAACATTCCTTTCTGGTATCTCTCTATTAATTTTATGTAGTTTGGTAAGACATAAGTGCCACCTATGGACCACTTTTAACATCATTTCTTTAGATTGTGCTGATACTGATTTGTATGGTTGAGTATTCCATATTTTTTTCCAAATATTTTCTGGTATGTTAATGTTTCAATTTGTTTCTCAAACTATCTTTGGTCCTGTGCTGCTACCATATTGTTTGTCCAGAATGCTTTTATAAATTAATGAAATTATAGAAGAATTTGGAGCTGTAGCAGGTCTTAAAATAAACTATCAAAAAACAAAATTCTTGACCAAAAATATAAAGAAAGAAGACATTAAAAAACTGATAATGAAAACTAACTTTGAGGAGGTACAAAAAGTGAAATATCTAGAAGTGATTATTACAAAAACAAAAAAACAAAAAAAGAGAAAAGAAACACAAGCAATTTGATGAAAGAAAATTATCTCACAACACAGAAGGAAATACAGAGAGACTTGGAGGAATGGAATAAGCTACAAATCTCAATGATGGGAAGAATCTCGATAATAAAGATGATGATCCTACCAAAACCGCTATTTTTGTTTCAAAATTCACCAATTTTATTAAATTATAAATACTTCAAGGACTTGGACAGCCTGACTTCAAAATTTATATGGAAGGCCAAGAAACCAAGAATAAAACTTAGAATATTGCAAGATTTAAAAGAGAGAGGTGGCTCAGGATTGCCTAACTGGCTATTATATTATAAGGCATGTGCTATGGTCTGGATAAAAGAATGGATAACATTAGAAAATCAAAGATTATTGAAATTGGAAGGTCATGATTTAAAAATGGGTTGGCATGCATATGTGTTGTATGGGAAATTTAAAGAACAGTCACATTTTGCAGAACATATTCTCAGGAAGGCGCTGTGCTTAGTATGGCAAAAATTTCAAATGCAAACCTATAAGAAAATTCCAATATGGGTAGCACCAATAGAGGCATTTACATTGAAAGTATTGAATCAGAAGGGAACATTACTCACGTATAAAGACTTGTTAACTAAATATCAAAATATGAAAGACAAACAAGACCTAGGGAAATTGGGTCTAGCTACAGATTGGTGGTCAATGCGGAAACGAGAATCAAGATATAAAATGGACAAAAACATGGGCTTTTTTGAGGGGAAAGTTCAGGTGGATGAACTATGGATCTATACTAATGAGAAAATAATAAAACAAATGTATACATATCTATTAGAGTATGATTTAGAGGATGAGAGGGTGAGAGGTGATGGTAAAATGGGCACAAAACTTTGGATATAATATCAATATTGATGAATGGACCAAAATGTGGAAAGATAATTATAAAATGATCAAGCCAGTCAATCTTAGAGAAAATACCCTTAAAATGTTTCATAGGTGGCATTTTACTCCGGTAAGATTGGCAAAAATGTCAGAAAAAAAATCAGTAATGTTTGTTGGAAATGTAAAAAAAATCCAGAGACTTATTATCATATATGGTGGTCATGTGAAAAAGCAAAAAAAAAAAAAAAAAAAAAAAAAAAAAATTGGTCACAGGTTTGGGAAATGTCACAAGAGATTGTTCAGCAAAAATTAAGTTTTAAACCTGAAATATTATTGAATATAATGCCAGAAATTATTGATAAGAAAACAAAATATAGCCTATTGTATATATTTACTGCAGCTAGGTTACTCTGGGCCCAAAAATGGAAGAACGGAGAGACGTCAACGATGGATGAGCTATTAAAGAAGCTATTGGACATTTCAGAACTACATACGCTTTCAGAGACACTACAGGATCAACCAAGATACTTTGTAAAGGAAAGCTGGAAGCTGATATATAATTGGGCCCAGAAAAAGACAGGAACTCAGGGGAAGAATTACTGTAGTTTATAGTGAATCAGTGCTCACTGGAATCCTTTGATGATATTTAGATGACCAGATGACAGTGAAATCTCTGATCTATAGGGATAGTATGGATGTTAGTCTTGATGTTTCTTGTTATTATTGTTAGATTTTTAGTGTTTTTTGTTTTGTATGTTGGGTATGTATGAATAAAAATAAATTAATTAATGAAATTAGTCCTTTTTTTCTTTTATTATTCCGATTTATACAGTAATTTTCTAGCTCTGTTAATGGTCTATTAGATCCTGACTTCTTATAGAGTTGAATTGCAACATTTCTTATCTGAACTAATGGAAACCAGTTAGTTGCTATTTCTGTAGTTTTTTATCACAAACTTCAGACTGTGGACATTATTGCAGAGAGAAAGAACGTAATATTAAATTCCCACACTGCAAGGCAATGACTTAAAAAAAAACCTTTAAAAGAATGTTTCAGCTTTTTGAGCCCCTGAAGTGCCAAAGCAATATCTGGCCCTATAGAGAGCATTGACATGATTTGAGTGCTGCTTCAGGCTTTCTTGTTTCATTTTGACTTGGTTTGGCAAGTGGCAAATAGCCTTACTTTACTTTGGTTTCTGAATAATTTCCACATTTCAAGCACATATCTACTTCAAATTAAGGTGACTAAGCTTCAGGCTTTGGCCCCAAGATTTGGGTTTTGGGGTTCATTCTGTGGGTCTTAAGAACTGGCCCTTAAACCTCAGGGAAAGGGGTACCATCCCGGCAACCTTAGAAGACACTCTTTAGAAACTGTAAATGTTCCCCTGTCCTTTTCATCAGTCTGCATGTTTTAGCACTGCTGTTGCTGGAATTCACATGCTGGCAACTTTTTTTATTTTATTTTTTGTTTTTTTATTTGCTTTGCTTTTTCTGCAGTCCTCCTAGATGAAAGATCCCAGTGTGGTATTAGAGAACAAGGCCCCTTGTCCTTTTAGCCCTATGCTTTCTTCCCACTGTGAATTGTAGCTTTCAGCTTGCAAAGCTTTCTCCAGAGACTTTAGGAGGTTGACCCTTGGCAGCACTAGACTGGCCTTCAAATTAGTCATTCTGTCTCTACATTTTTAATCTATCACATACCCAGAGAGACACGCACCATTTTGCAACTGGCTGCATATGACGTCACAAGAGCACAGCTCTACTACACCACAACTGCCCACCCCATGCCTCAGATATCATCTCTTCTTATCAATCCTTAACTTTTTAATCTCCATTACAAAATGTATTCATAATGACAATCCAATTTTCCTTAAATCATAATACTTATTTTTATCACTTGTTTCAGTATTTTAAAATTCTCATCTTTCACTCTTTCTAGATTAGCTGAGATATTTTTACCCAAATGCTTGATAGATTTTTGAATATTAACATTGATTTGGATTCCAGCATTGAGCAGGGACTTGATGGCTTTATAGGCTCCTTCCAACTCAATTATTCTGTGATTCTATGATTCTATAAGCCAATTTATCTGTAAGCCAGTTATTTCTTCAAATTATTTCAGATATATGGTTGCTGTAGGTTTTTCGGGCTGTCTGGCCGTGTTCTTGAGGTTTTTCTTCCTAACGTTTCGCCAGTCTCTGTGACCGGCGTCTTCAGAGGACAGGAGTCAGAACTCTGTCTGTGCTCTGGAGAGTAGGTGATACCCTTATAGGCCACTAATATATATTATATCTAATCCACAGCTACCTCAGCTGTGACTTTAAAACAACAGCTCTAATGAAGCATGCATCTTTCCTGACTTACAACTTAGAAAGATATGCCTGGCAAAATCTATCTTGCCAAGAACTTTTAGACTTTACATCTAAGAGCGACTTTCCTGGCAAAATCCATCTTGCTGTGAACTTTTGGACTTTTAAGTTCTTCACACTGGTACACGTCTGATGAAGTGGATGGTCCAGATCTATGAAAGCTCACGGACTGTATGATGGTTTTCTTAGTGGTCTTATAAAGGTATTGCTTACTCTTGCACTTGTATTTTTTAATGACCACACAGCTCCCTTTTATTTCTATTGTTAATAAAGTATCATCAGCAAATGAACAAATTTTAACTCTCTCTCTAATAACTATACCTGAAATCTCTTTATCTTCTTTAATAATATCCACAAATACTTCTATAATTAAAATGAACAATACTGGCGAAAGGGGTCATCCTTGTCTTGTACCTTGGCCTAGAACTAGATGTTCTGTTATCCCACAATTATATTCAGGTAATGTTCTGTGGCATTACCTGAATATAATTGTTCTATTATTCCTTTAAAAGATTTACCAAAACCTAGTACTTTAATTATAACTTTTAATCTTAGCCATTCAACATAATCAAACACCTTAAATGTTTAATTATTCCATTTGTTACATTCAACACTCTCCTAGTCAGAGTTGCCATTTGATTTCCTGGCATAAAACCATTTTGATCTTCTTTAATACATTTAGTAATAGAATTTTTCATTCTCTTTGATAATATTACCATAAACATTGTAGCATTTTGATTTATTAAAGAAATAGGTCTATAAGCTTTAGAATCAGTAGGATCTTCATTCATTTTTAGGATTAATATAATTATCAATTGCTTCCAAGATGATGGAAACTTTTCTTCCTCCATTATTCTATTGAAAATGGACTTTAATTTAGGTACCAGAAGTTTACTGAAAATTAACCATACTTTGGTCCCAACCCATTCATTCCTGGTGTCTTCCTTACTTTTAATTTATTAATTATTTCTTCAACCTCTTCTTCACTTAATGGCTTCTCCATTTTATCTCTATGCATTTCTTGAAGTCTATTCCTCACATTTTTCTCAATATATCCCCTTATTCTTCCTGGAGATAGCTTCTTCACAGTATATAATTTTTGGCAAATCTCTTTGAAGGCCTCTAATTTCTCTCTCATCAGATTGCACATTATATTCCTATTGTTTTAAATTGGTTGAATAAGGTTATTAGTTTTATTTATTTATTTTTTACTTGTGTAGCTCTGACCAATATTCTTGAGTTGTTCTTTCTAAACTCAAAATAATCTCTTTTCAAATATATTAAATATCTCTGAATTTTCTCCATTTCAATATTCTCCAATTCTTTCCTTTTTGCCAGTATTTCTGCTCAACGTCTTTATCTTTATCTATGATATATTTTCTTTCCAGCAACCCTATTTCATCCCCTACTTTTTAAATATGTTTTTCTCAGTCTCTCTTAAGATTATATGATTCCCTGATATTAATTCCTCTAAGTTTCTCTTTCATAGTGGCCCATATATTACTCTGGCTGCAACCTTCCCTGTCACTAATTTCTCATATTTCCATTATTGCGTATTCAAAATTTCCCTTCTTCCCTCCTGACTTCCTCTTCTGTTGTTTCAGCGTTCACTCTGACACTGAGAAACTTTCTCAGAGAGAGGGAATGCTCATCCAATATTTTCACCCCTTTCTTAACAGCTGCTAATAAACTGCATCTCTCCCTCTTTCAAAATGTCGGTAGTACTCACAATTTCTCAGCTATATATAAGAGAATATTTATTAATCCTTTTTCAGAGATTGGGAGCCTCCTGGCTCAGTTGGTGGTTGTATTCAGACTGCAAGCGAAACCTCTGTTTCATGGTGTTTTGATAAGAAATGTATTGCCAGAAGCAGAGAAGCTTGCAAATTTATGAAAGTGGATTATGAAAAAGCAGTGATAAATCTTTTTTGCCTCTTGTAAACAGCATCTAGTAAATCATGAGATCCATGTTTTCAGCATCATATATCCTTATTGTTCTTGCAGAGTGTGGTGTTCCATGCTTAGACCCCTCAAGTGATCTTAAAAACATGAGAAGAGCCCTACTGGATGAAACCAAGGGCCTCTCTAGTCCAGCATCCTGTTTACCCAGTAGCTAACCAGTCATCTCTGGGAAGTCCACAAAGAGGACATGACTGTAACAGCACATTCCCAGTTATTCTCCCTATCCACTAGCCTAAAGGACCTACAGTGCTTCTGGTATTGGTAGGACTATAGATCCATCATGACTAGTGGCTACTGTAAGGCTCATCTTTCATGAATTCCCATTCTGAAGTGAGGAATAGCTTGTGTCCCCTACTTTTTGACAGGTTTAAAGTGTTTAGGGCAGTTTTTAGGAGGAAAACAGATATCTCTGAAGTGACTGAGTTCATTTAAAAAGAAGATATGTTTCTATTTCTTATTTGGTAGCCAAACAATTTCCTTAAAATAAATAAATTACACCAGCTGTAGGCTTAATACATCGAAAGGACCACAGTTGCTGCTACTAACATAAACAATAGTCACCCTACATTTATCATCACCTAGCAATTGACAATTAGTCACACTTCTGATACATGGTGTTGAGTCTGATTGTAGTTGTTCAAAAGTGTGAAGAAGATATGTAGTTGATCCAAATCAACAGACAATGTAATATACTGGAAATGGTCTTGCAAACTAATTGGCAGTATAACACAATTTCTTATCACTTTTTCCTTGTTGGTAATACAACGCTTCCCATTTTACATCCATTACAAAATCCTGGAACTATTTATTTGGTTTGATTGTTCACCATTCCCCTAGAAGCTGCTTTAATTCAGCATTTCCTCACCATCACTTTGGTGGCCATGATGGTGAACTTTGATGCCTCTTCGCATTCAACAAGCAAGGTGTGTGTGTTTGTGTGAACCTGTGTTCATCTGTTTAATTCAAAACTGGTGATGTCTGAATCCTACATATGCTGAATTTCTTTCAGGTGATCGACTTCCATTTGGTAGTGAAACTGCCTACATAAAGGAAGTGGAGAAGGTAATTTAAAATTACTCCTAGTACTCAGTGGGTTAAAGCAACTATTTTGCTTTTCAAAGGGAATACTAATGACATAATTACAAAGATGATTTGGACAGCAAGTTCTTTTGTTCTGCATCTAAAGGAAGCCTCATGATTTTAAGCTGTTTGTAATCCTAGTGACTTCAAATGAATTAAAATATCTTAAACGGAAGCTCTTCAACCAAACTGAATGGCAGATCAGGCTATAAGCTACCTGCTTTCTTATGTCTGGGCAGAAATCACAATCCAGTTGAAGAAGAGTTCCAAATGTCAAAGACTGGAAGTCAAAAGAGGTTGAAATATGGTTGAGTACATATTTTAAACTGCTCCGCAATTTTTTTCCTTTGCAAAGATTTCAATAAAGCCCAACAGCTGACCTTTCTGACACCATGTTTATTAAGAGTCTGATGAATCCTTCATTATAAGCAGATTCTGTGCCTTTCTGCTGAATGTAGCATTGTAGAATATTTGAGCATAGAGTGACTATGACAGTCAATGAATATGCATTGAGTAGAAGACTTTATTCAAGAGATATATTCAACAAAGACGAAACAGGAACCAAATCTTACAAAGGCAGTGACAGCCACTACAGAAGGGTCATTAGATATAAGACGTTGGTGGGGAGGGGGTGGGAGAGGACACCTGGTGGCTTTCAGAATGGGCAGCTACTGCTGCTGGTCCTAGACATCCGAGCCTGCAGTGAGGGATGATGGGATTTTCAGCCCAAGAACAACTCCAGCCCTGATATAATCAAAGAGTAAATCTTTATTCTAACATCAGCAAATTGACGTTTAACTAAAAGTTGTGATGTGCAAATTAGTTCAGATAAATTCTTTTAAATTAGAAACACTTGGTTAAATGACAACATAGTGCATAGTGTTTAAGCATTTGGATACAGAAAGACCAATAGAATTAATAGAGTTATGAATAATTATTATTGTTATATCATCCTTGAAAGCAGGTGCTGAAGATGATAAATCAGATTTCTGCCCTCCCTCCCTCCAGCGGACAACTAGATAAAGCTAGAATCTTCAGAACAACCGGTTTACATTTCTAGTTTAGATCTGAGACAAGAATATGTTCAGACAACTAGCTTCCTTTCCATGCATGATGGCGTTTAAGTTGCTCTGTTGTGGGATTCATGTAGAATGTGATGAATGGCTCCATTGTGCAATGTGCTTGTGTTCCTTCAAGAAGCAAAATGGAAAGTAACACACACACACCAACTTAAGAGGTGGATGATGCTTTTGTTGGCTGCTGCTTGCAGAAGCAGGATGGAATCAATGGCTGCCATGTTGGAATGGCTGGGTGTCTCCTTCCCAGGGGAGATCAGAATTTTTGTGGGCTTCCCCACCCCCGGCCAATCAAGATGGTCAGAGATTGGTGCTGTCTCCACAGACAGGCCTGAATGGAGGTGTTTTCTTTCTAGTCTGCCTGTGAGATATAAAAAGGCTTACCAAGCCTGGAGCAGCCATTCAGCTTCAGAGCTTTTCCCACTCACTTTACCTTGGGTTGTTTGTAAGCTAGTATATGGGAAATGTTCAATTGTAGCAACAGTTTTTTTTCATTTGTTCCAACTTTGTTGGAGGAAGTTTTGAAGTATGAGAACAGATGCAGGCAAAGAGGGTAGAGACTGGCAGGTGCTTGACCATCCCTGATAATTCCCCTTCAGGAGATGGGGCAGAAAGATACTCCATGGGCTCAGCTCACAAGACTGCACATTCCACTCCATGGTGTAGCAAGTGGGGCCACACCATGGTGAATGCCCACATGGTTATCCCCTGTTCCAGTCACCTATGTTCTCAGTCAGTTGGCAGGTGCCTGATGGAGATCTATCCTCAATGCTAACTCCAAGACCATTGACAACTGTAACCAATAAAGTTGTAGCCTGCTTACTTCTAATAGTAAATGTGTGTGGTTCTTCCCATAGCCCACCTCAGTTGACAATTAAAAACACTAGATATTTTATGTTACTTAAACAGAACAATAAAACCATATTTTAAGAAAAATAATGCTTATTCAACACAGGCCAAAATCCTATAGGGATTTTATGTGTGCGCAAGAGGAATCATGTAAATTTCTGTGGCTAATTGCAGCTAATTGACAAGGTGCCTGTATATGACTGGCATGTACCCAGAACTCCTCAGTTCGATACAGCATGATGCTGGCCTGGTGTCCTCCAAGTGTTGCCTATTAGCACCTATCCAAGTCAAATGACCATAATGGGTGTTTGGGGGTAGAGAAGCCTGGGATCCTGTCTGACCTTCAGACTGTCTGATGTCTATTTCTTGGTCTTCATCTATTCCTAGACTGATAATCTTAGGGTCTGCCTATCAGTCTCCTTTCCCCCTTTGTCTCTCTTTCTGACTGTCAAAGGAGCAAACATGGTCTCTAAGGCACTTGTCTATCTAGTTAGAATTAGGCTTTTCTATCTTGAATGTCATTTTCTTAATAAAGGCTAGTTGTTTGTTTTAACTGCTACTTTCTGTTTTATCATGTCTGTTTTATCATGCCAGAATGTCTACATGGCACTTACTATGCCACAGAGAGAAACCTTAACAGAATTTTTCTCTCTCAACTTGCGAACATTCACAACACAATTTACATGATTGCTCCTATGTCTGTGTAAAACCCGAACTCTGCTTGCATTCTTTGGAATAGCATCATAACATTTATTTGAGGAATAAATAGCAAGATACTGTATGGAACCATAAAGATAAATTACCCTGTTTTCAGTTTTCCTTTTCTTCCTTGCGCTTGATTGGTCCGAAAACAACCTCCACCTTCTCCTGAGGTTCACGCACATCCCTCTTTCTTCTAGCTAAACATCCCTGGTAGCATCGGGAGGAGGAGTCATCTGCCCGGCACACTACCAGCTTGCACTGCAGATAAACTTCATTGTGTTGGTCAAGAAACTTAAAAGCGTTAAACTGGAAGCGAGTTTCATTTTTCCTTGGTGAATATAGACTTTGGTAGGTAGAGTCTCGTTTACATCTGAAAAAAAAATCAATCATAGTTCTTCCATGTTTATTTAGAGGATGGGAACAAACTCTGATACCTGGGAGCTTGCTGTTAGAGAGAGAACATTTAAAACCACCCCTGGTTTGTGAAAGTAGTAGGAAATGAATAGAATTAATTGGGCATCTGGGCAAAGGGGAAGGCTGCTGGAGATCTCTTTCTCTCTTATATATATGTGTGTGTGTGTGTATATGTATATACACACACACACACACAGCTCCTGTGCAGAAATGTTTTCTGTTACCTTGAGAGTCCAAATAGCTGTTCTGACATTTATCCAACTCCCCCACCCCACCCAAACACTTTTCTTGCCTCCTGGCACTCCGTAGTTCTTGGACGTATTTCTTTGGCTTTTAATGAACTCTGCACTTGATGGCTTCTGTAATTAGATTTGCAGACTAAAGAAAGTGTTGGAGAGGGTGATCTCTGATTGCTAGAGAAACAGTTTGGACTCTTCCATCCATTCTTGCTTTCAGAGTACGCATACAAAATTTGATTTCCCACAGATCTGAGGGCTTAGAGGGGTAGCAACCAGCCAGCCTCCATCTCAGGGTAGTATGCCTTCCCACAGAGAAGCAGAATCTCAGGACAGACAGGAGAGGCTGCCAGGTTTCATGCCCATCCTTTTCACTGAAGTCTGAAGTAAAAAGCAAAGAAAGCTCCTTCTGGCTCAGAAATTAGGCTCCTCCTGGTGGACAATGCACTGAAGTTTGTGCGACTTTAGAATGAAGACTGAAATCCACCAGAAGGTAATCCTGAGAAATTCCAACATCAAACAAGGGATAACTGCAGACAGCTCAAGAAAGGAGACTCTTGGGCAGTGGGGTGGGCAGTACATCAACAAAATCCTTACAAAGAGCACATTTGGGAGAATCGGAGGACAAAAAGTGCCATCCTGTCTAAGAAAAGAGATCTGCTGCCTTCTCCTTCCCTAGAGAACGTCTACCTGGGAAACTTCCTCACCCCTTCTGTTGTGAGTCAGCTGTTCTGCTGTCAGCAGTCATTATCTATCCCTACCCTTGAACCACTTCTGGTCCTATGACAGGAGATATAAGCTGAGTTGCTGAGGAGGTGGGCCTGCTGTTGATGGAAGCGCCACCAAAGATGTGCATGTGTGTCAATTTGGGGGGGGGTCATGTAGGGAGAAATGAAAGTGAAGGCCAGATTCCATGTTTAAGGGGAAGAGAGGAAGGGAACTGCCTCATGCTTGATCTATTGGGTCACAAAGATATGTTGGGAGAGCGGAAACATGAGGGAGGTGCAGGAGCTCCTGTTAAAAATATGGTGGTGAAGATGTGGTAGGAAAACCCTACAAGGTGGTTACAGGGAGCAGGGGGGCAGGCTATTCCTGGTGACAGGTGCTGTCTCTATCCTCTGCCTGTTGTCTGGGAAACGACAAGTTAATAGTGAGTCTGGGGCCATCAGGCACTAAACAGAAGTTGGACACTGTCACAGGATACCTGTAATGGCTATCAACACAAGGCCTCTCATAATACAACCCATTCTGTCTAGCAGGCCATAACTCTCCTCTTCCTTCTTCTGCTTTTGTATGAGAATCTTTGGTTAAAGTGAAACAACGTCTTTGACAGTGGGGAATTTTAACCTACAAGAAGTCTTTGTCATCCTATAATTCCTGCTCGATGTAATGAAATATGATGTGAAAAGGGAATCAAGCTGTCATTTTTCTGTGTTAGTCAGAGAGAACAGCAACTCCTCATTTGCACATGGCCTAAAACTGACATGGAAGGAAATCCATCACCAGGTCTATCCTTTGTCTTGTAGTTGGCAATTGTTCTCTTATGCATATCGAACAGAAGGTAAACTAAATTGTTTTAAAAGGTCATAATCTAAACTATACTTACCCATTTCGGATTAAGTCATAGGTCAAATCAATGAAGTTATCAGCATATGGAGATGCTACACAAGTGTCCATAAACACTACCAGATTTGAGTCAGCACTGTGGAGAGTAGCTTTAGCATATAAATTCTGATTAAGCGCAACAAAATACGGAGACCCATAGACTGGAGTGGTGAAAGACGGTGATTCATAGAATGAAAGAGTCATGTTGTAATGGGCATATTGTCTCTCAATAATGTCAACTGCGTCTTTGGCAAGAAACGCTGTCTCCACGACTGTGTTCCCATTCATTTCACACATAACACGTAACTGAAAGTTTCTCTTCCTCGTAATGATATAACCTGAGACAAGTGTCTTGATGATGTTTGAGTATATTATTATGTTATTTTTCTTTTGCTAAAGGGTAATAAAACCCAAACAAAAATCATGTCAATAATATAAGTAACTCAGCTCTTGCCACATAAAACATTCACTGTACAGTGGTGCCTCGCTAGACGATTGCCTCGTTAAACGACGAATCCGCTAGACGATGAGGTTTTGCGATCGCTGTTGCGCTTCGCAAAACGATTTCCTATGGGCGCTTTTCGCTGGACGATGTTTGGGGGCCTCTCCCGTGACCCCCCCTTTCAGAAGCCTCCCGGGGCGCAGGGGAAAAGCGGAATTTTTTTATTTCCAGCTTTCCCCCCTGAATTTTCAGGGCAGAGAAAGCCTCTTTTTAGCCCGCCCATCAGCTGTTCGTCGGGAGAGGGGAGGGGGAAGGAGGGGAGAAGAGGACAAAATGGCTGCCGGGGCTTCTTCAGCAGGTAAACATGCAGTGGAAAAGCACCTGGCAAGCCTCTGAAAGCAGCGCTTTGCTGTGGAGGTGGTGTGGGGGGGGTGGCAGGCCTGCCCCTGCCACCCCACCCCCACCCCACCCCCACCCACTCACCTCTTGGCAAAGCCCCGCTTCCAGAAGCCTCTGGGGTGCTTTTCCACTGCCTGTGCCGCAAAAGCCTCAGAAGCCTCCTATCAGCTGTTGGTCGGGAGAGGGGAGGGGGGAAGGAGCGGAGAAGAGCACAAAATGGCTGCCGGCTGCCTGCTGCCTGCCGGCTTTTAGCTGTTTGGTGCTCTTTTCTGGATGTTTCGCTGCTACCAGGCACTATGAGAAGCCGGGCTCAGTCTACAGTACCTGGTAAGTGACTTTCTTTTAATTTTTTTTTAAGTTTCTGTGCTTTTCTTTCCCATCGGAACGCATTAATTAAATTCCAATGCATTCCTATGGGAAATTTGGTTTCGCAAGACGATGTTTTCGCAGGACAGCGATTTGTCTGGAACGGATTAACATCGTCTTGCGAGGCACCACTGTATTTGATAATTTTAAAATATATTGCTATATTTCAGAGTTATAACAACTATTCAAAAGCCACCTTATCTAGTCTGGGTCTATTTTACTGTACTTCTGTTGAAAAAGACAGAAAATAAATCAGAATGAAAGCTGACATACCATTACAAAAATACAAAAGGAGAAGAAACTAATAACATAGAGAGATAAATATGTGGAAAGAATGCTACACCTCTTTAAGGTAAGCAAATAAAACACAACATTAACATTAATTTCAATATTATAACTACCATTCATGATAACTATATAATCTAGAATGCTATGATTGTCTCTAACAAACATTGAGTTGGTTTATTAAAAAAATAAATGAGTTTCATCATTAGAAAAGAGGGCATTTAAATACAAACAAATGGTTTACATCTGCAATTTTACAATGCAAAATGTTGAAACATTAAGTCTCTCTGAATTGGCATTATAAAGCTGAGAGCCAGTCTAGGCGTATATGTACCTTTGTGTGAGTTTGTGTGAGCTCCTTAGTGAAGCAAAATGGGCAGATTTGGCTCCAGGGAAAAGCTTAGGTTTTTTTAGCTGATCAAGTGATTTAAATATCTGAAATGAGGAAGGGGAGCAAGACCGCAGGGAGGGAGTACGTGAACAAAGAATTGGAAGAGAATAAGGGGAGCTGAGCTTTATTCGGTGACAGCTCTAGCATGCAATCTGAAGGCCTTTCTTGACTGGCTGTTTTGGTGCAGGCAGGATTGGGCTACAAAAGGTCAGCCAAGTCTGGGAAGCAGAGTGATGTGCCATTTTGTGTGCTTCTCCAGTCTGAATGGCAAATGATCCTTTGTAGCCCTATCCACTGTCAATCAAGCACTTTCCCTGAAAGTCTGCAGAGTACAGAGGAAGTGAAATTCCTTTTTTGGGGGGGAATGTCTGCTAGATGCAATAAATCGCATCATTTACATTTTAAAAAATATTATTTCCTTGTTTGTGTATTGCCAATCGAGAAACTGTCCATAGATGCAGTTTGAACTGGCAATACATAGATAGGCAAATAATTTAAGAAAAAAAATCAAATGAAGTGATTCATTCCATCAGTGAGTCTAGTAGACATTTAAAAAATAATTTTACTTCCCCTTACCCTCTGTAGTTGATCCGAGGAAGGGGTAAATTTTTGATACTTTTCGAAATACTGGAAATTGACACCGGCTCTAGTTTAGTCAGTTCCTAGCAACCACACTTGCTGGGAACAGACTAAACTGGAGCCCTTCGACCCATACTAAAACAGAAGAAACCCTTGACAGGGGTTCAAAAAGTACAGGTTGGAGGAAATTGATCCGCTTCAATGACATCCATGTGTGGACATTAAAAAAAAAAGAATGGGCCAACCCAACCCGTCAGCGCACCGAACAGTGGGATAAATGTCCATATGTTCAGTCACACTTTAAAGTTTCACAGTGAGCACACCCTTGATGCAAGAGGTCCGAAATTTGATACATTTATTCCTCTTTTGGGGGTCTATTGTGTGACCAGATTTAATTGATTAAAGCTGATGCTAGCATTCCTCATAACCACATTTCAGACAAGCTGGAGAGAGAGAATTTGTTTCCAAGTACTGATGCTCAGTATCTTTTCTGGATTAAGAGAAACCCAGGCTGAAATCTTGTGCAGCTCCATGGTGCAATGGGAATCATGACATCAGCAGTGCCATAATACTGCTGATTAAAGGCCTTTTGCCATTTCAAGGTGCACATGGATTGCACACAGTTCAGTAAAATTCCACACATCCCAAAATCACAAAAGGATTTGTGATTTTTAACCAGTAGCAATTGGTCACTTTTGATTATAACATTCCTGTTGCACAGGCAGATTCTACCCAACAGGATTTCAGCCACAGTGCTACATCTTTGTTGGCTCATCAATTGAACAAAACGCTTCTCCCATTTAAAAAAGATGATTATGTTATAAAGGATATAACGGTTGCTGCAACTATAAAATTCTCACCTGTTTTACTGTGCCACAGCCACTGAATGGTATATTGAAGATAACATAGTCTTCTGAAAACTGAGGTGCACATTCTGGATCTGAAGAATTCAGATACAGATCCCATTCCTTATAACCTAGCGACCGGACATAGGCTCTGCTGATGCGTGCAACCATGTACTCTCCAGAACATGAGAGTGCTGAATGATGATACATAGAAATGTTACAGCATGTAAAGCAAATATATTTCAATGTTAACACAATTTTAGTTCCTGAGTTGACTTGTGGTTCATTTTCAGTGGGTTAGAAAGGGTTTATGGTGCCTCTGTTGGTAGTCCATAAATAAACACTTCCTTTTGTTTAATGGTAAAACATGTCTGATTGATCAACACAGCAGGAAGCTAGCTGGAGTTTATGAGGAGGCTGTCAGGGAATTAAGACACCATATTGTTAGAATTTGAGGTATTAGGTGGGACAAGTCAGTTCCTGTGTTTCTTTTTAAGATGAAGGCTTGTAGATGCACCCAGACAGCCTAAAGCAGCAACATCAGGGTAGGTTCTCGGGGATCCCTCCCCCTTCCAGCTGGCATCTCTAATAAAGATGGTAATCTTCATGTAAATCCACAATCATCTGTGCAGGTAAGCTTGAAGTGTCCCATAGATGGCAATGAAAGTTATTCAACTAAGAAGAGATTAATTCAAATTGTCCATAACTCATCATTAAGCTGAATAGGTTTCAGATCAATCCTAACCAAGAACTAAAGGCTAGATCGTGACACAAAGTGCATGTAGTGAAAGTCGTGAAATTATCTCAGAGCAGAAATAGGACTGCATGTTTAAAGTTGTATCTAACAGATGTATTCAACCATGATTCATTATTCTGCATTGTCCCCCAGGTATCTTACTTGAATTCTTCCAAATATATATTTACAACTAAAACCCTAAATGGAGAAAACTGAACTTACATTTTGAAGGGCCTGATGGTGAATATGCAGGAAGAACTTCTAGAAAGGTAAGCATAACAAAAATGAGCAAACGTTTGCATCATATTTACAGTTTGACATTTTCGTGCTTTCTCTTTCTTTTATTTGTTAAAAGACAAAATGACTACATACAAACAAAAAGGATCAAATCTTCAAATGCCCCACAAAACTGGTTAGCCTACTCTTGTATTTTTGTACTTAAGATTGCATCATAGGTCACAGTTAGAGTAGGCTCATTTGAATCTATGTAACTTACAAAGGACTTGATTCACCAAATCCCTATTGATTCAATGGGACTCCTCTAGTACCATTTACTACATTAAGCAACCAGATTTTAGCCAATGTGTTCTAACTATTCCAAGAGGAAATATGAATCAAGATTCAAAACATACCCCTTTGCTCACCAACGATCTGATGAGGCAAAAACATGGGACAATTTTATTATGTCAGTGGGAATTGACACGTTGGCCAGGCTCCTACTGGCTATTTATGTTTCCACAAAGACAAATGTCTTAGTTGTGATTGCAAATTGCTACTCACTAGCAAAGTGCTTGTTGCATTCTGAAGCATGTTTTGTAACTTACAAGATTTTCCTCACACAAGCAGAAATTGCCAATAGCGTTCTGGCCATCTAGTTTGGAATTGAATGTCAGGTTTAACTTTTTACTTCATAAACCAGCAAGTCATACTTATAGGGAGAAACAATATCTTACCAGTTGTTTCAGTATGAGGTGGGGCATTAGTAGTTGGTTCTGTTAAAAAAGACCAAATGGTGCATAGTAAATAGTGTAATACTAATGATTCTAACAATTACCCATTCAGTAATGTGCTGCAAATATATCGGATTAAATTACAATAATGCAGTGCTAATCCTTTTATTTATCGGGACACTTATTATTAGATTAATCAAACATATTGTACATGGAACTGTCTTTGAAAATGACATGGAAGCTCCACCTAGCATAGAAATTGGCTGCCAGAATTATAAGTGCTGGTACAGACCACTGTGGAATAGTATATGTTGGTATTAGACATGGCGATGAATAAAAAAATGAATCACAATATTTGTCAGAAACTGCTGATTCGTGTAATATTCATCACTTTGTATTTGTCAATCCCTTAATTTGGGCCAGGGCCCAAAGAGCAAGCTAGGCTCCCGGAATGGCTGTTCTAGCAGCCTAGTTTGCTCACTCTGCCTATGGGCCTGCTAAACAGCTGTTTGGCGAGCCTGCTCTCTCTGTCCCCACAGCCCACCTGCTGCTTCCTTCCCACTGCCTCCCGTCACCTGCCTACCTTGTCCTGTCCCTGTTGCTGCCACTGTTGCCATCAGCAGAAAGGAAACTGCTGTTCCGGTGGGCTAGCCTGATCTCTCTACCTCTGTGGCTTCCAATCAACTGATTGGCACCCGTGGAAGCAGAGAGAGCTTGCCACCATGGTTTTACCCAGCTAGCCTGCTCTCTCTGCCTATGGGCTGGACTAGCTGGCTAGAATTTTGTGAGCAGAGTAGCCTGACCTCTCTGCCTCTGTGGGAGAGGGCCTATCAGCATGGTTCTACCCAGATAGCCTGCTCTCTCTGCCTATGGGCCGGGCTAGTCAGCCGGAATCGTGCGGGCAGGTTAGCCTGATCTCTCTGCCTCTGAAAGCGCCGATCAGTTGATTGGCGCCCACAGAGGCTGAGAGAGCAGGCTTGCCTGCCAGAACCACAACTTCAATTCCATTGCTGCCGCCGCTGCTGCCACCACCAGCAGGCCAGGGTAAGGAGGCAAAGGGGGGCAGTGAGAAGGGGATGGGGTGAGGGCCTGGCTGTCTAAAAACAAACAAACAAACAAACAGAACGAACTGATTCATGGTTCATCAGAAATTCCTGAGGAAATTTGTAGGTCAAGGGTCATCAACCTTGACGACTCATGAACCACAAGGATCTGCCATTTTGGTGGTTCATCCCCATCTCTAGTTGGTACAGATTCATAGAATAGTATCACATTGATTTGGAAGAGGCTTCACTAGCTGCCTCTGTTCTTCTGGGCCTATTTCAAAATGTTGGTGACTATCTGTAAAACATTTAAGTTCTCCACTGGAGGCCCTTATCTTGATCCCATTGCCATGTCAGGCACTTTGAGGACCTTTTCTGTGGCTGCTCTCAAGTTGTTGGCCCCTCCATTTTATCCTTCCATGGACCCTTGAAGACCCACATCTTCAGGAAGGTATTTAATAACTATAACCCCTTTTTAAATTGTAATGTATTATGTTTTAATATTCTTTTAATGTTGTGGGGTCCTCTCAATGAGAGAAAGGCAACCTACAAATGGTAATAACTAACTAACTAACTAAATACTTAGGAAACCCTGTCAAGGATCACCTTCAGTACTAATTGACTTAATAACACTTAAACATTTACTTTAATTATTGGGGGGGGGGGCTTGGGTTATTTAGCAATAATGAATTGCTTCAGGAAAGTTACTGTGAGGATATAGGTTTTGTAGTACTTGTTTTTTGGAGTTCCACAGGTGTTTGGGATCTCAGCCTGGGAGCCAGTTCTTGTTGTGACTTTCAGTGGAGACGAGTCAAGGCTACATCTCAAGACTGATAAACATTAAGTGCTATCCTAATTGCTTACCAGCCTGGGAACGGGGAAACTGGATGATGGAAAGTTACAAGTTGGGCGTGGACTTGCGAACAAAGGACTGTATGCTAATTGGATACCATCAAGAAGCAGAGACTTTGATTTAAGTTATAGAAAGGGGGGTTAGGTGTGTGTGAGTTGGAGAAGGAGGAGGTGACAGGTTTTACAGCCTTCATGGATTGGAGACTTAGCAATGGTGGTTTAGAATAGCATCGTAATTAAGTAGTAAAATCATTATACTCCAGTAAGTTAATCTTTTTATTGTTTTATGGGAAGGATGTACAGGAGCTCTCGTAATCCTTAGAAGCTTGGCATTTAACAGTACAATTTGAAATTTTTGTATTTCTTATGTTTTATAACTTTTTACTCTTTTAAAAATAAATATTTTATATTTTATCCAAGTGTAATTCTTGGGGGGAACAAGGGTTTGAGTGCCTGAAGAAAGTGCCTTAGCCACAAAGGCTATGTTTGCTATTTTTGTTCTTTGGGTGTCTGTGAGCCAGCTACAGCTGGCTGGTGGGAAGGAGCTAAGTGCCAGCCTGGGCAGGCCCCCTCAACAACAGCAGAAGGACTGTTATCGTTAAGGAAAACACCTGAGGCAAGGGAGAGTGGAGGCCCTGGGCCCTCCCCCAAGGAAACAGCTGTAGCCTGGGCCAAAGTAGAAATAGAGGGGAGTGAACAGGGAGAGGCTTCAGAACCGGACATCTGGGAAGATGCCTGGGAGTTCCTACCATGTTTGTCTGAAAAGGAGAGTGGTCTGCTGGGGGGGAAGAGATGCTGAAAAAAGCTTCCAGGAGGCTAATTTCCTTGGAAAACCATCTGATCAGCTGAAGGCCAGTATCTGTGCAGGGGAAGGCAGGTTAGAGGCTAAGGGAAGGAAAATTCCCAAAGACAGCTGGGACTGCATGGCCTTCCCCACCTGCAGGCTTCAATCTTAACTGCTTGAAATGCTAAGCCGGGGACTGGAAGGGAGTCCAGGTTTGCTAGCTGGGACTTTTCCTGTCAGCTATGCTGGGCTCCCTCAGGAGTGCTGTAACTCCCAAGGAACTGAGGGTCAGAAAACTGGATGTTCCCTCAGCCCTAAAAAGACTGAATTTGTGGAGGACTACCGTTCCCAACCTTGCTAGGTAGAGCTGAGACCTGATCCTGCAAAGGACTGCAGTAGCCTGTATTTCCTTCTTTCTTTTTATTTGTGTGCTGAGTCCAATAAAGTTAAGTAGCCACCCGAACTTGCTGTTTCACTATGGAGGCAGCAGCCGGGGCCGCTCACAGTGTCCTACCTGGTAAGGCTGGTGTGCAAGGCTTAAACTACACAGCCAAGAGTATTTTATCCCAGATAAGGAAAGAATTGGAAATCTAGTGTAAGAAGCTTCCCCATAGTTGCCCAGTCACAGACCTTCTAGGTCTCACCCAACCTAGGGAGAAAAGGGTGATGGAATATGGGAACTAGAAATGAAACCTTCCCCTACTGGAATACCATTTTTAAGGAGGTGCATTGCTTACAGTTACCTCCCAGCCTTTGATAAATAATAATAATTAAGAAATGCTGTTTATTTGCCAAACCCACCAATGGTTAAGAAACTTTCTAAAAAATGTCTTTGTTTCTAAAGACCAGAACAATGTGTGTTTTCTGCACTCACACAGTGGTCTGCCTCACAGGTGATTCTTCTTTCTTGTTACTTGTACAAGGGAGCATTCACTATTCCATTTTGTAAGCAGAAACCAGTGTTGTTATAAAGTTTCCGAGGTGGAGAAGGCTCCATGTTTGTGCATTTAAAAATCAGCAAGGAAGTAGAGCACATGGGCCATGGACACCAACGGAACAAAGTGCTTAGCATTTTACAACAGGATATTTTTTGAAAACCATCCCTATATCATATTTCCAAGGCAATTTACTAGAAAATCTCAATACAGTTAAAAGAATAACATTGCAAGCAAAAAGTCAAGAGGCCTTAGTATGTAGCAGGTTTAAAACATGCCCAAAGTCTGGCACAAGAAACATCTGAATAACCAACCTTTAGAGAAATAGCCATGAGCTGAAATGTTAGTGGGTCTAATGAGTGCCTAACTCAACATTTGGATGTAAATTGTATCTTCTCATCTTATTTGGTCCTACACCAGAAACGTATCTTCTAAAATTGCAACTCATTTCATTCATTTCATTGAAGTAATTTAGACAATGTAAAGATTATCTTCCAATCAAAAGAAGGGCCGCAATAGAAATGGCTATTGTATGTTAATACAACATTAACACAATACAACAGAGACCATAAATTAGCTAAAGCTACAAAAATAGATCACTCTTACCTTGTACAGAAGAGTAAAAAGCATCAAAACCGTGTCCCATGTAATTTGATTCTCTGTGCAGGAGAACTGTCATTGTGTTAGAACTTGATGTATAATTATAGCCAATATAGATGTCGGAGCACATTCTTCCAAGCACGAAAGGGGAATCCAGGCTTCCATCAAAAATCTGAATATATTCTTTCCTGCAGTCAAGACTGTGTGAAGATAGGTTCATTATGATTTGTGTCTTACTATGCCATAATTTTGCACATCAAATTTTCATGTTAAACCAGGGAAAAAAACCACTTCTGCTTCAGTGACACATATGCCATGGGATACGTGATTCAGTAGAACAGGGATGAATTCTCAATATGTTGGAGAGATTGGGTGGCTGGTTTACCTGGTGTGTGAAGCAACACACACATATCATGCCAATGCTAATTCACCAGCTCTGTGATGACTCTGTACAGTCGTTAATGAGATACTCAAACTGCTACTTTACTATCTGTCAAATATGTGTCAGATCTGCAAAGTTAACTAACTATATGATGATTCTCAAAGGCAACCAGATCCAGGAATCTGTGTTTGCACAAATTTCAAGGAAGGAAAGATAAACTGAAAAAGAGGGCTATTTTAGATTGTCTTAAGGATCTCCACAATAATTAGAAAATAATTGCAAAGTTTTATTATAGCAGGACCAGGGACGGAGAAAAATGATAGAAAAATCTGTCAACCCCTTATACTTACCTAATGTAAGAAATCTGAAGAACTATGTAATTCAAGGGGCTCACTTCAATTTTCCAGACACACTCTACCATGGTATTGTCCCCAAAATAATTTGGTCCAGAGATATATCCATTGGGAAGCGTGAGGTTCCCGCCACATTGTCTTCCTAGAAACCATGAATCAAAATTTCACGCATATAATGTTGAAATAACATTATGTACTGGTAAGGAAATCTAGCTTTGAAATCTGAAGCCATTTCAGCTTGTTCTCAGGCGGTCATCCTCCCCAACTGATACTAAAAACCATGGTAGAGAATCTGTAATTATCTTTCTAGCATGAACAACTATATTGTTTTATGCACAATTTGATTGTACAGCCATAGAAATAGAATTTTTCCACACAATTATTTAACAAATTACTGGATGCAAGTTTGTTTTTTGGCTTTGTGTTTTCAGTGGAAACAAGTGCTTCAGGTATATATGCTTTACTTTAGGTCAGCGAAACAGCTTCCACGTTTCTGGAATCATGGATTATATACAGAATTCGTAGTGGAATAACCTGTAACTTATCTCCTGAAGGAGAAGTATCTGAAGTGAAAAGTGAAGCAGTACATATGAACATAGAGAGTGCAAAATATACATGAGTCCATCTGCATCAATCTGACTGCACAATGAACTATCATTGGTAGTAGTCAGGTATTATTTCCACGAATGGTGCTCTCATGATTTGCTGCCCTCCCAGTTCCTCATGGTGTTGACATCAGTGAGGAACCACATGTTTAATTTAGATTCTTTCTCCAAAAAGCACTTTGAGTGTATTTTATGTCATTTTCAATAGAAATTGTTATATTCTGTACAGATATGTGTGAACATTAATCCTTGTAGGTGCTTTTCGTTATCAATCAAACACATAGCAGTTGGACACATAGTGTTTGAACAGCATTTTGTGACTCTTCCAGTTGTATGTACTGGATAATTCTTCTGGAAAACCTCCAGCAGGATGAACAGTCTCTGAGGGTAAGTACACATTGTCAGCAGGAGATGGGGCTTCTGTTATTATGACTGAAACATCTCAGAAGTGCTCATGAGCTTACAGAAAAGGCTGTTTCTACTGGAGCATCTTGTTTCAAGGCAAATTGTGCCAAGATTTGCTGACAAAGTGGCAGCAATGATAAAAACAACTGCCAGTAGACTTTAACACAAGGTATATGGTGAGCCAACATTTTGTGCACAATCAGTTTAGCACTTCTGGGAGGCTTCTTGGAGTGCTAATCAAATTGGAGGCAAGGCAAGACAAGGCCTTCATTCCTTATTTTAAAAGAAAATATTTTCTTTTTGTTATCAACACTACTGTGCTGCTAAATTGCTGTGGTGGGAGGGGGGAAGTGGAGCACAGAGACCCACAAAAATTCTATATGATCACCTCCCGGGAGCGTTCCAAGACTTGGCACTGGCGTATGGAGGTGCAAGCAGCATCTGATTACCAGGAATTTTACAAACCAAGATATTGCTGGGACTCTGTAAAAAGCAAAGTAGGTCCCATACCTGTGGATCTATTCTATGGGCTGCCCTTGAAGATGGTGTTTCAGCTGCACTGAATATAGAATATAGTAGCTAGAAAACTTGAAGAAGCTCGAGTTGCATTATTACTCTTATTCTGTATTGGTCACATTTTGTCCTATGCCATCAAGTTAGAGCTGACTTATAGTGGGCTTTCAAGGTAAGTGAGATATTTAAGGAATGAGTGGTTTTACCAGTTCTACTTCTCCAATGAGTTTCCATGGCTGAGCGGGGATTCGAACCCTGTTCTCCAGAGTCCTCATCCATGACACTATCCACTACGCTACACTGGGAATCCCCCATTAATTACATTGCCTGCCTATTGTTCTTGACCCTAAACATGCAACGTTCTCAGTAATGACCCTACACATTTTTAACTCCTCCCTAGTACTAAATATTATCAATAGACTATGCAATCAAGATATTCTTGATCAAAACTGCAGCCATTACATTGCTACAGAAAAATTTAAATTGATGCCACCAGCAATGGGGGTAGTGAGAGGGGGCCTAAGAAAACGGACTTCCATGAAAATCCATTATGTCAGAAAAGACAGAACAGCTGCACAAATGGTTGCCATATTTCTAGTCTGTAGTTGGAGTGGAAAAACTGCATTGCCTACAATGTTGATTCAATATTGCATTGCTTCTCTTCCATTTCCTTCTACACCACCTTAAGAACATTTATAATAATTAATTTCAACCACAAAAATCTGCATTCTTATAAGAAGACATGCTTTCAGATAAGCAGCCATTGTATTTTTGACATATCTTAGACAAAATATGAACAATACAAAAAGCAGAATATACTTTTGGAAGAAAACCCTGGTATCTTCATGTTATTTCTCCCTTCCTTACAAGGATGGAAGATCTACCTTGGATCAGGTCAAGGTCTATTTAGTTCAGATTCTGCTCTTATTGCAGTATTAAGATACATATATATTGGATAATATTTTATCAGAATGAAGCATAATATAATATGCTGATTTCATATTTAAAGAAATAGTAAAATTATTGGAAACCATTGTATGTTTTGAATCCAAATTACATATTTTGCATCCTTTATTTTTTGGAATTATACATGGCCTGTAACAGAAGGTTGCCATTTCTTGTTATGCTAACTCTTAAGTCACACATTTAATACAAAATTAGTAAACATGTAATCTCTAGCAATAAGTACAATTGTGACAAAAATAACTGCAGAACTAGTCCAGGAATCTCCAATATTCTTAAATAAATACAGAGTATTACTTTAGAATAGGGTGATACCCCAGTTCTTTGCAAATATCAGGTTGCTTATCTATGCTCCCAACTCTGGAAGGAATAATCATGTTTTATTGAATAAATGCATGACTTTATTAAGTCACCAATTTACTTCTAAGCATATTCATTAATTAATAGGAGATTACCCATTCGTTTATTTAGTTGTGGAACGGAAAAACAGAAAGCAGCAAACACATTTTCCAGTTGATACAAACTTCTGTGTCAGAGAATTGTCATTGTATTTGATGTTGATATATAATAATCAACTGGCAATTCTTAACAAGGAAACCACTTGAAATGCCAATCATCAGCTTACTGAAATTTAAAAATAAAGATTTAGAATGGATACTCACTTTCTCCATTTGTTGTAGGTTCTGGTGTTGTAGTTGCTGTTAGGAAAACCAAAATCTGTCAGATTTTGTGGAATCTATAAATATGTTGGTAAGACCCATCAAGTAAAAATAAAAATATACTACATGAACAAAATTTTTGTTATGTATTTATTTATTTCATTTTTATCCTACCTTTCTGCCCAATTCTCTTTCATTCAATGTGTAATATATGATATGGAAAAGGTATTTCTTTGACAGCTCTCCTGAGAAAGATATCATTTATTTTACAAGAAAAAACTATTGATTGGAGTAGATTTATCACCAATAAATTTTTAAACCGTAAGAAGCTTAAAAGAATAATTGAAAGAAATCTGCAGGAATCAGGAGCCTTACTTTCACCAGAAGATTTGCCAAAGATAGTAAGAAAAGAAAAGTGTCTGGCACCAAGAATACCACTTGGAACTTTTAGTGACCAGTTTTCAGACATTTGTAAATGAAAAATTCAGTATGCAAAATGAGTTGTGACTTCAGTTTCTGCATCTGCAACCAAAACTGGTCAGTTTACTTGAAATTTATACTAAGTTGCATGTGCTAAGCTAAATTTGCCCTTCTACCTAGTTGTAATATGCTAAATATATGTCTGCAGTACAGATTCTCCCGGAAGATTAATTGTATATTACAAACTAGGTCTTACTACAGGTTTACAGCCACAGCTAACCTTTGAGCTATATTGCGTGACTAAGAGGTAAAATCTGCAATAAACATAATTGTTTAAATCTTACACAGTAAATCTATATAATAACAAGAATAATGAAATGGTTATTCTCAGTTAAAATAATAGCATCAAATGTCAGTGATAGGTGTGTTGACTGCTGAAAATTAATTTATCTACTTACTATGGAAAGGTGTAGTAGTGGTGGTAGTAGCAGTAGCTGTTGGGGGAAAAAACATTTGTTGGATTTCATGGAATTCATAAATATTTAGGTGATATTCATGAGGTAAAATGAAAAACCAGTTACATGAACAAAGAGAAATTGCCTTAGCCTATGTGATTTACATGGCTGGACCCAAGCTTAGCTGCACTTAAACCCACTGAAATCAATAGTTCTACACAGGAGGAATGCAGAACGAGAAACAGAGGCAAGACAACAACACCAACAGCAACAATAATAATAACTTGAATTAATTGCCTTCAAGTTAATTCAGACTTATGGTGATCTGCTCCATGGTTTCCTTTATCCTATGACCAACATAAGGTGGGAAAACGTGTTCAAAAGTAACTATTAGGAAACAATGCTGTACATTGCAGTACAATGCAGTACAGATACAATGCAGTAGCACTGAAAGAAAACAAAAGACGACTTACTGGCATGAAATGAACTTTGCCCTTTATCCAACATTATCTAGGAAAGCGTGTTTAAATGGAACTACTAGGAAAGAATGGTGGTTATATTTAATTCTTAAATAACTGAATTCCATTAAATTTTAATAGAATCTATCCATACTTGGACTGCATTCTTGAAGTTAATAAAAAAATAAATGCCACATAAATTCTTAGTAAGGAGAGAACTAGCAAAAATGGTTATCCTGAATAAAAACAACTTCAGTATCTCAAAAACTGCCATGACAAGGTACAAAAAGAAAAGTGAAACATAAAAAAAGGAAAGACTTACTGGTGGGAGGTTCAGGAGGACCCAATGTGCTCAATGGAACAGCTGGTAAGAAAACATTTATTTTATTGAAAACTTTTGTTCTGATTCTGAGAAATAAATGTCTTTTAAGAATGTTTAACAATAATGATGACTCAAGGCACACACTTAACAATAATAACAACAATAACAATAACAATTTTAGAACTGCACTCATAGTGATGGGTAAAGATGACAGTTCTAGTGTTTGGGAAAGGACTCCTAGGAAGACGAAATCTGTTCAGGATATGGTAGGACTGGAAAATCTCTGGGCAGTTTTTGGGACTAAAACTCAGAATGAATGACATGTACTGTAAAATTGTTCCCCCCACTATATTCCAAAAACCTTTTAATAAAGGATGTTAAACCTTCTAAAGAGGTTTGTGCCTTTTTTTATTTTAATGACAAGGTAATATCATATAGAGAGGAATGTAAGAAGGAAGATGGATGAGAGATTTCCCTGAAGTCTGGTTTGATATGTCGAGATATGAACTAGGCCAGACCCTGTTTTTTTATCAGATCAGACAAAATTGGGTGTGCTCAGAATGCTCTGTCCTAAATGTATTCATATGTAGCAAAATATATTTCTTACATGGAGAGGTAAATACTGACTGTGGCAAAAAGCACGAGGAAACAATGGGGTAAGAGCAGAATGCAGGCAAGTCCCATTCCTCCTCTCATTATCCCATAACTTTGTTTTGACTTCAAAAACCTAATATGTACAATAGATGTTTCATGTGCATTAGAGAAGGATTGTTGCAGAAAGAAAAATGAAATGAAACCCCAAGATATGAATGAAAGCAATGAGTACTCAGTTTCCACTTAGACACCAATCAAAATGTGGGATGTAAAAAAACACTGATTACTCCATCAGTGCAGTTATATGTCAAGGAGAACTGGGCTTTAAAGGTATAGACAGACTTTGACCCTAATGTCAGCCACAGAAATGCTAATTCTTATTATGATTCCTAGTCAGAGAGAAAACGGATAATTTCAGCACTTGTTTCAATACATTGGTTGCTAGTATGCAAATCTCAGCACTGGATATGTGGCAAGAACTATACAGTTGTAAAGAAATGGCACGAAACATAGCTGAAAGCCATGTAATCTCCAGAAAACAACTATATATTACAAATTGCTGTTAAAGGAACATGGGATCTATTAGTATTCCAGACGTTCACCTTCTTGACTGAGCAATTATATGTAAAATTGAAGCTTATGTTTAGGTCCAGAAGACCAATCTCTCTCTCTCTCTCTCTCTCTCTCTCTCTCTCACTCACACACACACACACACACACACACACACACACACACACACAAATATATGTACAAACTGTGGGTGGTGAGGTAAGGTCCTGCTATGTCTTTTGATAATCAATAAGGGGGGTCACCATATCCCCTCAGCCGTTCAGGTTTTTAAGGCTAAAGGTGTTGCTCAAATGCTCTACAGGTGCCAATTGTTTGCTTTATCTGACCTACATCCTCTTGAGGTAGTTCAAACCAAATTTTTGAGATCTATTCTGACTGTACCCCCCTGTACACCTAATGTAGCCCTTCGTTTGGAGGCTGGCCTAATCGCCATAAGAGCACGTGCCAAAGTCCATATGTTTAATTACTGGCTAAAGCTTCTCTTCTCTTCAGAAGGCTTGGCACAGATGTTACTTTTTGACTCCTTTCAATCAGAATGGAAACTACAACTTACAAAAGAAATAAGGCAAATGGGTTTTTCCACTAACATTCTCTTGGCGATGGGGCATGTCAGTGCTAAAGCAGCACTCAAACAAAGAATCTGGGACATAGAACTTCAAGAGCATATGAGCCAGTCAGGCAAATACAGTGTTGTTACTAATAATGCCTTTACGACATCTTCATATTTGACGAGCACAATGTCAACAAAGACCAGAAGAGCCTTCACATTAGCGAGACTTAATGTTTTACCCTCTAAGCTCATGGAGGGAATATTTCAACATATACCTATCTTGGATTGCCTGTGTCCATGTAACGATGGCCAAGTGGAAACTGTAGGTCATGTCTTACTGTACTGTCTTTTCTGTAGAGATCTATGCACCAACCTCCTGAGCCCAATCATTCTCAGATATCCAGGGAGACCTGATGAATTTTACATCAAGCTACTTCTTTCCGATCAATACTCCCTTATTACATGCTCTGCAGCAAACTTTTGTGCAGCAGCAATGGCACAGCGCTCCCTTATAGTCTCCTGAGTTCACAGGTTGACTGGTTTTAGCATGAGGGTGGTTTATTGTCGAGCGTAGAGAAATGTTGTGGTCCCAACCGAAGGGAGGAAATGTTTACAAATCTTTACAAATATCTAGGAAGGACTCCCTATAACCCAAAGACCCTGTCCAAACCAGTTTGCCCTAGATGATCCAATGGTTCAAAGGATAGCTATAAAAATGCTGCATTTGATTCTCCCCATATTTTACAACCAGTACACAATTAATTATCTGTTGTACACTTTTTAAATTACATATTGTATATTTTAACCATATAATATGTTTTATGAACTGGCTGTACACTTTTTAAATTGCATTTTGTATATTTTATCCACATATGTTTTATGAATTGGTTGTATATTTTTAAACTCCATTTTGTATATTTTAGCCATAAATATGTTTTATGAGCTGGTCACCTGACCATAATAAATAAAATTCATAATTCATTCAACAAATGGTCTATTCTTATGGACAGGTGACCCATACTGTATAGTCTGGGCCAGAGAGGGAGACATTTCAGAGTCTCTTCCACTTGATTCCACCAGTGATCATAATTATCACCAACTGATTAAGTTCCTTAAATATTTCACACTGCAGTTCAGCTGTTTCATTGCAGGCTGTGAAGTTCATTCTGAAAACTTCTGCATACTCAGAACTAGGATTTAGCACTCTGTTATGGAGGTAGGTCAGATGACTTTTACCAGATGCTTCAGTTTGTATGCTAAGACCAGTTATTTCTTGATGAAGAAAAAGGACAGCAAGAAAAATTAACATTTCATGAACATTACATTACATTGTTAATTATGAATTGACTAAAATCAAAATGAGGTAATGAGATGGTAAGCGCTCCAATGCTGGAAGCATTCAAGAGAAAATTGTGCAATCATCTGTCAGATCTGCTTTGATTTGGATTCCTGCATTGACAAGTGGGTCAGATTGAAAATTGCAAATGCAAACTTACCATGGGTTGTTGTGACAGGTGGCGTGGGAGGCACTGTAATGCAAACTTACCATGGGTTGTTGTGACAGGTGGCGTGGGAGGCACTGTAAAAGCTGAGTAAAATAAGATTAAAAAAAATTTTTTTTTCAGGTAGCCTTAAACTAAAAAGCAAAATAAATTGCAGGTGAATAGTTAACATTGCACAAAAACAGTATAAACAGTATAAACCCCTCCGCACTATATCACAACTTAACAGGCATTAGGGACTTCAGGGAGTTTAGTTTTATAATACATTTGTAATAAAAGTATATAATTTCCTAAACTACATACAGCCTGAGGAAGATGGATTCTCATAGAAAGCTAGCTGTCTGTTGTTTGCTTGATATTTTTAGTGGCCTAATAAAGGTGTCACCTGCTCCTGCATTTGCATAGTTTTTTAATGTTGACAAGAAACAAAGGAGGCCTGGCTAGGATTTATTCCTGACAAACCAGGATGGATTAGAACTCCTGCATTACAATTCTGGCAGAGAACAAAACTAATATCACAATATTGGTACTCAGATTTATCCTACAAGCTGAAAAGTGAACAAAATATTAAACTATAGGAAGAATGAACATTTAAGTCCTGTGATTACCTCCTGTCTCATAATAGGCAAAAAACCCTTGGCCTTCTTGGGAAGACTCTCTGTGCAACAAAACTGACATTGTGCCTGAAGACGCAATGAATGTTGAGTCAGAACCACTGCATATTCTTCCAATTTTTGCTGATGTGTGTATCTCTCCATCAAAGATTTCAATATATTCATGACTGCAGTCTAGTCTATGAAGATAAATTTGAATATTTATTACTTAACACAGGTCAAAGACATAATTTCAAACAAGCGTTTGAGTTTACCATATTTTTTCATGTATAAGATGATACTTTTGTCTAAAATCTTTAGACTAAAAATTGAGGGTCATCTTATACACAGAAGTAAGCTGAGGAGAGAACAAAACAGCCCATACCTTGCCTCTGCAAAAAGGCTGCCTCTAGTCAGGAGGCTTAGCTTCCTACAGTCAGGAGACTTAGCTTCTTCAAATCACGAGCCTTTATGTAACTGATGTCAGCTGGTGATGTACAAACCAATTGAAATACACCTCGTTGGAGGTGGAGCTATAGGCAGTGCTCAATTTCAATAGGGATTCGTTCTGTCCTGGTGTTCTGAGCCCAGAGGCTGAATACTCAAAGCTAAGTTAAGATGTCTTAATTTTGGGTTAGAAGAATGGGGGGTGACTTATACATGGGGGCATCTTATACACAGAAAAAAATGGTAGTTTCTTTCTATTTAAAAGTTTTGAAGCATCACATGATGATCTTACTCCCACCTTACAATAGTAAAAAGTAATTTATTAAAATTTATCTCCTCTTCTACCGAATCTTTAAAAATATTAACTGAATTATAACATACATTCTAAGCTGCATAGCTTGTTTGTTCATTTGTTTGCTAGGTCATATTATCCTACAGAAACTCAAAACTCATAGGCCTAAATCATATAGCTATTCCCATATAGATTTAGACCAAACTCTTTGGGGGCATGAATATGGCCCCTGGACTCAGGAAACAGATCATCCTCTATACAAGATTGAATAGAAAAACAGCAGAATTGGGTGTTTATATGTACCATTCCTTCCAATATCACTACTAAGCAGGTTAGAAAATATATTGACTTCTTGTTACTATTATGAAGCAAAATATTTAAGAATGGTTGGAATTCAGAATGTCTCTCTGGTAGGATTACAATGGTTAGGACATGAGTTGTGTGTTGGTGTCTCTTTGCTTTCCTAATAAGGCAATGGAGTTATTAGTGAAAAAGCTGGATGTGATCTGATCCATTATGAGAAATCAGAGCTAATATACTAACTCTGGGTTGTCATATTGGCTGGTTTGACCTGGATTCTGGGACCATTGGTCTGGATTCCCCTTGTGTTTCTTAGAAGCCATTCCATTCCCCTCCCAATCCTTGCCTGTCCCACTTCCATAAATCACAAAGGGCCACTGTTTAGTCTCAGATTTTGTCCCTGAAAGCTCAGGAAAGAAGGCGTTGTTGGCCAGGCTCCCCTAGCCAGCAGGGGTAGCTACATCTTTAGGTTAATGAAGGCAGTTGTCTCAGGAAGAGGAGACAGGAAATGAGAAAACGGCCACTTCTCTATCTTTGCAGAAGCCCTGTCTCTCCAGAGAGCTCCCACTGTTCACACAGGTCTCCAGAGCCAACTGTTTCTGAATGCCTGATTCTGAGGAGCTGCCTCAGACAATAGGGAGGGTGACAGCTCGTGCTCCTCTTTCTTCTTCAGGAGGGGAGAAGGGAATGTCATTGTGTCCTTTCATTCTGCTGGTTTGCAAATGGAGCCTCTCTAATCTCTTTTGGACTGGCCAAACGCTTTGCTGGTAGGCACATGGGCATAAGCTCTGCCAGGTGGTGGACTCAGCTGTTGCTTCATCACCTTCTGTTACCACATTATCCTATTCTACGCTTCTTGCTGCCATGACATCAGGGGAAGTTGTACTTTGCTCCAGACTGCAAGCAGTCTGCCATTATTCAGAGTAAAGTGCAAGAAACTAGTACTGTGTTTGAACTGCAAATACCTTTATTTCTTCAGCAATTCTGCAAGTATTACAGATGCAAAGTTGTGAGGTATTAGTATTTGTGTATGCTTTGCAGAAACTGTAAGGGAGTAGAATTGAGCTGAAAATTAGCAGAAAACTCCTAAGAGCAAGAATGGCTCAGCAGGGGAATAAACTGCCTTTGGAAAAGAGAGGCTCTCCATCACCGAAGGCATTTAGGAAGAGGATGGATAGCCTTTTCTCAGGGACACACCCTACATTGTGGATTTGCCATAGAATAATTAAATGGACTGAATGAAGTTCTGTTTGACCAACTGAAAATCGACTTAATTTAATCATTCTGCTCCAACTATATGACTAAATCTGGATCCAACAGTGTGATCACATCACTGCTCTACTCAAAGTTTTGAACATGGATATCAAACAACCTTTTAAAATATATTTCCCAATGATGCATATTAATAATACCTATAGACCAAAAACAACAAAGATAGAAGAAGAAAGCTGAGAATCTGGAGAAGAAAAAGGAAAAGTATATAGGAAGCAAATAATAGAAAAACAGAAGAATGAAAAGAGGGAAGGAAATAATTTGGAAGTAGAAGCAGATCAAAAGGATCTCCCATTTCAAGTCAAATCTTTTAAAAATGCAAACCAGATGTTGGCCACAGAAAACAATAAATGGCATTCCACTGAAGAATACTTACTCCACGTAATCAATGCTTATCTTTATAGGAAGATGATTACTGGGCTGGATTTTCCAAAGACACTCCAAGATGTTTCTGTCTCCATCATAATATGTACCAGTAAATGAGCCCTCTGGATCTGAGAAAGTCTGGCCACAGCTATAGGCTTCAGGGGAAAAAATGTTTAAATATTATTAATGTATTCAAAAAGAAACAAACAGATCCAGATAGCAATCTTCTTTTTTTCATCCTGATCAAAAGGCTGATTCTCATAAGCACAGGACTGCTGTGTGTGTCAACGTGTTCATTCAGTCATCTCCTGCAGCCAATTTTTTATGACTTGGGTAATTATATGGTTCCTCCTTCTTTCTTGTGGTTTGTCTGATTAACCAGTAATCTGTGACATTGTGTGAAAGCCATAGTAGCCATGGGATGAAAGGAAAACATATTTAATTACTCAAATTGCTGCATGTAACATCTTCCTGTGGGAGAGGCTTTCGGTTGTACTCGAGGTGTAACTTATGCAACAGGATTAACAATTTGCTATAATTTTTATGGAGGAGAAAGGGTGGTACTTACCAGTTGTAGAAGGAACATCTTCAGCAGAATTTAGTAATAAAAAGAAGAAAGAAAAGAAAGGGAGAAAGCTTGTTAGGGAAATCCTGAAATATTGTAGCAAATGCAGTTTCACTGAAGTCTGCTCTACAAAGTTAACCTACAGAGAGTGTCAAACAGATCCAGATAGCAATCTTCCTTTTTCATCCTGATCAAAAGGCTGATTCTCATGAGCACAGGACTGCTGTGTGTCTCAACATCTTCATTCAGTCATCTCCTGCAGCCAATTTTTTATGACCTGCAAAACAGTTCACTAGCTCTGGGCAGATGACTGGCTCACCACAAGCAAAGGGCTGCCACAAGCAGAAAACAACAACAGTAGCCACTAGCCCAGTGAATACAGACTTAATTTTCAGGCTAGATACAGGTCAAGGAGATCCTTATCATTTGTATCAGATGGATAGCTTAACTGCAGAGCACTGTAAAGACTATATTAAAAGCTTTATTTCCATGATGAGAAACATGTAGCCCTTCATAACTTATGGGACCACAACTCCCATAAGCCCTAGCCAACACAGCCAATGGTGAGTGATGATGCCACACCATATGTTTTCTGTCCTTTCTTTATCTGAGCACCAAGGCATGGATAAAATCTGCTATCTTTTCATTTTGTCCCTGCTTATGCTACCTGCTGTCTGAGGATGAAATGAATCTCATCAATGCTGGAGGAGTAGATCCCTCTTGTTCTGCTTTTTAAGATGTTGAGAGACATTAATGTACAGACACTCTGCTCTGTCATCTTCTGAACTGCTTCAAATTACTTTCTAATTCCCCTGAATGAAATGGGTACTTGATTCAACTGTCTCCTCTTCCTTCCTTGGTGTATTATTACATTGTTGGACAACCATTAAATAATAATAATTCCTTTACTTGGCTAATTCTAAGTAAAATAACCAAGAGGAACAGCCAGCATGGTTTCTGTCATCATACATGGGAGAAGAATCACACTTGACAACAGTGATGACACTGCCTTATATCAGCAGTGAGTCTTTGAATATGATGGCCTGAACACAAAAGTTATGGTGTCAGTAAGATAGCCATGGAGACATGAACTAAAAGACATCTGGAAGCAATCAAATCATCCAGGAGAAAAATCCAGGATTTCTTGAAATAGGTAGATCCAGTGAAGCCAATAAAAGTTGTCATTAGCATCTTAAACTGTTACATGTTACTGAACATTTGCAAATTAGTCACTCCTAAATGCCTGAATTAGAAAATATTCTGTAATATTCTCATATCTAGAACTAGGCATTTATAGATGAGAAAGAATATTTGATCAGCTTAGAAATATCATCTTAGAAACACTTTTATCCTTCACCAATATTATTCAGAAAAGCCAAATGATTTGAATATGAACAGAATAAAATTACTGGGGAGAAAGGCTTGAAGGGGGCATGCAGTTTTTATGTTTGTTAAAGAGGGGGCATGAGTTAAAAAAAAGTTGAGAAACATTGTTCTAGGAGAATCTCTCTGTGTGTAGATATGTGTGTGTGTGTGTCTTTCCACGTATACGACTCCTCTTCTACATGATGGCTGACACTATTATCTATGCAAAATACTGGAGAAAAATACCAATGCCTATGGAACAAGGCTGCAATCAGATTGATTTTCTTTTTAATTGATGCCTTTGATCAAGTGCTGCAGTGTTAAGCAACTCTACAAGGAAGTAGAGTATTTAAAAATTTTATGAACTGATATGTGGATGAAAACATGTAAATAAAATTTTTTAAGGAAAGAAACAAAGTGCATAATGTGGTCATACTAACCACAGCACAATTAAAGAGCTATGTATATTATATGCCTCTGTATATAATCTTCCATAGAGAGGATTTGCTGAATAATAATGGGAGAATGTTTACCTCTGTATCTTTCTCACAAATAAAGGATCTAGCAACAGGACTGATGGGAACACATGCTGCACACAACCCCCAAGGTGAGTTTTGCAAACCCCAGTCTCCTCCCAGAATTCCCGATACCTTCCTTTTTATATATAAAGAGCCAATTTC
The DNA here is from genome assembly GCA_037013535.1 of Intellagama lesueurii. NCBI lineage: Eukaryota > Metazoa > Chordata > Lepidosauria > Squamata > Agamidae > Intellagama > Intellagama lesueurii. Next base: position 198,035,234 of record JBAJHW010000003.1, read on the forward strand.
CACTTTGCGGAGCCTCCAGGAGTAGGAGTTTTTCATTAAAATGTGTTGCAGATCAGCCCAGAAAAATATCAAATCTGTTAAGTGGACTATAAATCAACTCTATTGTTTATATTTTTCTTTTGTGTAGTGAGGATCTTGGAGATCATACTGGATCCCTCAGGCAGAAAACTGGACCTTTCATAACTGGCCACCTCTATCTGGTATCTAGCAATCTAGCAATCCAAGACTATTGGAGCTGTGGTAGAATGTTACCCCCTTCTTGGATGCACACCTTAAGATGGTGAGGGGGATAGAGTGTGTCAGTGAAGCTGAGAGCAATCAGGAGACCAGACTCCATTTGAGCCTGGACTCCCAGCAAGGTCACCCAAGGTGGAATCATCACAACTGAGACACCTGACTAAGATGCATCCACCCTCTTCAAGGCTGCTACTAGGCGGCGGCAGTAGCTGGTGGTAACACCAGGAAGGAGGCGACAATGATAAAACTCAAACTAACTTTTGTTAGTACTGCACAGAAGGCGGCATTGGTAAACCCCTGTTGAACATTCCTTACTATAAAACCCTATTATGAGAAAGTACAAAATGAAATAATGTAGTGTTAGAAGATTAGACTCAGCAGTCAGAAAGTAATCAATCAGTTACTGGGGAAGAGGGAAGGACAAGTATGAATAGTGCTATCTCTAAGGACACAACTTAGATTAAAGCCAAATGGACGTGTAGTGGCTGATATGCATAGAAATGAAAGGAGAATTCCATATTGCACAGCACATCCAATTGGAACATTGAAGGTGAGAAGTATGAATCAAGGTAAACTGGAAAACATAATGCAAGAAATGGAACATCATTCAAGTTTATGCTCTAACTAATGGTGCTGAAGAAGATGAAATTGAATGTTTTTATGCAAGCATCCAAGAGGAAATTGATTACAAACCAAAACAAGACATGCTTATATCATAAGTGACTGGAATGCAAGAGTAGGAAACAAAGCAGAATGTTGTTAGAATATTTAGCCTAGGGGAGAGGAATGAAGCAGGAGAATTAAGTCAGCATCTGTTTATTGCAAATACATGCTTAAAGCAACTGAACAGATGGCTGTACATGTGGACATTACTAGAGAGTCAATACACAAATCAAATAGACTATGTAATTGAAAGAAGGTGGAGAAGCTGTATTTTGCCAAAACAAGACCACGAACAGATTGTGAACTGTTAACATTAGAGTGATGCTTAAAAAGAACACTAAAAGAATAATTGTGCCAAAATATAATTTAAAGAACATTTCTGCTAAATATAAAGTCCACACAAGGAACAGATTTGCATTATGAAACTCAATTGACCATAAAGCAGAAAAACTCCTGATTGAAACCAAAGATATTAGGAAAGAAGGCAAGAGGACTATTTCTATAGTAAAAAGAAAAAGAAAAACCTAAATGAATGATAGAAGAAGTACTTAAAATTGTAAAGGACAGACAAGAAGCAAAAGTAAAAGGTGACAGAAATAGGGTCCTGAATGCAGTTTTTCAGCAACTGTCACATAGATACAAATAGGACTATTACAATAACCACTGCAAAGAAATACAGTAGAACAACATAAGGGTTAAAACAACAGATTTCTTCTAGAAGAACCCCAAAAATCACAGGGAAATTTAAACTGAGATTAGAAGTACTGATCGACCAAAAGAGAAGCACATTATCTGAGCAGGAGAAAATAAATAGAAGGTGGAAACGGTATACCAGACAGCTATACAGAAGGGAATGTATACAGAAGGGACTGTGTAGGATGGCAGACTTCTGTGAAAAGGAATCCTATGATGAAGAACCTGCAGTTCTAGAAAGTGAAGTGAAAGCTGCTTTGAAAGCACTAGGAAGAAATAAATCACTTGGGGTAGATGAAATAATAGAATTATTTCAAGCCACACAGACTAGATCTGTCAAAATCCTAACAAGACTATGTCAACAAATATGGAAAACAAAGCAATGGCCCCCATACTGGCAACATTCAATTAACATTCCAGACTCCATGAAAGGAGATGCCAAGGAGTGCAGTATCTATAGGACCATTGCTTTAATTTCTCATGCAAGCAAATGATGCTCAAGGTGTTGCAGCAAAGCCTATTACTTTATATGGAGTGAGAAATGACTGAGGTTCAAGCTGGATTCCAAAAATGAAGAGGCACTCAGGATCATATTGCAAATGTCCACTGGCTACTGGAGCACACCAAAGAATTTCAGAGGAAGATCAGTCTATGCTTTATAGAGTACAATAAAGCCTTAGACTTTGTGGATCAAGAGAAACTATAGATGGTACTGAAAGAAATGAGTGTGCCTCAATCTATTTATTACAATGCAGAAACTAGTTTTTGTCAAAATTTACTGCATCTTCAAAGCATCTTACAATAATCACATTTTTTCAACCATGTTCAAGGAGCAAACCTACCATTTGTGGATGTTCTTATTAAATCGTGGGGTGATAATTCTACTTAAAATGCCTATGATAATAACTATCTTCATTTTACAATAAAACAAGAAGCTTTATTTGTGATACTTTGCAGCCCCTTTTCAAAGGATGATAAAATATCCACCATAGCTATTTCTTAGACACCTTTTTTCTAAAAAGACTCAGTGTGTGTCACAGTAATCAAATATATAAAGATAACAACAACAAAACCCCCACAACAAACTAGACACATAAACACTGAATAACTCATAGTCATAGACATAGTTGATTGACACTATGGGAATATTTTTAAATTGATAATTCACATTGCACACACAACTATGAGTAGCCAGGCATTTTGTTTTCCAAATGCTCGAAGTTTTCTGTCTTTTTTTTAAAAAAATTATTGATCTAATTACATTAATTAAAAAATTATAATTACCACCTTGTCCTCTTGTTGTATAAGCTGCAAGGAGAAAAATTTAGAGAAGACATTATAAAACTTTAAAAAATAATTTAACATTTTTTATATTTACAAAATCAGTTAAAAAACACTGAACTGTCCTAAGAACAGTATTTAATAATGTTTAACTAGCTGGACAATGCAATATTTCACAGTCATCATTCTTCTGTTTTATTTCCTTCACCTTACTAGCTGCTGGAAATCCAATAGCAATAAAACAAGCCACCATCCTGCCACCTAACCCCAGTGTGCCTCAGGTTGCACAGCCCCTCTGGATTGCTATGGGGCCAAACATGGTTTGTAGAAGGCAGTCAATATATTCCAGCGTACATTCTCAGCACATGTATTCTCTTACTAATAACCTTTTCAATAGAGCCATCATCTGACTCTATTAAAAGAATCCTCCCTCCCCATTCCAAAGGATGGAGCAACAATAACTAACGAAGTGACAAACTTAAATAGATACAAGTGGACTTGATCTATGAAAGCTCACACTAAAATATAACTGTTGGTCATCAATGCGCCACACTTTGGTCTCTTTTCTTTTCTTTCTGTTTGTTTTTGCTTTGACTGTTATACAAACTACAAAGGAACTGTGTGGATATAATTAAACATTCTGAAAGACTTACTTTAAGTCTCAGAATCAAACAATATGAGATACTCTGCCTGTATTTAGAAGTGGAGTTGCCTGAAATGGTAAAAGTTGACTTTCTGTCCTAGCATAAGCTTTTCTCATCTCTTCATCTTCCAAATTAGTGTACTTGGTTTTGTGACTGATCATGAGAGAGTAAAAACCCTATTACCACAGAACAATCCTGCCATCTGTTTCTAAAGATGAGCTGAAAATTATGTGTAGTTGACTGTGCATACAGTTTGTAAGACTGATGTCCAGAAAAAACTCTGAAATCATAATGGCAGCTCAGATAAAAACCAATGTCAGTACAAATAGTTGCTATTTATTGAATATAGGAGAGGGGAAATGACTGGTTCATCTTCCAGAGCTGCTGGACTGGGGTAGCTACTTAGAATTTATTTTTAAATTTGTTTTATTGATTTTGCTGTGTGGGGACTCATTTCCACAATCCCACCACCATGGTCCAAGCACTTAAGCTTTAAACCACAGAGCTTTAAGTCAACAGACTTAGACAAATAATTTCATCTGAAAATGTTTACTCAACCTCTTAATGACCTCTTATGCCAAAAACGATTTTCAGGCTTCTAGTGAAGGGGATTGCATAAGTTCCGTTACAAACTTTTCCCAATATGGCATCTAATGGACCATCCAATAATTCTCCTCTTGCAAATGGTTACAAACTAAATGCAGTAATTAATATTCTAGCAAGGACTTACATCTCCATCAGCTAAAGTCAATCATTACTTAATCCCAGCAGAACAAATTAGTCATGACTAGCTTTCAATAGAATTTAAGTCTGATCCATTCCATGTTTAATTAGATACAAGTTGTGCAGTATTCAGTAGGAATTCTACAGTATTCTGTAGTATTCAGTATATATTCCTCTATATAAGGATGCCTAAGACTTCTGCTTCTCTAGGTATGCAGGCAATCCATTATCTAAAGACCAAATTTACATGCCAACTGGCCAGTTTTCAGCAATATTGATTCAATTCTTAGTTTTGCATCGAGCAAATGTTACAGTAAAATGTTTAAACATTTCAATTATGAAAATCTTCATCCTTCAGCTATGTCAGGGATGGACAACTTGAGACTCACCAGATGCTGTGAGGCAGTACTCCCGTTAGTCCTCATTCATTGATTATGTTGACCAGGACTTTTGGGAACTGTGGACTATAAACGTCTGGAAGGGCACAAATTGTGCATGCCTGAGCCATTGAGGTTTCTACTTTAACCAAAATATGTATGTGGTCTTTTATATGTAAGAGAGAAAAAGAGAAGAGAACAAATATATCCCAGTCCACTACTAACATATTACCTGTAGCAAAAAGTAGCACCCAAAGGAAGATCACAGCGTGGTCCATCTTGGGTTAGGAGGATCCCAGGAGACGAAGTGACCTTCAGACTGGAGATGCCTGAACATATATAGCGTGGCAAGGTCTGAAATTTGATCTGCCCTTTTTCGTCAGTTCATGGTAAAAGGAAGTTCTCTGGAAAGATCTTTTTATATGCCAAACAATACTTGGTATAGTATGCCAACAGTGATGCCTATCAATGCCATTTTCCTTATCATTGGATTTGTTTTTGTACTTCTATAAACAATCTTCATCATGAAGCTTAAGCTTATCATTTTTCTCTTTCAATGAGACATATTCTCCAGAAGGAAGTGGGACAAAATAATTGTTAAACAGAAGTGACAGCAAATGAATAATAGCAAGGACAGCCAACACTTTCCCCTGTTCCGCTGTCTTTACAGAAGCATTTGAGGGAAAACTATGACAGAACACAACATGGTACTATGCTTGGCAAGTGGCAACAACTTACGCGGACAGTTCTATAAGAAATGTTTCTTTCCATTTTGCTTTCTAGCACAGATCCACTACGAATATTTTGGGGTTCCCTAGACTTTTGGTTTCTTGAATTCACCCATACCTCTGTATAGCAAGGGTTTCTGAAATTTTAAGGAAGATTCACAAATATTTTGTCATAGTCTATGGGAGTCCACAGTTGAAATGAAGAAAATTCCACTTAGGGGAAGCATTGGCTTTCCAGATGCTTTGTACTACATATCCCATGATTGCATACTATCAGCCATACTGGGCGAGGCTAGTGAGAATTATAGGCCAAAAAATCTCTAATGTTGAACATCAGAACTCCATTTTATCCCCAATGTTATGGTAGTGCTATTGTAACAGTGGTGACTTTTCTTCCTGCAATAAGCCAAGAGGTGTGATTTTTATTTCAGAAAATCATTTATTATTTTAGCTAGCAGGCACAAGCAGTAAAGAAAGTCTGAAGAAACAAGGATGTATGCATAGTTACATAAATGAGTAATTTAACTTGGTATTCCTTTGATACTCCTTTCTCAGGGTATATCCTAAAAGGCACATGGTTGTTCTTCTATATGATAAATTTATTCTTTCCTCAGAAGGTGGATGGGTTTATTGCTTTATGGGTTTATGATACTATTTGCTAAAGGTAGGAATGTACAGTCATGTGAAAAAGAAAGTACACTCTATTTGAATTCTATGGTTTTACATATCAGGACATAATAAAAATCATCTGGTCCATAGCAGGTCTGAAAATTAGGTAAATGCAACCTCAGATGAACAACACATGACATATTAAATATTTGATTTCTGAAACAATGGTCGAATTCCATAATGCACTGGGAAATACACGGAGCTCTGCTATACTATAAAGCAGTGGTTTCCAACTTTCCAACCTCGAGTCCCCAGATGTTCTTAGACTGCAGCTTCCAGAAGCCCTTGCCAGCACAGCTAGTAGTGCAGACTTTTGGGTGTTGTAGTCCAAGAACATCTGGGGAACCAAGGTTGGGAAGCACTGCTATAGAGCATAAGAAAATACATTGGCTATAAATTTATATAGTTGCTAATTCTAATATATATGGTTATGTTTGAAGTTTCATTGAAGAGGGATCTCCTTGTAAGTCCTATGGGACTAATTGCTTTAGCCCAGTGATTGGCAAATCCTAAGGAAAGAGTCTGTGGTTTCAGTTTAGAAAGAGAGAGAGACAGACATTGGGGCTGTTCTCTTAGGGAAAATGGGGCATAACACACACACACCTCACAAACTCTCAGATTTCCCACATTCAACTCATTTATGTCTGCCGCTCTTCAGTCAGCATGCATGTGAATGCTTGCCTTCCTGGTTTTATGTGTGAGAGAAGATGTACATGCATGGATACCTGAATGTAGATACATGTATGAATGTACATATATGTATGAATTTTGCTCCAACTCTCCCTGGCACCCTGCCTCAACCCACCAGTGCCTTCTTCTGTACCTTCGTCTGTGCCTGTTATCATGGGGAGAATATGAGAGGTAGAGAGCTGCTACTCTCTAAAGAGCACACATGTAGGCCCTAATTATCTTGATCTAGATAACAGACTTCAACTTTTAAGTGCTACCAGTTCTGTCTCTTGCACTCCACTTAGACCTATATCCCATGTTAAGACTTAAGACAAGGTTCTGAAATCAGTAACCATCTGAATTCTGCCTTTCGAAATGCAGAGAATGTGTGCACATTTCTTCAATAAGTTTCTGCAATTGTGCTTTTCTGATGTATGGAACCTAAGAAACACATGTGTATGGAATATCAGGCTCGAGTGAGATTTATTTCAATTGTTGCTCCTTTGTTGTCTGTGTTTTTTTTAAAAAAACAATGCAAATTCCTAGAAAATTTCTCATTGGAATTGAAATATGCATGTAAACAATAGGCCCATAGATCCCTCGAGTGTGGTACACCATGATTCCAATGAGTTTAAAAGATGAAGCTGCTCAGAGTACTTCTCATTTAAACAGAAGATGGCCACAATTTTTATTTTATTTTGGTTTTTCCTCTAGTCTAGCATGTCAGGAATATAGAAGTTGCAAAGCATGGAATGGTAGTAAGATTGAAAAGGAGAAGACTAATTTTAATTGCATGTTACACAGCTGAATATAATTGCTGAGGGGAGGGTTATAAGATCATGAAGTCCAGGATTGCTGTGCATATCCATTGAATATTCATTGCAATTAATAAAATATAACAGTGTATGAATGATGAAGAAATAAAATGAAGGAACAAGAAAAGGCAGAGTAAATCTAGAGCCAGGTACTAACAGTTATGGAGAAGACAGCGCCTTCTTGACAAAGTAAGGCAAGAATGGAAATCTTGTACAAGGAATGAATGAATACACAAAGATGGGGTTGTATGGAGGTCAAGGAGGTTTCAAGACTTTAGTAACTTAAATGTCAAATACTGAAGGGGAACCACTCAAGCAAAGCTCAAAACAACCTAATAGTTATCAACAATTTTCAGTTAGAAAAAAAAGAGAGGAAATAAAAATGAATTGCATTTGTAAACAAGGAATATTTGTAAGAGAATTCCACAGACATGTATTCATCACAGCTACACTGAGAGTCAGTCAAAGCAGGATTTCACATTAACATTTATTCCTGGCCAATCTAGTTGAATGACTGTCTTATACAACTCCATATATGTTCCACATATTTTCTTGTTATGTCTGTATAAAAGCAAAACCTAAATAAATCATAGGAATGTGGCTCACAATTATTGAGCGAGAGCATTCAGCATTGAAAATCTGCTTGTCAAACACAAACTTCTCAATCTAGACAACAGTTAGTTGCATCCAAATCCAAAGAAATAAATGAGTTTAATCATATTAAAACCCATGTGCTGGATTCTCTCCCAAAAGGTTTAAGCTTTCACATTATCTCATATGGAAGTGGTCTTCTCCATTTGTTTTTCAAAATAAATTCTGCATGGGTCACAACAGTGGCCAGGTTGACAGCTGCAGCTATGTATGGTACATGGGAGTCATGTGTTTCCATATTTTCTTGTAGTTTTTGTTCTGCATCTGCAATTCAATAAAAAGAAAATTGATTGATCAGGCATCCTTCAGTCTTGAGAGACTATGGTAACATGCTCTGTATTGAGGACTTGGAACAGTGTCTAGTGTGGCTGAGAAGGCCAATTCGAGAGTGACAATCCCTTCCACACTGAAGACAAATACAATCTGTCCTCTGTCCAGCTCCCTGATTTTGCTAGGTTCGGGACTGCCTCTTTTTCCTCAGCCTGCTGGACAAGGGTCTCTTCAAAATGGGAGAGGCCATGATGCACTGCCTGCCTCCAGGCTGAACTCTCAGATGTCAAGGTTTCCCATCTGTTGAGGTCCATTCCTAAGGCCTTCAGATCCCGCTTGCAGATATCCTTGTATCGCAGCTGGGGTCTCCCTCTGGGGCGATTTCCCTGCACTAATTCTCCATACAGGAGATCTTTTGGAATCCGACCATCAGCCATTCTCACGACATGCCCAAGCCAACGTAGACGTCGCTGTTTCAGTAATGTATACATGCTAAAAATTCCAACTCGTTCTACGACTACTCTATTTGGAACTTTGTCCTGCCAGGTAATACCAAAAATGCGTCGGAGACAACACATATGGAACGTGTTCAGCTTCCTCTCCTGCCGTGCACAAAGGGTCCAGGACTCACTGCAGTACAGGAGTGTGCTCAGGACACAGGCTCTATAGACCTGGATCTTGGTATGTCCTGTCAGCTTCTTATTAAGCCATACTCTCTTTGTGAGTCTAGAGAACATGGTAGCTGCTTTGCCAATGCATTTATGCAGCTCGACATCTAGGGAGAGAGTGTCAGAGATCGTTGAGCCAAGGTACACAAAGTCATGAACAACCTCCAATTCTTGCGTGGAGATGGTAATAGAGGGAAGTGAGTCCATGCCCTGGCCCATGACTTGTGTTTTCTTCAGGCTGATTGTTAATCTAAAGTCTTGGCAGGCCTTGCTAAAATGATTCATGTGTTGTTGGAGGTCTTGAGCAGAGTGGGCAACAATGGCTGCATCATCGACAAAGAGGAAGTCCTGCATGCATTTCAGTTGGACTTTGGTCTTTGCTCTCAATCTAGAGAGATTAAAGAGCTTTCCATCTGATCTAGTCCGGAGATAGACACCTTCTGTTGAAGTTCCAAAGGCGTGCTTCAGCATGACAGCAAAAAAGATCCCAAACAGGGTCGGCGCGAGGACACAACCCTGTTTCACTCCGCTTTGGATGTCAAAGGGATCTGATGTTGAGCCATCAAAAACTACAGTGCCCTTCATTTCTTCATGAAAGGACCTGATGATGTTAAGGAGTCAAGGTGGACATCCAGTCTTCGGAAGTATTTTAAAAAGGCCTTCCCTGCTAACCAAATCAAAGGCCTTTGTGAGATCTATGAAGGCCACAAAGAGTGGCTGTCATTGTTCCCTACATTTCTCTTGCAACTGTCTGAGGGAGAATACCATATCAGTGGTGGATCTATTAGCTCGAAATCCACACTATGATTCTGGATAGACTCTGTCTGCAGGCACCTGGAGTCTCTTCAGCACAACACGGGCAAGCAGCTTCCCTACAACGCTGAGAAGAGAGATGCCATGGTAGTTATTGCAGTCGCCCCTGTCTCCTTTGTTCTTATACAATGTGATGATGTTTGCATCCTTCATGTCCTGTGGTACTCCACCTTCCCTCCAGCAAAGACAAAAGACTTCATACAGCTCAGTGGTGATGATCTCTTTACAGCACTTCAGCACTTCAACAGGGATGTTATCCTTCCCAGGTGCCTTGCCGGAGGCGAGGGAATCCAAGGCCACTTTTATTTCTGCTAAAGTTGGTTCGCTGTCCAACTCTTCCAAGACAGGCAGGCACTCGATGTTATTTAATGCCTCTTCGGTTACTACATTCTCTCTGGAATATAGCTCAGAGTAGTTCTGCACCCAGCGTTCCATCTGCTGTGCTCAGTCCTGGATGATCACGCCTCAAGGGAGCAGATTTCTTCTGTATCAGACCTAAAGCCTGCTTGATACCGTCATACATTCCCTTCATGTTACCTGTGTCCACTGCTATCTGTATCTGAGAGCAGAGCTGAAGCCAATAATCATTGGAACATCTCCTGGCAGCCTGTTGGATTTTGCTATGAGCAGCTTGAAGAGCCTGCAAGTTGTACTCACTAGGACAGGCTTTGTATGCTGCTAGAGCTCTCCTCTTATTCTCGATGGCTGGCATCAACTCCTCCGAATGGGCTTCAAACCAGTCTGCTGTCTTTTTGGTCTTCTTGCCAAATGTGGACAAGGCGGTGTTATAAACAGTGTTCTTGAAATGTTCCCATCGTTCAGGTGCATTTGCATCAGCCGGGCCTGGAAAGGTTTCCTCAAGCGCTTGGGCAAATTCCTCCACTTTTCTTTGATTGCAAGTCCTGCTGATGTCAATACGTGGTCTTCCTTCCTTTTTCGTGTGATACAATCTCTTTGTTCGCAGTTTTACTCTACTACACACCAGGGAGTGATCAGTATCACAATCAGCACTCTGGTAACTGCGTGTGATCGTAATACAAGGAAGGCTAGAATGTCTAGTGAGGATCAAATCGAGCTGATGCCAATGCTTGAATCTTGGATGTCTCCTGGAAACTCTGTGTTGAAGCTTCGTATTAAAGAACGTGTTGCTGACACAAAGACCATAATAACAGCAAAACTCCAGCAAGCGTGGCTATTTTCGTTCATCTTCCCAATGCCAAAATGTCCTAGACAAGTGGGCCAAGAATTGTGATTAGCACCAACTCTAGCGTTAAAGTCTCCGAGAACAAACAGTGGCTCTCTCTCAGGGACTTTTTTTGATAGTAGCTGCCAGATCGTCGTAGAATTTGTCTTTGACTTCTGTTGTGGACGACAGTGTTGGTGCATATGCACTAATGAGGGTGACCGGTCCCGCTGATGAGTGGAGCTGCAGAGACAGGATTCTTTCACTCCCCACAGTAGGTGGAACAATGGATCTCAGCAGAGTATTTCTGACCGCAAAGCCAACACCATATTCCCTGGTCTCATTCAATGGTTTTCCCTGACAGAAGAATGAGAAGTTTTTTTTTCTTCGACAGATCCCATGTCTGGCAATCTCATCTCTTGCAGGGCAACAATGTCCATCTGCAGTCTACTCAGTTCCATGTCGATGACAGCTGTCTTGCGCATGTCGTCTATTTCTTGCAGGTCGTCAGAAAAGCCCGGGGTCATTGTCCGAACATTCCAGGTGCCCAACTTTAGGGCAGAAGTTTTCTTATGATTGTTGCATGGTGCAGGGTTATCAATCTGCTTGTTGGCTTTCACCCTAAACCCCACGCACCCCGTGAGGTTTATTTATTTATTTTATTTATTTATTCGATTTCTATCCCACCCTTTTAGACAAAGTCTACTCCGGGTGGGTTCCACCAAACATTATAAACTAAAACAGTTAAAAACAATTCAAAACAATAGTGATTAGTAATGCTCAAGATGGGAAAACAGAAAATTATAATAAGAATAAAAAAGGTTAACAGACCATGGCGAGGTAGCACCTTACTGGCTGGGGACTGCCCAGCTTAAGGCGGGCGGTAGCTACCTAGTGAGGTGCAATGACCTCTCCCACCGTCGGAAGTAGCCCCTGGCGTCATGCTCTACGCCAATCGAGCAAAGACTTATAACCGGTAACTGCTACTTCCCGTGTTATTTCGACACTGTATGCGAAGCTGGAGTGTCCTCTCCAGAGCATGAAGCCTGGGTAAAATAATATGGAGGATAGGCTGTTACCCAAGCAGCAAATCCCCCCTCTCCACATTGCTGAAATAGTCCAATGGAAAGGCAAGAGCCAATACAACTGGTTCTAGCGACGTCGCAGGAGTTGCCAGAATGACATGAACTGCCTCTGGGACTCCGGCTCCGGATTTTGCCTTGAGGTTAACTCCTGAAGCCTTTTCCATCAGTGGATATAGCCACAAGGCAGTGGAAGTTTGAAATCAGAGTTTTCCTTCTCCTAGATGGGCTGCCTTCAAAGGGTGATGAGCCCCACCTACCCGGCCTGCTCCCTAATAGTGCGGAAGTATGATCCTACCCCTAAACTTTCCTGCTCCCCAGGTGTATGCAATACTATTTGGCTTTCCTATTTACCAGATTAGAGTAAAAAATACAACCAGAGAATTCTGGTCGCACTCATTTAAAGCTAAAACCCTGCCCCCTCATACCATGCGGTCAGGGAGAACAAAGGTCAGCCTAGAAGAAAATACCTCACCAAATAAAATGTTCTCCCAAACACAGCTCACCTCCTGCCTCAGCTTCCTCTTCAGGAAAAGGGCTTAGAGCTACTGCTCGCACTCATAGGCACTCATAGGTGACACATAATCTATGAGAGCTGTGATTGAAATGTGTGATACCAGCCCCTACAAGTCACTGGGGCATTAACTTCCATAACATCATTTTTTTGCACATAACTCTCCAAGTAGTGGTACTGTCCCTCTCTCAGCGCTTGTGTATTTCATACTACAGTGGAACCTCTACTTACAAACTTAATCCGTCCCAGAAGATGTTCGTTAGTTGAAACGTTCGTAAGTAGAAGCACCATTTCCCATAGGAATGCATTGAAAACCGATTAATCCGTTCCGGCCGAAGAAAAAAATACCAAAAAATAAAAATGAAAAATGAAAATAAACAGAGCAAGTCCCATGCTGGGACTGCAAAAAAACAAAAACAAAAAACAAACAAATCCAAAAATCAACATTGGAGCAAGTCCCACGCTGCGACTGCAAAAAAAAAAAAAAAAAAAAAAAAAAAAAAAAAAAAAATCACCAAAAACCAAAACAACACAGAAACATACCCCCCCCAGCCCAAACCTACCCTCCAAAACCCATCCAGAACAACTTTTTTAAAAGAAAAAAAGCAGCACCTTACCAGTCCGAAGCCTCTGCGGAGGCTTCCCGGGCTTCCAAAGCTGCCCCAACCACCGCACCGGGTGCCAGCTTCCCGGGCTTCCAAAGCACCGGCACCCGGCTGCTTCTCCTTCCTCCTCCTGCGCCGCTGCTGCACGCCCTGTCCATGGAGCCCCTCCGACCAGGGCCTTCGGCGGTGCTTACTCATGAGTAGACTCGCGCTTTGGCGGTGCTTACCCGTGAGTAGATCCGCGCCAGGGATGGGCAGGGAGCGCACGGGCTTCCCGCACCCAGCGGCGATCCGGAGCCGCCCCGCCTCTCCTTCCTCCTCCTGCGCCCGAGGAGTAAAAAAGTTCCCTAACCGCCTGCTCTAACCGTTGGGGCGAAAGAGCTACAAAGAAGCAGCCTCTTCGCTACCAATGGTTAGCAAATTTAAATTTCCCGCCCCTTTCCCCTGCCTTTTTCCATTCGTAAGTTGAAGCTCCATTCGCAAGTAGAAGCAAAATTTTGCGGACGGAGCTGTTCGTAAGTTGAAATGTTCGTAGGTAGGGACGTTCGTAAGTAGAGGTACCACTGTACTTGAGGATAATGTTTGCAGCAACAAATAGAAGCAGCAGTGAGCCAAGGGATGGCTGAGAAACAGGAATGATTACAGACCTTGACCTATATCCATGTTCTGGAGAGTAGAGCATAAGCTGGGAATTTTGTAGAGAAAAGACAACACAGCTTCGCTGGACTTGATGATCCACAGGGTCCCTTCCAACTCTGCAATTCTAAGATTAGGAGGAGGAAGAGGCATGAAATGGAGGAAGTTACACTGAACAGAGCCATAGTCAGGCACAGGAAAAGATGGCACTTTTCCCATTCTTTGCATAGAAGCAGTGATGGCTTTTGACCAGGGCAGTGGGGCAGCCCAGCAGAATCTTGGGGTGAGGTACCCCCAACTCCTTGGTTCACAAACCATCCACAGATAGAAACTGACAGAACAAGTAATAGGATCACACTCAAATAGCAGAAGCTGTCCACTAACCTACTAAAGGTAGCTGACTCAAGCAGGAGGTACAGGGCAAGGCTGCATGGCCTACACAGGTCTCTTGTCTAACACTTTTCACCATCCCCAATCCTCTGAGTATCCTACTGCATTACTTTGCTTAATATCAGGGTTGACCATTTAAGAAAGTTAAGTACATTCAGGAATTTTTATAAAGAGATACTGTTGGGCAAGGAGGGCATGAAAATGCATTAAGTGGTCTGGTAGAGTGCTAGTCAGGATAGTGATCATATTTAATGTTTCAAATTATACCCTGCTTCCCAGTGCCTCTCCCTCTCCTAGGCTACAATATTTCTTCTGCCTTAACGCTCCCCACTTCAAACTACTAAAGGATGGCAGGCACCGATGCATATTGGAAAAACATTAACAAACTTTATGAGAAGTATTGTTTTGTCTTAACCAGAATTTCTGTTCTGTAAGAATGACATTGCCTTTTTCCTGGTAGGAGCTTGTATCTCTTTTAGATCTGGGCGGATTCACACAACCCCGATGGCATCGGGAGTTATAGTCATACGCTCTGCATATCACCACTTTACACTGCAGGTAAACGGATGGATAGCTGCGAATGAAGTCAAAGGTTTGGAAGGAAAAGCGAAGCATATTTCTACTTGGTGAATAATAGGTCTGGTAGGTAGGATCGCTAAAGCATCTGTATGGAAACAGAACAACAAGAAAGCCTGTATTAATTGGTAATCTAATTACTTTATGCAATTAAGTTAGAAATAAAAAGTACTGAACAGAGCTGAAACACAACCTGAATGTAGCTTAAAAGTAATAGGGTGGGTCCAGATTTACTAAAAAACATATTATTAAAGGAGTGGTACTTAAAGTCATCCTCAATAATTTAATTTCCACTAATTTAAATGGGAGAAAATCTGATCAAAATAAATATAAATGCCTTTAATTCCAAAAACATATGGCCATGACACATGGCCTAGGCTGGTTCTGTAGTGTAGGATATTACTTTGCTGTACATGTTTGGCCATGAAGGTGTTTTTGAACTTAAGTATAAAAGTCTGAGAGTCATAGTGGAAGAAGGCTTTAGCATATTAGAAAGTATAGACAAGAGAACCCTTCTCACTGAGATTGTAAAAAGTAAAAGGAATCTCCTAAACTCCATTTACAAATGTCTGGCCACAGTGACACACGCCATAGTTAGATCCCAGCCAGATTCCTGTAACACACTCTTTATTTTCAGAAACTTCAGAGGGTCCATATTGCTGCAACCAGATTGTTAGCCAGGGCTGCTTACAGGGATCACATAATCCTCTGTTAAACCAGTTCCACTGGCTGCTGATCCATTTCCAGGTGCAATTCAAGGTATTGGTTTTAACCTACAAATTCCTAAGCAGTTTGGATCCAAGCTATCTCAAAGACCACATCTCCCTTTATGAGTCTGCCCGGGTGTTAAGATTATTAGGGGAGGTCTTTCTCTCGGTCCCACCACCTTCACAGGTGCATTTGGTGGAGACATAAGAGAGAAGCCTGTTCTGTTGCTGCTCCCAGACTCAGGAACTCCCTCCCATTAGGAGGCCAGATTGGATCAATCGATCGATCCATCCATCCATTCGATTTATATACATACTGCATATCTGGCTACCAAGGCCATTTTTGCTGTCCTTCCACTAGCAGACAAAGACCTTTTTCTTCAGGCAAGCTTTCCCTGAGTGATTCACTGCTTGAGTAGGGTTTTAAATGGACTGTTGTGCTTTACTGATTTGAATGTAGTTTTGGTGTTGATTTTATTTATAGTTTTTATTATAATATTTATTTAATTCTTTTAAAATATTTGTATAATTTACTGTTTTTAGCTTTTAAATATTTTCTTTTTCAATTATGTAAGCTGCCTTGAGTCCTTTTTTAGGAGAAGGCAGAGTAAAAATGAATGAATGAATGAATGAATGAATCAATCAATCAATCAATCAATCAAACTTCAAAATTAAATTATTAAAATGAAAATTTATATAATTAGTAGGAAGAGAAAAACCATTAGAATCCGGTGATTTCTTTTTCATTGTCCTCCAACAGTTAATGATTAAAAAGCCTTCTTACCCAAATAAATTTAATAATAATAATTGCATGCTGTCTATGGTGACCCATAAGTTTTCTAGGTAGAGAATACTCAGAAGTAGTTTACCATTCCCTTCTTTGGGGGCTTTGGGGCTGTGCAGCTTGCTCATGGCTACACAGACTGGATCTTCCCCTTAGGAGGTACAGTGGGAATTCAGACTCCCTAACTCTAGCTCTGCAGTCAGATACCTAAACTACAGAGCTATCCAGCCAGTACCAAATAAATTTAAACTACACAAAACTATATAAAAATATAATAATGTGCACGTGTGAGAACAAAATCTAGACAATAGATTGGCAGGTTCATCAGGAAATGACCTTGCCAAAAACAATGGCATAAACATTGTGCTGGAGGTCAGATGTCAAGGAGCAAGGCCAAGAGGTATGATCCTGTTTCTCCCTGCCCATATTGGATGGACTTTTGATGAAAGAGGTTCATCAGAACCAGTTTGAAAAGAAGATGGAGAACCAACAGAATTTAAAATAGGATATGAGAAGAGCCAATGTTCTTTTTCTAAGATGACCAAACAGACGCTGAACTGCACCATCCCACTTGCAACCCCCAGCAACTGGTGTTCTGAAGCATGCTACTTCTTTGATACTGGGGTAAAGTACAGCTTGTCATAGCCAGCTGGCACTGATAACCCTGCCTTCTTTTCTCTTGCACAGAGGAATTTGTGTTCTCCATCTGCACAATAGATTGGCCTGTGTCCTATTTGCATCAGAAGGACAATCATGAGACCTCCCCATCCCCCCAACACCAACACCTCTGGCTTGATTTCATTGCATTTCTTCAAACCATTTCTGTATTTTCCCCACCCTTGTTTCATACTGACAAGAATGTACTTCTTGGCTCTCCAGACAAAGGAATGTTTGGGGGCATATTCTTCCTAATGCACAACCCTCTTATGCATTTTTTCCTAAAGTACACATTTTATGCATTTTTCTCATGACCAAACCACATCTGCGCACACTTTTCAAAGATCTGCATTTTTAATTGTGTCCTTTTATTTATGTATAATGAAAAAGGGAAAAAAAGGGCAAACATCATCTGATGCTTAACGTTGTCTTCCTTATGACAGGTAACCAAAACATGCTTTGAAGATTTGGTTAGTGCAAATTTATTTTCCATCCCACTTAAAATGTGTTTTAATATTGATTTTATTTACCATTTTGATATAATACTTGTTTAATTCTTTTTAAGTATTTGTAAACTTACTGTTTTAGCTTTTAAATACTGTTTTTAATTATGTAAGCTGCCTTGGGTCCTTTTGGGGAGAAAGACAGGATATCCATCCATCCATCCATCCATCCATCCATCCATCCATCCATCCATCCATCCATCCATCCATCCATCCATCCATCCATCCATCCATCCATCCATCCATCCATCCATTCCTAGATGGAGTCTACTTTCTCCTACTCAAAGTGTTTTAAAAGAAATGTTATTATTGCACAAATAATACATTTCCACTATCAAACAGCCACAAATTAACATATGTAGATTGTGGAGAAGTAGGAGAGCTCTTACATACATATACTATAAAGCTGTAGTTTTAGAAGAGGTAGCTATGTTAATCTGTGCTAGCATATCAGGCAAAAACAAAATAAAAATAAAAAATAAAGAAGACAAAACTGTTGTGGCACCTTGAAGACTAACTGACCCCAATAAGTTTATTATGGGGTCCTAACCAAGACAGGAAGTTACACTCAGCCCAGCATTGAACAAAGTAGCATGAGGGGTGGGTAGTAGCCACCACCACTAATACCATCTCCATTTCGAGGAGGGGAACTCCAAAGACCAGCTTGCCTGTGACCCTCTCAACCGTGGAATCAACCTCATTGACTTAACTTATCCATCATCTGCACTTGGCAGGATTTAGGATTTATTTTGTGAGGAAGCTGTAATGTCTCTTACTAATCAATGAGGTAGTTCCCATGTGAAAATGTTATTCTAGAAAGAGGAGAACAATAACAGTAGATAATTATTGTGGGAACTAAAATCTCACTGTAATCAAAGTCTACTTCTCTCTGTAACTAATCATGTAGGACAAGCTGCTCCATTTATCACAGAAGTAATTGATGTTGAAAGCAGGACTGTACGTCCAGGGATTTTAGTGTCCATCTTAATTTTGTCTTGCATGAGCCTTCTAATACTTGGACATCAGTAGAGGAGAACACCCAATTTCCTTGATCATTGTCTAAAGTTGCTTTGGAATGTGTTCTGAATCAATGGTACTTGTTCCATCATAGCTGACATGGGAAGCCTTTGCAGTTCAACTCCCAGAATCCTCAACCAATATGGCCAATAGTAAGAGACTGAAGGAATTATAATCTAGAACTTTTGGAAGGTCAAAGGTTCTCTTCCTTTGGTGCACTGGGCTGCAGACTTATTATGCAACCTGCACAATCGTACAACTGAGCAAATATTTCATCCTACTATAATATATATATATTATATATATATAATAGGAGGATTCAAATAAATAAATAAATAAATAAATAAATAAATAAGTAAGTAAGTAAGTAAATGAATAAATAAATAAATAAATACCAAAATCCTGTTGTTTAGGATAATAAATCGCACTAGAATAGGCTCATTGAATCACCAGGGATTTAATGAGTCAACTCCTTCAAAAGTTCCATTGATTCAAATGGGCCTACTATAGCCTACTATGCTATGGTATAATAATAATCATTAGAACTGCATACCTAGATGGGACTCTATGGATCATCAAGTCCAACCCCAGTCAAGAAGGCACAGTGAGGAATCAAATTCCCAACCTCTAGCTTCACAGACAGAGCTCTAAACCACTGAGCTATCCAGCAGTAAATTGTAGTTAGATTAGGCCCATTTACATCAAGTGGAACTTACAAAATAATTGACTCCCCAAATCCCGACTGATTCAAAGCATCTACTTTAGTATGATTTACTTTGCAAAGCAACAGGATTTCAGCCAATGTTTTCTTCATACTGATGTTACATCTATATGGCAATATACATCCGCATCACTGATTTTAAAGAAAATTAGTAATGTAGATGTATTTGTGAGTGGAACTGGCCTACATTGACTCCCCAGATCCCGACTGATTCAAAGCATCTACTTTAGTATGATTTACTTTGCAAAGCAACAGGATTTCAGCCAATGTTTTCTTCATACTGATGTTACATCTATATGGCAATATACATCCACATCACTGATTTTAAAGAAAATTAGTAATGTAGATGTATTTGTGAGTGGAACTGGCCTACATATCTCTGTCCTCTGTCATGAGCAAATCACTTTTGCCTAAATCATTGTACATGGTAGCATAATTTCTGATGTTCCTTGTGATGTGTAATTTGTACTGGCTGGCAAAAGACCTGAAAAATTAAAAGTTTAAGTGAGAAGCTAGCCATCACATCCCAGTCAGCAACTGGGAAATGGTTTACAATGCACTCAGAAGCTACAGTTATTTTTTTTTTATGGTTCCAGCATATAGTTTAGCTTTCAAAATTATTATAGGATGAGGGCCACAATATGGACCATTTTGAATGGTTACACTCAGAGTAACCTACAGCTTCTCCAGCATTATATTTTGACAAAAAGCTCACCTTCTTCTAATTTGCAAGTCTTAAGCCAAAAGAGGTCCCATCGAAGCAAAGTCTAATCTCCTTTGGAAATAAGATTATTTAAAATGAATTTTTCAGAAGCTCATATAAAATATGTAACAGTGATTTGCAAAATAAGAGTAAATACAAGAGAGAGCAAGAACACTTCTTAAAAAAAAAAGAAATCTTAGCAATATAAGGAAAAAAGGAAAGTAGCACATTCTTCAAAGGATTTTTCTTGCCCATGGCATTGTACATCATCCAGGAAAATGCTGCCAGAGCCTTGACCAAGATAGTCATCTATTGCAACTTTGGTGGCTTCTTTACAGCCAAGCTGTCTGCAGACAACTTGAGCATCATATACGTCCTAAGCATCATCACAGACTGTTCCCCAGCTCCCATTGTAGTAGACCTCAAATCTGCCCTGGCACCTGTTCTCACCATCAACCAGTCTTAGGGGCAAAGCACTTGCTGACGTTCCTGATGGTGAAGGCTCTGCATGCAATCAGATACCAAGTAAAGATCCCATAGTCCCTACAGTTCTTAAAATTCTTGGTTCTTTAGAAATGTTTATGAAAACAAATGTTTTTATGGTTGTACAGTGTCCTTGAATATATTTGTGGGAAAGTGACTTATATTCAAGACATTTGGATTCAACTGTACTTTTCCTCATTGTTCCTTCAGCAGTAATAACCCATGTGGCCTGCTGAGGCAGGACAACAAACAGGCAAACTTCATATCAAAGATCCAGCTTGTCATATCATCTATGAAAGATAGCTTAGAAGGCTACCATAGTTTTCTAGAAATCTTTGTCTGGATCACTGAGCCTTGGAATCACAGCCTCGAGAGACTACACACTTTTGGGGTTTATGTGGATGTTACAACTCCATGACAATAAAGATGTTAAACCATCATTTCATCTGGTAATCTCTGCAATGCAGCAGACTGAATTAGTCCACATGCCACCACACTAAAAAAAGAAGTGGCAATCAACCTAGAAAATGAAGGTATGCATCTGCACAAGAATCACTTTGCACATTAGAAAATTATAGGTACACCAAATTATACTGGCCTTCACTTCCTGAGCCATACATTTAGAGAGTAAAAGATATCCCTCCCCTTCGCACATGCCACTGAATGTACTGCAGCATTGGAAGAACTATAGCTCTGTTAATGTGAATAGCTCTAGCTCTAATACTGTGCTCAGGCACTGTGCTAGTTGTACCTTTGGGCTGCTTCACATCACAGATATAGCAAATGCACCACATACTGGCTGCAGATAATGAACAAAAATGTGTGTGTACAGTCACCGTTTAGCAGGCTGCATAGCTCAGTGTGGAGCCAGAGGCTGGGAGTTCCTCCCAGTGCCTCCCAGGAGATGAGCCAGCCTGTCTAGCCTTGGACAAGCCGCACAGTCCTCCAGCACTGCCAGAAGAAGGGAATGATAAACCACTCCTGAGCACTCAGTATCTAGGAAACTCTGGTAATTCCATGAGTTGGAATTGGCTCAACGGCATGTAATTAATTAATTAGTCATGTCTTGTGTTACATTGTTCACAGTAACCATGTGGTGATTTGCTAATCATGTCTCTGTGTGTGCATGCGCGTGTGTGTGCATGCGTGCACGCGTGCACATGCGCACGTGCATGCGTGAGCACCATATTAGAGATTGGTGCCTCTCAACAATATAACCTTACAGTAATAATAAGTAAAAATACTGTACAAAACTATATATTGAAAACAATTAAAGACTGGTCAAGATTAAAAACAATTTTAAAAACATTTAATTTTTTAAAAGATACCAAATTTCATGAATGGAGTGTTTCCTAGACCCCTACATATTGCTTAAAAGCTTGCCTGAAGGTCTTTGCCTCATGACAGAAGGACAAGAGGGAGCCAGCCAACCTGGCTTCCTGAGGCAGTACATTCCAAACCCTGGGAGCAGTCACTGAGAAGGCCCTCATATGAGAACTGCTCCCTTGCTGAGCCTATTAACATTCTTGTTTTTAATTTAGATTAGTAGGGATCCATTCAAAAAAAAGAGAAAGGTGTAGTCAACTTGTAAGTTTAGAGTACACACCTAACATTTATGGAATTCCATAACTGGATATGCCCTGATTTTTCACTTTTGTTCAGCTCTTTCAATCAAATAATTGAGTTAAAAGTGTGCTGCTAGTTGAGTTAAGATAAAGCACCATGTTCAGAGGCAGAACTAGTTGTCTCTAGGTCTTCAGCAGCTCTGTGGGATTTGGGTGGCAATGCAGTTCCTTTATTTTTGATTGCTGTGTGGGTGATATTGGATCTTTGTGTACCTTGATAAGTCATCAGTGGGACTCCAGTTGTAGATGTTATTTCATTCTTGTTTGCTATGAGGGTGGTTTCAAACTCTTCAACATTTGGTGTTCTGTAATTACTGGAAACTGTAGACAAAAAAGTTGAAAAATTATATTGAGTCTCATAAAGGTAGGTTCCAAAGAGTAAACTTTCGGCCTGCACCTGTTCACACAGAGAGAATTCTGAGACAGGTTCTTAATGGAATAATAAAAGAAACTCATTTCCTCTGGGGTGTCTCCTGTTATGGGATGAGGAGGTCACTCACCTCCAAATTTCAAGGGAGTGCACCTGCCCCATTCATGAAACATCTCTGGTTTCCACTTCCTTGAGTGACAAAAACTGGACATCGGCAAAAAGGTATTGTTCAGCTATAATTGTAACAAGCATTTTTGGGTTATTGATTTTTTTTCATAACTTTTCATATAACTCTACAAGGGATTAATTAATATGTGGTATTGAACCAAAGTTTACTGATGTTAATGAGCAAAAAACAACTTTGGGCTTGTGTAATACTCTCTTCTCTTTCCTGTAACTGGAAAGACTTGTCTGCCTCTGTTTGTGCTTAACCACATATTGTCATGTTGTCAAGACAAACTGCAATTAATTTTAAGCTAGCTACATTTAAACCATAGTTAACCATGGTTAGTTTCAAACAAACTACTTTCAAATCACAGTTAACTATGGTTAGATTCAAACAAGCCAACTTCAGGACATATTAATTGATGCTGGCTTGTTTAGAACTTACCACAGATCAGACAAACCACAATTGAGGGTTGGCACAACACAACAAATTATGATTAAGCAAAAATTGAAGCAAAAGTTTCTCAAATAAAAGATAAATATGCTACTAACCCATCCTTATACCATTTCAAATATGCTTTCGGCCAAAGTAGGAAAAATGCACTTTCAGCCATGGCCAGTAGTGATGCTGACTGCAGAATTCTGTATTTTGAAATTTAAATCAGCAACTTCTCCAGTCATAGTAGAGGGTTCTTGGGTAGGTATAGAGGTCATGAGAGATGTACCTGTTTCTGGACCTATCAAGGAGGCTAGCTGGGAGGGAATGATAGCCACAGAGGGTTCACCAATATAACCCACCAAATACTGCTTCTATAACTGTGAAATTTTCCTTGACTTCTGCAAATGAAGTAACAGTGGTTTCTGTTGCTGAGATGGTTGCCTTAAGACTCTGAATAATGTTACTGCAAGAGCTGACTTGGCAGTGTTCTTGACAGGTTTCCTTGACCGTTGATAACAGAATGCCTATGTTTATACTGTCAATATAGATTTTAATGGCATTTGGCAGAGGAGAATATTTCCTGGTAATGTAGAAGAGTATTTGCATATTTTTCGGTTTTGAAGGGAAGCAATCGTATTGATTTGATTCAAGGAAATATGACCAAAAGGGGAGGGGGTGGAAGCCACAAGCCCTGCTCAGCAAACATTTGTGCAAGTTATGCAAACCCTTGTTCTAGAGTTGATGCAGTGCTTGAACAGTGAAATTCTAACAGTAGTCCCCACACTTTCTTTCCCTTCATGCTCTTCTTTGTTACAAGGTGAACAATGACCCTTCTCTGAGTGTAAGGTGCTTTTAGCTTCACAAATGAAACCAAGGTTGGCCTGAAATTTAGGAAGCGAGCACTGCATAGAACACGAATGTGGCACTTTTCACCAATAACACAATGGCCTGTTGTGCAAGCAGAAGGGGCAACAACAGGAGTCCAGCGGCAACCTCTTTTTTTAAAAAAATAATTCTTTGTGTAACTTAATTTGACTTCATGGTGCTTTTTTCAACATTGTCTGCTATCTGACTGTATTGCAGCTGACTATAAAATCATCACTTTTCCTAAGTATCTTCTTGCTATCTTTTTTAATTTTTTTTTCTGACGTGTTTGCTTTTATTAGATGTAGAGATGGGACTGGAGTAGATGTTTCTGTATTGTTCAAGCCTATTGGGAGAGGAAGTACAGAATTTGTGAGAAGCAAACAAAAAAAGAAGTATAAATCATTCAAGCTAGAATGACATCTTGACGACAACCCCAATCAAATTGAATTGCTTGTGCATCTGAAAAGGACCCATTCTCTGGGAATTTTATGTACCACAAGTAAACAGACTTGCTGGTTGGTGGAACTCCAGCATGTTAATGCAGAAAAAGAAATTATTTGTGTTTCTGTGAAGATTCTCAGTCATCCAGGTGAGATTATCTGGAAGTTGAGTCATGGCAACTGGACTTCTTATTATTTCATAAATGCAGTGGACCCAAATATCAAGTTGATGGAAGAACCTGATCATTCCTTACATGGCAGGTGTGTCTGAACAGTTCAAAAGCATTTTTGATAAACACCACATACCTGTGCACTTGAAACCCACAAATACACTAAGGCAGAGACTCGTCCACCCAAAAGACCAGACACCAAAACACAACAGGAGCAATATAGTATATGCGGTCCAATGCAAAGAGGAGTGTTCAGAGCTCTACATTGGAGAAACCAAACAGCCACTAAACAGGAGAATGGCCCAGCACAGGAGAGGCAATGGCTCAGGACCACAATCAGCAGTGTTCCTTCATTTAAAGGACAAAGGACACTCATTTGATGCCCAAGATGTACTAATTTTGGATGGAGAAGATAGGTGGTTTGAGAGAGGGGTCAGGGAGGCCATACATATGCATATAGAAGATCCCTCACTCAACAGGGGTGGAGGCCTTAGATACAATGTCTTCTATTTATCACGCTGCCCTTTCATCCTTCCCCAGAAAGATCAGGACTACACACCAGAAAGACCACTATTAACTACTGTTAACGACCCATGACAATGGGTGGTTAAGGACTGCAGAAGTGGGATTTTCACTCACTTCCAGTCCTTTGTCCATCTAACGAGCCTATTCAGACCAGGGGGAAGTGAAACCAACATGGAGGATTATATCAGATTTCTCCTACCAACTCTCCTCAGACTGAAGAAGCTTCTTGAATGAGTAGCGAAACGTTTCAACGTAATAAGAAAGAAGTCCAGTTGCCATGACTCAACTTCCAGATATTATTTTTATTGTTACAGAGTTTCATCTCCTGTATAACTCATATTTTTTATTGTTGCTGAATTGTATTTCTAAATAAGTATAATTCTATCATATTTGATTTTATGGAAAGCCTTCTGTTGAGCAAAGTACGCAAACTTGTGATTGGTTGCCTTGTCATTGATAAGCATTACTGTGTGGAGTTTAGCTGGGTTTATGAACATCAAATCAATTGAGTCAAATATTTTGATGCCAGCTCCAAGAATCCCCACCCAGCATGCCAGTGGTAGACAATTGCAGATATTATAGCTCCAATACACATGAAGAGCCAAAACCTCCCACTCCTGAACAATCTAATAAAGGTAACATTAATCGTTGTGCCAATATATGACCATGAAATATCTTGTATCTTCTTGATGCAAAGCACTTCTAAGGATGTTTCAAGTCATGATTAGAGATGGGGATGAATATAAAAATGGATCATTTTTTTCTATGAATATAGCCGATTCGTCATATATTTGTTGATCCGTATTCGTCAAATTATATGTCCTGACAAATATGGCTTGACAAATATTTTCTTGGTTTTATTCATTGATCCGTCGATTCTTTAATATTCATCTATATTCGTTACCCTTTTGGGGGCCTCTCTGAGCTTGCTGGTGCCAATTAGAAGCTCTGGCCAATCAGGACAGAGATCCTGGATTGGCATGTCCGGCAGCCAATAGCGTTGCTGAAAGGTGTAACTAACTTTTACAGAGGCTTCATAAGCTTTTCCCCTCCAGCCTTTCCCGACTTCTGTTCATTCTCTCTGGAGTGAGAACAGTTGCTGCTGGCTTGCTGGTGCTTGTGCCATTCTTGTGGTTTCACTTTTGTGGCAACAAAGCAAACACCTACATTTTTCTTTTTCATTTATTTCATTATCATCAACTTTACTGGGAATTTGGGGAGGGATTTCAGGTAGCTTAGGGTACTTCTTTGGAAGGGCTTTAAGTTTTTAAAACTTTATATTTGGAGGCTAAGTTGCATCTTCTTCAAGCACAGTGGGTGGGGGGGAATTTGGTGTGTGACTGTAGAATCCCTTTCCTTTCCCCTAACTGATTTGGTTGTGTGCACATGTGTCTCTGAGACTTAGCTGGCAGGGCTTTAAGTTTTTAAAACTTAATTCTTTTTGGAGGCTTGTGTTTCAGGCACAGTGGGGGGGGGGGGATTTGGTGTGTGACTGGAATCCTTCCCTTTCCTTTCCCTAACTGATTTAATTCGTGGTTGTGTGTGTGTGTGTCTGACTGAGACTTAGCTGGCAGGGCTTTAAGTTTTTAAAACTTATTTTTGGAGTTTATTTTTGGCTTGTGTTCAGCCACAGTGGGTGGGTAGGGGAATTTGTGTGTGTGGATTGGAATCCCTTTTCCTAATTTACATTACACTGGGGGGGTGCTTTGTTTAGGCAGGTCACATTTTAGTAAAACAATTAGTCCACCACTCCCCACCATCATTTAAAAAATAAAATTTACACTCTCTCTGACCCTCTATTAGTTTCCTTCCCCATTGCTTTATTATTTGTTTAGTTGGTTTGGCAAGCAGTAGAAAATGAAGGGAGTTCTCCACCATGGGGAATCAAAGGGGAAGAAGCCTATGAAGCTACGTAGGCTAGGCAGTGCCATCACCACTACCACCACCACCGTTCCTCCTCCGGTGGCCTTGCAGGCAGGCACAGAAGCAAAGCTTCCAGAGGTGCCTAAAGAACTTCCGCTCCTCTTCCTAGAGGACTCTGAGGAGTTACTGGTTTCTGAAGATCCCCAGTCCAATTTGGAACCAGTAACGGCAGGGCAGGCTTCACAACCCCCCACCCCTATCCCCAGAGTCATCTCTTGCCTCCTCCCAGACCAGCAGCACCCCTGGGACACAGAGTTCTTCCCAGGCCAGCAGTCAGAGACAGGCAGTGGGTCGTCGTTTTCCCAAACATGGCAGAGGGGCCATGTGGGATCATTTCACTGAGGTCAATGATGACCCACGGCTGGCACGCTGCAATGCCTGCCTTGTGGTGGTGTGGAGGGGGTCAGATCCCAGGCATCTGTCCTCCACCACCCTCCGCCAACATCTGGAGGGCACCACCCAAGGCTCCTGTCCGGAGAAGGCACTTTGTCAGCACTGTCTGGGGGAGGGAAGAGAGCAGTTCCAGGGGGAGATGTGGGGAGGCAGAAGGAGGCGCCTCCTTCCAAAAGGGCAGCCACGGGGGTTTCTGGGGCCGGGAGCATAAGGCAGGCCACACTTCACGAAGTGGCACCCGTTGGCTCTGCAATGACCCTCAGCTGGCGCTGGAAGGGCAAGGCCCAGAAGGCGGCCACTTGTCTCGTCACCAAGACAATTGCCCTGCTTGGACTTCCACTGTCCACCATGGAAGCCCCAGCCTTCCGCTGGTTGCTGCATTTCTTTTTCCCCTGGTAAGACCTCCCATCACGGAGAACCCTCAGTTCTAGAGTGCTGCCCTCGCTCTATGACTCTGTGGGGGAGGTGGTCCGTGACCATCTTTCACGGATACAGGGGCGCAAGGTACACTTCATGGCAGACCTGTGGAGTGGAGGTTAGCATGGCTACCTCTCACTCACAGCCCACTGGTGGCAGCCAGAGGACTTGAGGAGTGGCAGGGCATTGGCAACAGGGCCACAGGGGGAGGCCCTTGTCCTGCCCCCAGGCTACAGGTCCATTCTGCTGCAGGCACGGCACAGGGAAGCTCAGGCAATGGGGAGGAATATCACTGATGAGTTCCTTTCCGCGCTGCAGGAGTGGGCACCAGAGGGGGAGGTCATCTGTGGCCACATGGTCACAGATGCTGGGTGGAACATGTTGGCGGCATTGAACGCGGTGGGCTTTGAGGGCATCGTATGCTTGGTGGACAAATTACACCTTGTGGTGCGCGATGCCCTTGGCCTGGGCAGCCACGTCAAGCCCGCGTGGGACGCAGGCACTCGGGAGATGCGGGCACTCCTGGAGCAATGCCACCAACTGGTGGGCCACTTCTCCCACAGCCTGAAAGCTGCCTGCCAGCTGCATGAGAGTCAGGAAGAGTTGGGTCAGGAGACCCACATTCTCCTGACAGACCTGCCCACCAGGTGGAACTCCACCTACACCATGGTGTCTCGCCTGGTGGAGCAGAAAGCCATTTTGGAGGACATTATGTCCTCCATGTCCATTCTGCCCGGGGGGAGAGAGGTGGGCATCAGTGCCAGGGATTGGCTGGCCCTCTCCCAGATGGTGGAGGTGTTCAAGCCTTTCCAGGAAACCACTGACATCTTGTGTGGTTACATGGTGAGCCTTGGGCAAGTCATCCCCCTGATTCATGCCCTCGATCGGTCCCTGCTGTGAGGCTGCTGTGGCATCAGGATCCTCCCTCCTTCCATGGTCCAGGGCTTTGGTGAAGAGGTTGCAGGCAGGCATGTGGAAGCGACTCCATCCTGGCTACAGGGACAGAGCTTACCGCATGACCTGCCTGTGTGATCCTTGAATCAAGGGGGGCTTGGCAGCATGCACCTCAGACCTTGAGGAGTGGAGAACGGAGATATCCACTGAGGTCCGCAGGGCGTGGGGCACACATCACTTGCATGGGGAGACTGGAACGTCAGGCCATGGGACAGAGGAGGGGCAGGGTGGTTTGATGGAGCCACAGGGAAGCACTTCAGCTGATGAAGGCCCCAGTCCCCATTACTGGAGCTCTGTGGTGACCTGGGCAGTTGCTGCAGAGGAAAGACAGGCGGATGAGGAGGATCCGGCAGAGACTATGGTGCAGGAATATCTGGCTGAACACCCCCCCCAGTCCCCCCCAGTCAAATCCCCTCCATTTCTGAGCCAGGAAACTGGTCAAATGGCCAGAGTTGTCCACTGTGGCCATGGACCTCCTTTCCATCCCCCCCACCAACGACCAGAGCGAACGTGTGTTCTCCCATCTCGGAGACATACTCAGACCACGCCGCTTGCATTTGGATCCCGTTACTGTGGAGAGATTGTCGTTCATCAAGGTGAACCTTCCCTTGTTGGGCTTCCCCTCACTGACCCCAAAGAGATAGGGTTCCAATGACAGTCTCTCCCCTACTGCTTGCCTGCCTGCCCGCCCACCTGACTGAGGCCCAATGTCTGCCACCCCGTGTGCCCGCCTCTTTGCCCGCCTGCCGACCTGCCCACCCACCAGTCCTCCTTAAAAAAAATGCCTGCCATCAGTCGGCTCATTGGGCCAAGTACTTTCCAAGTCCTGCCTGCCTGCCGTGCCGAGTCCAGTCGCCTCATCAGGCCGAGTTTGTTCTAAGTCCTGCCTGCCTGCCTGCCTGCCTGCTGAGTCCAGTTGGCTCATTGGGCCAAGTTATTTATTTATTTATTTATTGGATTTCTATCCCACCCATCTAGACCAAAGGTCTACTCTGGGTGGTTTAAAAATTTAAAAACAATAAAACCAAAAACATATATTATAGGTCCAAGATGGCGAAGTATAAGAAATTAAGACATGGCAGTAGGGAAGGCCTGCCCAAATAGCCAGGTTTTAAGTCTATTCTTGAAAGTTCTTTCCAAGTCCTGCCTGCTTGCTGAGTCCAGTCGCCTCATCGGGCCAAGTTCTTTCCAAGTCCTGCCTGCCTGCCTTCCTTCCTGCCTGCCTGCTGAGTCCAGTTGGCTCATTGGGCCAAGTTCTTTCCAAGTTCTGCCTGCCTGCTGAGTCCAGTTGGCCTATCGGGCCAAGTTCTTTCCAAGTCCTGCCTACCTCAGTCCCCAAAATTTAATTCCTGAGTGGTTGTGTGTGTGTCTCTACTGCCTCAGTAGGTTGGCAGAAGCTGGGACAAGCAATGGGACGTAGCTCACCCCGTCACACGGATTCGAACTGCAGACCTTCCAATCAGCGGTTTAACCCGCAGCACCATGGTCTACTTTGCTGCCAACTATCTCAGTGCCCGATGGGACCAAAAAGCCTGCTTTGCTGCCAACTACCTCAGTGCCTGATGGGGCCAAAAAGCCTGCTTTGCTGCCAACTACCTCAATGCTCGATGGGGCAAAAAGCACACACACACACCAATCCTACAGTGTGCTCCCTCCTTACATGTGCTGTGTGTGACATGTCCCTCGCTACGAGTATCTGCAGGGTCAGTATCCACTGATTCATTTATTCTGCTCTGCTGCCTGAGAAAAAATGAAAAATCCAAGAAGTACGTATTTATATGTATTTCCAGAGTGTATTTCCCAGAACTGATGTGGCAGGGGCGCCCCGACCCAAAGTCCTCCTCCTGTTGATTCCAGTCGCCTCCTCAGGCCATGTTCTCAAGTCCGGCAGCCCTTTCCAGCTTCCTCGGGCTAATTCTCAAATGCTGCTTGCTGATTCTGGCGCAGTGACCCAATTCAACCCGGGCACCCTGATGCCAACACGGCCACGGCAGCCCCACTCAAACCTCTCTGGGCGCCCCGATGCCAACATGGCCGGGGCGGCCCCACCCAAACCTGTCCAGGAGCCCTGATGCCAACATGGCCGGGGCGTACTCTAAGGGATACATCAAGTCCTGCCTGATGATTCCAGCCTCCACAGGCTTCATTCTGAATTCCTGCCTGCTGATTCTAGCCTCCTACCCTTTCCGGAAACCCCAATGCCAACATGGCCAGGACGACCCCACCCAAACCTGTCCAGGCGCCCTGATGCCAACATGGCTGGGGTGGCCCCACCCAAACCTGTTCGGGCATCCCCATGCCAACATGGCTGAGGCGAACCAAGCCCTTACTGGCAGCCAAAAATAGCATATTTTAATAACATAAATAATTAGTTCTTTTTGGAGGCTTGTGTTTCAAATGCCACCTTGATGGCAAACGCCACCCTCTTGCTCATCGATGTTGAAGATTTCTGCCACTACATCCCCAATGGGTAAAGCCTACTTTGCTGCCAATTGTCTCGTGCCCGATGCCTATTAAGACATGCTTTCCTGCCTACTTTACTACCAACTACCTCAGTCCCCAAAATTTAATTCCTGAGTGGTTGTGTTGTGTGTGTCTCTACTGCCTCAGTAGGTTGGCAGAAGCTGGGACAAGCAACGGGAGCTCACCCCGTCGGATTCGAACTGCCGACCCCTTCCAATTGACAAGCCCAGCGGCTCAGCGGTTTAACCTGCAGCTCCATGGTCTACTTTGCTGCCATGTTCCTCAGTGCCCGATGGGGCCAAAAAGCCTACTTTGCTGCCATGTTCCCCAGTGCCCAATGGGGCCAAAAAGCCTACTTTGCTGCCAAATACCTCATTGCCTCCTGGGGGAAAAATCTACTTACTGGCAAATGTGATGTTGCTGAAGACAAACTCAGTGCCTTATGCCTCTGTGTGCCTGCCAGAGACAAACCAAGCTACCTCAGTGCCAAAGATCTCTAATTCTGCTGAGGCGAAATATAACTCCCAAATATAACTCCCTCAATGCCATGGGCTTCTGTGCCGCGTGGTAAACTATCCTGGGGGGACCCAATTTGTGGGTGAATAGCTCAGATGTCTGATATCCAATCTTCACCAAACTTAGCAAGCATGTTGGGGAAAGACATAGGAAGCTTCAGTGTGATTCCAGATTCTCTAGGTACCTGGGGGGAGCTTTCCTGGGGATGTCCTCCTTATAACTATGTAACTCAGGGGTCCATTACCCAATGTTCACCAATCTTTCTGAACTTGTAGGAAACCGTCTGAGGAAGCTTTCCTGCACATTTGGTGTCTCTAGGTGCCTGGGGGCCAGTTTTATAGCCTTTTAAAGTGAAGATGAATTGATGAATCGATTCGTCAATACATCGGCGAATATTCGTAAATTCATATTCATTGATTTGTTAATCTTGACGAATCACGAATCAAAATGAATCGCCATTTTTTTTTATTTGTCCCCATCTCTAGTCACGATTAGAGATGGGGACGACTCACCATTTTGATGCTATTGTTTTTCCATTCCCTCAATTTAATTTTGCACACCACCATTTTAATCCTTCAAATAGCAACTAGAACATGAAGGATCCCTTGGGGGTGTTGAACAGCATGTCTTTCCTCTGCCCTGTAGTCACTCAGGAATTGAACAAATATCCCTGATTCAGTCCTTTTCTGCACATCAGCCTGAAGACAATGTAGATGCCTAGTATGGACCAAACAGGGATTTTCACTTTGTGACATCTACCACTTTGAGGCCAATACCCTGTTGCATTACAAAATCACAAATGAGTAATCATGAATACAGTCTCACAGTGGTTGCAAGATCTGGTTTTGAGTGATCAGTTGATTGAAGGTAGTTTGCGAGAACAGGGGAAAGCATTTGTCATTTCCATTATCCTCCAAACAGAATATTAGCCAGGGTCTTTTTATGTATCCATAAAAGAGAAAGATTGAATGTATTTAATTTTTTTCTTTATTTATAAATATAATACTAACAAAAACATTTCCAGGGTTTTGACTCAACAAACAAACCATATCTAATGCTGTCTAGTGCTGCAAATTTTCGTCGTCCACAGAGAGAAATGAGAAAAGAGGAAACAGATTAAGCCTATTCTCCCACCACTAACCTGAACAGAACTTGAACCACATGGGAAAAAAATCTCCTACTGCCCATCCCAGGGAGACTGCCTAAGGTATAATGTACTTACTGAAAAACAACCTGCAAGCAATTCTGCTGAAATAGGTTACATTTTCTTTGGAACTCCACAGTAAATAGGCGGGGAAGTGCTTTTCTTCTTTGCTCAGACTTACACAACCAGTGTCCAAAGTGTTGAGAGGTTAAATGTGTGACCGGGTTGAGAAATCCCAGTATTTCATTTTGCTTCACTTCTTAATTCTCATCATGATCCCAGGAAAGTTACTGTGTTTTCATCTTCTTACCTCACACCACCTCAAAATCTGAAACATGGGGCATATAATAATGACCTGCTTTACAAGGGCACTAGGAAGATGGCTGTGAGAAGTGTTATGAAACTCCTTTAAGATGAAGAAGTGTTCGATAATTCTAAAGTATAAAGACAATTTTAAAACCACCCTTCTGATTCTCAGCACATGATGTAAACGTGACACTTTGACTGATCACAAACAATAAGTTGACTAGCTAGCCAACAATTAACATTGAAATGGTTTCAGAGTCATTTCCCTTCTAGTAAGGGATGAAACAGATCAAAGAGAGGGTACGTAATGTGAGTGAAAGGCATATCTACTTACAGAAGTGTGGTGATTGAGATCTAAAAATCCTTCTCCTATTGCTGTGCCCTCTTCCTCCACATACCACATTAAATACCATTCTAAAGGTGCCTCAGAAATGTTATTTGGAACAAGAAAGGGGGCAGCAATGTAGAAGAGGAGGCAGGAAAGCTCTAACATGTATAGTCTGTTCCAGGAAAGTGAAAGAACAATGGGATTTATTCTTGGTTTTTCTCTACACAAAACACATGGCAGCCATCTTGTAAGACCCAACCCCAGAGAGATCAGGCAAGCCCTACCATAACACAGAAAGAAATGCCACCTCAGGTGGCAGATGCTGCAGCTGGCACCGGCCAGCCAGCCAGCCAGCATTCCTACTCAGTCCTCTAGACTGGCTTGATCTATTCCCTTTAACATGCTGTCCTCAGGCACACTGGAGCATGTTGGTCCATCAACAGTGTTGACGCTCAGTCAGTATAGGTGGGCACCATCTTGACTTTCGTCATGGATTGCAAACTATCTCTGGTCAGTCACAAGACATCATTCATGCAATTAGCAATAGTGCAAAAAGCTTTTTATTTTTTTTAAAAAAATCAAACAGCATATGTACAAAGCCCCAATCCGCGTGGGACTCTGCCAGGAGAGTTTCAACTCTCTCCTCCACTGCTCTTATGGTCCTGATCCAGATTAGAGCTCCTGGACTACTTTCATTTACATCAGGGATGGCTAGTGTCAAGAGGCCACACATTCCTATTCCTGGATCATGGAAGGTCATGCCTGCATCTGCTCCTGCGCCCCCCCCAAAAAAAAACTACTTACGAAAATGGTATCCTTCTTGTAGCCTTTGGTAGTCAATTTTTAAAAACAAAAACTTAAACACTTTTATTAAAATAAATGATTTAGTGGTGTGCTGGGCCCACTGCAAAGCAGGGCTAAATTCCCACGTGGTAGTCGCTATGGCCGTTAGGCTCTACAGAGGGTCCACCCAAGGAATCCCCCTTCCCATAAAGCCTTGCAACTTCTATGAAGCCTTGAAACTCCCAAGGATCATCTGGGCCAGTTTCTTTCTTTTTGAGAAGGAAACTCACACTTATACCAAGTCATTAATGCAAATATTGAATAAAGCCAATATATGAAGCGGAGCAACGGACATAAAGCTTGGCCTTTGTGGGCTTGGCATACTCTTTCAGAGGTTTCTTGAAACAACATCCACCCTGAAAAGACCCATCCAACCTCTCTGTGAAACAAAGGGCCTTGGTTAAAGTTTAGCTGATTGCCAGGAATCATCCATTTATGTATGGGTGCATATTGTGCAGTGTGGGAAACCTGGAAACGTCCTGTCCATTTGTTTGCTTCAACGTTCCTTTAATTTCAGCACTTCAGAATAGAGTTACATCATGCAGCTGAATAGGAAGGCAATTATCAGCAGGTACTTCTTTGCTTTTTAGGTTCTGGATCATAATGCCACATAAAACTAACAAGGGTATGACAAGTTGAATTTTTACAACTCCTCCATATAAACATATAATGAGCTGAATTTATTATCACTATGAGTAAATATATACAATCTGCAGTAAAGATTAAAGTGGTTGAAAAAGTTAATGGGTTAGATTGAAATTTAGCTCTGTGCAGCTGGCTGGCCGGAGCTGACTTCTTGGCCCCCTTTTCTGCTTAGCAGCCCTTCTAGTCCTCTGAAAAATCTCACATAGAAGGTGATGGGACTCTGATGATTAAGATAAGATGGGGAAGATCCCCTAAATTTGGGCAGAGGCAGTTGATGTGAGCAGAACCTTTCTGTCCACAGAAGGCAGATCCTGAATGCAACTTGTCTGATGCAGAATTACTAGAATTTTAGAAATACCATATCATTTGTAACTAACTGGATGGCAGTGCAATTATGTACCTTGATTGGATTATATGGGGAGAGGGCTGCAAGCAAGGGCTCTTCCAGAAATGACATGTTATCACACTTTATTACACTTTGCTTTATTCATCCTGCATGACAAAACTGGTTCATGACTTGCCATGTTGACATCCAGGCTCAACTCATTTTGTCCAATCCTTATCTTTTCCCACCTTTCCTCTTGCCCCCTCTTCCTCTGACTCCTTCCCTATTCTTAAGTACCTTTGCTTCATTACTGGCCATGTCTGCACTGTAATGCTGAAGGTTTTTGTTTTTCTGTGCAAAGAGATGCTATAATGTTAATCTGACAAAAGCATCAAAATGTGGACATCATTGCTGAGAGAAAGCACATAAGATTAAACACCATCCCACAATGCAAGGTAATGACTAAAAAAAAAACACCTTTAAAAGTTTCAGCTTTTAGAGTCCCTGAAGTGCCAAAGCAATATCTGGCCCTACAGAGAGCATTGACATGATTTGAGTGCTGCTTCAGACTTTCTTGTTTCACTTTGACTTGGTTTGGCAAGTGGCAAATAGCCTTACTTTACTTTGGTTTCTGAATAATTTCCACATTTCAAGCACAGCTCTACTTCAAATTTAGGAGGTTGACCATTGGCAGTACTAGACTGGCCTTTAAATTAGTCATCTTGTCTCTACATTTTAATCTATCACACACCCAGACACACACACGCTATTTTGCAACTGGAGCCGTAAGGTCTGCTACATATGACATCACAAGAGCACAGCCCTGTGAAACCACAACTGCCCACCCCATGCCTCAGATTTTGGCCTTGAAACTTCAGAGAATGGGATGCTGCTGACTTGGGAATTCTAACAATATTTGTTCATTTGCAATAGATATCTGACTGTGGGTTATAGAAAGCTTTATCATAACTCATCATCTTAATGCAGGGCAATTGCACATTAAAAAAAGGAGGGTGAGGATGTAGCACTAAAAATAAGGATGAAAAAGATACAGATTGTTAGTAAAATTTACCTGTACCAATGTATAAGTAGATATTTAAAAATATTTACTATAATTTAACCAGAAATACATCTCACTGTAGTATAGATACTTACAACCAGTCAAAAGCCTATTTTGTGCTGTTCATGGGTAACCATATCACTTTGCTTTCCTGCTGTTCCTATGACAGTCATTCACATCAAAATTTAACCTGTGTACACTAGGGTAATCCATGGAGTAAACCATTTATAACTGCTAGTCTCCCATCATGGAGCAAGTGCCACAGGAAAACAAGTCAGCACCAGATTTTGGTTCTTGAAACAAATCTTAGAGCAGGAGATGACAGAAACAGTACCTAAGACATACTGATATTTCATACCATATAATAAGATGTATGAAATAGGTTCCATGTTGCTGAACTATTAAATGTTTATGTTTATCATGAATTTTCTTCCCCCCGCCTCTGCTTTTTTCCAGTCGTTAAAGCCATTCTTGCTGGAAAACCTGTCACATCATCTGAACATAAAAGTACAATAAACACAATAAACGGCACCCTTCGAGGGAGCTGCTTTCTGAAATGTCGCTCAGCATTGTCATGAGTAGTGCAAAATATGGAATTCTTGAAATAACGACAATGCCCATCCAGTTTGCCTT
Source organism: Intellagama lesueurii (assembly GCA_037013535.1). Lineage (NCBI taxonomy): Eukaryota > Metazoa > Chordata > Lepidosauria > Squamata > Agamidae > Intellagama > Intellagama lesueurii. Next base: position 198,072,247 of record JBAJHW010000003.1, read on the forward strand.
GACCATACTGATAACGTTGTTGAGATTCTAGGTAGGAATCAGAGTCATTTTTGTTTTCACATATCATAGATGCTTTGGACCAAAAGGACACATGCTTTTCTCTGACAGAAAACCACATGGCTTGGTCTGTATCACATGATGGCACTTCACTGTCCATGTCTGAAGTATCTGTAGGATGTGATGATCTATCACCTTCAATATCTTGATTTGATATGTTACTCTCATTTTCTGCAGATGTACTTGGGAGATGTGGAACTGGTTCTTCATCATTAGCTTCTATGTTTTCCAGTGTTGAAGCAGAGAAAAATTCTGTACGGCATTTTTTTCTTTGCCAAGACAGTGGCATTTCTTTCATTCCTTTCTTTGGAAACCTTTCTCTTCTGAGCCCCAGGCAGCTGAATTCTCCGTGGCATACTGGGACTCCTGTGTGAGAGTATATATGAATTCACATGCGCATGCATATACACAATCATGGGCTACCTTCTTCAAGGACGTAAGCGCTCTATTTTTGTTTCACTTGAGCCACCAAAATTTGTTTAAAACTGATACGATATACCCCAAGATGGATTAAGATATTTAGAAGCCATTAGCATTGGATAGATTATGGTGTCCCCTTATGAATATAACATGTGGTGGATTCCACAGCTTGAAAAAAATCCATATAAGGTGTACATTATAGGCATGAAAATATGGTGCTTTAATTGTATAGCATGTGGCAAAAAAGAACCATGTATCATATACAAAAACATATGTAGAATCAAATTACTGGCTTCCAGCCAAATCAGGCACTTTCACACTTTGATTAACATAGGCAGATTTTGTCAAAATCTATAGACTGAAAAGCTCAAAGAGCTTTTGGGGCATTTTAACAGTGGTTGTTATTTCTTTGGCTTGTATATATAGTGAAGAGGACATAGATCTAAAAAAACAGCAGCTATTTTTATCCTTAGCCCCATAAGACCTCCAAAAATACACAAATAAAAATTTAAAAAAACACCAAGCGATGATGATCATGATTGATCATTTCACTCAAAACATGAATTTTCTTGCTAGGCAAATTTTCATATTTTTTAGTTTTTACTGGTTCATAATTACTTTAGGTAGGGAAGTGGTTTTCTTGGGGCTTTAGAGGGCGGAAGGGAGAAAACCAAGGGTGAGGGATGGGTAGATGTGATTTGTTAAGGAGGTGCACCATTTGCACCATGGTCCATGGTAAATCCAGTACTGAAAAAAACCTCTGTGGTGCCCCCTTCCCTTGTTGATGCTCTAAGTATGTGCTTATTTTGCTTAATGGTTAATTCAATGCTGAGTAGGGAGTGAGCCTGCACAGGGGAAACCCTGCTGGAAAAAGAAGATCCGTAAAGCAGAAGGATGAACTCGAACTTTCTTCAAAACCCTTTTCTTCCTGCAGACCAGAGTCATCAGTGTTAATCAGGTCCTAGATTTATGGTGCAAGGGTACACTGAACAAAAGGCCTGTGGATGCATGGACAGAACTGGCCTGTAGATATATGGCCCATGGAATGGATTACTGACCTGTGGAATGGCCTGCCTATGGAATGACATTGAGGAAATCTTTGGCTTGCTTCATACACAGCACAATTGACTGTTTCCTGTTGGCAAAAAGGGCTGAGGATGCATTCTAGCATTTTGAATGATGGAATGAGCAAAGAAAGACTGATATATGATTGCTGTGGCAATAAGGCTCTGGCTGAGCTGGAAGACAATGGAACAGTATGGACAGGCTACAAGGTTGAATACCAGCCCCAGAGAATACCCTTATAAGATGCTACAGTCACATTATGTACCACAGGACAAAGGGGTGATTCACTTTCTGGGAATGAAGAAAAGTGATGTGATGCACTTTTTCTCCCAGTTTGCCATCTACCAACACAGAACTGAATTTTAGGGGTGAAGGTAAAGAAGTCAGCCAGAAGGCAAGAGAATTAGGGGTATCACTCGAGCAAGAAACAATTGTTGCTTGGGACTCAGACTCAGAATCACATTCTTTCATACTCACATGTAGATTCTTCTCAGTTCACTTTTCCTCATGTAATTTTTACTTTTGCAGAATCTGAGTGCTCTGAGGCCTTTAGGCCTTAGCTTGCCTTGATTCTGAGAGAAACGTCAGTTTTTACAATGGGGTAGACTAATCCTTCTGGGAGACACTACACCTCCCTCTTTTCCTTTTGCACACTCTCTCACACACAGACTGATTTCACTACTCTATTTTACTTTTTTTTTTTTTTTTTGGATTTTCCCATCTGGATTCTTCTTGACCAATTTTCCTGCATGTTTATCTGAATCTTCAGAAACCTGTTCCTTGGGATAGGTAGCTATACGTCTTTCTTTCTCAGTCTTTAGGCCAAACAGCTGGAACAATCAGCGAGCGTCAACTAAAGCAGTGATCCCCAACCTTGGGACTCCAGATGTTCTTGGACTACAACTCCCAGAAGCCTTCACCACCACCTCCGCTGGCCAGGATTTCTGGGAGTTGAAGTCCAAGAACATCTGGAGGCCCAGGGTTGGGGACCACTGAACTAGAGGACTGGTGGAATGTTAGGGACAAATATAGGGTTTCATAAAGGGCTAACTGTGGCAGATTCTGCATAACTGTAATTTCATCTGATACTTTAATACAGGTTGTTCTGCTTTACACTTTTTATTTCACTATTGCATTGTATTGTGTTAGAAATCCATTGATTTTCCTTTTATTTCTTTTATATTGTTCCTTCATTCCACGAATCTTATTTCCTGTTTATCTGCTGTGATTTAAATAAATATTTCCATTAATTATACTTGCAAGTGGCCTAGTGTTATTTCCAGTTATGCCCTCCTACCCACTGGGGTAACAGGAACCTCGTTTTTGATCAGTGCAGTGCCTTTGCCCTGAGAAGGAAGGAGGCTCCCATCCACTTTGCAAAAGATCAGATCTTTGCTCTCCATGGCTGAAGCAAAGATCTGGAGCACAGCTCCAGTTCCTTCCAGTTAAGTGGAAGGAAGCAAGAGATCTCCTCCAGATCCTTGCTTCAGTCAAGGAGAGCAAAGATCTAATCTCCTTCCTTTTGCAAACTCAGTGGGGGCTTCCCCTTCCCTTGAAGCCCTAAACACATACTTATTCTGCTTAAGGGTTAATTTAGGCACCTTTACAGGTGAAATTGGGAAAGGACTACGACAAGGCTGTATATTGTCTCCCTGCTTATTTAACTTATATGCAGAATACATCATGCAAAAGGCTGGACTGGATAAATCCCAAGGCGGAATTAGAAGAAGAAATATCAACAACCTCAGATATGCAGATGATACCACTCTGATGGCAGAAAGTGAGGAGGAATTAAAGAACCTCGTAATGAGGGTGAAGGAGGAGAGTGCAAAAAATGGTCTGAAGCTCAACATCAAAAAAACTAAGATCATGGCCACTGGTCCCATCACCTCCTGGCAAATAGAAGGGGAAGATATGGAGGCAGTGACAGATTTTACTTTCTTGGGCTCCATGATCACTGCAGAGGGTGACAGCAGCCACAATATTAAAAGACGCCTGCTTCTGGGGAGGAAAGCGATGACAAACCTAGACAGCATCTTAAAAAGGAGAGACATCACCTTGCCGACAAAGGTCCGCGTAGTCAAAGCTATGGTTTTTCCAGTAGCGATGTATGGAAGTGAGAGCTGGACCATAAAGAAGGCTGACCGCCGAAGAATTGATGCTTTTGAATTGTGGTGCTGGAGGAGACTCTTGAGAGTCCCCTGGACTGCAAAGAGAACAAACCTATCCATTCTGAAGGAAATCAACCCTGAGTGCTCACTGGAAGGACAGATCCTGAAGCTGAGGCTCCAATACTTTGGCCATCTCATGAGAAGAGAAGACTCCCTGGAAAAGACCCTGATGTTGGGAAAATGTGAAGGCAAGAGGAGAAGGGGACGACAGAAGACGAGATGGTTGGACAGTGTCACTGAAGCTACCAACATGACTTTGACCCAACTCCGGGAGGTAGTGGAAGATAGGAGGGCCTGGCGTGCTCTGGTCCATGGGGTCACAAAGAGTCGGACATGACTAAACGACTAAACAACAACAACAACAGGTGATTACAGGCAAAGTATTGCTTTCCAATATAAATTTTTCATAAATTAAACTATTTTTAAAATTATTATATTTTTGTATTTTCTAGCAGAGGTTCCAGGGCAATTGCCTTCACTGCTCCCTTATAAATCCAGCACTGTGACTAGTGGCTACTGTAAGGCCCATCCTTCATGAGTTCCCATTCAGAACTGAAGAAAACCTTGTGTCCCCTACATTTTGAGAAGTTTAAAAGGTTTAGGGCAATTTTTAGGAGGAAAACAGATATCTCTGAAGTGGCCAGGTTCTTTTAAAAAGAAGGTATATTTCTATTTCTTACTTGGTAGTCAGACAATTTCCTTAAAAGAAAGAAATTATACCAGCTGTAGGCTTAAAACATCTAAAGCACCACATCTGTTGCTCCTAACATAGACAACAGCCATCCTATATTTATCCTCACCTAGCAATTGATATTCAGTAGAACCTTGTCATGTTTCTGATCTATGATGTTCAGTTTGATTGTAGTTTTTCAAAAGTGTGAAGTAGATATGCTGTCATACTAAAGGCAACTGCCTCACTCCACCTAATGACAGGGCTCATCCCATAAGAGAGAAAGCCCATGTGTTTGTAAAATGTTATGGGGTATTTGATCCAAATCAATGTACAAGGAAGTGTCTTATGCTCGGTCCACTGCTGATGTATTCAGCAGCGTGGAGCATCTTTGTCCATGCCCCAGGGATAACACGAGATGGGGCTAGAAGAGGAGATCTGGATGGGAGGGGGAGCATATATAAGAGAAGGCTCCTCCCTCCTTCTGCCTCTTTCCTTGCGAGCAAGAGTCGGAGACAGACGGAGGTCGGAGGAGAGATCGCGGGCAAGCGAAGCTGCGTCATTGCGACACCATCTTGGACAGGGGGCTGCATTGGCACACACACACACCCACCCCACGGTTTGGATTTTGAGCTTCGGCTCGTGTAGAAGGGCTGGTAGCCCGAGCTTCTTGGTTGTTGTTTTTTTTAAAAAAAAGAGAGAGAGAAAGAAAGGAAGAAGAAGGACGGTAGACAGAGCAGGGATCAAGGGGAACCAGCAGGGCTTGGGCGCCGTTCGGCGCAGCCGTCGGATCGGGCCCGCGCCCCGCCAGAGCCAGGAACAATTTCAGGGTCTGGCTTGCAGCCAAGCCACAGTGGACAGCCAGGTGGCTGGGAGGCTGACGCCGCAGACAGGCTGGCGATATAGGGGCTTGGTTTTCAACAAATAAAAATAAAATAAAAATAAAAATTAAATATAAATAAATAAATTAAAAACAACATCACCACCAACAAGAAATAAATAATTCTACTTAAGAAATTAAGAAGAACAACTCGCTTTAAGAAATATATATATATTGCAGGGCATGTTTCTTCCCCCTACCCTCCCCCACCCCGTTTGGCATACTGTGTTCTGTGGGTTTGCTTTAGCCAAGTTTGCCTTAGCAATTATACTGGTTGGAATTAGGAGGCTAAGAGGATTACAACTAGTGCAGCATTTGGGCTTCTGACTGGGCTTTGCAATAATATTACAGTTGCCCTTCAGTTTAGTGGTTTAGGTTGCTGGCTGTGTTGCCAGAGCCTGAGGAGCTTCAACTCCCCCCCCCCATTTAAAAAAAAGAGAGAGAAGAGAAGAATAGGAGGAATAATTACATAAATTGATTAAATAAAATAGCTGATTGTGGGAGCATTCAGGATTGGAGGCAAGGTTGTTGTGTATAATCCTGGGTATAGTCAAATACTTATTGTTGGATTTATGCTAATTAATGCTCATTAGAATAATGGTTAGTACAGACAAGATACAATAATTGTTTTAGGGTTAGACTGGTTAGCTGTCTTTATAGGCTGTACTGGCTAGTAATTCTTTAAATTGATTGGTCTTTACAAGTCACTGGCGTGCTGGGTTTCTGCCACTAGGTGGGGGGTGCAGTATAAGTTCATAGTGCTGCTTGTGAAAGGCAGTTCCTGTATTGCAATATTTAGCTAGACTCTGCCACTAGGTGGGAGTGTAGTGCAGGTTTACAGTGCTGCTGGCTAAAGAAGAGCCTGCATTGCAATACTTAGCTAGATAGGGACAGCTGTATACTTAATAGTAATTAGAAGAATAGGTAGAGTTCCTACAAATCTTGCCTGGTGATTAGTGCTGTGATGTCAGGCAAGAAGGGATGGGGGGGGGGGAAGGGCAAGCAGCCAGCCAAGAAAAGGATTGCTCCCCAAGTCTCCCCTCCTCAATCATCTTCTGATGAGGAGGCATGGCCAATATGGTAACAGCTGCAAGACAAGATTGCAGCTTTGGAAGCCGAGCGAGTGGCCCAACAGGCCTCGCCAGCTGCAGTGACACAACCTCGTCGCTCTGCCAGAGACGTTAGGAGCCATAGGAAGGCTAAGCTTAAAGATCTAGCTGATAATTTATTGTCACGTTTTTCAGCACTAGAGCAGGATCGCACACAAGTCCAGCTTCCAAGGACAGGGGACGCCGCAGCACTGCTTTCACCACAAGATGGTGAAGAAGGCAAGGAGCTAGGCACAGTATCAGCAGAGACCAGAAGGCTGCCAGCTACATGAACTGGAGGGCGTGAAGACGGTCAAGGAACCATCTGGATAGAGGACAGCCAACCCTCCACCTCTGATGCCACGCGTGAGTTGGAAACTGCACAGCACACAATGACATCAATGCCGGTTTGGCCTTGGCAGTTTAGTGGCCAGAGTGGTACACCATCACACATGCCACACAGCTGGCAGGGGATGGGTATGGGAGATTCACATTGGCCTAGTGTTAGCACACCGTTAGCTTCATGGGCTTTACACTCCGGCTTGTTCACCTGCCTTTTTTTGGCCCAATGCCGGGTGTAGGAGTTTGACCATACCCATCTGTGCCAGACACAGGATATAACACGGTGTCCCTAAATGCACTACCTTTTGGAGACAGGGCTATGCCACTGGGGGACCACCTAGCACCTGCAACTAAGGAGAAAATTACATATGGGAAGTACGTCGACCTCTTCGAACTCCTCAATAGAGAAGTTGAAAAGAAGGATATAGACAAGGAGAATGATAGGGAGAAGGAAAGGCGTAGGAGATGCAAGCCTGAAAGAACCTGGGCCAATTGGTTACCAGGATTCATTATTTATGCAGGTGTAATAGTCAGAGCGCATCCTTGGAGGGCTCTGGCTCTTTTCCAGTACCTAGACGTAATCTACCACGCTTACGTAGACTTTGCAGGACAGGCCTGGCTCACATACGATGAATCTTTCCATATGCGCAGTGCAATACACCCTAATTTGCGCTGGGATGAGCCATTACCAGGCCTGTGGCTGCAAGTCATGACTCCATCTAGACCTAATCCCAGAGAAAGGTTTGACAGCGGTCACCTAATCCGTAAACAGGGCGTGAATGTAGGTTCCCATGCTGGCACGGGGCAGGCAGTTCAACCCCACTTTCTTTGTTGGGACTATAACGCCAGGGAACCTGCTCATGCAAGGGGTGTAGGTTTAGACACGAATGTTCAGTGTGCGGAGGCCAACACCCCAGCACATCTTGCTTTAGGGCCAGAGCTCAGAGGAACGCTAACAAAACACCGGGAAATAATAAGAAGGCCCCTGGGGGAGGAGGTCCTCCTGGAAAAGGGCCCCAGTCCGATTAAGTTGGAAATACTGGGTGACTGGTTAGCGGATTACCCGCGACCAGCAGACGCCCAATATATTCGGGAAGGTTTTACGTTTGGGTTTAGAATTCCAGCTGAGGGCGAAAGGAAAGCCTTCTTTGCAAAGAACTTAAAGTCAGTGAAGGGCATGGATAGGATTGTGTGGGAGAAAATTAAAAAAGAAGTATCAGAAGTTAGGGTCCTGGGTCCTTGCCGGCACCCTCCGTTGAGGAACCTTAGGGTTTCACCCTTGGGCGTCGTGCCCAAAAAGAACCATGGTGAGTTTAGGCTCATTCACCACCTGTCCTACCCAGAGGGGGAGTCGGTTAATGATGCCATACCACACGAACTGTGCACCGTGCGTTATACCTCTTTCGATGAGGCAGTGCGCATGGTGCACAGGTGTGGACAGGGGTTGGAGTTAGCAAAATCCGACATTAAGTCAGCGTTTTGTCTTCTTCCAGTTCATCCGTTAGATTTTGATCTATTAGGTTTTTATTATCATGGTTTTTATTATGTAGATAGGGCCCTGCCCATGGGATGTTCAGTTTCTTGTGCCGCGTTTGAGTGTTTCAGTTCCTTTTTGGAATGGAAGCTCAGATGCAGGGCGGGCTGTAGAAGCGCCGCCCATTATCTAGATGATTATTTATTTTGTGGTGCAGCCAACACTGGACAATGCACATTCATCCTAGAGACATTTCAATCATTAGCAAGGGAGTTAGGCGTGCCTTTGGCCGAAGAAAAGACCGAAGGGCCTGCAAGGTCACTTACTTTTTTAGGGATTGAGCTAGACACTAGGCAGCAAGCATCTAGGCTTCCAATGGACAAGTTAACGGCCCTCAGGGACAGAATTCATCTACTTTTAAGGAGTAAGAAGGTGTCCCTGAAGGAACTCCAGGAGCTAGTGGGCCATTTAAACTTTGCCTGTAGGGTAATTGCCCCTGACCGGCCATTCATACGCCGATTTTGCATGGCCATGCAGGGTTTGCGTCGCCCTTTCCATAGAACTAGGCTGACCAGAGGCATGAGACAGGACCTCCAGGTTTGGAGTCAATTTTTAGAAGAGTTTAACAGGGTGTCATTCTGGAGGTCAGAGCGGCACTTCCGGTCGGAATTCCAGGTACAGACCGACGCAGCCAGATCATTAGGTTTTGGGGTATATTATAGAGGTAGATGGTATTCAGGGCTTTGGCCAGAGGAATGGCACCAGCAGGGCATTACAAAGGACCTTACATTTCTGGATTTTTTTCCGATTGTAGGGGCCTTATGGCTATGGGCTCAGGAATGGGCTAACACTTCAGTACGCTTCTGGTGTGACAATCAAGCGGTTGTTCATATTGTAAACAACCTTACGTCATGCTCAGAATGCGTCATGGCACTCGTGCGCGCATCTACATTACGCGCATTGAAATTTAATGTTTTGATTCACACAAAGCACATTGCCAGCCTGGATAACAGCCTGGCCGATGCCCTATCACGCCAACAGATCACTCGGTTCAGGGAGTTAGATCCAGGAGCCAACAAAGTTCCGGAGATGCTTCCAGCAGAGGTTTGGAAAATTGGCAAGTTGAAGCGGAACGAGCAATAGGCTTGTCCTTGGCGCCAAGGACTCGGAAAGCATATCGGGCAGTGAGTATAGAATTCCAGGAGTTTAGACAGACTGTAGGGCTGGAGCCCAGTTGGCCTGCCCCGGTGGAGCACCTTCAGCAGTTCCTAGTCTTTCTCCATAGGAAAGGTTTGGCCCCTGGTTCTATCCAGGTTAAGCTATTGGTAAGTTGGCCTTTCATGCTAAGATGCATGGGCTTACAGACCACACCACTGACCTTCATATCAGAAAAATGATTGAAGGATGGAGTAAGGAAAGAGGGCGAACTAAGGATGATAGGACACCAATTTCACCTGCTCTGTTAGAAAAGTTGTGCCAAACATGGCCTCTTCTCTGCAGGAATGCATATGAGACGGCATTGTTACAAGCAGCATCATTGCTTACATTTTTTGGTACACTAAGGATTAGTGAGGTAGTAGCCTCAGGGAAAGGGGACGTATCACAGACAGCTTTACAAATACAGGACGTGACATTAGTGGATAATTCAGTAAGGGTGCACATCCGCAGATCTAAGGCAGATCAGCGTGGTAGAGGAGAGGACCTGATTCTAGGTCCTTGCTCAATAGTAAGCCTTTGCCCGGTGAAAGTGGTAAGCATGTATCTGATGGCTAGAGGGCAGGGTAAAGGAAATTTCTTTATACATCAGGATGGCACCCCCTTAACAAGATATCAATTTTGGAAATTGACGGATTTAGCCTTAAATAGAGTAGGGGTAGCTGGTATGAGGTTTGGAACTCACTCATTTAGGATAGGAGCGGCTTCAACGGCGGCCGTCTTAGGCTATTCTCCCGAAGACATCAAACGTTTAGGTCATTGGGCCTCTACTAATTATCGTAGGTAAATAAGAACACTCCCTCAAGTCTAGGTAGGCATATTTTGTCTTACAGGTCCGATCTTACAGGAAAATCGGCGACAGGTAACAATAGTAGGCCACAGCTTTGTCTTTTGGGAGGCGAAATACGCTGCCCAGTCAGCATGGGGCTCCGAATTGGGCCTTGCTGATAGAGCCCATATTATGTGGAAAGGGAGTCGTGGACTGTCCTGGAACCAGCTGTTCAGAGTAGTTGCATTTGGCAGGCATCCCCCAGATGTGATGATAATACATCTGGGTGGTAATGATTTGGTTAAGCAAAGCGGTAAAGCTTTGATTTTGGACATCCTTCAGGATCTCAAGTGGCTGAAGGTGACGTACCCAAGGATGAGCATATTATGGTCCATGATCATCCCTCAGATGGTTTGGCGTGATGCGCGTCACGTCCAAAGCGTTAACACCGCTCGGAGGCGGGTTAACAGAAAAAATTGTAAAGCTGTTGCTGATGGCTTAGGAGCAGTGATTAGCCACCGCGAGATTCATGCGGACAGGCCGGACTTATTTCGCCCGGATGGAGTATACCTCTCCGATAGAGGTATGGAATTATTTTTGGCCGATGTTAGGGGCTGCTGCTTTTGGAGCTCGAGAGGCTTGATGGCAGGCATGGGCTTTAAGTGTAGCTTGCCCTTGCTGTGGTGGGCAGTGCGGCTATAACAGGTTTCAGTGAGTCCCATCACAAACAGGTAAGGTATAGCTCATCTGATCTCCCAGCGCTGCGGATCGTGCGATTACAGTGCTTGGGGGAGAAGATCCGCTGGGGCTGCTCCCGGACCAACAGTCAACAAGAAGAAGGGGACTTGAGGTCTGTGGGTGGTCAAATTGGGGCCGGCTGGGTTCTTGCTGTATTCACGACCGTGAGATCTTGGGGCTCGGGACTCGCCCATAGTTTGGTAGGGGTCCGTTGAGACCCCTCTGCAGAACCTGATGCCGCACTACAGCAGGTACCCCCCAATTTTTTCCTGAAAAGATTAATTGAATAATCAATAAAAGTGTGGCCCATGTTTTATTCCAAACTGTTGTCTTGTGTCTTATTCCGGGGTCAGGGGACAAAGAGCTCATCGACAGTATAACACAATTTCTTATCACTTTTTCATTGTTGGTAATACAATGCCTCCCATTTTACATCCGTTACAAAATTCTGGAAGTATTTATTTGGTATTATTGTTCACCATTCCCTTAGGAGCTACTTTAATTCAGTATTTCCCACATCACTTTGGTAGCAATCACAGTGAACTTTGATGCTTCTTCACATTTAGCAAGCAAGAGGTGTGTGTGTGTGCACGTGTGTGCTTGCTTAATCCAAAACTAGTGATGTCTGAGTGCTTCATATGCTGAATTTCCTTCAGTTGATCAGCCTCCATTTGGCAGTGAAACTTCCTACACAAAGGGAGTGAGTGGGAAAGGTAGGGGGAGGATTTCTATGATATGGCATATTTTTTCTGCAACCTATGTTTGAACTTGTATGTGGGTTTGGACATGTTTATGAGTGATCTAATGAGAAAGGCCAGATTACTCACAAACATGTTCAAACTTGCTTGTGGGTTCAAGCATAGGTTGCAGAGAATGTGTAAAATGTCATAGAAATCCTGCTCAGGGGGTTAAAGCAACTATTTTGCTTTTCAAAGAGAACAGTGATGGCATAATAACAAAGATAATTTGGTCAGCAAGATCTTTTATTCAGTATCTAAAAGGTAGCCCTGTGTTTTTAAGCTATTTGTAATCCTAGTGATTTGAAATGAATTAAAACACCTTAAGCAAAAGCTCTTCAACTGATCGGGCTAAAATCTACCTACTATCTTATGTTTTGGCAGAAATCACACTCAAAGAAGGGTACCAAATGCCATACACTGGAAATAAAAAGAGGTTGAAATATGGTTGGATAGGTATTTTAAACTCTTCTGTGATGTGTTCCTTTGCAAATATTTTGATAAAGTCCAACAGCTGACCTTTCTAACACCGTGTTTATTAACAATCATTAAAACCAGTTTCTATGCCTCTCTGCCGAGCATAGCATTGTACAATATTTAGGCATAGAATTGTTACAACAGTCAAATAATATGCATTGGGTAGAAGACTTTATTCAAGTGACATATTCAACAAAGACAAAACAGGAACCAAATCTTACAAAGGCAGTGACAGCCACTATAGAAGGGTCACTAGATATAAGAGGTTGGTGGGGTGGGGGAGGAAACCTGGTGGCTTTCAGAATGGGCAGCTACTGCTGCTGGTCCTAGACATCAGAGCCTGCAGTGAGGGATGATGGGATTTGCAGCCCAACAACAACTCCAGTCCTGATATAATCAAAGAGTAAATCTTTACTCTAACATCAGTAAACTGACTTTTAACTGAGTTGTGGCTTCTGCTGTAACTTACTCAATGAACATGCCCAGCCATTGATGTAACTGATTCTACAGTGCAATCTTAAAAGAAACTAATCCCATTCCGAAACACGTTACAGGTGCATTTTTAAAAATATTCTGCAGAAAGTGCTTTATGAAATTGTATGGCCTGTTTATATTGCCACTGTACTGGTATCAGTAGATTTGGTGATAATTATTTCTTCTGAGTTTAATGCTTAGAAGAAAGCCAGACAGAACAAATACCATGCCAGCTAGCAGCACAGCAGCAACAGTAAGTGGGATGACTGGATCCTCTTTCTCTGGATGTACAGTCTTAACCAGGTCTGTAAATGAGAAACACAGGTTGAAATGGTTTGTAAGAAAATCTAAATATAGGTCTATCGGTATTGTGAAGAAGAAGAAAAAAGAAATGGTTTGTTAGAAAATCTAAATATAGGTCTATCAGTATTGTGAAAGAGGCCATTCAAATCAATAGTTTCAGGGCAGTTCAGATCAGGTCAGATCTGTATGTTCATCCTTCATGGCATTGCTTGCCAACCTTGGCTAACCCAGGTGTTCTTGGACTGCTGTTTCCAGAAGCTTTTGCCACCAGCTGTGCTGGTCAAAATTTCTGGGAGTTACGGTCCAAGAACACCTGAGTACACCAAGGTTGGGTACCACTCCTTTCTGGCACCATAAAGCAATGATTCACAGACCAAATAATTTCTATCTGATGAAACAGCCTAGAATTCAGATTCTGAAGGACATACTTCACATATTGATCTGCAAGCCAGCAAGTGATCAACATGCATGTTAGCCACCTTGCCATCTAAAAACTGTGATGTGCAAATTAGTTCAGATGAATTTTTTACAATTAGAAACACTTGGTTAAATGACAACACAGTGCAGACAAACTGTTTAAGCATTTGGATACAGAAAGTCCAATAGAATTAACAGAATTATGAATAATTGTTATTGTTATCCTTGAAAGTGGGTGCTGAAGATGATAAAAAAATCAGATTTCTGCCCTCCCTCCCTCCAGTGGACAACTAGATAAAGCTAGAATCTCCAGGACAACCAGTTTACATTTCTAGTTTAGATCTGAGACAAGAATATGTTCAGACAACTAGCTTCCTTTCCATGCATGATGGCATTTAAGTTGCTCTGTTGTGGGATTCATGTAGAATGTGATGAATGCCTCCATTGTGCAATGTGCTTGTGTTCCTTCAAGAAGCAAAATGGAAAGTAACACACACACACCCAACTTAAGAGGTGGATGATGCTTTTGTTGGCTGCTGCTTGCAGAAGCAGAATGGAATCAATGGCTGCCATGTTGGAATGGCTGGGTGTCTCCTTCCCAGGGGACATCAGAATTTTTGTGGGCTTCCCCACCCCTGGCCAATCAAGGTGGTGAGAGGTTGGTGCTGTCTCCACAGACAGACCTGAATGGAGGTGTTTTCTTTCTAGTCTGCCTGTGAGATATAAAAAGGCTTACCAAGCCTGGAGCAGCCATTCAGCTTCAGAGCTTTTCCCACTCACTTTACCTTGGGTTGTTTGTAAGCTAGTATATGGGAAATGTTTGATTGTGGCAATAGTTTTTTTTTTCATTTGTTCCAACTTTGTTGGGGGAAGTTTTGAAGTATGAGAACAGATGCGGGCAAAGAGGGTAGAGACTGGCAGGTGCTTGACCATCCCTGATAATTCCCCTTCAGGAGATGGGGCAGAAAGGTACTCCATGGGCTCAGCTCACAAGACTGCACATTCCACTCCATGGTGTAGCAAGTGGGGCCACACCATGGTGAATGCCCACATGGTTATCCCCTGTTCCAGTCACCTATGTTCTCAGTCAGTTGGCAGGTGGCTGATGGAGATCTATCCTCAATGCTAACTCCAGGACTATTGACAACTGTAACCAATAAAATTGTAGCCTGCTTACTTCTAATAATAATTGTGTGTGGTTCTTCCCTGCCCACTGTTCTTGTCATATATCCAACACAGGCCATAATCCTATTGGGATTTTATGTGTGTGCAAGAGGAATCATGTAAATTTCTGTGGCTAATTGCAGCTAATTGACAAGGTGCCTGTATATGACTAGCATGCATCCAGAACTCCTCAGTTCGATACAGCATGATGCTGGCCTGGTGTCCTCCAAGTGTTGTCTCTTAGCACCTATCCAAGTCAAATGACCATAACGGGTGTTTGGGGGTAGAGAAGCCTGGGATCCTGTCTGACCTTCAGACTGTCTGATGTCTATTTCTTGGTCTTCATCTATTCCTAGACTGATAATCTTAGGGTCTGCCTATCAGTCTCCTTTCCCCCTTTGTCTCTTTTTCTGACTGTCAAAGGAGCAAACATGGTCTCTAAGGCACTTGTTTATCTAGTTAGAATTAGGCTTTAGGCTTTTCTATCTTGTATGTCACTTTCTTAATAAAAGTTAGTTTTTTTTTAATTACTTCTGCCTGTTTTATCATGGGACTAACAATCCACATGTCTACATGGCACTTACTCTGCCACAGAGAGAAACCATTAACAGATTTTTTTTCTTTCTCAGCTTGCGAACATTCAGAACACAATGTACATGATTGCTCCTCTGTTTCTAACCCCAACTCTGCGTTCTTTGGAATAACACCATAACATTTCTTTGAGGAATAATAACAAGATATGGCACTATAAAGACAAGTTACCCTGTTTTCTTTTTTCCTTGTCCTCTTCCTGGAGCTTGATTGGTCCGACAACAACCTCCACCTTCTCCTGAGGTTCACCCACATCCCTCTTTCTTCTAGCTAAACATCCCTGGTAGCATCGGGAGGAGAAGTCATCTGCCCGGCACACTACCAGCTTGCACTGCATATAAACTTCATTGTATTGATTAAGAAACTTAAAAGAGTTGAACTGGAAGCGAGCTTCATTATTCCTTGGTGAATACAGACTTCTGTAGGTAGAATCTTGTGTACATCTGAAAAATAAAATCAAACATAGTTCTTCCATGTTTATTTAGAGGATGGGAACAAACTCTGATACCTGGGAGGTGGCTATTAGAGAGAACCCCTGAAGCCATCCTCAGAGTTTATGAAAGTAGTAAGAAATGAATAGAAGTAATTTGCATTTGAGCAAAAGGGAAGGCTGCTGGAGATATCTCTCTCTCTCTCTCTCTCTGGCTCTCTCTCTCTCACTCACTCACTCACTCACACACACACAAACACTGCTCCTGTGCAGGAATGTTTTCTGTGACCTTGAGAGTCCAAATAGCTGTTCTGACATTTATCCAACTCCCCCACCCCACCCAAACACTTTTCTTGCCTCCTGGCACTCTGTAGTTCTTGGACGTATTTCTTTGGCTTTTAATGAACTCTGCACTTGATGGCTTCTGTAGTTAGATTTGCAGACTAAAGAAAGTGTTGGAGAGGGTGATCTCTGATTACTAGAGAAACAGTTTGGACTCTTCCATCCATTCTTGCTTTCAGAGTACGCAAACAAAATTTGATTTCCCACAGATCTGAGGGCTTAGAGAGGTAGCAACTAGCCAGCCTCCATCTCAGGGTAGTATGCCTTCCCACAGAGAAGCAGAATCTCAGGACAGACAGGAGAGGCTGCCAGGCTTCATGCCCATCCTTTTCACTGAAGTTTGAAGTAGAAAGCAAAGAAGGCTCCTTCTGGCTCAGAAATTAGGCTCCTCCTGGTGGACAATGCACTGAAGTTTGTGCAACTTTAGCTTGGGTTCTGACATTGTTTGAAAAACACATAGGCCAGAGCTTTGTTCCTTTTCAGATGTGCTACAGCCAATCTGCAATCTGATTCATCCTGACTTCTCCTCCAGCAACACTCTAGCCTCCACCCATCCTGTTTCATGGCTCTCAGCTCGTGGCTAAACCAGAGAGTTAACCTGGCTGGACAAGTGTGGATAGATGTTTAGGAGTAACAGCGTCAACCACCCCAGTTATTTCTGTGTTCCATGGATCAATCATATAATGTAAGAAGTTCTCGAAGTACATTCAATAAACCATTCAAATCCATCAGGTGCCTGGAGTATACCATTTTAATCAATCACTCCTCTTGTACCTACCAATCTAAAATTAACCAGATGGGCATTTGTCCTGGAGAATGGAGTCACATGTAACCCTTTCAGCTTCAAATAACCAACAACAACAGAAGAGAATACCAAATAGAGGGTATGCCACACCTTATGCTTGCAACAGGTTCATGGTTGGCATGGCAGACGTTGAAAGCCTAAGCCACTCCCGACTTAGAATGAAGACTGAAATCCACCAGAAGGTAATCCTGAGAAAGTCCAACATCACACAAGGGATAACTGCAGACAGCTCAATAAATGAGACTTTTGGGCAGTGGGGTGGGCAGTACACCTTACAAAGAGCACATATGGGAGAATAGGAGGACAAAAAGTGCCATCCTGTCAAAGAAAAGAGATCTGCTGCCTGCTCCTTCCCTAGAGAACTTCTACCTGAGAAACTTCCACACCCCTTCTGTTGTGAGTCAGCTGTTCTGCCATCAGCAATCCCTACCCTTGAACCACTTCTGGTCCTATGACAGGAGATATAAGCTGAGCTGCTGAGGAGGTGGGCCTGCTGTTGATGGGAGCACCACCAAAGATGTGCATGTGTGTCAAGGGGGGGGGTCATGTAGGGAGAAATGAAAGTGAAGGCCAGATTCCATGTTTAAGGGGAAGAGAGGAAGGGAACTACCTCATGCTTGATCTATTGGGTCACAAAGATATGTTGGGAGAGCGGAAACATGAGGGAAGTGCAGGAGCTCCTGTTAAAAATATGGTGGGGGATATATGGTAGGAAAATCCAATGAGGTGGTTACAGGGAGCAGGGAGGCAGACTATTCCTGGTGACAGGTGCTGTCTCTATCCTCTGCCTGTTGTGTGAGAAATGACAAGTTAATAGTGAGTCTGGGGCCATCAGGCACTAAACAGAAGTCAAACAATATCTCTAATGGTATCAACATGAGGCCTCTCACAATACAACCCATTCTGTCTAGCAGTCCATAACTCTCCTCTTCCTTCTTTGGCTTTTGTATGAGAATCTTTGGATAAAGTGAAACAACAAAGCTTTTTTTTTTTTACAATGGGCAATTTTAACCTGCAATGAGTCTTTGTCATCCTATAATTCTTGCTTCATCTAATGAAATATGATGTGAGAAGGGAATCAAGCTGTCATTTTTATGTGGTTGTCAGAGAGAACAGTAACTCCTCATTTGCACATGGCCTAAAACCAACATGGCTTAGGACCTGGTTACCTAAAGGACCGCCTTCTTCCATACGAACCTGCCCGTCCTCTAAGATCAGGCCAGGAAGCCCTTCTGAAGGTGCCATCCCTGAAAGAGGTGAGGGGGATGGCATGTCGAAATAGGGCCTTCTCGGCTGTTGCCCCCAACTTTGGAATGCCCTCCCTATAGAGATCCGCCTGGCTCCAACACTTTTGGCTTTTCGATGCCAGGCAAAGACCTTTCTGTTTAGCCAGCATTTTAATTAAATAGTATTCTTTAGCTGGCCATATGAGCAGGAGGATTTATTAATATTAATGTTTTAATGATTGTTTTTAATATAGGATATTATTATAATATTGCCTATTTTTAATGGTTTTAATGTTTTTAAAGTTTTAATATTGTTGTACACTGCTCAGAGACCACTGGTAACGGCACAGCTAAAAATCTTGTAAATAAATAAAATAAATAAATAAATAAATAGATAAACATGGAAGGAAATCCATCACTCCTTGTCTTGTGGATTGTAATTGTTCTTTTATGTATATCAAACAAAAGGTAAATTATCTTGTATAAAAAGTTCTTAATCTGAACTATACTTACCCGTCTCTGATTAAGTCATAGGTCAAATCTGTGAAGCTATCAGCATATGGAGATGATACGCATGTGTCTACGAACAGTACCAGATTTGAGTCCGAACTGTGGAGAGTAGCTTGGACGTATAAATTCTGATTAAGTGAAACAAAATACGGAGACCCATAGACTTGAGAGATGAAAGACGGTGATTGATAGAATGCAAGAGTCACGCTGTAATGGCCATATTGTCTCTCAACAATGTCAACCGCGTCTTGGGCAAGAAACGTTGTCTCCACGACTGTGTTCTCATTCATTTCACACATAACATGTAACTGAAAGTTTCTCTTCCTTGTAATGATATAACCTGAGACGAGTGTCCTGATGATGTTTGAGTATATTATTGTGTTATTATTCGTTTGCTAAAGTGTAAAAAACCCAACAAAATTATGTCAATAATATAAGTAACTCTGCTCTTGGCATAAAAAACATGCACTATATTTGATAATCTTAATATATACTTCTATATTTCACTTTAAAAACCTACTAAAAAGTCACTTTATGAGTCTATTTTACTATATTTCTGTTGAGAAAGATAACAAAGAAATAAGAATGAAAGCTAAGATATAACTTTTTAAAAATATAAATATAGAAGAAATTAATAATAGAGAAAGGGAGAAATATGTGAAAAGAATGCCACATCACTTTAATGTTATCAAATAAAATGCAACATTGAGATTAATATTATAGCTACCTTTCATGACAATCATGTTATGTAGAATGTTATGAATTTCTCTAACAAATATTGAATTGTTTGATTTTAAAAAAATGATTTCATTCTCAGAAGAGAGGACATTTAAACAGAGAAAAATGATTTACATCTCCATTTTACAGTGCGAAGTGTTGAAAGGGGCTATTGCATTCATAACATTATCTCTCTCTAAATTGGCATTGTAAAACTGAAATGAGTGTACCTTCTATACTCTCCTTATTTTAAAAAATATATTATATTAAAACATCTATATTAGGACTGTTCGTTGGCTTCAGCCAAATGCAGTATCCTGAACGGAATTAATTGAATTCGCATGATTTGTATGAGATCCTTAGAGAAGCAAAAAAGGCAGATTTGGCTCCAGGGAAAAGCAAAGGCTTTTTGGACTTGTTCAGTGATTCAAATATCTGAAATGGAGGAAGGGAGCAAGACTACAAGAAGGGAACAAGGCATGTGAATAAAGCATTAGGAGAGAACAAGAGGAACTGAGTTTTGTTGAGTAATAGCTCCAACATGCAATCCGAAGGCCTGTCTGGACTGGCTGTTTTGGTGCAGGCTACAGAAGGTGAGGCTGAAGAGTGGAGCGATGAGCCATTTGGCATGCTCCTCCCATCTGAATGGCACAGGACCCTTTGTAGATCTATTCACTGTCAATTACTTGCTTTCCCTGAGGGTTTGCAGAGGGTCAGGGGAAGTGAAATTATTGTTTTATGTCTGTTCGATGCAATAAATCACTTTGTTTAATTTGTTTTAAAAAATTACTTCCCTTTCTGTGTATTGCTGATTGAGAAATTGTCCACAACCCCAGGACTGGCAATCAGAGATAGGCAAATAATTCAGAAAAGAAAAATTAAATGATTCATTGCAACAGTGATCATTCAGCAGACATTTAAAAAATAATTTGACTTCCCCTGACCCTCTGCAGATATGAAGGGGAAGGGTTCAGTTTTTTATATCCTTCAGAATACTGGAAATTGATGCCAAAAGGAGCTGCAAAGCTCTAGTTTACTCCAGTCCAAGCAAACACACTTGCTGGTAATGAACTAAACTGGAGCCCTCCAACCCATACTAAAACAGTAGAACCTCCCAACAGGGTTCAAAAGGTACAGGTTGGGAAAAATTGGTCCACTTCAGTGACATCCATGTGTGGACACTAGGAAAAAAAAGTGGACCAACCCAATCCATCAGCTGGGACAAATGCCCATGTGGACAGCCTCTGAGGCTAGAGGCATTTTTCAGTCACACTTTAAAGTTTCACAGTAAGTACATCCTTGATGCAAGAGGTCTGAAATTTGATACATTTATTCCTCTCTTTGGGGTCTATTGTGTGACCACATTTAATGTGCAAAACACAAAGGTTATAGGCATTTTTGTTTTCCAATGCAAGTGAAGAGGAGAGCTGCAATCTGAATTTACGAATAAATTTGGATCCAAGGCAGAAATCAAATGGGTGGGACCTGGATGACCACTGACCAAATTCGAATCCAATGTGTCAAACTGGCCGCCAGACCAAAACTAGAGCCAGTCTAGGAGTATATGTACCTTCTTCATTCACCTTGTTTTTTTAAAAAAATATATAGTATATTAAAACATTTGTATTTGGACTGTTTCTTGGCTTCAGCCAAATCCAGTATCCTGAACTGAATTAACTGGATTTAGGCTGGTTTGTGTGAGCTCCTTAGTGAAGCAAAATGGGCAGATTTGGCTACAGGGAAAAGCATAGGTTTTTTTAGCTGATCAAGTGATTTAAATATCTGAAATGGGGAAGGGGAGCAAGACCGCAGGGAGGGAGTGCGTGAACAAGGCATTGAAAGAGAATAAGGGGAGCTGAGCTTTATTCAGTGACAGCTCTAGCATGCAATCTGAAGGCCTTTCTTGACTGGCTGTTTTGGTGCAGGCAGGGTTGGGCTACAAAGGGTCAGCCGAGTCTGGGAAGCAGAGTGATGTGCCATTTTGTGTGCTTCTCCAGTCTGTATGGCAAATGACCCTTTGTAGCCCTATCCACTGTCAATCAAGCACTTTCCCTGAAAGTCTGCAGAATACAGAGGAAGTGAAATTCCTTTTTTGTGTGTGTGTGGAATGTCTGCTAGATGCAATAAATCGCATCATTTACGTTTTAAAAAATATTATTTCCCTGTTTGCGTATTGCCAATCAAAACTGTCCACAGATGCAGTTTGAACTGGCAATACATAGACAGGCAAATAGTTTAAGAAAAAAAATCAAATGAAGTGATTCATTGCATCAGTGAGTCTAGTAGACATTTAAAAAACAATTCTTCTTCCTCTAACCCTCTGTAGAAGATCAGAGGAAGGGATAAAATTTTGATACTCTTTGAAATACTGGAAATTGACACCGGCTCTAGTTTAGTCAGTTCCAAGCAACCACACTTGCTGGGAACGGACTAAACTGGAGCCCTTCAACCCATACTAAAACAGAAGAAACCCCTGACAGGGGTTCAAAAAGTACAGGTTGGAGGAAATTGATCCGCTTCAATGACATCCATGTGTGGACATTAAAAAAAAAGAACGGACCAACCCAACCCGTCAGCGCACTGAACAGTGGGATAATTGCCCATATGGACAGCCTCTGAGGCATTTGTTCAGTCACACTTTAAAGTTTCACAGTGAGCACATCTTTGATGCAAGAAGTCCGAAATTTGATACATTTATTCCTCTTTTTGGGGTCTATTGTGTGACCAGATTTAATGGTCACACGATAGACCCCAAAGTGCAAAACTCAAAGGTTATAGGCATTTTGGTTTTCTGAGGCAAGTGGGCAGCAATCTGAATTTACAAATCAATTTGGATACAAGGCAGAAATCAAACGGTGGGACCTGGATGACCACCTATGTGGTCCTGAGCAGGTAGATGTTTAAAAAACACCTTATGCTTTCTGGAGAAAATTTCCCCACTTCTACTTTGACATGATTAAAAGCTTTGATCTGCATCATACTTAAAGCTAAGAAAGGTTTGCCTTGCCTCAGTATCTGAAATTAATTTGCTGATTCTGATAAAATAAATTATTTATTAATGCTAACTGATTAAAGCTGATGCAAGCATTTCTCATAACCACATTTCACATGTTCTTCAGAAAAGCCAAAGAACAGAGATCATTCATTTGCAAAGGTACAGTATCTTTTCTGGATTAAGAGAAACCCAGGCTGAAATGCACAACTCCATTTCGCAGTGGGAATCATGACACCAGCAGTGCCATATTACTGCTGATTAAAGGCCTTTTGCCATTTCAAGGTGCACATGGATTGCACAAAATATAGTAAAGTTCCACACATGCCAAAATTGCAAAAGGAAGCCTTTAATGAGTGGCAGTTGGTCACTTTTGATGATAACATTCCTGTTACACAGGCAGATTCTACTCAACAGGATTTCAGCCATAGCCCTACATCTTTGTTGGCTCATCAATTGGACAAAACCCTTCTCCCATTTAGATGATTATGTTATAAAGGATATAACAGTTGCTGCAACTATAAAATTCTCACCTGTCTTACTGTGCCACAGCCACTGAATGGTATATTGAAGATAATATAGTCTTCTGAAAACTGAGGTGCACATTCTGGATCTGAAGAATTCAGATACAGATCCCATTCCTTATAATCTAGTGACCGGACATAGGCTCTGCTGATGCGTGCAACCATGTATTCTCCAGAACATGAGAGTGCTGAATGATGATACATAGAAATGTTACAGCATGTAAAGCAAATATATTTCAATGTTAACACAATTTTAGTTCTTGAGTTGACTTGTGGTTCATTTTCAGTGGGTTAGAAAGGGTTTATGGTGCCTCTGTTGGTAAGGTAAAGGTAAAGGTTCCCCTTGACAAATGTCCAGTCGTGTCCGACTCTAGGGGGTGGTGCTCATCCCCGTTTTCAAGCCATAGAGCCAGCGTTTGTCCGAAGACAGTTTCCGTGGTCACGTGGCCAGCGCGACTAGACACAGAACGCTGTTACCTTACCACCGTGGTGGTACCTATTTATCTACTCGCATTTGCATGCCTCTGTTGGTAGTACATAAATAAACACTTCCTTTTTCTGAATGGTAAAACATGTCTGATTGATCAACACAGCAGGAAGCTAGCTGGAGTTTATGAGGAGGCTGTCAGGGAATTAAGACACCATATTGTTAGAATTTGAGGTATTAGGTGGGATAAGTCAGTTCCTGTGTTTCTTTTTAAGATAAAGGCTTGGAGATGCACCCAGACAACCTGTTCTTGGGGATCCCTCCCCCTTCCAGCTGGCATCTCTATTAAAGATGGTAATCTTCATGTAAATCCACAATCAGGTAATGCAGGTAAGCTTGAAATGTCCCATAGATAACAATGAATTTTATTCAACTACAATTACAAACATTTACTTCTATACTCGCCTTCTTTTAAGAAGAGCCTGTTAATTGTTTGGTTTCTTCTCCAGAATATCACCACCAAATTTAAGCAATTATTTCTGATATCTGAGCAATAATTCTGGCCAAGTCCCACAAGATGACAACTTGCCAATAATTGAAGTTCCTCATAATTCATCATTTTTAACGGTGAAATGTAAATTTGAATTATGTACTTATGGGCAACAATGGAATCCCATAATTCAAATTGTCCATAACTCATAATTAAGCTGAGTAGGTTTCGGATCAATCCTAACCAAGAAGCAAAGGTTAGTTCCCAACACAAAGTGCATGTAGTGAAAGTCATGAAGTTATGTCAGAACAGAAATAGGACCAAATGTTTAAAGTTGTATCTGACAGATGCATTTATCCATGACTCATTATTCTGCATTGTCCCCCAGGTCTCTTGCTTGAATTCTTCCAAACATATATTTACAACTAAAACCCTAAATGGGGAAAACAGAACTTACTTTTTAAAGGGCTTGATGTTGAATTTCCAGGAGGAACTGTGAGAAAGGCAAGCAAAACAAAAATGAGCAAACATTTGCATCAAATTTACAGTTTGACATTTAGATTTGATAGAGTTTTGTTTTTTCTCTTTCTTTTATTTGTTAAATGACTACATACAAACAAAAATGCTCCACAAATATGGTTAGCCCACTTCTATATTTTTATACTGAAGACTGCATCATAATTCACAGAGTAGGCTCATTTGAATCAATGGAACATAAATGACTTAATTCACCAAATCCCTATTGATTCAATGGGCCTCCTCTTGTGTGATTTACAAGCAACCAGATTTCAGTCAATGTGTTCTCATTAATGAGTCCGATTCAAAGAGCAAATATGAATCAAGATTCAAAGCACATCCCTTCACTCACCAATGATCCGATGAAGGAAAAACACAGAACAATTTTATTACATGTCAGTAAGAACTGACACATTGGCCAGAAGCCTACTGACTATTTGTTTCCACTAAGACGAATGTCTTAGTTGTGATGGCAAATTGCTACTCACTAGCAAACTGTTTGTTGCATTCTGAGACATGTTTTGTAACTTACAGGATTTTCCTCACACAAACAGAATTTGTCAATAGAATTCTGGCATCTAATTTGGAACTGATGGTCAGGTTTAATGTTTTATCTCATAAACCAGTAGGTCGTAAATATGATAAGAAACAATATCTTACCAGATATTTCAGTATAAGGTGGTGTAGTGGTAGTTCCTTCTATTAAGAAAGACAAAATGATAAGTATTTAAAATAGTATGTTATAAAAATAGTATCCTGAGTACACTCCTGTACTGCAGTGAGTCCTGGACCCTTTGTGCACGGCAGGAGAGGAAGTTGAACACGTTCCATATGCCTTGTCTCCGACGCATTTTTGGTATCACCTGGCAGGACAAAGTTCCAAATAGAGTAGTCCTAGAACGAGCTGGAATTTTTAGCATGTATACATTACTGAAACAGCAACGTCTACGTTGACTTGGGCATTTCGTGAGAATGGCTGATGGTCAGATTCCAAAAGATCTCCTGTATGGAGAATTAGTGCAGGGAAATCGCCCCAGAGGGAGACCCCAGCTACGATACAAGGATATCTGCAAGCGGGATCTGAAGGCCTGAGGAATGGACCTCAATAGATGGGAAACCTTGACATTTGAGCGTTCAGCTTGGAGGCAGGCGGTGCAGCATGGCCTCTCCCAACTTGAAGAGACACTTGTTCAGCAGGCCGAGGCAAAGAGGCAGTCCCAAAACCAGCAAAATCAGGGAGCTGGACAGAGGACAGATTGTATTTGTCTTCAGTGTGGAAGGGATTATCACTCTCAAATTGGCCTTCTCCGCCACACTAGACGCTGTTCCAAGACCTCTATTCAGAGCACGTTACCATAATCTCTCGAGACTGAAGGATGCCTACAGGGAATGATTCTAACAATTATCCATTCAGTATATTTGTACTACAAATATATTGGATTAATTATGCTAATGCAGTGCCAATCTTTTCATTTAGCGGAACACTTATTATTAGATTATTATAACATATCGTACATGGAACTGTCAGTGAAGATGACCTGGAAGCTCCACCTAGCATAGAAATTGGCTGCCAGAATTGTAACCGCTGGTACACCCCACTATACATTGGTATATTTTGGTACAGATTCATAAAATTGTATCACACTGATTTGGAAGAGGCTTCACTAGCTGCCTCTATGATTCTGGGCCTATTACAAAATTTTGGTGACTGTCTGTAAAACATGAACTGCTTGATATTTCAGTGGCTTAGGTTTCTGGCTACAAAGCCAGAGGTTGGAAGTTCAGTTCCCCACAGTGCCTCCTTGAGAGGGGCTGGACTCTGCAGTTCAAAGGTTGTTGTTGTTGTTGTTGTTGTTGTTGTTGTTGTTGTTATGCCCTTCTCGTGATCACATTGCCATGGGAGGCATATTTGAGGACCTTCTCTGTGGCTGCTCCCAAGTTGTTGATGGGAGGTTGTGTGGCCCCCTCCCTTTTATCCTTCCACAGACACTTGAAGACCCACATCTTCAGGAAGATTTTTAGTAACTATAATTGCTTTTTAATCTGCAATGTATTATGTCTTTAATATTGTTTTAATGTTGTGGGGTCCTCTCAGTGGGAGAAAGGCAACCCACAAATGATAGTAAACAAACAAACAAACAAACAAACAAACACCTAGGAAGCCATGGCAAAGGTCACCTTCAGTAGGAATTGACTTAATAACACTTAATCATTTATTTTAATTATTTTGGGCGCCTTGGATTATTTAGCAACAATGAATTGGTTTAGGAAAGGTATCTCTTGGCCTTTTATAAATAATAATAATTAATAAATGCTGTTTATTTGCTAAAGCCACCAATGCTTAAGAATCTTTTTTAAAATGTGTTTATTTCTAAAGACCGAAACCATGTTTGTTTTCTGCACTCACACAATCATGTGCCTCACATGTGATTCTTCTTTTGTGTTACTTGTACAAGGGAGGATTCACTATTCCACTGTGTAAGCAGAAGCCCTGTTGTTATAAAGTTTCTGAGGTGAAGAAGGCTCCACGTTTGTGTATTTAAAAATCAGCAAGCAAGTAGAGCACATGGGCCATGGACATCCATGGAGCAATATGCTTAGCATTCCACAACAGGATATTTTTGAGAACCATCTCTTTACCAACTTTTTAAGGCGGCATACTTTAAAAAACAATCAATACAATTAGAAGAATAGCATTGAGAGCAAAAAGGAAATAGGACATTGTAGGCAGTAGGGTTTAAACATACCCAAAGCTGAGAACAAGAAACATCTGAATAATCAGCCTTAAAGATCACTCAGAGAAATGGCCACAAGCTGAAATGCTAGTTCAGTTGTTAACATTAAGTATAAGATTACTTTAGAAATGTGGACGTAATGAGTGCCAAATTCAACCCTTGGCTGAAAATTGTATCTTCTCATCTTACTTGGTCCTACACCAGAAATGTATCTCCCAAATGTCAATCCATTTTATTAATTTAAATGGAATTATTTAGACAATGCACTCATTTCACACGCTAGCAACGTTATGCTCAAAATCCTACAAGGTAGGCTTCAGCAGTATGTGGACTGAGAACTCCCAGAAGTACAAGCTGGATTTCGAAGGGGCAGAGGAACTCGAGACCAAATTGCTAACATGCGCTGGATTATGGAGAAAGCCAGAGAGTTCCAGAAAAACATCTACTTCTGCTTCATTGACTACACAAAAGCCTTTGACTGTGTGGACCACAGCAAACTACGGCAAGTTCTTAAAGAAATGGGAGTGCCTGACCACCTTATCTATCTCTTGAGAAATCTATATGTGGGACAGGAAGCAACAGTTAGAACTTGATATGGAACAACTGATTGGTTCAAAATTGGGAAAGGAGTACGACAAGGCTGTATATTGTCTCCCTGCTTATTTAACTTATATGCAGAATACATCATGCGAAAGGCTGGACTGGAGGAATCCCAAACCGGAATTAAGATTGCCGGAAGAAATATCAGCAACCTCAGATATGCAGATGATACCACTCTGATGGCAGAAAGTGAGGAGGAATTAAGGAACCTCTTAATGAGGGTGAAAGAGGAGAGTGCAAAAAATGGTCTGAAGCTCAACATCAAAAAAACTAAGATCATGGCCACTGGTCCCATCACCTCCTGGGAAATAGAAGGGGAAGATATGGAGGCAGTGACAGCTTTTACTTTCTTGGGCTCCATGATCACTGCAGATGGTGACAGCAGCCATGAAATTAAAAGACGCCTGCTTCTTGGGAGGAACGTGATGAGAAACCTAGACAGCATCTTAAAAAGCAGAGACATCACCTTGCCGACAAAGGTCCGCATAGTCAAAGCTATGGTTTTTTCCAGTAGCGATGTATGGAAGTGAGAGCTGGACCATAAAGAAGGCTGACCGCCGAAGAATTGATGCTTTTGAATTGTGGTGGCTGGAGGAGACTCTTGAGAGTTCCCTGGACTGCAAAAAGAACAAACCTATCCATTTTGAAGGAAATCAACCCTGAGTGCTCACTGGAAGGACAGATCCTGAAGCTGAGGCTCCAGTACTTTGGCCATCTCATGAGAAGAGAAGACTCCCTGCTAAAGACCCTGATGTTGGGAAAGTGTGAAGGCAAGAGGAGAAGGGGACGACAGAAGACGAGATGGATGGACAGTGTCCTTGAAGCTACCAACATGAATTTGACCAAACTCCAGGAGGCAGTGGAAGACAGGAGGGCCTGGCGTGCTCTGGTCCATGGGGTCACGAAGAGTCGGACACGAATTAATGACTAAACAACAAAATTTAGACAATATAAAGATTACATGTTTACATGATTTTCCTTACAGAAGCAGAAATTGCCAATAGAATTCTGGCCATCAAGTTTGGAAGTGAGTGTCAGGTTTAACTTTTTACCTCATAAACCAGTAAGTTGTACATATAGGGAGAAACAATATCTTACCAGTTGTTTCACTATGAGGTGGTGCACTAGTAGTGGGTTCTGTTAAAAAAGACAAAATGGTGA
Organism: Intellagama lesueurii; assembly: GCA_037013535.1. Lineage (NCBI taxonomy): Eukaryota > Metazoa > Chordata > Lepidosauria > Squamata > Agamidae > Intellagama > Intellagama lesueurii. Next base: position 198,100,774 of record JBAJHW010000003.1, read on the forward strand.
ATAGTAAATAGTGTAATAGTAATGATTCTAATAATTATCCATTCAGTAATGTGCTATAAATAGATTAAATTATGATAATTCAGTGCTCATCTTTTCATTTGTGGGAACACTTTGGATTCCAGCAAACGAAATGATTGGCACTACATTATCATAATTTAATCTGTTATAATCTAATCTACTGTACATGGAACTGCCTTTGAAGATGATCTGGAAGCACCACCTAGCATAGGAAGTAGCTGCCAGAATTGTAACTGGTACAGACCACTGTGGATGGCATACTTTGGTATAGATTCATAGAATGGTATCATAGTGGTATGGAAGAGGCTTCACTAGCTGCCTCTATGCGTCTGGCCTGTTTCAAAATGTTGGTGACAGTCTTTAAAACATGAACAGCTTGGGGCCCTAAATATCTCCAAGAGTGTTTCTCCTATACCATCCTGTTCATCACCTAACATCACCAAGGGAGACTCTTTCCTTCAATAAATATGAGACAACCAGAGAGAGAATCTTCTCTCTCATCCTGGCAGTCCACTTACCAAACAGTCTTAAGGCTAATGCATTAAATGGCTGGCTATCACAGCGGCTTTGTAGATGGTCAATATTATTCCATCTACAAGTTGCAAGAGGACTCTCAGTAGTTTCTGCACATCAGAACAACAAGCACTCAGTTGAAAATAGAATGATCCTTTACAATTTCAGAGGTAAATCCCATTGATAAACTGCTGAGCGCAAATGTGCATAACACACAACAGATGCTTACTTCTCCATGTGTGTTTATTTGCCAAGATGCTTGGATTATTACCAAGTGTTTTGTTACTGGCTAATGTTAATGACCACTCCATGCATGCATTTTCACTCTAATTCTGTCTCCAGCCATGTACACTGCACAGATATACTGTATATCAGAGATTTTATTTCACACATCTTTGGGGGTGGATTTTATCCATGCAATTTTGTGCTATAATAGAGTACATGGGCCAGGGATATTCATGGAGGAGTGATATTTCCAAGGCAGTTTGCTAGAAAAATCTCAGTACAATTAAAAGGATAGCACTGAAAGTCTTAGAACGTAGCAGGGTTAAAACATGCCCCACAGTCAGGCACGAGAAATATCTGAATAACCAACCTTAAAGATTATTCAGAGAAATGGCCACAAGCTGAAATGTTAGTTGAGTTGTTAACATTAAGTATAAGATTACTTTACAATTGTGGGCCTAATGAGTGCCTTAATTAAACATTTGGCTGAAAATTGTATCTTTTCATCTTATTTGGTCCTACACCAGGAATGTCTCTTCCAAATTTCAATTCATTTTATTTATTTTAATTGAATAATTAGATAATGTCAAGATTACCTGCCATCAACAGAAGGACCACAATAGAAATGGCCCAGACTAAGGCCACAGACAGATGTTGACTTTCAGATTACATTGAATTTTCAACACACAATAGTAACACAATACAATACAATCCAAAACTTAGCTACATTAATAGATCACTCTTACCTTGTACAGAAGAGTAATAAGCATCAAAACCATATCCTATGTAATTTGAATCTCTGTGCAGCAGAATTGTCATTGTATTAGAAGTTGATGTATAATTATAACCAAGATAGATGTCAGAGCACATTCTTCCAAGCATGTATGGGGAAACCAGGCTTCCATCAAAGATCTCAATATATTCTTTACTGCAGTCGAGACTGTGTGAAGATAGGTTCATTATGATTTGTTTCTTACTATGCCATCATTTTACATGTTAAAGCAGAAAAAAAGAACACTTCAGCTTCAGTGACACATATGCCATAGAATGTTAAATACATGGGTTTCAACAGTACAGGGATGAATTATGCATATGTTGGAGAGATTGAGTGGCTGGTTTACCTGATGTGTGTAGCAACCCACACATATAATATCATGTCAATGCTAATTCACCAGCTCTGTGATGACTCTGTACAGTAGTTAGTGAGATAGTCAAACTGCTACTTTACTATCTGTCAAATATATATCAGATCTACAAAGTTAACTAACTATATGACGATTCTCAAAGGCAACCAGATCCAGGAATCTGTGTTTGCACAAATTTCAAGGAAGGAAAGATAAATTGAGAAAGAGGGCTATTTTAGATTATCTTAAGGATCTCCACAATAATTAGAAAATAAATGCAAAGTTCTATTATAGCAGGAGAAAAATGATAGAAAATCTGTCAGCCCCTTATACTTACCTAATGTGAGAAATCTGAAGAACTATGTAATCCAAGGGACTCACTTCAATTTTCCAGACACACTGAAGAGTGATATTGTTCCCAAGATAATAAGGTCCAGAGATATATCCATTGGGAAATGTGAGGATCCCGCCACATTGGATTCCTAGAAACCATGAATCAAAATTTCACGCATATAATGTGAAATAACTTTGAAATCTGAAACCATTTCAGCTTGTTCTCAGGCATTCATCCTTCCCAAATGATACTAAAAACCACACTACAGAATCTCCAATAATCTTTCTAGCATCAACAACTGTATTGTTCCATGCACAATGCTGCAATCGCGTGCAAGGCATAGCCTTTGCAAACGCGATCGCTCTTTGCTGCCCAGCCGGGATAGAGCGAGGCTGCAGCAAAGACCACATGACATGGTGCGAAGGGTAGGAAGGCTTTAGCTATATAAGTAGCCTTCCCCCTTCTCACCCTCCCCTCCTTTTTCGGGCGACCGAGCAAGGAGAACGTGCGTTCTGGCTGACAGGCAACTGAGTCATTTGTCTTCTTTGGGAGGAAGCTTCAGCTTTCTCCCCCGGGTTTGCTCTACAGTTCTTCTCATTGATACTGTTTATTATTCTATTGGTCTCTCCATTAAGTTTTGGTTGTTAAGTGGCTGTTTCTGAGTGATTGTGGGGGAAGCGGCGGTGCGACTTCGCGCTGCGCGGCGCGGGAGTCTCCTTGGCTGGGGAAGTTCTTTTTTCTTTTTTCAACCTTTTGTGTTTGCTCCTCTTGTCAGGGAATCAGGCGAAGTTCGAAGGAAGTGGTTGAGTTTAGGCTGGGGATTGAGTTGTAAAAATAAAATAAAATAGAATAATAATAAAGGAGAATAATAAGTGTAAAGTGTTATATATATAGAAACATAAGGGGAGGAAGGTGCGAAACTAGGGCAAAGTAAACTGAGCAATTGATCTGTTTGGTGCCTTATTTTCCTTAAGAATTTTCTTGGTGTTTTTGTTTTAACAACCCCCTTCCCACTTTTGGTTTTGCTGTTAAACCCTGGTTTGTGGGCCTGGGGAACATATCAGAACTTTTCCCCGTCGCCATTTTAGGTTTTCGCGCCAATTCTTTTGAGCTCCTGCGCCATTTTGGGCTATAGTTAACGGTCGTTTGTTTGAAATTAGCTGGCCGGCTGGGCCAGCTAACTTCTCTTATTCTAGGTTTTTAATTCACTAATAATAGGTTTTAGTAATAAAGTTGATTCAATAAATATCAGGAGCTAATAAATATTAACAGTAAATACTCAAAGGGATTCACACAGCATTCATTGTACTGTGGCTAATTAAGGGTTTGTGAGCCACCACAGTTTTGCAAGACAAGTTAGGGTACTGTTTATTAGGAATCTTAATTCATAATTGTTCACTATTGATCGTAAGTTTTTTCCTATTTTATATATTTATATATATAAATATATTTATATTTATATATATATTTATATATTTATATATATATATATATATTATATAATTCACTAATTAACCCCTAATTAACCCCGGTTCACTGAATGCTGTTATGAATTTCTTAAATTGCTGGTTATCAATTCAATTTTTTTTAAAAAAAAATTTTATTTATTTATTTAAAAAAATTATATATATATAAAATTATATATATATATATATATATATATATATATATATATATATATATATATATATATATATATATATATAATTTTTTTAAATAAATAAATAAAAAATTTTTTTTAAAAAAATTGAATTGATAACCAGCAATTTAAGAAATTCATAACAGCATTCAGTGAACCGGGGTTAATTAGGGGTCTGTGATCCTGCACAGGGTTGTCAGGTAAGTTTGAGTATTGATCCTTAGGAACGTTATTTTATACTTATACACTACTGATTTTGGGTTAATAAAAATAAAATAAATACATAAGTACTTAAATAAATAAATAATAAAGAATTAATAATAATAATAATAGAAACCTCAAATATATACGAATAATAATAATAGTTAGGGAGGATTGGTTACACAGTTTAGGTTAAAACATTGAACCTCGTTTTCAATTCATTGCTTGGTGTCTTTTGGGGGGGGGCGTTAATTTATGCACACGCATAGTTGAATATAATTGTAATTTAGGTGTTGGGGTGCCTTTGTGCTTCAGCACGTGGTGGTTTAAGCCCTTTGTCGTGATCTTACGGCCATTATAAGCTGTGGAAGAGTGTTTTCATTTCCTGCCTCGGTCTAGCAGCTGACAGGGATTCAGAGAGTATAAGATTTTGTATTGGCACAAGGGCTTAAGTCTTGGGGTGAAATGGCTCCCAAGAAAGGTCAAGGAAATAAAAAAGGGAAACAGCCAGCGAAGAAACGCCCGGTTCCACAGGTTTCCCCGCCCTCATCGTCATCGGATGAGGAGTCCTGGCCTATATGGCAGGACCTTCAACAAAAAATGTCTGAGCTGGAAGCTCAAAGGATGGCTAAGTTAGTGCCTCAGACTAGAGAGGTGCTCCCTCGTAGGTCAGCTAGGGAGTCAAAGAGCATCAAGAAGGCTAGGCTTAGGTCTCTGGCTAGTGAACTAATGGACAGGTTTGTTGCCCTTGAGAATGCACAGGGTTCTGAATTCCTGACCACGGGCGAAGCAGCTGAGGTTTCCAGCCAAGGCAAGACTCGAGTCATGGAGAAGCGCCACGCATCGACGCCTGTTCCATCTGAACCAGCGGCTGCCTATCCAGAAGAGTGCCAAGAGGTTGGTGTGATCGGCTTTGACACCCCACAGCCGGTTGATGACCCATCCATAGCCTCCACATCTTCGGGTGAGTCTGCTTCGGTTTTGGGGGCTCAGATACAGTTAGCCGCTTGGCCTTGGGCCAGCAGCTTTCCTTTAGGGTACAGCACATTCACACCCCACACTGCTATACACACGGGGTTACCCAGTGTGTCATGGCCTTACGCCACCACACACGGTGGTGCCTGGGGCATGCCTTACGCAACGAACCCCCAGCAAGGGCAAGTTGAGAACGTACCTAACTCGGGTGGTTGGCCCTTTTCAGCGGTACCTAATACTGGTTATAACACCCTGCCTATTGGGGCGCTGCCCCACGGCGACTACTCCATGCCTCTAGGAGATCACTTAACGCCTGCAACAAAGGAAAAGATTTGGAGGGGTGAATTTATTGATGTCTTTGAGCTCCTGAATAGAGACATTGACAAAAAGGAGCTCGACAAGTTGGACGAGGGAGAGAAGGAGAAGCAACGTAAAAAGAAGCCAGATAGGACCTGGGCCAATTGGCTCCCGGGATACCTCATTTACATGGGGGTAGTGATCAAGGCTCAACCATGGAGAGCACAAGCGCTGGTCCAATACCTTGACATAATTTACAGGGCATACACGGACTTTGCTGGACAGGCGTGGTTATTATACGATCAGGCTTTTCGCATGAGGAGCGCCATCCAGCCTAACATGCGCTGGGACGAGCCGCAGCCTGGCCTGTGGCTTCAGTATATGACTCCTGCCAGGCCGAATATGGGAGATCGTTTTGATAGTGGGCACTTGAACAGGAAAGCGGCCACATCCACAGTTCCCCGCATTGGTGCGGGGCAGGCGGTTCAACCACGCCTGTTCTGTTTTCAGTTTAATTCCAAGGGGTTATGCGCAAAAAGGCCTTGCAGGTTCAGGCATGAGTGCCTCACCTGTGGGGGACAACACCCCAGTTTGCACTGTTTTAAGGCCAGCAATCGCAGGCAAGATCGGAACAGCGGGGGTGTCAAGAAGCCCAATGCAGGCGGCGGGAACCCTGGAAAAGGGTCCCAGCCCAATTAAGGTTGAGGTGTTAGAAAATTGGTTAAGATTTTACCCACGCAAGGACGATGCTTTATACTTGCTGAACGGTTTTAAATATGGTTTCAGGATTCCAGCAGTGGGTGAACGGAAATCGTTCATCGCAAAAAACCTTAAGTCAACTATAGGCATGGAATTGGTAGTCCAACAAAAAATTGACAAGGAAGTAAGAGAGGGTAGGGTATTAGGACCTTTCGCTACACTGCCCATCGATAATTTGCGTGTGTCTCCGCTGGGCATAGTTCCCAAGAAGGCGCAGGGAGAATACCAGCTGATCCATCATTTGTCCTATCCAGAAGGGTCGTCAGTCAATGACGCCATTCCCGAGGAGCTATGCACAGTGCGATACACATCTTTCGATGAGGCGGTGAACATGGTAAAGAAATGTGGCATGGGGGCTGAGATGGCAAAGGCCGATATCAAATCGGCCTTCTGTATTTTGCCCGTTCATCCCCTTGACTTTAATCTACTGGGATTTCAGTTTCGAGGCTCTTTTTTCATAGACCGGGCTCTACCTATGGGCTGCGCGGTGTCTTGCGCTGCATTTGAAAAGTTTAGCACTTTTCTTGAATGGAAGATTAGACAGAGGGCGTGTACATCTGCCACGGCCCATTATCTTGACGATTTCCTCTTCTGCGGGAAGAGGAACTCAGGGGCCTGTAAATTTATTTTAGATTCATTTAGGCGTTTAGCAGCTGAGCTCGGACTGCCTCTGGCCGAAGAGAAAACAGAGGGGCCATCTACATCCTTAACCTTCCTGGGTATAGAGCTTGACACCGTACAACAGATGTCAAGGCTGCCCATGAATAAATTGGGGGACCTTAGGTCTAGATTAGATAGGTTGATACTTCGGAAGAAGGCATCCCTCAAGGAACTTCAAGAGATAGTGGGGCATTTAAACTTTGCGTGTAGGGTGGTAGCGCCAGGTAGGGCATTCATTAGGAGGTTATGTGATGCTATGAAGGGTCTTAAACGACCTAACCATAGAACTAGGATAACTAGGGGTATGAAGGAGGATCTGTTGGTTTGGCGACGGTTCCTCGATAACTTTAATGGGGTCTCTTTTTGGCGAGTAAATAGGATTTTGAAGGCTGAATTTCAGGTGAATTCTGATGCGGCCGGATCTTTAGGATTTGGTATTTATTTTAGAGGCAGGTGGTGCTCCGGCACCTGGCCTGATGCTTGGCAACTAGATGGTACTACTAGAGACCTAACTTTTTTGGAATTTTTTCCAATCGTTGGTGCTCTCTGGCTGTGGGCGGACGAATGGTCTAATTCAGTAGTCCGCTTCTGGTGCGACAATTTGGCGGTTGTTTATATTATAAACAATCTCACGTCGCATTCAGAAAAGGTTATGAGATTGGTTAGGGCTTTTACTTTGCGGGCTCTGCAATCTAATATATTAGTGCATGCCCGTCATGTCCCGGGATTAGATAACAGAATAGCTGATGCTCTATCGCGTCAACAGATGGAGCGTTTCAGGGAACTAGCGCCAGACGCCAGGGAGTTGCCGGAAGTTCTTCCCCCGGAGGTCTGGCAGATTGGCGAGGAGAGGCGTCCAGAGCAATAGGTTTGGCCCTGGCACCCAGGACAAGAAAGGGTTACAAGGCAGTAAGTATAGAGTTCAAGGATTTCAGGAGGGACACAGGGCTCGAGCCGGCCTGGCCAGCTCCAGTGGAGCATCTTCAACAATTTATGGTGCTCCTGCACAGAAAAGGGCTGGCTCCGGGCACCATTCAAGGTAGGTTATCAGCCCTGGCCTTTTACGCTAAAGTAAACGGGCATGCAGATTTTTCAGGGGACTTTAGGATTAGAAAAATGCTGGAGGGTTGGTCGAAGGAGAGGGGTAGAACAAGGGACTCTTGGGTCCCTATCTCCCCTTCCCTTTTGACACGTATTTGTGAGCAATGGCTCTTCTTATGTAGGGATGACTATGAAAGAAGCTTATTTCATGCAGCTTCCCTTATAGCATTCTTCGGGGCGCTTAGGATTAGTGAGTTGGTGGCCGCTGGCAAAGCTGACAGTTCTGGTTTAGCTCTTCAATGTCAGGATGTAAGGATTGGGGAGGATTGTATCGAAATTTTTATCAGACGATCCAAGGCCGACCAAACAGGTAAGGGACGGAAGTTAGTTCTTGGTCAGTGCAGCATTGCCAGCATATGCCCTGTCCGTGCATTAAAAGCATATGTTGCGCGGCGGGAGCATGACACTGGATATTTCTTTCAACACAAGGATCAGTCTCCATTGACTAAGTATCAATTTTGGAAGCTGACCGGTGCAGCACTGACCAATGTAGGCGCTTCAGGCCTTAAATTCGGCACTCACTCATTTAGAATAGGTGCAGCATCCACTGCAGCGGCGCTGGGTTACAGCCCTGACGAAATTAAGAATTTAGGTCGGTGGTCTTCTGTTAGTTACAGAAGATACATCAGGACCTTGCCTAACGTGTAGGAAGGGGCCTGGTTTATGTCTTTGCAGGTTTCACTGATTCAGGACGGCGCTGGCAAGTGGCTATCGTTGGCCATAGTTTTGTTTATTGGGCTGAGCGCCATGCGGCCGCCTCCCATTGGGGAATCGACTTGGGGCTTGGTGCCCACGTGCATATCACATGGAGTGGTGTCAGAGGTATGCAGTGGATTCAGCTGGGCAGATTGACGGCTTTCGGCCAGTCTCCGCCAGATGTGCTTGTTATTCATCTCGGAGGTAATGATCTACCTGGAACATCAGGTAAGGCGTTAAGCCTGGACATTCAGCGTGAACTGGAAAAGCTGAATGCCAGGTACCCTAGTATGCGGATCATATGGTCCAACATTATTCCACGGTTGGCCTGGCGAGGCTCCGTGAGGACGATGGCTGTTAACAAGGCTCGTGCAAGAGTTAACAGGGAGGTTTGTAGAGGCGTCTGCGGCGGCGGCCTCGGATCGGTGGTTAATCACCACCGAATTCAAGTTTCAAAGCCTGAACTATTTAGAAGCGACGGTGTCCACCTGTCAGAGGTGGGACTGGACATATTTTTGGAGGACATCAAGGGGGGCCTGCTTTTCGAGCTCGAGCGGCTCTGTGGCGGGCATGGGACTTAGCGGCGGCTAGTCCCTATGCTGTGGCCGGTAGTGCGGAAATAACAGGTATTTTCGGTGTGTCCCAATTGTAATTGCAGTTAAGCCAACAGCGCATCCCACTTCCCAGCACTGCGGATCGTGCGATCCAGTGTCTGCGGCGGGGGGATGCGCTGGGCCACTTCTGGACCAATAGTCATCAGCAAAAGATGGCTTGAGGTCTGGGGGTGTTTATTAGCGGCTGACCGGGTTCCTGCTGTCTATTGACGGCGGGAATTTGGGGCCGGGGACTCGCCCATATTGTGAACAAGGGGTGTCGGCATATCCCTGCCTTTAACCTGTTTCCGCACTACTGCAGGCCCCTTCTCTTTTTAACAGAGAATTGCCAGTATTATTATTCTGTGTTATCAATAAAGTGGCCCAATTTTAACCCATCTCTTTGCCTCGCGTCTTTATTCCGGGATTGGGTCAGCAATTTGATTATATAACCATAGAAATGGAATCTTTCCAAGTAATTATTTAACAAATTACTGGATGCGGGTTCTATTTTTGGCTTTGTGTGTATTTTCAGTAGAAACAAGTACTTCAGGTATATGTGCTTTACTCTAGGGCAGTGAAGCAGCTTCCACATTTCCAGAACCATGGATTATATTATATTATAATATATTATATTATATTTTCTCAACAGAAAAAATTATAACTTACCTCCTGAAGGAGAAGTATCTGAAGTCAAATGTGGAACAGTACATATAAAAAGAAAGAGTGGGAAGCACGTATGAGTCTATCTGCATCAATCTGGCTGCTAAGTCCACAATGAACTATCATTGAATATAGTTAATTATCATTTTCACGAATGGTGCTCTCATGATTGCTGCCCTCCCAGTTCCTCATAGTGTGGACATCAGTGAGGAACCACAGTAACATTTAATTTAGATTCTTTCTCCAAAAATCACTTTGAGTGTATTTTATGTCATTTTCAATAGAAATTGGTATATCCTGTACAGATATGTGTGAACATTAATCCTTGTGGGTGCTTTTCGTTATCGACCAAACACATAGCAGTTGGACACATAATGTTTCAACAGCATTTTGTGACTCTTCCAGTTGTATGTCCATCTCTAGGATGTACTGGATAATTCTTCTGGAAAACCTCCAGCAGGATGAACAGTCTCTGAGGGTAAGTACACATTGTCAGCAGGAGATGGGGCTTTTGTCATTATGATGGAAACATCTCAGAAGTGCTCATGAGCTTACAGAAAAGGCTCTTGCTACCGGAGCATCTCATTTCAAGGCAAATTGTGCCAAGATTTGCTGACACAATGGCAGCAATGATAAAAACAACTGCCATTAGACTTTAACACAAGGTGATATGGTGAGCCAACATTTTGTGTGCAATCAGTTTAGCAATTCTGGGAGGCTTCTTGGAGTGCTAATCAAATTGGATGCAAGGCAAGGCCTTCATTCCTTATTTTAAAAGAAAATATTCTCTTTTTGTCATCCCCATTACTGTGCTGCTAAATTGCTGCGGTGGGAGGGGGGCAGTGGAGCACAAAGATCGGTGTGATCACCTCCTGGGAGCATTCAAAGACTTGGCATTATCTATGGAGGTGCAAACAGTTTCTGGTTACTAGGCAATTTTAAAATCCAAGATATTGCTGTAAACATCAAATTAGGTCAAATGCCTCTTGATCTATTCTATGGGCTGCCCGTGAAGATGGTATGTGAACTGCACTGTATACAGATTATAGCAGCTAGAAAACTTGTTAAAACTAGAATTATATTACACACATTCTGTATTAGTTAAATTCTGCAATCCTGATATTCTGGATCAAAACTGTAGCCATTACATTGTTCCAGAAAATCTTGAAGTGACACCAGAAGCAATGAGGTTAGCAGGTGGTGGTGGTAAGAAAACTAGTGATGACTCACATGCCGCTGTTGCTGGAGGTACAGTAGATGCTGAAAATAGAAACAAAAAGAAAAAGTATGTCTACTCCACATATAGCGATAATTGCAGTAGAAATACTGTATTAAAAATCTTGCAAATGGCTTTTATGGTAAAGCAACTCTGCCTTTTCCACAGAACTTCACAAGAATTCAGACAACTCCATCTTCCTTTTGTAATCATTCTGTGTTTTTCCACTCTGTCTTGCTAACTTCTACGAAAATCCATTATGGCAGGAAAGACAATTCGGCTCCATAAATGGTTTAACTGGTGATGTTAGTGTCATAAAACACCTTTAGTTGCTGCATTTCCAAAGTCTGTAACTGGATTGAAAAAGCTGCATTGCCTACATTGTTCACTCAGTGTTACATTGTTGCTCTTCCATTTCCTTCTCAACCACCTTAAGAACATTAATCAGTGACTAATCTCAACCACAAAAGTCTGTATCCTTATAAGAAATCATGCTTCAAAATGAACAGCCATTGCATTTTGATACACCTGAGGCAAAATATGAACAATACAAAAAGCACCATATACTTTTGGGAGAAAACCATGATATCTTCATTTTATTTGTGCCTTCCCTGCAATAATGTAAGATCTACCTTAGATCAGGCCAAGGTCTATTCAGTTCAGCATTCCGCTCTTATTTCAGTATTAAGACACATATATATTGGATAATATTTTATCAGAATGAACCGTAATATAATATTCTGATTTCATATTTAAAGAAACAGTAATTTTTTTGGAAATCACTGTATGTTTTGAATCCAAATTATATGTTTTACATCCATTATTTGTGGGGAATATAAATGGCCTATAACTGAAGATTGCCATTTCTTGTTATGCTACCTCTAGTCACACATTGAATACAAAATTAGAAAACATGTAATCTCTAGCAATAAGTACAATTGTGGAAAAAATAACAGCAGAACTAGTCCAGGAATCTATCCTATTCTGATATAAATCCAGAGTATTACTTTATAATATAGTGATACCCCAGTCCTTTGCAAAAAATCAGGTTGCTTAGGCATGCTCCCAACTCTGGAAGAAATAATCATGTTTTATTGAATAAAGTATGACTAAATTAAGCCACCAATTTGTCTCTAAGCATGTTCATTAATTAATAGGAGATTACCCATTCGTTTATTTACCTTGTGGAATAGAAAATACTTAGTAGTAGTAACAAACACATTTCCTGATTGAAAGGAACTTCTATGTAAGATAATTGTCATCATATATGATGTTTATATAAGAATCAACTGGCAATTCTAAACAATGAGACCACTTGAAATGCCAATCAGCAGCATACTGAAATTTTAAAATGCAAACAAGAGACATCCAAAAGGGATGGCTAGGAAGAAAAGGTCTATCTAGATATACTTCCAGCTCCATCTAGAGAGAACTATAGTTCCTATCCACCTATTTCGGATACCATTCTTATCCATCTGCATTCCGGAGAGAATGATTATACATTCTAAGCATATTAATTAATGAACATGCTTAGAGACAAATTGGTGGCTTAATTTAGTCATACTTTATTCAATAAAACATGATTATTTCTTCCAGAGTTGGGAGCATGCCTAAGCACCCAACATACTTTTACAGTTTGACCCTATACGGATCATCTGAATCATATTGGTATTAAATATAATTTTGGCTACAACAAAACTGTGCTTAAAATCCTCTCTAACAGTGTTTTTGTACATGGAAGCATCAGAAATTCCTCAGCATGGCCAAAAAACAGAGTTCATTTTACTCAGAACAAAAGATGAGTAAAAACAAGTAAAAAAGAGTTAGTTTTAATCTGAGCGCTGTTAGTTAAGAGAAAGTGGTAAACTGAAGGTGGCCTTAGTTTGAAAGGGATAAACAAGGCTGGCTTTTTCAGGTTTCTTATATTTTGGGATGAGAAAGTTGGGTGTAAAACGTTTCGTGTCTCTAGGTGAAAAATGACCTTAGAATTCCACGCACTTGTCTGTATTTCAATAATTTTTTAAAATACGTAATGCCAGAAAAAAGTCTATCAACATAGTCATGAATGCCCCTAGATCACAAAACGAACTCTTATATAACGGGGTAGCTCCCCTTGATGGTGACATGATTAGATTTTGTGCAATCTGTACAAAATTGGGTAGTAACCTTGAGATAAAAGTAAAAATAACTTGCCTGGGAAAACTGAAATTACCCTCCTACACAGTAATAAACGGGGTGTCACTTTAAAATGTCAATTACAAGAGAATAAATGCTGATAAATCAATATTTGGATTTATTGGATGCAGGCTTACCAGAGCCCATGGTAGTCATCTCAGGGGTTTCCCCAACTGTTAAGAAAACAAGAGATTGATCAGATTACCTGGAACGGTGAAATATTAAAACAGTAGAACTGAAAGAAAATGTAAAATGTCTTAATGGCATGAAATGAAGTTTGTCCTCTAACCAGCATTAGGTAGGAAAGTGTGCTTAAAAGGAACTACTAGGAAAGAATGCTGGTTAGATTTAATTCTTAAATTACTGAATTACACTAAATTTTAATACAAACGATCCATATTAGAGCTTCGTGGCGCAGTGGTTAAACTGCTGTACTGCAGCCAAAACTGTGCTCACGACCCGGGGTTCAATCCCAGGTAGCTGGCTCAAGGTTGACTCAACCTTCTATCCTTCCGAGGTTGGTAAAATGAGTACCCAGCTCACGGGGTGGGGTGGGGGGGCAATGTGTAGCCTGCATAATTAACTTGTATACTGCCCAGAGAGTACTTGAAGCGCTATGGGGTGATATATATAAGCAGCATGCTTTGCTTTTTTGCTTCTTAGCGCAGTGTGGTTGAAGTTAAGGAAACCATAAAGACCCCCTAAATTCTTTGTAAAGAAAAGAAGTAGCAAAAAGGGTTGCCCTGCACAAAGAGAATTCCAATGGGACAAAAACGGACGTGACAAGAGACAAAAAAAGAAAAGTGAGGCATAAAAAGGGAAGACTTACTGGTGGTGAGTTCAGGAGCCAGTGAGCTCAGGGGAAGAGCTGGCAAGGAAACATTTATTATATTTAAATCTTTGGTTTTAATTCTGACAAAGAGAGACCCACATAAATTATATATGATTCCCTCTAGAGAGGGTTCCAAGATTTGACACATTCTATGGAGGGGGAAGCGGCTTCTGGTTACCAGACATTTTTACAAACCAAGATATTGCTAGGACTCTGTAAAAAGCAACATAGGTCCCGTACCTGTGGATCTATTCTATCGGCTGACCGTGAAGATGGTGTGTGAACTGCACTGTGTACAGAATAGAACAGCTAGAAAATTTAGAGAAGCTCAAGTTGTATCATTACTTCCATCCTGTATTAGTTACATTGTGTGCTGGGCTGTCAAGTCAGAACTGACGTAAAGTAACCCTGTTAGGATTGTCAAGGGAAGTGAGATATTTAAGGCATGGCTTGAGCGCTTTCACTCCCCCAGGGAGCTTTTATGGCTGAGCACGGATTGGAACCCTATTCTCCAGAGTCCTATTCCATCACTCTATTCACTACCCCATGCTGGGAATTCCCCATTGCGTGCATATATTTCTCAGACCTAGTCAAACAACATTCTCAATAATGCCCCTACAGATTTTGAACTCCTCTCTAGTAGTAAAAAAAGGATGCCAACTTCAGCAATAAGCCATGCAGTCTAGATATTATCAAACTAAGCTGTACTCATTATCTTGCTGCAGAAAAACCTGAAGTCATGCTACCAGCAATGGGGGTGCCCTGAACAAAGAGAATTCTAGTAGATCAGAAACTAAAGTGATAAGATACAAAAAGAAACATAAGGTATAAAAAAGAAAGACTTACTGGTGGTGAGTTCAGGAGCCAGTGAGCTTGGGGCAAGAGCTGGCAAGAAAACATTTATTTTATTGAAATTTTTGGTTCTGATTCTGACAAAGAGAGATCCAAATAAATTATATATGATTGCCTCCTGGGAGGGTTCCAAGACTTGGCACAATCTATGGAGGGGGAAGCGGCTTCTGGTTACGAGAAAGTTTTACAAACCAAGATATTGCTAGGACTCTGTAAAAAGCAAAGTGGGTCCTATACCTGTGGATCTATTCTATGGACTGCTCTTGAAGATGGTGTGTAAACTGCACTGTGTAGAGAATAGAGCAGCTAGAAAACTTGGAGAAGCTCAAGTTGTATTGTTACTCCCATTCTATATTAGTTGCATTGTATTCTGTGCAGTCCAGTCGGAACCAACTTGCAGTAACTCTGATACGGAAGTTGAGGGAAGTGAGATATTTAAGGCTTGGGGTGAGTCAACTGCAGAACTAGTCCAGGAATCTAACCTATTCTGAAACAAATCCAGATGATTACTTTAGAGTATAGAAATACCCCAGTCCTTTCCAAAACTCAGGTTGCTTATACATGCTCCCAACTCTGGAAGGAATTATGGTATTTTATGGAATCAATGCGTGACTTATTGAAGTCAATAATTTGTTTCTATGCATATTCTTTAATTAATAGATTACTCATTAGTATATTTACCTTGGGGAATGGAAAAACAAAAAGCAACAAACACCTTTTCCAATTGATAGAAACTTCTATGTAAAAGATATTTGATATTGATATATATAGCAATCAACTGGAATTCTGAAGAAGGAAACCACTTGAAATGCCAACCATCAGCTTACTGAAATTTTACGATGATGTTTTAGAATGGATACTCACTTTCTTCATTTGTTGTCATTTGCGGAGTTGTAGTAGCTGTTAAGAAAATCAAAATCTGTCAGATTTTGTGCGATCTATTAATATCAAGGTAAGACTCATCAAATAAAAATAAAATATTTATTACATGAACAGAAATTTCATAATGTATTTATTTATTTATTTGATTTTTATCCTACCTCTCTGCCCAATTGCTCTCTTCCATTCACTATGTAAAATATGATATGGAAAAGGTATTCTGAGAAATATATGATTTATTTCACAAGGAAAATCTATTTTTTGGAGTAGATTTATCACTAATCAATTGGTAAAAAATAAAAGGCTTATGAAACAATTAAGGAGGAATCAGGAGCCATAATTTCACCAGATGGCAAAAGATAGCAAGAAAATTGAAAAGTGTCTGTCTGGCTCCAAGAATACCATTTGGAACTTGACTTCTGAGATTGTTGTAAAGGAAAAATTCAGGATGCGAACTTCCTAGCGAGTTCAGTTTCTGTATCTGCAGAAGTAGCTGTTAAGAAAGTGTCAGGTATTTGTTAAGACCTGTTGAATTGTTAATCCAGTTTGTACATGATTGTAAGTATTTATAAGGATGAAAACGGTAGAGAAAAGTCTGTAGAACAAATGATTTAAGATCTACAGCTGAGATAGGAACCAGCTAGTGGGCTGAATTAGAACAGCTGTGGAAACAAAATGCAGACGGAGCTACCTGCGGAAGCTAATCACTGATTGGCTGAATGGCGAGATAAAGCTGACAGTTCCAGCATACTCAATCTTGTGGGTCAAAAGGAGAAACGCTGCTGGATGGATTTATGGCATTGAACTGACCATGGAACTCTGATTTATTGACCAAGGAAATGGACTGACTAATTGCTAAACTGTGTTTGACCAAGGACTGAACAAATGGACTATGCTGTATGTATATGCTGCAATATTAATTGAATAGAAGTTTATATTGCAAAAGCTGTCTGTCTGCTCAAATTCTTCTTGGCTTGCCTTAACCTCTGGTGAAGCTACGCCATCTAGTATCCACAACATTCCGCATTTTCGCACTCTGTCAGAAAGCCAAAACGGGTCAGTTTCCAGGAAATGTATAATTACTTGAAGTCAAACAAATGCCAAGTTGTTTGTGCTAAGTGAAATTTGCCCTCCCATCCAGTTATAATATCCTATGGAAAATTTTCTTTGATAAAATTAGGGTTTAGGGTTATGACATGGAGAAGATGGGATGCTTCTCTTACCTGTTGGAGAATGAGGAGTCTGACTTGTTCCTTGAAATACAAGGAAAGAAGGGTGGGTAAGGCAGCATGAGAGAAATAGAACAATATACATGATTTCACTCAAATCAACTACATGAAAAAGATACAGTTCTAGAATAGTACAAGATGCTTCTTATGAAGAAAGGGCATTACATGAATGTCATAAATGGTGATTGTTCGATCCTATGGTAAGGAAAGCATTATAACAGGTGTGGCAAAGATTTCGGGAGCAAATGTATAAAAAAATCCCGATCTGGGTAGCACCACTGGAAGCTTTTCCTCAACCCTCTTTAATGATAGAAGAATGGAAATATACGTACAAAGAATTATTAACCAAAGAACAACAATAAAAAAAAACATACAAGAGTTGAAGGAATTGGGTTTACAAACAGACTGGGGGACAATGCTAAAATTAGAATCAAGGTTTAAAAAAGATAAAGCAGTGGGTTTTTATGAGGGGAAGGTACAGGTGGATGAATTATGGATTTATACTAGTGAGAAAATTATACAAAAATGTATACTTTTTTGTTAGAATATAATTTAGAGGACGAACGGGTAAAAACTGTGATGATTAAATGAGCTCAAAACTTCAGTTACAATATAGATATAGATGAGTGGACTCGAATGTGAAACGAGAATTATAGATGGCTCAAACCAGTAAATCTGAGAAAAAATGTTTTAAAGATGTTTCATAGATGGTATTATACATCTGTAAAATTAGCAAAAATGGTATCGGGGCCGAGCAACTCATGTTGGAAGTGTTCTCAGCAACCAGGAACTTTTTTTCATATGTGGTGGACTTGTGACAAAGCAAAAATATTTTGGAGACAGATAAAAGATATTTCACAAGATATTATACATCACGAAATAACTTTTAAACCAGAAATATTTTTGTTGAATATAATTCCAGAAATTGTTGATAAAAAAATTAAATGTATGCTGTTGTACATATTCACAGCTGCAGGGCTGATCTGGGCCCAGAGATGGAAAATGCAGGAAATTCCGAAGTAAGAGGAGTTTCTCAAAAACTTATTTGATATTGCAGAAATGGATAGTTTATCAGAGACACTATGTGAGAACCCGAGAATATATATTAAGGAAAGTTGGAAAATGTTTTATGATTGGGCCCAGAAACAGATATGAGTAGAGAATGTATTAGAGATTACCATATCACAGTCATGAAGTCAAGAGATTTTTGGATATTGTATGAAAGCAAATATCCCACTGTCTATATGTTTTTGTTTTGTTTTGCTGTTAATCCCTTTTTCCCTTTCTAGTTCTTGTAGAGTTGTTTTGTGATAGTTAATCATAATCATAATCATAATCATAATAATAATGATAGATAGATAGATAGATAAATATATTTTAAAAATCAATGGTGATTGCATTAATAAGGTAGACAAAAAGAACAATATAACATTGACTTGAATATGTTTGTGTTAATTACAAATAATTTTAAGTTCACAGTAAGCATCTTCTTCAAAGAGAATTCTTGCGAACAAGAGACATCCAAAAGGGATGGATAGGAAGAAAAGGTCTATCTAGATATACTTCCAGTTCCATCTAGAGAGAACTATAGTTCCTATTCACCTATTTTGGATACCATTCTTATCCATCTACATTCTGGAGAGAATGATTATACGTTCTAAACACCCAACGTATTTTGGCTATGAGCAAAACTGTGCTTAAAATCCTCTGTAACAGTGTTTTTGTACATGGAAGCATCAGCAATTCCTCAGCATGGCCAAAAAACAGAGTTCATTTTACTCAGAACAATAGATAAGCAAAAACAAGTAAAAAAGAGTTAGTTTTAATCTGAGCACTGTTAGTTAAGAGAAAGTGGTAAACCGAAAGGTGGCCTTAGTTTGAAAGGGATAAACAAGGCTGGCTTTTTCAGGTTTCTTATATTTTGGGATGTGAAAGTTGGGTGTAAAACGTTTCGTGTCTCTAGGTGAAAAATGACCTTAGAATTCCATGCACTTGTCTGTATTTCAATAATTTTTTAAAATACGTAATGCCAGAAAAAAAGTCTATTAACATAGTCATGAGTGCCCCTAGATCACAAAATGAACTGTTTTATTACAGGGTAGCTCCCCTTGATGGTGACATGATTGAATTTTGTGCAATCTGTAGAAAATTGGGTAGTAACCTTGAGATTTTGAGCAAGGTTATGCTCTAAATCCTACAAGGTAGGCTTCAGCAGTATGTGGACCGAGAGCTCCCAGAAGTTCAAGCTGGATTTCGAAGGGGCAGAGGAACTCGAGACCAAATTGCTAACATGCGTTGGATTATGGAGAAAGCCAGAGAGTTCCAGAAAAACATCTACTTCTGCTTCATTGACTACGCAAAGGCCTTTGACTGTGTGGACCACAGCAAACTATGGCAAGTCCTTAAAGAAATGGGAGTGCCTGACCACCTTATCCATCTCCTGAGAAATCTATATGTGGGACAGGAAGCAACAGATAGAACTGGATATGGAACAACTGATTGGTTCAAAATTGGGAAAGGAGTACGACAAGGTTGTATATTGTCTCCCTGCTTATTCAATTTATATGCAGAATACATCATGCGAAAGGCTGGACTGGAGGAATCCCAAACCGGAATTAAGATTGCCGGAAGAAATATCAGCAACCTCAGATATGCAGATGATACCACTCTGATGGCAGAAAGTGAGGAGGAATTAAAGAACCTCTTAATGAGGGTGAAAGAGGAGAGCGCAAAAAATGGTCTGAAGCTCAACATCAAAAAAACTAAGATCATGGCCACTGGCCCCATCACCTCCTGGCAAATCGAAGGGGAAGATATGGAGGCCTTGACAGATTTTACCTTCTTGGGCTCCATGATCACTGCAGATGGTGACAGCAGCCACGAAATTAAAAGATGCCTGCTTCTTGGGAGGAAAGCGATGAGAAACCTAGACAGCATCTTAAAAAGCAGAGACATCACCTTGCCGACAAAGGTCCACATAGTCAAAGCTATGGTTTTTCCAGTAGCGATGTATGGAAGTGAGAGCTGGACCATAAAGAAGGCTGACCGCCGAAGAATTGATGCTTTTGAATTGTGGTGCTGGAGGAGACTCTTGAGAGTTCCCTGGACTGCAAGGAGAACAAACCTATCCATTCTGAAGGAAATCAACCCTGAGTGCTCACTGGAAGGACAGATCCTGAAGCTGAGGCTCCAGTACTTTGGCCATCTCATGAGAAGAGAAGACTCCCTGCAAAAGACCCTGATGTTGGGAAAGTGTGAAGGCAAGAGGAGAAGGGGACGACAGAAGACGAGATGGATGGATAGTGTCCTTGAAGCTACCAACATGAATTTGACCCAACTCCGGGAGGCAGTGGAAGACAGGAGGGCCTGGCGTGCTCTGGTCCATGGGGTCACGAAGAGTCAGACACAACTTAACGACTAAACAACAACAACAAAACCTTGAGATAAAAGTAAAAATAAATTGCCTGGGAAAATTGAAATTATCCTCCTACACAATAATAAACGGGGTGTCACTTTAAAATGTCAATTACAAGAGAATAAATGCTGATAAATCAATATCTGGATTTATTGGATGCAGACTTACCGGAGTCGATGGTTGTCGTCTCAGGGGTTTTGCCTACTATTAAGAAAACAAAAGATCGGTCAGATTACCTGCAACGGTGAAATATTAAAACAGTAGAACTGAAAGAAAACGTAAAAAGTCTTAATGGCATGAAATGAAGTTTGTCCTCTAACCAGCATTAGGTAGGAAAGTGTGCTTAAAAGTAACGACTAGGAAAGAATGCTGGTTAGATTATTTCTTAAATTACTGAATTACACTAAATTTTAATACAAACGATCCATATTAGAGCCTCATGGTGCAGTGGTTAAACTGCTGTACTGCAGCCAAAAATGTGTTCACGACCCGGGGTTCAATCCCAGGTAGCCGGCTGAAGGTTGACTCAGCCTTCTATCCTTCTGAGTTCGGTAAAATGAGTACCCAGGTCACGGGGTGGGGTGTGGGGGCAATGTGTAGCCTGCATAATTAACTTGTAAACTGCCCAGAGAGTGCTTGAAGGGCTATGGGGAGATATATATCAGCAGCATGCTTTGCTTTTTTGCTTTTTGCGCAGTGTGGTTGAAGTTAAGGAAACAATAAAGACCCCCTAAATTCTTCGTAAAGAAAAGAAGTAGCAAAAAGGGTTGCCCTGCACAAAGAGAACTCCAATGTGACAAAAACGGACGTGACAAGAGACAAAAAAGAAAAGTGAACTGTTTCGGGTGGTCCGGGATCTTCTTCAACCGGGAAATCCGGTGGAGGTCCCGGACTGCTCATCAGCTTGCTGTGATGAGTTTGCCATTCATTTTGAGGGAAAAATCGCTCAGATTCGCAGTGGGTTGGACTCCACCGTTACCGCAGAATCAGAGGATGTGTCCAGTGTGCCATGCTTAGGTCAAGTATTTATGGATGAGTTTCAATTGTTGAGACCTGAGGATGTGGACAGGGTGCTTGGATCTGTCCATTCTACCACCACTCCGCTCGACCCTTGCCCATCTTGGCTAATTGGAAGATCTGCCAGGGGGGTTCGCACCTGGGTCCAGGAGGCCGTGAACGCCTCTTTGGGAGAGGGAGTGGTCCCTACCACCTTGAAAGAGGCGGTAATTCGGCCACTCCTTAAAAAGCCTAACCTGGACCCAAAGCTGGTGGTTAACTACCGACCAGTGGCGAACCTCCCTTATTTGGGGAAAGTGTTGGAGCGGGTTGTGGCCGGGCAACTCCAGGCGCTGCTGGATGAAACGGATTTTCTGGATCCATTTCAATCGGGTTTCAGGCTAGGTTTTGGCACGGAGACTGCCTTGGTCGCCCTGTACGATGACCTTTGCCGGGAGAGAGACAGGGGGAGTGTGACCCTGTTGATACTCCTGGACCTCTCAGAGGCTTTTGACACCATCGACCATGGTGTCCTTCTGGATAGGCTGGCTGGGTTGGGAGTTGGGGGCACCGCTTTACAGTGGTTCCACTCCTTCCTAGCTGACCGTGTCCAGAGGGTGGTGCTGGGGGACAGTTGCTCTGTCCCATGGCATTTAAGTCATGGAGTTCCTCAGGGCTCGATACTGTCCCCCATGCTGTTTAACATGTACATGGAACCGCTGGGAGAGGTCATCAGGAGGTTTGGGCTGAGTCATCAGCAATATGCTGACGACACTCAGCTCTACCTCTTGTTTTCCACCAATCCAGGTGAGGCGGTTTCTGTGCTGAACTCGTGTCTGGACCTGATAATGGACTGGATGAGAGTTAATAAATTGAAACTCAATCCAGACAAGATGGAAGTGCTGTTAGTGGGTGCTTCGCCAGACAGCCTGGAGGGCCATTTCCCTGCCCTGAATGGGGTTACACTCCCACTAAGGGACAGGGTCCGCAGCCTGGGGGTGCTCCTGGTCCCCAGTCTAACTCTGGAAGCCCAGGTGGACTCGGTGGCCAGGGGCGCCTTCCTTCAGCTGCAGAAATTATACCAGCTACGGCCCTACCTGGACGAGCGGAGTCTCATGACAGTTACACACGCACTGGTAACATCTCGTATAGATTACTGCAATGTGCTCTACATGGGGCTGCCTTTGAAGATGCTCCGGCGACTGCAAATGGTCCAAAATCGAGCTGCACGGCTGGTGAGTGGTGGGTCCACTAGGGGACATATCAAGCCGATTCTGTTTAAATTGCATTGGCTACCAGTTGCTGCCCGGGCCCAATTCAAAGTGCTTGTTTTGACCTATAAAGCCTTAAACGGCTTGGGCCCTGGATACCTGAAGGACCGCCTCCTTCCATATGAACCTACCTGGCAGTTAAGATCTAGCCAGGGGGCCCTTTTGAAAGAGCCGTCTGTCAAGGAGGTAAGAGGGATGGCTTGTAGACAAAGGGCCTTTTCGGCAGCTGCCCCCAGACTGTGGAACGCCATCCCAATTGAGATTCGTCTGGCACCGACGCTGATGACATTTCGGCGCCAGGTCAAAACCTTCCTGTTCCAGAAGGCTTTTAATTGAAATAATATCAACTGTGGGTCCTGATGGCAATTTTTAGATTATATAATTTAATTGTATTTTAATTGTTTTATCTTTTTTATTGTATTTTAATTGTTGTAAGCCGCCCAGAGACCTTTGGGTAGAGTGGGCGGCATATAAGTTAAATAAATAAATAATAAAAAAGGGAAGACTTACTGGTGGTGAGTTCAGGAGCCAGTGAGCTCAGGGGAAGAGCTGGCAAGGAAACATTTATTATATTTAAATCTTTGGTTTTAATTCTGACAAAGAGAGACCCACATAAATTATATATGATTCCCTCTAGAGAGGGTTCCAAGATTTGACACATTCTATGGAGGGGGAAGCGGCTTCTGGTTACCAGACATTTTTACAAACCAAGATATTGCTAGGACTCTGTAAAAAGCAACATAGGTCCCGTACCTGTGGATCTATTCTATCGGCTGACCGTGAAGATGGTGTGTGAACTGCACTGTGTACAGAATAGAACAGCTAGAAAATTTAGAGAAGCTCAAGTTGTATCATTACTTCCATCCTGTATTAGTTACATTGTGTGCTGGGCTGTCAAGTCAGAACTGACGTAAAGTAACCCTGTTAGGATTGTCAAGGGAAGTGAGATATTTAAGGCATGGCTTGAGCGCTTTCACTCCCCCAGGGAGCTTTTATGGCTGAGCACGGATTGGAACCCTATTCTCCAGAGTCCTATTCCATCACTCTATTCACTACCCCATGCTGGGAATTCCCCATTGCGTGCATATATTTCTCAGACCTAGTCAAACAACATTCTCAATAATGCCCCTACAGATTTTGAACTCCTCTCTAGTAGTAAAAAAAGGATGCCAACTTCAGCAATAAGCCATGCAGTCTAGATATTATCAAACTAAGCTGTACTCATTATCTTGCTGCAGAAAAACCTGAAGTCATGCTACCAGCAATGGGGGTGCCCTGAACAAAGAGAATTCTAGTAGATCAGAAACTAAAGTGATAAGATACAAAAAGAAACATAAGGTATAAAAAAGAAAGACTTACTGGTGGTGAGTTCAGGAGCCAGTGAGCTTGGGGCAAGAGCTGGCAAGAAAACATTTATTTTATTGAAATTTTTGGTTCTGATTCTGACAAAGAGAGATCCAAATAAATTATATATGATTGCCTCCTGGGAGGGTTCCAAGACTTGGCACAATCTATGGAGGGGGAAGCAGCTTCTGGTTACGAGAAAGTTTTACAAACCAAGATATTGCTAGGACTCTGTAAAAAGCAAAGTGGGTCCTATACCTGTGGATCTATTCTATGGACTGCCCTTGAAGATGGTGTGTAAACTGCACTGTGTAGAGAATAGAGCAGCTAGAAAACTTGGAGGAGCTCAAGTTGTATTGTTACTCCCATTCTATATTAGTTGCATTGTATTCTGTGCAGTCCAGTCGGAACCAACTTGCAGTAACTCTGATACGGAAGTTGAGGGAAGTGAGATATTTAAGGCTTGGGGTGAGTCAACTGCAGAACTAGTCCAGGAATCTAACCTATTCTGAAATAAATCCAGATGATTACTTTAGAGTATAGAAATACCCCAGTCCTTTCCAAAACTCAGGTTGCTTATACATGCTCCCAACTCTGGAAGGAATAATGGTATTTTATGGAATCAATGCGTGACTTATTGAAGTCAATAATTTGTTTCTATGCATATTCTTTAATTAATAGATTACTCATTAGTATATTTACCTTGGGGAATGGAAAAACAAAAAGCAACAAACACCTTTTCCAATTGATAGAAACTTCTATGTAAAAGATATTTGATATTGATATATATAGCAATCAACTGGAATTCTGAAGAAGGAAAACACTTGAAATGCCAACCATCAGCTTACTGAAATTTTACGATGATGTTTTAGAATGGATACTCACTTTCTTCATTTGTTGTCATTTGTGGAGTTGTAGTAGCTGTTAAGAAAATCAAAATCTGTCAGATTTTGTGCGATCTATAAATATCAAGGTAAGACCCATCAAGTAAAAATAAAATATATACTACATGAACAGAAATTTCATTATGTATTTATTTATTTATTTGATTTTTATCCTACCTCTCTGCCCAATTGCTCTCTTCCATTCAGTATGTAATATATGATATGGAAAAGATATTCTGAGAAATATATGATTTATTTCACAAGGAAAATCTATTTTTGGAGTAGATTTATCACTAATCAATTGGTAAAAAATGAAAGGTTTATGAAACAATTAAAAGAACACTGCAGGAATCAGGAGCCATAATTTCACCAGACAATTGGCAAAAGATAGCAAGAAAATTACTCATTAGTATATTTACCATGGGGAATGGAAAAACAAAAAGCAACAAACACCTTTTCCAATTGATAGAAACTTCTATGTAAAATATATTTTATATTGATATATACGTATAACAATCAATAAGCAACAGAAGGTGGGAAAACATATTTTAAAATATCTATTGGGAAATGATGCTGGTTAGAATTAATTCTTAAATTAGTTAATTTAATTAAATTTTAATGGAATATATCCATACTTGGACTGTATTCTTGAAGTTATTGAAAAAATAAACAGCACATAAATTCTTAGTAAGGAGAAAAGTAGCAGAAACGGTTACCCTAAACAAAGAGAATTCCAATATGACGAAAACGGATGTGACAAGATACAAAAAGAAAAATGAGGCATACAAAAGAAAGACTTACGGGTAGTGAGTTCAGGACCCAATGTGCTCAGGGGAAGAGCTGGTGAGAAAACATTTATTTTATTGAAATTATTTGTTCTGACTCTGAGAAATAAATGTCTTCTAAGAATCTTTAGCAATAATGATTACTTTAGGCACACACTTAACAAGAATAACTACAATACCAAATAAGAATAGCAGTCTTAAAACTGCACTCATAGTGATGGGCAAAGATGACAGTTCTAGTGTTTGGGGAAGAACTCCTAGGAAGACCAGACCTGTTCAGGATACGGTAGGATTGGAAAAGCTCTGGGCAGTTTCTGGGAATAAAACTCAGAATGAATAACATGTGCTGTAAAATTGTTCCCCCACCATCTTCCAAAGATGCCTTTTGATAAAGGATGTTAGACCTTCTAAGAGAGGTTTGTATCTCTTTTTAAATGACAAGGTAATATCATATAGAGAGGCATGTAAGAAGGAAGATGGATGAGAGATTTCCCTGCAGCCTGGTTTAATATGTCAAGTATGAACTAGGCCAGACCCTGTTTTTTTCTCAGATCAGACAAAACTGGGTGTGCTCAGAATGCTCTGCCCTAAATGTCTTCATATGTAGCAAATTATGTTTCTTACATGGAGAGGAAAATACTGTCTGTGGCAAAAAGCACGAGGAAGTAGTAGGGTAAGAGCAGAATGCAGGCAAGTCCCATCTTTCTTCCCATTACACCATTACTTTGTTTTGAGTTTTTGAAGTCTAATATATACAGTAGACCTTTCATGTGCAATAGAGAAAAGTTGTTGCAAAAAGTAACAGGTACTCGGTCTCCACTTAGGCTCCAATCAAAATGAGGGATGTAAAACCACTGGTTGCTCCATCAATGCAATTACATGTCAAAGAGAACTGGGCTTCAAAGGTCTGGACAGACTTGGACCCCAATGTCAGCCACAGAAATGCTAATTTTTATTATGATTCATAGTCAGAGAAAAAATAGACCATTCCAGTGCTTGTTTCAATACATTGGTTGCTGGTATGCAAATCTCAACAGCAGATATGTGGCAGAGGAACACAGTTAAAAAGAAGTGGCATGAAATATAGCTGAAAGCCATGTAATCTCTAGAAAACAACTATGTATTACAGATTGCTGTTAAAAGAACATGGGATCTATTAGTGTTCCAGAGACAGGACTCAAGCTGGCCTTCTTGACTGAGTAATTGTATGTAAAATGGAAGCTTATGTTTTAGGTCCAGAAGACAAATCACAAAACAAAGGAAGTGAATTTGCAAACTGTGGGAGGTGAGGTAAGGTCCTGCTATGACAATCACATGTCTTTTGATAATCCACAAATGGTCTATTCTTATGGACAGGTGATCCATACTGTATAGTTGGGCCCAGAGAGGGAGACACTTCAGAGTCTTGTATAATTGATTCCACTAATGGTCATAATTACCACCAACTGATTAAGTTCCTTAAACATTTCACACTGCAGTTTGGCCTTTTCATTGCAGACTGTGAAGCTCATTCTGAAAAAGTCGGCATACTCAAAACTAAGATTTAGCACTCTGTTAAGGAGGTAGGTCAGATGACTTTTACCAGATGCTTCAGTTTGTATGCTAAGACCAGTTATTTCTTGAAGAAGAAAAAGGACAGCAAGAAGAATTAACATTTCACAAACATTACATTTCATTGTTAATTACCAATTGACTAAAATCAAAATGAGGTGTAGAGCACTCCAACGCTGGAAGCATTCAAGAGAAAATTGTACAACCATCCATCAGATCTGCTTTGATTTGGATTCCTGCATTGAGCAGGGGGTCGGACTTGATGGCCTTATAGGCTGCGTCCAACTCCATTATCCTATGATTCTATGAACGTCTATTTCCTAATATGTAGCAAAAATGCCCCATAAGAGGAGAGGTAGAGTCTGTGAATTCTGCAGTTGTTACTTGAAAGAGAAAGGAAGAAGAAAAAGAACAATCTTATGGTAAAAACCCATTTTCATGGTAATGGAAGAAGAACAGTGAGCACGAGAAAGTGGGTCTAACCTTGTATCCATTCTATCAATTGTAAACTGCCCAGAGTGGCCTTACAGCCAGATGGGCGGTATGTATAAATAAATAAATAAATAAATAAATAAATAAATAAATAAATAAATAAATAAATAAATAAATAAATAAATGGGACCGAGGAGCTCCCTCGCAGAAGGGAACCCTTGTGCCTCCATGGGAATTTGCTACATCAACACTTGTGTGAGTTCCATTGATTCAATGGATCTACTTAGCTGAGATTAACTGAATTTAAGTCAGAAGGGAACATGACAAACACCCAACTCATTGTTATTAAACCAGGTATGTTAAATATGTGAGGAGAGGACTTGGCCAGCCCCAGCCACCCCTTGCAAAGTCCCATCCCTTTCTTCATGCAGAAGTGGATTTTATGAAAAGTAGTTGTTCCTCTATTCTGAAAATCAACATTCTAAAATACACGAGGAACCTCAAGGAGCTATCATCTTCAGACAGGCATTCTGTGTGGATGTGGTGACGGGAATGGGTGATGAATGGATGAATGGGAGAAATACCCTTTCCACCATGCATGTTTAGCTTATGTTGGAAAAGTGGCTTTTGGGACTTCAGCTCACACAACAGTGAACTGAATGTTCAACTCATTTCCTCTTAGGGTGTTTTTCTGAATAAACTGAGGACATTCCTCTGAATAATTAACATCCCTCAGACTTTTGGAAAAAACTGGAAATTTCAAATGCAAACTTACCACTGGTCATTGTGGTAGGTGGTTCAGGGGTCTCTGTAAAAGCTGAGTAAGACAAGAAAAACAAAACATTTTTTTTCCAAGTAACCTTGAACTTAAAATAAAAATAAATGGCAGGTGAATATTTAACATTGCACAGAAACAGTTTAAACCCCTCCATAATATATCATAACTTAACAGGCATTAGAGATTCCAGGGAGTTTAGTTCTATAATATTTTTTAAATAAAAGCACTTAATTTTCTGAACTACCCTCAAGAACTTAGTGCACAGCCTGAGGAAGATGAATTATCGTTAAAAGCTAGCGATCTGATCTTTGTCTGATTTTTTAGTGGCCTTATAAAGTTATCACTTGCTCCTGTATTTGTATTGTTTTGGACAGCCCTTTTCTGATTTTTTATGAACTTTGTAAGATACCCTTGAATGGCTCATCTGGGCACCACTTGAAGAACAACATGGATTCTTGAACAAAATGGTCTCTTGACACCAGACAAATAGTACTGCATGCTGAAGAAAATATGCACCAGCTAAAACTATCAATTTGGTTTTGATTT
Source organism: Intellagama lesueurii (assembly GCA_037013535.1). NCBI lineage: Eukaryota > Metazoa > Chordata > Lepidosauria > Squamata > Agamidae > Intellagama > Intellagama lesueurii. Next base: position 198,129,757 of record JBAJHW010000003.1, read on the forward strand.
GGCTAAAATTGCATGTTCCTGTTGGTTGAACTAAAGTTTAATCCCAGCTCTGATGGAGGCTTGCCATGCTTCTGTGTTTACCTTGTTTTTCCTAGCCAAATAGTTTCAAAAAGAAGACAAAGAGGGAGGTGAGGGGGATGCAGTCTGCTGGCAGTTCTTTGTTTAAAGAGATGGGTGATAAATTCCAAACTGCTGGCTGGGGAGGAGTTTGAAATCACACAATCGCCTCACAAGCCATTTGCAGTATGCCTCTGTACCCATCTTGAGAAGTTAACCTGGCCCCAACAATGGCCATGAAACCTCAGGACTTTAACAAAAGTATATAATTTTCTGAACTACACATGCAAAGATGGTGCACAGTCTGAGGAATATGGATTCTCATCGAAAGCTAGCTGTCTATTGTTTGCTTGATATTCTTAGTGGCTTGATAAAAGTGTCACCTGCTCCTGCATCTGCATAGTTCTATAACGTTGACAAAAAACAAAGGAGGCCTGGCTAGGATTTATTCCTGACTAATCAGGCAGGATTAAAGCTCCTACATTTCAATTCTGGCAGAGAATGAAACTAATATCACAATATTGGTACTCTAATTTATCCTACAAGCTGAAAAGTGAACAAAAATATTACTATAGGAAGAATGAACATTTAAGTCCTGTGATTACCTCCTGTCTCATAATAGGCAAAAAAGCCTAGGCCTTCTTGGGAAGACTCTCTGTGCAACAAAATTGACATTGTGCCTGAAGATGCAATGAATGTTGAGTCAGAACCACTGCATATTCTTCCAATTTTTGCTGATGTGTGTATCTCTCCATCAAAGATTTCAATATATTCATGACTGCAGTCTAGACTATGAAGATAAATTTGAATATTTATTACTTAACACAGGTCAAAGACACATAATTTCAAACAAGCATTTGAGCTTAGTTTCTTTCCATTCAAAAGTTTTGAAGCATCACATGATCTTACTCTCACCTTACAATAGTAAAAAGTAATTTATTAAAATTTCTCTCCTCTTCTACTGAATCTTTAAAAATATTAACTGAATTATAACATACATTCTAAGCCGCATAGCTTGTTTGTTCATTTGTTTGCTAGGTCATATTATCCTACAGAAACTCAAAACTCATAGGCCTAAATCATATAGCTATTCCCATATAGATTTAGACAAAACTCTTTGGGGGCATGAATATGGCCCCTGGACTCAGGAAATAGATCATCCTCTATGCAAGATTGAATAGAAAAACAGAAGAATTTGGTGTTTATGTGTACCCTTCCTTCCAATATCACTACTAAGCAGGTTAGAAAATATATTGACTTCTTGTTACTATTATGAAGCAAAATATTTAAGAATGGTTGGAATTCAGAATGTCTCTCTGGTAGGATTACAATGGTTAGGACATGAGTTCTGTGTTGGTGTCTCTTTGCTTTCCTAATAAGGCAATGGAGTTATTAGTGAAAAAGCTGGATGTGATCTGATCCATTATGAGAAATCAGAGCTAATATCCTAACTCTGGGTTGTCATATTGGCCCGGTTTGACCTGGATTCTGGGACCATTTGTCTGGATTCCCCTTGTGTTTCCCAGAAGCCATTCCACCTCCCTCTCAATTCTTGCCTGTCCCACTTCCATAAATCACAAAGGGCCACTGTTTAGTCTAAGGTTTTGCTCGTAAAATCTCAGGAAAGAAGAAGTTGTTGGCCTGGCTCCACTAGCCAGTAGGGGTAGCTACATCATTAGGTTAATGAAGGCAGTTGCCTCAGGAATAGGAGATTCTGAGGAGCTGCCTTAGACAATAGGGAGGCTGACCCACTGCTAGCCAGGCTTGATGTCAGCATATGGCATGTTCAGGTTTCAACAGGATCCTCCATTTCTGACATAAAGTCTCTTGATCCCTTGCCATGTTCTTCCTTGGGCTGCCCCCATATTGGTTTTCCCACTAGCCAATGCAATTCCCATGGCACATATGTCTTGATGAAGGCATGCCACACTAGCCTTGTATGGCATCTGATTATTCAGTGAAAAGGTCATTCTAAAAGTAAGGGAAGGCTGTAGGATGGAATGCCAGTATTCAGAGTAAAGTGCAAGAAACTAGTACCATGTTTGAACTGCAAATAACTTTATTTCTTTAGCAATTCTGCAATTATTACAGGTTCAAAATTGTGAGGTATTAGTACCCTGTTTCCCCGAAAATAAGACCTAACCTGAAAATAAGCCCTAGTATGATTTGTCAGGATGCTCGTAATATAAGCCCTACCCCAAAAAATAAGCTCTAGTTAAGTGAAACCCCACCCTCCACCCTTGTGCAGCAAAGAGAAGATGACATGACTGTATTTGACTAAATGTAGATTGTTGTACATGAAAAAAAAAATAAAACATCCCCTGAAAATAAGCCCTAATGCGATTTTTGGAGCAAAAATTAATATAGGACCCTGTTTTATTTTCGGGTCGGGGAAAAACACAGTATTTGGCAACTTCACCTTTGCAGAAGCCCTGTCTCTCCAGAGAGCTCCCACTGTTCACACAAGTCTCCAGAGCCAACTGTTCCTGAATGCCTGATTCTGAGGAGCTGCCTCAGACAATAGGGAGGGTGACAGCTCGTGCTCCTCTTTCTTCTTCAGGAGGGGAGAAGGGAATGTCATTGTGTCCTTTCATTCTGCTGGTTTGCGAATGGAGCCTCTCTCATCTCTTTTGGACTGGCCAAACGCTTTGCTGGTAGGCACATGGGCATAAGCTCTGCCAGGTGGTGGACTCAGCTGTTGCTTCATCACCTTCTGTTACTACATTATCCTATTCTATGCAACTTGCTCCCATGACAGCAGAGGAAGCTGTACTTCGCTTCAGACTGCAAGCAGTCTGCTATTATTCAGAGTAAAGTGCAAGAAACTAGTACTGTGTTTGAATTACAAATACCTTTATTTCTTCAGCAATTCTGCAAGTATTACAGATTCAAAGTTGTAAGGTATTAGTATTTGTGTATGCTTTGCAGAAACTGCAAGGGAGTAGAATTGAGCTGAAAATTAGCAGAAAACTCCTAAGAGCAAGAATGGCTCAGAGGGGAATAAACTGCCTTTGGAAAAGAGAGGCTCTCCATCACTGAAGGCATTCAGGAAGAGGCTGGATAGCCTTTTCTCAGGGGCACACCCTACATTGTGGATTTACCATAGAATAATTAAATGGACTGAATGGAGTTCTGTTTGACCAACTGAAAATCGAATTAATTTAATCATTCTGCTCCAACTATATGATTAAATCTGGATCCAACAGTGTGATCACATCACTGCTCTACTCAAAGTTTTGAACATGAATATCAAACAACCTTTTAAAATATATTTCCCAATGATGTATGTTTTCTGCTTATAGACAAAAATAAAAAATAAAAAAGAATTGGAAGAAGAAACCGTTGGAGAATCAAAAGGAGAAGAATGTAGGAAACAAGGAGAAAATAACAGAAAAACGGAAGAATGAAAACAGGGAAGGAAATAGTTTGGAAGTAGAAGTATATCTAAAAGATCTATTTAAAGCCAAATCTTTTAAAAGTACAAACTAGATGCCAGTCACAGAAAACACTAAATGGCATTCCACAGAAGAATACTTACTCCATATAATCAATGCTTATCTTTATAGGAAGATGAATACTGGGCTGGATTTTCCAAAGACACTCCAAGATGTTTCTGTCTCCATTATAATATGTACCAGTAAATGAGCCCTCTGGATCTGAGAAAGTCTGGCCACAGCTATAGGCTTCGGGGGAAAAATGTTTAAATATTATTAATGTATTAAAAAAGAAACAAACAGATCCAGGTAGCAATCTTCCTTTTTCATCCTGATCAAAAGGCGGATTCTCATAAGCACAGGACTGCTGTGTGTCTCAACGTGTTCATTCAGTCGTCTCCCGCAGTCAATGTTTTATGACTTGGGTAATTATATGGTTCCTCCTTCTTTCTTGTGGTTTGTCTGATTAACCAGTAATCTGTGTCATTGTGTGAAAGCCATGGTAGCCATGGGATGAAAGGAAGACATCTTTAATTATTCAAATTGCTGTATGTAACATCTTCCAGTGGGAAAAGCTTTCGGTTGTACTTGAGGTGTAACTTATGCAACAGGATTAACAATTTGCTATAATTTTTATGGAGGAGAAAGGATGGTACTTACCAGTTGTAGAAGGAATATCTTCAGCAGAATTTAGTAATAAAAAGAAGAAAGAAAAGAAAGGGAGAGAGCTTGTTAGGGAAATCCTGAAATATTGTAGCAAATGCAGTTTCACTGAAGTCTGCTCTACAAAGTTAACCTACAGAGAGTGTCACATATTATGGGGAATGTGTGCTACTTACCAGTTGTAGACAACATTCGGACATTCAGTTCTTTAAAAAATAGAAGGAGAGAGAGAATATTTGGTTAGTTTAGAAATATCATCTTATAGACTATTTTATCCCTCACCAATCTTACTCAGAAAAGCCATATGAATTGAATATGAACTGAATGAAATTACTGGGGAGGCAGGTTTGAAGGGGCATGCAATTTTTATGTTTGTTAAAAAGGGAGCATGAATTAGAAAAAGTTGAGAACCACTGTTCTAGGAGAATATTGCTCTCTCTGTGTATACATGTGTGTGTGTATACGTGTGTGTGTGTTTCCATGTATACTACTACTACTACTCTACTTGATGGCTGCCACTATTATCTATAAAAAATACTGGAGAAAAATGCCAATGCCTATGGAACAAGCTATATTTGTTACTGATAATAAAGCTGCTATCATATTGGTTTTCTTTTTAAATGATGCCTTTCATCAAGTGTTGTAATTTTAAGCAACTGTACAAGGAAGCAGAATATTTGAAAAAATTATGTATTGTTATGGATTAGTTGTTAATGAAAATATATAAAAATTTAAAGAATGAAACAAAGTGCTTGTAAGGTGGTATTGAGGATCTTTGGGATCATACTAGATCCCTCAGACAGAAAACTGGACCTTTCATAACTGGCCACCTCTATCTGGTATCTAGAAATCCAAGACTATTTGAGAAGTGGTACAATGTTAGCCCTTTCTTGGATGTACACCTTAACATGGTGAAAGGGACTGAATTTGTCAGTGAAGCTGAGAGCAATCAGGAGACCAGACTCCATTTGAGCCTTGATTCCCAGCAAGATCACCCAAGATGGAATGGTCACAGCTGAGACACCAGACTAAGATGCATCCACCCTCTTCAAGGCTGCTACTAGGCGGCAGCAGTAGCTGGTGGTAACACTGGTGGAGGAGGCAACAGTGGTGGCACTCAAGCTAACTTTTGCTACTGCTGCACAGAAGGTGGCAATGTTAAACCCCTGCTGAACATTCCTTACTTTAAAGCCCTATGATGAGAAAGTACAAAATGAAATAATGTAGTGTCGGAAGATGAGTGCAGTATCTATAGGAACATTGCTTTAATTTCTCATGCAAGCAAATGATGCTCAAGGTGTTGCAGCAAAGCCTATTACTTTATATGGAGTGAGAAATGACTGAGGTTCAAGCTGGATTTCAAAAAAGAAGAGGCACTCAGGATCATATTGCAAATGTCCACTGGCTACTGGAGCATGCCAAAGAATTTCAGAGGAAGACCAGTCTATGCTTTATAGAGTACAATAAAGCCTTAGACTTTGTGGATCAAAAAGAAACTATGAATTGTACTGAAAGAAATGAGTGTGCCTTAGCACTTGAATGTCTTGATGTGTAGTCCATATTGTGGACAAGAAGGTACTATTAGTAAAGAATATGGAGAGGGAGAATGGTTTCCTATAGACAAAAGTGTCAGACAAGGCTGCATTTTATCCCCTTATTTGTTCGCTCTGTGCACAGAACACATCATAATGCAAGACAGAATAGATTCAGATGAAGGAGGAGTGAAAATTTGTGGAAGAAACAGCAATAAGATGACATCATCTTCCTGGCAGAATGCAGCAATGATTTAGAAGAATTTTTTAGGATTGCAGCTGAACATGAAGAAGACAAAAATCATGACTACAGAAGCACTACACAACTTTAATGGTGACAATGAATACATGGAAACAGGTAGAGTTTGTATATAGAGATGGGGACAAATAAAAAAATGGCAATTCATTTTGATCCATTATTCGTCAAGGTTAACGGATCAACAAATACGAATATACGAATATTCTACGATGAATTGATGACTCGATCTGTTGATTCATCTGCAATTTAAATGGCTATAACACTGCCCCCCAACCACCTAGAGACACCAAATTTGCAGGAAAGCTTCCTTGGTCGCTTTTCTACAACTCCTGAAATTTGGTGAACATTGGATCACAGACCCCCAAGTTATATAGTCACAAAGAGGACCCCCAGGAAAGCTCCCCCCAGATACTTAGAGACTCCAGAATCACAACAGAGCTTCCTATGTCTTTCCCCAACAAACTTGCCAACTCTGGTGAACATTGGATATTGGACATCTGAGTTATTCACCCACAAATTGGGTCCCCCCAGGAGAGTTTACCACATGGCACAGAAGCCCATTCTGCCTACCGGCCGCTGATCAGCTGATCAGAAGCCGATAGGCAGCCACACACACACACACACACAGCCAGCCACCCCAACAGCCTACCCCCACACCCCCTTCCTTTCCCTACCTTAGCCCCCACCCCACTCCCACCAACACCCCCTTACCTTAATAGCTGCTGCCAACGTCTCCATCAGGCCTCCGCAGCCACGGCGTGTAAAAAGGGAGACTGGCTGCCCTTCGCAAAGATGGTGGCTGTGGCTTCATTTAGGGTAGGGAAGCTGCAGCTGACATCTTTGCAAAGGGCAGCCTGGATTCCCTTAAGGTAGATTAAGGGAATCCAGGCTGCCCTTTGCAAAGGGCAGCCAGTCTCCATTTTTACATGCGTGGCTCCTAGACCAGAAGACCTTGGCAGCAGTGATTAAGATAAGAGGGTGTCGGTGGGGGGTGGGGTGGGGTGGCATGGGGCCTAAGGTAGGGAAAGGAAGGGGGTGGGGGTAGGCTGTGGTATGGGTGGCTGTGTGGGGTGGTGGCTGCCTTTCTGCTACCGATCAGCTGACCAGTGGCCATTAGGCAGAATGGGTTTTTTTTAAAATACGAAGGACGAATAAAAACAGGTAAATATTTGTCCCTTCGTATTCGTGGGGGTCTCTGGAACCCACAAATACGGATCGATGAATATTTAACAAATCGGCTATATTTGTCGGAAAAAGCGATCCATTTTTATATTCGTCCCCATCTCTATTTGTATACCTTGGTTCAATAATCAAATCAAATGGAGAGGGCTGCCAAGAAATCAAAAGGAGACTGAGACTTGAGATGGGCAGCAATGAAGGAGTTAGAAAAGACCATCAAATGTAGGGATGTGTCAATGGAGACAAAGACCAAGATGATCCACACTCCTGATCACAATGTATGAGTGTGAAAGCTGGAAAGTAAAGAATGCTGACAGGAAAAAAAAAGAATCATTTGAAATGTAGTGCTGCCAGAAAGACGAACAAGTGGGTCTTAGAGCAAATTTAGCCTGAACTAACTCTGGAGGCAAAAATGATAAAATTGAGGCTGTCCTGCTTTGGACACATTGTGAGAATGCAGGATTCTCTGAAAAAGACAATAATGCTGGGAAAGGTAGAAGACAGCAGGAAAAGAAGAACAAATATGTGATGGATGAACTCCCTAAAGGAACCATAGGTCTGAGTGTACAAGAGCTGAGCAGGACTTTTGAGGACAGGAGATTCTGGAGGTATCTCATTCAACATTCCCCCTAAGCTACGCAGATACGTGGGAGCTGGAACTTCTCACGCAGGGGGCGGAGCCTCCACACAGAGCTCTGGAGAATTAGAGAGAACATTGCTCTCATTCACAGGCTTGTAATAAGTTGGAGGCAACATAATGGCAGGTGACAACAGCCACATACTGCTACAGTTTGAACTGCAGGTGCTTATTGTGAATTTTCTGATAGCTACCACATTCCTAAAGGTGAATTCAAAACTGCAGAAATCAAGATGTGCATACCCACTGTCCATAGTATAATAAAGAACTAATTAAAATGAGCTGACTGACCTATTTTAAGGTTCTTTGCATTATAACAGGATAGCTGACAGCAATTGTTGCTGGGAAAATCTCGGGTGGGGGGGTAGGTGTACTTCTGAGGAGATTGTGGCTCAGCACTGAGGAAACAGGTAGAACTGAGGGCCCAGCTAGACCTCACAATCCCTGCTGACCAAAACATCCCAGCATTATGATCACCGTGAGCCCAGTCCACACAACAATGCTGTACCTGAGCAGGAGACACCAGCGTCTTCACTGTGGGAACAATCATTAACTCCCCAGCCTCTGTGGGTACACTGGTCTAGACGTTGTTCACTCCCACGGCAGACAACATTATCCAGAAGAATTGTACCCGAGCCCAAGCCATATCGAGCACTACCAGGTGCCGAGAGAGCAACTCCACATTCGAGCTGTCTGCACACTACTCGTGCATTGTCCATCTGCCATAAGTCATCACAGACCGTCCCCCACCTTCCATTGTAGTACACTTCCACCCGTCCTTCGCATCTGTGTCTTCCATTGACTAGTCTAATTGCTTATCAGAAAGACAAAACAGAAGCCAAAGTTTCTAATTAGACAGGGCAAATCCCAAGGTATCAGAGATTCATGTAACTCACACAATCTTCTGTGGTGCTCCCTTGACTTTGTGAAAGTACTATTATAATCACATGATCAGCATGCTGGTTCATATGAACTGTAAGTGTGACTGCTGTCTACCATCCATCCAGCAATCTATTTATTGCAATGTCGAAACTAGTTTTTGTCAAAATTTACTGCATCCTCAAAGCATCTTACAAAACATGATTTTTTTAACCATGTTCAAAGAGCAAACCTATCATTGGTGGATGCTCTTATTAAATCTTTGTATGGTGATATTTCCACTCAGGAATGCCTATGATAATAACTACCTTCATTTTACAATAAAACAAGAAGCTTGTGGTACTTTACAGCACCTTTCCAAAGAATGATGAAACATCCGCCAAAGCTATTTCTTAGACTCCTTTTTTCTAAAAAGACTCAGTGTGTGTCACAGGAATCAAAGATAACAAAAAACTAGGCACATAAACCCTGAAAAACAAGTCATAGATATACTCAATTGAGACTATTGGGGTATTTTAAAATTGATAATTCACATTTCACACAAAGAACTAGGAGTAGCTAGGCATCTTGTTTGCCAAATGCACTAAGTTTTCTATCTTTTTAAAATAAAACATTGATCTAAATACAATAATAAAAAACTATAATTACCATTTTGTCCTCTTGTTGTATAAGCTGCAAGGAGAAAAATTCAAAGACATTATAAATTTTTTTAAAATAATTTAATATTTTTACAAAATCAGTTAAAATACTGAACTGTCCTAAGAGCAGTATTTAATAATGTCTAACTAACATGACAATACAATATTTCACAGTCATTATTCTTCTGTTTTATTTCCTTTACCTTACTAGCTGCTGGAAATCCAATAGCAATAAAACAAGCCACCATCCTGCCACCTAACCCCAGTGTGCTTCAGGTTGCACAGCCCCTCTGGATGGCTATGGGGCCAAACATGGTTCGTTGAAGGCAGTCAAAATATTCCAGTGTACATTCTCAGCACATCTATCTTCTTACTATACAACAACGTTTTGCATGGAGCCATCATCTGACTCTATGAGAAGAATCCCCCCTATTCCAAAGGATAGAGCCATGATAATTAAAGAGGTGACAAACTGCAATAGATACCAGTGGACTCGATTCATGAAAGGTTACACTAAAATATAACAGTTGGTTATTAAAGTGCCGTAATGTTTTTGTCTTTTGGTTTTTTCTTTTATTTTCTGTTTGTTCTTTGTTTTGACCTGTCACACAAAACTACAAAAGAACTGTGTGGATTCAGTTTAACATTCTCAGAGACTTACTGTAAGCCTCAGAATCAAACAACATGAGATGCTCTGCCTGCATTTAGAAGTGCAGTTGCCTGACATGGTAAAAGTTGACTTTCTCTCCCAGCATAAGCTTTTCTCAACTCTTCATCTTCCAAATTGGTGTACCTGGTTTTGTGACTGAGTAAAACTCCATTACTGCAGGACAATCATGCCACCTGCATCTAAAGATGAGCTGAAAATTATGTGTGGTTGATCTGTGCCTGTCACGTCAAGGACAGAATCTGGTGCTTACACTTTTTTAAAGACTGATGTCCAGAAAAAAAATCTGAAGTCATAATGGCAGCTCAGGTAGAAACCAATTTCAGTACAAATAGTTATTATATATTGAAAAAAGGAGAACGGAAACGACTAGTTTATCTTCCAGAGCTGCTGGACTCGGGTAGCTACTCAGAACTTATTTTAAAATTTGTTTTGTTGATTTTGCTGGGTGGGGACTCATTTCCACAATCCAACCATCATGGTCCAAGCACTTAAGCTTTAAGCCACAGAGATTTATGTCACAATTCAACAGACCTAGACAAATAATTTCATCTGAAAATGTTTACTCAACCTCTTAATGACCTCTTATGTCAAAAACCACTTTCAGGCTTCTAGTGAAGGGGATTAAATAAATTCCATTACAAACTTTCCCCAATATCTACCTGTATTGCTACTTAAAAGATGTGTTAACTATTCATTTGGCTCTGACACCACATTGGACCATCCAAATATTCTCCTCCCCCTAATGATTACAAACTAAATGTAGCAATTAATATTCTAGCAAGGACTTACATCTCCATCAGCTAAAGTAAATCATTACTTAGTCCTAGCAGAACAAATTAGTTATGACTAGCTTTCAATAGAATTCAAGTCTGATCCATTCTATGTTTACTCAGATGCAACCAAAATGTGTATGTGGTTTTATATTTAAGAAGAAAAAGAGAACAAATATATCCCAGTCCACTACCAACATATTACCTGTAGCTGAAAGGAGCACCCACAGAAAGATCACAGTGTGGTCCATTATAGGTTAGGATCCCAGGAGAGGAAGTGACCTTCAGGCTGGAGATGCCTGAACATATATAGAGTAGCAAGGTCTGAAATTTGATCTGCCCTTTTTCGTCAGTCTACTCTCTGGAAAGGTCTTTCCAGATGGCAAACAATGCTTGATACAGTGTGCCAACAATAGTGGTGCCTATCAATGTCCCTTTCCTTATCTTTGGATTATTATTTTTTGTACTTGTTGTATAACAGTCTTCAACGAAGCCTAATCTTTTCATTTTCCTTTTTCACTGAGATATATTTTCCAGAAGGAATTGGGATAAAATAATTGTTAAACAGAGATGACAGCAAATGAATACTAGCAAGGACAGCCACCACTTTCCCCAGTTCCTCTGTCTTTACAGAAGCATTTGAGGGAAAGCTATGACAGAACACAACATGGTACTATGCTTGGCAAGTGGCAACAACTTATGGGGACAGTTCTATAAGAAATGTTTGTTTCCATTTTGCTCTCCGGCACAGATCCACAGAATCAGTACGAATATTTTGGGGTTCCCTAGACTTTTGGTTTCTTGAATTCACCCATACCTTTGTATAGCAATGGGTTCTGAAATTTTAAGGAAGACTCACAAATATTTTGTCATATGCTACGGGAGCTTATAGTTGAAAGGAAGAAAATTCCACTTAGATGAACCATTGGCTTTCCAGATGCATTGTACTACATCTCCCATGATCACATACATAAGTGAGGTCAATGAGAATTATGGCCCAAAAAATCTGGTTCCTCAACCCTACCTTAGACTCTGTTAAAGTAAAACTCTAGATCATGAACATGTTTCTTCATCAGCCATCCACTTTTGGGTTCTGCGTGAACCCTCTTCAGGTCAGTTAAAATTGGGTGAAATACATATGGAGGGGAAATGCATAAGCCCTGCTCCCTTCTCTCTGTGTTTTTATTGCTCTTTACATGGATACCGCTTGGAAAATTCTTTTCCAAATTCTGCACATAAATATGAGTCTTTGAAAGAAAAAAAATCCCTTTATCTGTGGAGATTCTCTATGCAGTTTTGAACACTGGAAAATCAGCAGTCAAAGCTCATGGAGAGCCTTTCTGGGTCCAGCAGATTCACTTCTTTGGAAAGTCACTGTGTATGCACAGAGGGCACATCTGCCCAACAAAGGAGATGGAAGGAGAGTCTGGGTTAGTGTGCCTCTCCTCAAGTGTTGATTAAATTCCTTTTAAAATGCTTGAAAGTTCTATGGCTTCCTGAACAGATACACAAAATTTAACCCTCCCCATGACTCAAGGATGGTGACAACCACTGACGCAGAATGGAAAGGCATGAACAAACTCTATGAGAAGCATTGCTTTGGCTTACCAGAATTCCTGTTCTGTAAGCCCTTTTCTTCCAGTTCAATTGGCCCAAGAATGATGTTGACTTTTTTCTCGTAGGAGCTTGTGTCTCTTTTAGATCTGGGCAGATTCACACAACCCTGATGGCATCGGGAGTTATAGTCATACGTTCTGCATATCACCACTTTACACTGCAGGTAAACAGGTGGATAGCTGTGAATGAAGTCAAAGGCTTGGAAGGAAAACTGAAGCATATTTCTACTTGGTGAATAATAGGTCTGGTAGGTAGAGTCTCTGACGCAACTGTACGTAAACAGAACAACAACAAAGCCTGCATTAATTGGCACTCTAATTACTACACACAAGCATGTTAGAAGTAAAAAGGAATCCTCTTGAACAGCAGTGAAACAAAACTTCTATTAGTTTCCATATAATAGGGTGGATCCAGATTTACTCAAAATCAGATTATTAAAGGAACGAAGTTCATTCTCATCAATTTAATTCCCACTAATTTAAATGAGGGTAAATCTGATCCCCATCCAATATAAATATCAGTACCTTTGATTCCAAGAACATACTGCTATATTTAATTTGAACATCAAGACTGAACTATTAAAACAAAATGTTACACAGTTAGGAGGAGGAGAAATAAGGCTATAATCTGCTCCTTTCTTTTTAAGTTGTTCTTCAACAATTAATGATTAAAAAGTCTTCTTACCCAAATAAACTGAAACTACATAAAACTATATAAAAATACAATAATGTGGGCATGTGAGAAAGAACAAAAAGGATTGGCAGGTTCATCATGAAGTGCCCTTGCCAAAATGACGGCATAAACATTGTGCTGGAGATGAGATGTCAAGGAGCAAGGATCTGATCCCACTTCTCCCTGCTCATATTGGATATATGTTTGGATATATATATATATGAAAGAGATTCATCAGAACCAGCTTGTAAAGAAGGAGGAGAAGCAATTGAATCTAAGATAGAAGATGAGAAGAGCCCATGTTCTGGTTCCATAATGACCAGCCAAATGGTGAACTGCACCCTCCTGCTTGCATCCCCCAGCAACTGATGTTCAGAGCCATGCTGCTTGTTTGATCCTGGGTTAGCATACAGTTTGCCATGGCCAGCTGGCACTGAGAGTCCTGCCTTCCCATGCACAGTGGAACTTTGTCACCTTGTGTTTTTTGTTCCCTTTTGTTTTTGCCTGATATACTAGAAAGGGAGACCAAATAATCAGCAAGTTATTTCCACTGCATACTATTATACATATGTTATTCTATTATATTGTATTCTAAACTTATGGCTGAGGAACACATGATGGTGTTTTGGTGCTGAAGCTGAGAAGTCTGATCCATTTAGTTGATAGATTTACTTGAATCATGAAGTAAGCTCAGCTCTTTGGAAGAGGAGCAGAACGCATGTCCATTGAAAAATGTTCTGTTTATTCAGCACTTAAGTGTATACAGTAAACTTATTTTTCTAGTTTTTACCACCCCTTTAATCTACAAGACTTAATCTCATAGAATATATATTTTTAATCTTCCAGGAAAGCCAAAGAAGTCTGTAATCTTCACCTTCACAATGTCAGTTGCATAAGGGAACTTCAAACAAAAGACCAATCAAAGTTTCACTTTCCTGAGAGTGGCAAATACATGCCAAATTCTCTCTCTCCTGATTTTCTATGGAACACAGTGATTCTATAAACATTGTAAAGAGGAACAAGGAACATCTTAGTTAATGAAGTGGTGTTGTTTTAGAATAATGCACAAAAATGTCCCATTCAACCAGTGTCTTCTGAATATCTGCTCAAAGAAACCTGCTTAAAATAATTTAGATATTGTTATTTTAGAAGGATTGTATAGCAAATCCAAACAGAAGAAAGGTTTTTTGAAATAAAGCAAGCTTCAGTCAGTCAGCTTTACAACTATATTAAGAGAGTTTTTAAAACAAACTAGGACAAATAAGCACTATGCTAATTTAACTTTTGTACTACTAACCAAAGTTAGTAGTACAAATTGTACTACTAACAATTTGTCTGCCTACTAGATAATGAATCTATGGTACAATTATGCATTCCATGTTGTTTCTTGTTGGGTCCAGCTATTTGTCTAATTTACTGTAGCTATACCTAGAGGTTGAGTTCAGACCTGTCTGTCATCTACGTGATAGAAGAGGGGCAGGTTATGTCCCAGTGGCATGTTACAAATTCTGCAATTTTGGACAGAAATAGATAGCCTCCTCTAGGATGCACATCTTGAAGTGAGGAAGAGGTTTGAGTGTTTCAGGAAAGCTGAGAGCAATACAATCAAGAGGCTAAGCTCTCTTATAATTCTAGATTCCTAAATAATAATAATAATAATAATAATAATAATAATAATAATAATAATAATAATAATAATAATAATAATAATAATAATAATAATAAATCTAGACTCCTGGCAGAGTCACCCCTGCCTGAATGGCCAAAGCTGAGAAAGCAGACTAAGATGCATCCACCTTTTTCAGGCTTTAACAATTAGAAGAACAGAATGGACAGTTTCAGTAGTGATGGGGGTATGTGGAGAAACTTTTGAAGGGCAGCTACTGGGCAGTAGCAGTAGCAGTAGGTGACACTGGTAGAGGATCTTTCATAGAGAATGGCAGTAACACTCAATTCTTTTTAGGAGTGTGCAGAAGGTGGCAATGGTAAACCACCTGTAAATATAAATATTGTGGAAACTCTATGATAAAACAGTCTAAAATGAAATGAGATATAGCACTGGAAGATAAGACTCTCAGGTCACAAGTCACTCAGTCAGCTACTAGGGAAGAGTTAAGGTTAAGGCTAGAGATGGGGACAAATATAAAATAGGATCGGCTTTTTTGACGAAAATAGCCAATTCGTTAAATATTCATCCCTTCCTATTCGTGGGTTCCAGAGACCCCCACGAATACGAAGGGATGAATATTTACCCGTTTTTATTCATCCTTCGTATTAAAAAAACCAACAACAAACAACCATTCTGCCTACCGGCCGCTAATCAGCTGATTGGTAGCAGATAGGCAGGCCCCCCCACAGCCACCCAACCCCACAGCCTACCGCCTAACCCCCACCCCCTTCCTTTCCCTACTTTAGCCCTCCCCCACCCCCACCAACAACCCCTTACCTTAATCGCTGCTGCCGGGGTCTCCTTCTGGCTTCCCAGCCATGGCATGTAAAAAGGGAGACTGGCTGCCCTTTGCAAAGATGGCAGCTGCAGATTCATTTAGGGTAGGGAAGCTGCAGCTGCCATCTTTACAAAGGGCAGCCAGTCTCCCTTTTTACATGCCATGGCTGGGGGGCCAGAAGGAGACCTCGGCAGCAGCGATTAAGGTAAGGGGGTGTTGGTGAGGGTGGGGTGGGGGCTAAGGTAGGGAGAGGAAGGGGTAGGGAGTAGGCTGTGGGGTTGGGTGGCTGTGAGGGGTGGTGGCTGCCTATCTGCCACCGATCAGTTGATCGGCGGCCGGTAGGCAGAAATTTTTTTGTTTCTTTTTAATAGGAAGGGGGTGTCAGTGGGAGTGGGGGAGTGCTAAGGTAGGGAAAGGAAGGGGGTGAGGGGGTAGACTGTGGGGTTGGGTGGCTGTGGGGGGGTGGCTGCCTATCTGTCGCCGATCAGCTGATCAGGGGCCGGTAGGCAAAATTGTTTTTTTTGGGGGGGTTGTAATAGGAAGGGGGTGTCGGTGGGGCTGGGGGGTGGAGGGGGGCGGCGGGGTGTTTTTTAAAAAATAACCTCCCACGAATCAATGGATAGCTTCATTATTCATCGCTTCATGGGGGCAACTTCGTGCTTCGTGAGTCGTCAACTTTTGATGACTCATGAAGCTGGATGACTCGCCAAAATGGTGAGTTGTCCCCATCTCTAGTTAAGGCCAGAAGTTTATTTTACTTCACAAATCCAAAGCCATCCCTTATCACAAATTGTAAGGTTTCAAGATAATATTACTGTCGGCTCCACCAGCTCTTGTAGCTGGGCGAGGCTCCATTGCCTTCCCTCCAGGGAATAGCGCAAGACAAGAGTTTGCTTTACTTTCCCGGGGGGGAGCGTCCTTAAAAGGATGCTCCACCACGTGCACAGCCTCTTTCCGAGACTTTCATCCCACCCACCCTCCCTTTAAACCAGTGTGAGTCTGATTGGTCGCCCTGTTGGGGGCCGGATAGGAATTTTTGACCCGCTGCAAGGTAGTCGCGGGGATTTTTTTGCCTATCCCACACTGGCATAGGGTTATTGTTGGTTACGTGTTGTTCGTTGTTGAGTTATTTGTTTAGGTCACATAGCAGGTAGTGCGGAAAGAACTAGGATCGGTCAGTACCCATGGAATACAATGGAAGTCATAGCACGTCTGACCTCGAGGTGCTGCGTATCATGAGGTTACAGTGCCGGAAGGAAGGACAGGCTGGAGTCCCCACTGGGCTGAGGGCTTTCAAAGAGCGGGGGCTTACAGGCCTGGTGGGGGCTTGATATTTCACCAGCTGGGGTCATGCGGGCTTTAGGACTTCACAACAACGGGGCGTGGGACTTGCCCGTATATGGTTGGGGAGGGGTTCCCATGAGACCTTCAGTTCCAGACCTGTTCGCACGCTACCACAGACCCCTGATTTTATGTGGTCAAGAAGTTATATAAGATGCTTTAAATAAAGTGTGGCCCTAGTTTACCCCATCACCTGCATCTCGCCTTTTTATTCCAGGGTAGGAGGGCAATGCATTCCTGCCTTTGGGGGACCAGCATTCCTGCCTTTGGGGGAGTCTTCCTTGTCATCTGCCGTCCCTCAGGCACTGGGTGAGAGACCGTGTCCTGAGGGAGTTTGGCCTGGACTCCCTTGGCCTTGCAGGACTGGGCCCTTGCTGCCTCTGGCTGCCCCACCCCAACCTCAACATCAGCCACCTGGCTCGGAGGGGAGAAGAGGCTTTATTTATTTATTTATTTATTTATTTATTTATTTATTTATTTATTTATTTATTTATTTATTTATTACATTTTTAGCCCGCCCATCTAGTCATATAGACTACTCTGGGCGGGTAACAACATAACATATAACAATTTACAATTTAAAATAGCAATATATTACTAAAAACACAATAATCCAAGATGGAAAGAACACAAGAAACAAAAATTCAGACAGTGGGTGGAGGGAAGGCTTGCTTGAACAACCAGGTTTTCAATTGGCATTTTAAAATGCCCAGGGAAGGGGCCATGCGAATCTCAGAAGGGAGATTGTTCCAGAGACGAGGAACAATAAGCCAGAGCCTGTGCCAGGGCCCTGCCAGACCAGAATTCCTGCCTTTGGGGGAGTCTTCCTTGTCATCTGCCGTCCCTCAGGCACTGGGTGAGAGACAGTGTCCTGAGGGAGTTTTGCCTGGACTCCCTTGGCCTTGCAGGATTGGGCCATTGCTGCTTCTGGCTGCCCCACCCCATCCTCAACATCAGCCACCTGGCTCGGAGGGGAGAAGGGGCTTTATAAGCCAGAGCCTGTGCCAGGGCCCTGCTGGACCAGCATTCCTGCCTTTGGGGGAGTCTTCCTTGTCATCTGCCGTCCCTCAGGCACTGGGTGAGAGACAGTGTCCTGGGGGAGTTTGGCCTGGACTCCTTTGGCCTTGCAGGACTGGGCCCTTGCTGCTTCTGGCTGCCCCACCCCATCCTCAACATCAGCCACCTGGCTCGGAGGGGAGAAGGGGCTTTATAAGCCAGAGCCTGTGCCAGGGCCCTGCCGGACCAGCATTCCTGCCTTTGGGGGAGTCTTCCTTGTCATCTGCTGTCCCTCAGGCACTGGGTGAGAGACAGTGTCCTGGGGGAGTTTGGCCTGGACTCCCTTGGCATTGCAGGACTGGGCCCTTGCTGCTTCTGGCTACCCCACCCCATCCTCAACATCAGCCATCTGGCTCGGAGGGGAGAAGGGGCTTTAGAAGGGTGTGTTGTTGTTTTTAATTGTTATTATTAATTGCCATCAGGTTGCATAGAGACCCACAGTGGATCTGAGGGAACAGGAAGGGGGGAGGGTGTTGGAGGGGGCAGCCATTGAGGTGGTGCTGGGTAGGGGAAGGAATGGCGGTGGGGGTGGAACATGCCCACGTAGGAGAAGAGAGGTTAGATATCTTACATCTATCCCCTCTTCTAGTCCTTTCCCCAACCAGATGGTATCAGGTGACCATATCAGCAAAACCTCGAGCCACACGGTGCTGTTGATGAATGCCAGGTCAGTACAAAATAAGACTGCCCTCATCCATGATGTAATTCTGGATGGGGGTGCTGACCTGGTGTGCATTACTGAGACCTGGGTGGGAGAGGAGGGTGGTGTCCCCCTCTCCCAGCTGTGTCCACCTGGGTACTTGGTCCAGCACCAATGTCGCCCAGAGGTTCGGGGAGGGGGAGTTGCTATAGTCTATAGGAGTTCTATCTTCTTGACCAGGCTTCCTATCCCTTTGAGAGGAGGTCTTGAGGGCCTGTATTGTGTG
Organism: Intellagama lesueurii; assembly: GCA_037013535.1. NCBI lineage: Eukaryota > Metazoa > Chordata > Lepidosauria > Squamata > Agamidae > Intellagama > Intellagama lesueurii. The sequence continues at coordinate 198,148,534 of JBAJHW010000003.1, forward strand.
TTGGGCTTGCGAGACAGATTAGGGATTCTGTTGGTGTACCGCCCACCCTGCTGCGTACCAACAGTCTCCCTGCCTGTGCTGACTGAGGTAGTCTCGGACCTGGTGTTGAGGACTCCCAGGCTGTTGGTGCTGGGGGACCTCAACATCCATGCCGAGGCTGCCTTGACTGGGGTGGCTCAGGACTTCATGGCTGCCATGACAACCATGGGGTGTCTCAATATGTCATCGGCCTGACACATGAGAAAAGCGATACCTTGGACCTGGTTTTCTCAACGGGACTGGAAGATGGTGGTTTGGATGTGGAGGGGCTGGTTGTGACCCCATTGTCATGGTCAGACCACTTCCTGGTCAAGTTTATTAGCTTCTTCTTCCCTCTGCAAGGGTGGGGGATCTATTAAGATGATCCGCCCTCGGAGACTAATGGATCCGGATGGTTTCCTGAATGCTCTGGGGGATTATCCGTCTGATATGGTCGGCGCTCCTGTCAAAGCTCAGGTCACCCTATGGAATAGGGAGATGACCCGGGCGATTGACACGATTGTGCCTAAGCGCCCTCTCCCTGCACGCAGAGCCCAGACAGCTCCTTGATATACTTCTGAACTGCGGGCGATGAAGCAAGAGGGGAGACGGCTGGAGCGCAGGTGGAGGAAGTCCCGCTGGGAGTCCGATCGAACACGACTTAGAGCCCATTATTGGGCCTATTTCGTGGCAATACGGCTGGCGAAACAGCAATATTTCTCCCACCGTATTGCTTCCTCAGAATGTCGTCCAGCAGAGCTGTCTTGGCTGGTCTGGGATCTTCTTCAACCGGGAAATCTGGTGGAGGTCCCGGACTGCTCACCAGCTCGCTGTGATGAGTTTGCCATTCATTTTGAGGGGAAAAACGCTCAGATTCGCAGTGGGTTGGACTCCACTGTTACTGCAAAATCAGAGGATGTGTCCAGTGTGCCGTGCTTAGGTCAAATATTAAGGGATGAGTTTCAATTGTTAAGACCTGAGGATGTGGACAGGGTGCTTGGATCTGTCCGTTTTACCACCACTCCGCTCGACCCTTGCCCATCTTGGCTAATTGGAAGATCTGCCAGGGGGGTTCGCACCTGGGTCCAGGAGGCCGTGAACACCTCTTTGAGAGAGGGAGTGGTCCCTACCACCTTGAAAGAGGCGGTAATTCGGCCACTCCTTAAAAAGCCTAACCTGGACCCAAGGCTGGTGGTTAACTACTGACCAGTGGCGAACCTCCCTTATTTGGGCAAAGTGTTGGAGCGGGTTGTGGCCGGGCAACTCCAGGCGCTGCTGGATGAAACGGATTTTCTGGATCCATTTCAATCGGGTTTCAGGCCGGGTTTTGGCACGGAGACTGCCTTGGTCGCCCTGTACGATGACCTTTGCCGGGAGAGAGACAGGGGGAGTGTGACCCTGTTGATACTCCTGGACCTCTCAGTGGCTTTCGACACCATCGACCATGGTGTCCTTCTGGATAGGCTGGCTGGGTTGGGAGTCGGGGGCACTGCTTTACGGTGGTTCCGCTCCTTCCTGGCCGATCGTGTCCAGAGGGTGGTGCTGGGGGACAGTTGCTCTGTCCCATGGCATTTATGTCATGGAGTTCCTCAGGGCTCGATACTGTCCCCCATGCTGTTTAACATGTACATGGAACCGCTGGGAGAGGTCATCAGGAGGTTTGGGCTGAGGAGTCAGCAATATGCTGATGACACTCAGCTCTACCTCTCATTTTCCACCAATCCAGGTGAGGCAGTTTCTGTGCTGAACTCGTGTCTGGACCTGATAATGGACTGGATGAGGGTTAATAAATTGAAACTCAATCCAGACAAGACGGAAGTGCTGTTAGTGGGTGCTTCGCCGGACAGGCTGGAGGGCCATTTCCCTGCCCTGAATGGGGTTATACTCCCCCTAAGGGACAGGGTCCGCAGCCTGGGGGTGCTCCTGGGCCCCAGTCTAACTCTGGAAGCCCAGGTGGACTCGGTGGCCAGGGGCACCTTCCTTCAGCTGCAGAAATTGTACCAGCTACGGCCCTACCTGGACGAGCAGAGTCTCATGATAGTTACACACGCACTGATAACATCTCGTATAGATTATTGCAATGCACTCTACGTGGGGCTGCCTTTGAAGACGGTCCGGCGACCGCAACTGGTCCAGAATCGAGCTGCGCGGCTGGTGAGTGGTGGGGCCACTAGGGGACATATCAAGCCGATTCTGATTAAATTACATTGGTTACCAGTTGCTGCCCGGGCCCAATTCAAAGTGCTTGTTTTGACATATAAAGCCCTAAACGGCTTGGGCCCTGGATACCTGAAGGACCGCCTCCTTCCATATGAGCCTACCCGGCAGTTAAGATCTAGCCAGGGGGCCCTTTTGAAAGAGCCATCCCTCAAGGAGGTAAGAGGGATGGCGTGTAAACAAAGGGCCTTTTTGGCAGCTGCCCCCAGACTATGGAATGCCCTCCCGACTGAGATTCGTCTGGCGCCAACGCTGATGACATTTCGGTGCCAGGTCGAAACCTTCCTGTTCCAGAAAGCTTTTAATTGAAATAATATCAACTGTGGGTCCCAATGGGATTTTTTAAAGTATCTGTTTTAATTGTATTTTAATTGTTTTGTCTTTTTGTTGTATTTTTATTGTATTTTAATTGTTGTAAGCCGCCCAGAGACCTTTGGGTAGTGTGGGCGGCATATAAGTTAAATAAATAAATAAATAAATAATTAAAATGCCATTTGTTAAAAGAGCTTCAAACCCCATGTATCATGACCTACATACATGCACATTTACACTTTAGATCAGAGGCTTTGGAATTTAGCTACTCCAATTCCTTGTCACTGGCCATTGTAGGTGCAGCAGATGGGGTTGATGTCTAAAATATTTGCAGGACCAGAATAATTGATTGTATAGCCTCCTATAGGATGCACATCTTGAAGTGAAGAAGAGGTTTCAGTGTTTCAGGAAAGCTGAGAGTAATACAATCAAGAGGCTAAGCTCTCTTATAATTCTAGACTCCTGGCAATGTCACCCCTGCCTGAATGGCCAAAGCTGAGAAAGCAGACTAAGATGCATCCACCTTTTTCAGGCTTTAACAGTTAGAAGAACAGAATGGACAGTTTCAGTAGTGATGGGGGTATGTGGAGAAACTTTTGAAGGGCAGCTACTGGGCAGTAGCAGTAGCAGTAGGTGACACTGGTAGAGAATCTTTCATAGAGAATGACAGTAACACTGAATTCTTTTTAGGAGTGTGCAGAAGGTAGCAATGGTAAGCCACTTGTAAATATAAATATTTGTTAATAATGCAGAACCTCACCGTCATCATGTTGGAGGTTGAAGTAAAGGTGTGGTAGGAGCCATAACATACCCTTCCAAGCAGTGGAGACGTGTGGAGTGGTCCATCATAGATTTCTACGAAATCGCATGGGCACCTGTACCTGTCACACGTTTCTAGTCTGGAAATAACAAACATGGACTTGGTTTGCATGGATAATATGCTACATGAATATCATGAATCAGAATCAACATTTACAATTAATTCCATATTTCTAGAGATGGAAACTGACTTTTTTCTTCTTCATTGGGAACATGATGCTAAAGAAATATTTTCAGATCAGGGCTGGGCCAACTTTGTTTCAGATCAAGCACCTCATTGAGTGTCTTGTCAGGGACTGCATGGGATAGGGGGACAGCGGCAATTTAGGGGGGGATACATTGTTTACCTTTGCTCTTTGGTTGACATTGTGACAAATACTAATACAGAATCATTTCATTTCCTTCCTTATTTTTCCATTGCTAATATTTACCAGCACAATGCTCCATTCCCCATACATACTCAGTGAAGTAAGTGAGGACTTAGATCGATAAACTGGAACTGAAAAAAATGGACTCCCCAAAAAGGCTTAATCTGAGCGATCATCAGTGAAGAAATGTTTTTACAATGCACCTGGAGTTAAAAGGCACAATTCTAATTCCAAACAGTCTTCAGCCATGGGTTCTTTCTTGTTTCTCGAAATTAACTATTGGCCTCAACTGTGTATGATAAGAAAGATGCCCTTGATACAAAAGTTGATTATTTAATGCTCATATACGACACCAATGATAGAAGAACAAAGAATGTGGTGGCCATTTTTTGAGAGAATATATTTTGGAATGTGTAAAGGTCCACTAACTCCATGCTTCTCTGGACAGGTGGTGAAGAAAAGCATGAAGACCTCAGACTGTGACTCAACGAGCTTGGATTCAGCCATGGTGACATTGGACAGCTCCAGTCAAATATGATGTCTTCCAGCAATAATTGAACCACCTTTTGAAAAATATGCATTCGAACTATGCATGTATAATAATATTTTTTTCAAGATTGATTTTGACACGAAGAGTGGGTAGCATTTTGTATTAGACGTCTACTTACATTAAATTTTGGATTGTAAGTGCAACACGGATGTTGCCTCCTCCTTGTACTTCCCACACATAGTCAGCATTGTTTGGATAGTTGAAAGGCTAAAGTTGGGCTTTGGAGTGTCCCAGACAGATATCCGAGGTAACTGCCACAAGAATAATTTGTTGCTGAAGTTAAGAAAGCAGTGCAAAACACAGAACACATATTGTCATGGAGGATGGGGATATGATGGGTTTGAACTGTAACACATCTAAGTATCTACACTTGATCATTTCTAGAATCCAGAACATAAAGTTCCATCTTGTCCTTCTTTCTGAGGGGCAAGCACTTCAGTGTTGTTCTTTCAGCCTTGCCCAGTGTTTTGACACTGGGCTTGGCTGACATTGATTCATTAATCCCATCCTGATGTCCAGAGACAGAGAGTCAATAAAACATGACAGCTGTAAATGCACTAGCTCCCATGTTCCTGTGCATGCTGGGCGCCACCCTCAACCTGTCACAAAAGGGTCAAAATGGGAATCAAACAGGCAAAACTAAATAATACAATTAGCAAGATCCCTTAAGAATTGAGAGGTGATTGTTTATCTTAGCTTGAGCTTGTCTCAATCCACAAAAATGGATTGCTTTTGTTTTATGGCTGATCATTGGGAGCTAAACACAGGCTTCAGTTGACAGACTCATTGTTCAGGCACAGGGTTTTGAACAAGTTGCCCACCCTGAGAAAAGTAACAGGAAGTACATAATTCTCTTAACTTATCATTTGAGCCTCAATGAGGTGAGCTGGACACACTTTGGGATGCTTCTCTGATCAGGCATTACCAGGGGCCCTGATTATGGTAGGATTCTAAGAGTGTTCACAGTTGGAAGCATTTTGAAGAATCCCTCTTCATACCTTTACACCCTCTCATGAGAAGGCTGGATTAGAGTGGGCAGCACCAACATGTGTGGGGACGTTTGGGGCAAGAAGACTTCCTTGCCCCTGTAAGCTTTCACCTCCCTCACATTTATTTTAAATGCCAAAACTGAACAAATTTTACAGGCAAATTCCTAGAGGAACCTGACTTATTCAGTATGTAACCTTCTTCACAATGGTGGACAATGCATTCCTTAATCTATGACTAGAAGTTGATCATTTTAGTAGCAAAATAAAAACAAAACTAAATCAGAGTTTGTCATTTGTTGTTGTTGTTTAGTCATTAAGTCGTGGCCGACTCTTCGTGACCCCATGGACCAGAGCACGCCAGGCCCTCCTGTCTTCCACTGCCTCCCGGAGTTGGGTCAAATTCATGTTGGTAGCTTCAGTGACACTGTCCAACCATCTTGTCCTCTGTCGTCCCTTTCTCCTCTTGCCTTCACACTTTCCCAACATCAGGGTCTTTTCCAGGGAGTCTTCTCTTTTCATGAGATGGCCAAAGTATTGGAGCCTCAGCTTCAGGATCTGTCCTTCCAGTGAGCACTCAGGGTTGATTTCCTTCAAAATGGATAGGTTTGTTCTCCTTACAGTCCAGGGGACTCTCAAGAGTCTCCTCCAGCACCACAATTCGAAAGCATCAATTCTTCAGCGGTCAGCCTTCTTTATGGTCCAACTCTCACTTCCATACAGCGCTACTGGAAAAACCATAGCTTTGACTATGCGGACCTTTGTCGGCAAGGTGATGTCTCTCCTTTTTAAGATGCTGTCTAGATTTGTCATCGCTTTCCTCGCAAGAAGCAGGTGTCTTTTAATTTCGTGGCTGCTGTCTCCATCTGCAGTGATCATGGAGCCCAAGAAAGTAAAATCTGTCACTGCCTCCATATCTTCCCCTTCTATTTGCCAGGAGGTGATGGGGCCAGTGGCCATGATCTTAGTTTTTTTGATGTTGAGCTTCTGACCATTTTTTGCTCTCTCCTCTTTCACCCTCATTAAGAGGTTCTTTAATTCCTCCTCACTTTCTGCCATCAGAGTGGTATCATCTGCATATCTGAGGTTGTTGATATTTCTTCCGGCAATCTTAATTCCGGTTTGGGATTCATCCAGTCCTGTCTTTTGCATGATGTATTCTGCATATAAGTTAAATAAGCAGGGAGACAATATACAGCCTTGTCGTACTCCTTTCCCAATTTTAAACCAATCAGTTGTTCCATATCCAGAGTTTGTCATACCACATTGTAATATACAGTGTGAGAATTAAGACAAAGTACAACATGAAATTATAAAAATATAAAGTTATAAAATTAAATATTACTTGAACGTGACCACCATGTAGGAGTCGGTCTCACTAAAGGTAAAAATGGGGGTGGGGGTTAAGAAAGAAAGAAAAAGCATAAGTCAAATCATTGAATAACATCCTCAGTGATCGTACATGCAAAAGTATGTTAATCACTAAATTATTGTAATTTCACTTTTAAAGATTTTGGATATTACTTCAACTTTGCCGTATTTATATGCTTTTCAAAATTAAAGTGAAAAGTGTAACTTATGATATAAAATGTATACAGCCATATATAAACTAAACCAAATGCAATCAACAACAAAATAGATAAAACTAAAATTGAAACTCATCAAGTGACAGACCAGGGCAGCAAGGGCTAGATAAAGTAGATGGATTCTTGTGAGTTGCCATATATGAGTGGAGGATGTTCCACATTTTGGAGGCACCCACTGGGATGTGCTGAGGCACAGATGCTAGAAACTAACAGATGTGTTTCCATCACCAACAGCTATACTTCAGAACCAGACATCGAATCAAACCAATGTGAATTCAGCACTGAAATACAATTCTCATAAAGGGGGAGGGAATAGATATGAAATACAAATAAGGAGAAAAACATTTATCTTTGCATATTTATTTTAATGATGTGCATAGATAAATAGGAAGATATTATAAGTTGCCCAATATATTCTCTCACTGCCTTTGTTTAGGATTAAATGAAATCAAGATGAGCTCCAACATCTTTTTTACTTTCAAGTAAGTGGAGAGATTCTCAAACCAGACATGAAACCACTATGAATCTCTTCGTGTTTTCCCCCCATGTTCAAACATGCACATGTTACATGCTACAGCTACATGCTACTTTCCCCACTCCTTTTCCTTCCAAAACAGGACTTATAGGATCACAGAGCTGGGCTTCACCAGTTTAACCTCAACTGGGATCACTGGTAGAAAGGAAGGGCAGGGAGAATGAGTTGAGCAACTACTGCAAAATCTGTAGGGCTTTCAAGGAAAAGTCACTCTCTGTCGTCAATCACCTCCAATTGTGTTAATGGACAGCTTCCAAGGGGGAAGGTAGAATCAATTTCTTTGTCACATAGCATATGATGTAACTTTCAAGAACTGTCCTATGTTGGCAGCAAGGAGGCTCTTTCCCCCACTTCTGACGGGGATGTAATGAAGAAATGTGCAGAGCAATAAGATTATCACTACATCTTCCATGGCTTCTATATTTATACATATTTATTTAGAAAGCATGGAGCATAAATCTATCATAGCTTTTGCAAACAGGAAGAATGTTTACCTTTTGTTTCTTCCTTTTCGTTTTTGAAAATATTGACAGACACTTCCTTCAAGTACGTCCTTTATTTAGGATTAGAGCCCATTATATCTGAAAGAGCTAATGTATGAAGAAATACCTAGAATTTTTCCCCCTCTTCACTCACATGAAAGGCTGCCAATGTCGTTAATAAAGGCTGAGACATATGTCCAAATCACAGAAAGACAAATAAATAGGTTAGCTTTGAGGAAGGAAGTATGATGCTCAGATAAACTGGACAATAGAATAAATTGTTCAGCAACTGGGCAGAAAATGTCACATTTCTGCATGAGATGTCATTGCTAAAGTCCTAGGGTTGCACTTGCCAGTTCTCGGGCTTAGAAGGTTAATTCCCTCCACTGGGAAGAAGAAGGGGAAATGTCTCATTTGAAATCAGCCTCAGTGCTCCAAGTTATTTGGAGGGCATTAAACCCCCACACACCTTGAATATCATCTGTTTCAATCCAATCATATCCACTCTCTCATGCCTTTCTAAAAAACATGGCAGAAAGATCAGACACATAAGATAAGGTGACTGGTTCTTTTGAGCTTTTTTTCCCCACTCTTTTCAAGCTTTTCACCATCTTTAATAAAATATAAAATTTCTTCATACAGCAGTTTGTCTTTTTTGGATAAAGAGGGTTTGTGGGTTTTTCTGAACCAGGCCTTGCCTTGACCATCTACCATGAGCCTGTATGTTTTGTGGATGTGATATAATTACCAATATTGTCCTCCTAATGGGCCTAATGAGTGTCTCCTTGAGGGCAAGGGGAACCTTGCCCTCCTGGAGAGACCCATTAATTATTGCTGTAGCCCATTCAGATGTTATAGGCCTGGCTGCTTTGATTAGCCAGGCCGGGCAAGGGTCAAGGGAAGAGGTGGTGGCACGACAGCGGTCAAGCGCTGTGTCCACCATATCTGACGTCACAGGCTGAAAGTGGTTAAGTCTCATCGGGCAAGATGGAGCGCTGGACGTCTCGGCTCGATCTACTGTTTCCAAATAGGGGGTAAGATGCCGGCGGATGGCCTCCACTTTTGATTTTTAAAAGGCTTTTTAAAAAAAATATATTTAATTTTACGATCAACAGATCAGATGTGAATAGAATAAACAGAATCAATACAACTATAATATACATTATGTGCGGCAGACTCTTAGGGAAACAAATTCCATAAATAATTGTTAGGAGCATAACCCCACCCCCAATGCATACATATTCATATATGCATACATACATGTATATATCTAGAGGATTAAGGCACCATTTCTCGCCTGCAGACTAGTGCTGCTGCACAGAAACTGGCCACTTTAATCGTTACTGATGGACACTGGTCTGCCAGCAGATAACATGTATAGTACGCATCATCTCTTCCAGGGATGCTTTGCAAAATTGGATGAATAAAAGTCTCACGGAAACCAGTGTAAAAGGAGCAATACAACAGAACATGGCCAACCGTCTCCACCACACCAGCCTCACAAGGACATAAGCGCTCTTCATAGGGAATGTTCTTGTATCTGCCTTTCAGCAGAACTGAAGGAAGTACATTAAACTTTGCTAATGGAAAAAACTTTTCTATATTTTGGAAGGGTCAGAATATTCAAATAGCTTGCAGGTAAAAATGCCTGACCATAATATCTAAAGCCAGGATGGGCCGCAGCTATGCTGACATGGTGTTGCAGCTCATTGTCTGTGATGCGCTGGTGTAGTTCCTGTTTTGCTTTTGTATAGCCCATTAACAAAATAGCACTTCTCGAGAGGCCCAAATTATTTAATTTCTCATCCATAGATCTTTCCCATCTGGACTGAAACTTATCAGTTAACACTAAGGGAGCCAACCCCACAGGGGTGAAGAACATTTTTAACCAAAAATTCAGCTTAAGTATCCATGCCCGAGACTCTATCAACATCTGGCCTGTTTCTAGTCGTAAAAGTACATTTGGCACACAACTCGGGAGTCCAAGAATAGTTCTCAGAAATTTCATTTGAGTGGACTCCATTGCAGTAAAATTTCTGTATCTGCACCATTGTGCACCATATAACATCTGTGCTAACACCTTGGCATTGAAGACCTGTATGGCTGATGGTATATGCTGACCTCCTTTTGCAAAGAAAAAATGTATGAGTGACTTAATACTTCTCTGAGCATTTGCAATAGCGTTGGATAATTGAGCCTTCCAAGATCCTGAGGACTGAAAGATCACACCCAGATATTTATAAGATTTGACCTGCTCAATTGGATGGTCATTTATTTGCCATTTATGTGTGATCCGTTTCCTGGTAAACACTAAGACTTTTGATTTATCATAATCAATTACTAACTCCTCAGTTTTACAATAGTTGCCCAGGGCTCTTAATAACCTCCGTAAGCCAACACAGGTTAATGAGAGAAGTACAACATCATCTGCGTATAAAAGAGTAGATAGGGGTCTATCTGCTAGATTGGGGGGATGAAAATTGGTTCCAGATAAATTCTTAACCAAGGAGTTAATATAGATGTTGAACAAAGTGGGAGCCAATACACAGCCTTGTTTGACGCCAGCATATGTGGGGATGGCCTTGGTGAGGTGACCTGCCCTGTTACATCTCACCTTCATCCTGGGTTTTGCATAGAGGCAGCGAATCAGGAGCAGCAGCCACCTATCAATGTTGGTTGTCTCCAAATTCTGCCAAAGCCTGTCTCGTGGGATCATATCAAATGCGGACTTGAAATCAATAAAGGCTGTATATAATGCTCCTTTGGTCTTAAATGAATATTTATCCACCAGATGTTGTAAAACTATACCATGATCTCCTGTAGAGCGTCCTGATCTGAATCCTGCTTGCTCATCATCTAGAAGATTTTCCTCTTCCATCCAACAATGTAATTTCTCAAGAAGATGGTGGGCATACAGTTTACTGATAACACTTAGCAAACTGATTGGCCTATAATTTGCAGGGTCAGCTCTTTTCCCTTTTTTATAAATTGGAATGATAATAGCAAGTCCCCAGTGCTCTGGTATACATGCAAGCTGGTCAATGCATGTAAATAGTGTTGCTAATACTGGGGCCCACCAATTAATATTGGCTTTAAGAATCTCAGGAGGGATGTTATCACTCCTGGGTGCTTTGTCTACTTTAAGCTTAGCAATAAGTCTGGTAGTTTCAGAGATTGAAACTGGGGGCCAGTCAGGGAGATCATGGGAAGCGGTTTGTGGAGTCAAATTGATCAGGTGAGATGCTAGAGGGAGGCCAATCACCATGACCAGTTCCGAAAAGATCGCGAACTATACGGAAAAGTTCTGCCTGCTGATTGGAAGCTTCGCTTATCCGGACAGCGAAGTAAGATCGACTAGCAGCCTTCACCTCAGATTGGTAAAGGTTAGTCGCGATCCTGACAGCTATTTGATTATTTTTTGTTGGGTTCTGCCTCCATATGCACTCTAGCCTTCTCCTATTTCGCTTCATTAATCGCAGCTCTGGATTAAACCAGGGCAAAGGGCGATCTCTGCGCCAGAGAGGGCATTTAGGTGCGATCGTGTCAACAGCCCTAGTGGCGGCAGCCAGCCAGCTATCCACCAGAGCCTCGACAGGAGAGCCAGTCAGATCAACCAGAATCCCTCTCATGGTATCCTGGAATCCTATAGGATCCAGTAACCTTGAAGGGCGGACCATAACAACAGATCCTTGCTCCCCGTGGGGGGGGGGAAGAGCCACTGCGAGGTTGAATTTGATTAGGCAGTGATCCGTCCATGACAAGGGGACAGACCCAAGGTCAGTCACCATCGGAGCACACTCACTCTGCTCAGTGGAGAACACCAGGTCCAGTGTGTGGCCACCCACATGGGTGGGGCTGTTGATATGTTGGGACATGTCCAAGGAGGCCATGGTCTCCAAGAACTCAAGAGCTGGACCGGAAACCTCCGCCTCCGCATGCACGTTGAAGTCACCCAAAAGCCTTGAGGACACCAACAGTGCTGCGGAGATGAAGTCCGCCAGCTCCGGTAAGGAAATGGCTGGGTCGCGGGGAGTGCGGTAACCCAGCAAGATCCCAATACCATCCCTGGCCCCAATCGACACGTGGAGGGCCTCTAGACCCGGCGTCGCCAGAGCAGAGCGCCTAACAACCTGAAGGGTGTTTTTATAAACAATGGCTACTCCCCCACCCCGCCCTGCCAGTCTACCCTGGTGTTGGACTGCATAACCGGGAGGGCAGGCAAGAGTCAGCGGAACACCTCCATCCCTGCCCGTCCATGTTTCGCTTATGCATGCCAGATCTGCATCCTCCAGCAGAATCAGATCTTGTATGATCTGGGACTTATTTGATACAGATCTGGCATTCAACAACACCAGGTTTAGAGTGGAGGGCTGGCTGAGTTGACTACCTCGAGTCTGGCAGGAGGTCACAGTGCCAGAACAGTGAACAAATTTCAAGCATCTGTTCACCGTTCTCCTGTAATGCATGGCAACAGCACCTACACCGTATCTCCCTCTACCAGAGATCACTCTGATGTTACAAAGTCCCCCTCTGGGGGGGCAGGCCTTCCACTCCATGCCAACCAAGGAAAAAGAGAAAAGCAAAAGAGTTAACGACCAAAGAATAACAGATAATTAGTAACAAAGTTAACAATCAAATTGAAAATTAATCAAACAAAATAAAATAAACAAACAGACCGTAACATAATAATCGCAAAAGATCAAAACTAATCAAACTTCAAAACAGTATACATAATCAAATTAGCAATTAACACTATTTAATTATATAGAATTATGCAAAAAACAGATTAAGGGAACAAATTAATGAAAAGCAGATTAAGGAAAACTAATAAAAATAAAAATACAAAAAACTAAAATAAAAAACATAAACAAAAAATCCCCCCATCACCCCTCCCTCCCCATTGCGTTCGATAACAGGGACTTTGCTTCCTCCAGCCAGCCAGAACGAAGGATGTAATTAAGCAAAAACGCTGGGTGTAATGTCTCTCCTCCTCTAGGTATTATTAATGGACAGCAAAGATGGAAAGTCCTGTCCTCACCAAGGGCCCAACTGTCGTTGTTTCGGAACCACAGGACAAGGTCTCTACAAAAGACAACTGGCCAGGTTTGTTTGAGTATCGGCCAGGAAAGCCAGGGAATGGAAGCAGGAATAACAGCGGCTGAAACCAGGGTCATCTGCCAGAGAACGTCAGCAATCGCACCTCCAGGGGATGATGGCTGCAACAGGAAAAAAGCCACCCCGGGCAAACACAATACCCTCACAACGGGGCCAGCCACCAGCAGCGTTATCTTGGCTGTAGCCCTGTAACCATGCATACTGCTTGTTTTTTAGATGCTATCCTCTTCAATATGAATCCAAGGCAGACCTTTCAACATTGCAGTAATCCAAGTTTATGCACCAACCACCCATGCTGAAGAGACTGAAATTGACCAATTCTATGAAGACTTACAACACCTTCTAGAACTGACACCAAAGAAAGATGTTCTTCTCATTATAGGGGACCGGAATGCTAAAGTAGGGAGTCAAGAGATAAAAGGAACAACAGGTAAGTTTGGCCTTGGAGTTCAAAACAAAGCAGGGCAAAGGCTAATAGAGTTTTGTCAAGAGAACAAGCTGGTCATCACAAACACTCTTTTCCAACAACACAAGAGGCGACTCTACACATGGACATCACCAGATGGGCAATACCGAAATCAGATTGATTATATTCTTTGCAGCCAAAGATGGAGAAGCTCTATACAGTCAGAAAAAACAAGACCTCAACCTGATTGTGGCTCCGATCATCAGCTTCTTATAGCAAAATTCAAGCTTAAACTGAAGAAAGTAGGAAAAACCACTGGGCTAGTCAGGTATAATCTAAACCAAATCCCTTTTGAATACACAGTGGAAGTGAAGAACAGATTTAAGGAACTGGACTTGGTGGACAGAGTGCCTGAAGAACTATGGATGGAGGCTGGTAACATTGTACAGGAGGCAGCAACAAAAACCATCCCAAAGAAAAGGAAATGCAAGAAAGCAAAGTGGCTGTCCAACGAGGCCTTACAAAGAGCAGAAAAGAGAAGGGAAACAAAATGCAAGGGAGATAGGGAAAGTTACAGAAAACTGAATGCAGACTTCCAAAGAACTTTACTTTACTTTATTGGATTTTTACCCCACCCCCCTAGACAAAGTCTACTCGGGGCGGCTTACAAATACTATAAAAACATCATTATATAACAAATATTTTAAAAATCATTAAAACATCATAATTTTTAAACAATTAAATTAAATCAATACCAAGATGGGAGTAATTAAAAGACAAAGAATAGATATCAGTTATTGACTGAAGGGAAGGCCTGCCTAAAGAGCCAAGTTTTTAAATGGCGTTTAAAAGCGTTAGGGCCCCTCAGCCATCCCTCCTGGCTATGCCGAGTGATTCGGGTAGATCTAGGTGGGAGAAGACAATCTGCCAAGTATCGAGGTCCCAAACCGTTTAGGGCTTTGCACGTCATCATTAACACTTTGAAGTCAATGCAGAAACGAATGGGCAGCCAATGCAAGGCAGCCAGAGTGGGAGAGATATGCTGATATTTTCTCACCCCACTAAGAAGTCTGGCCGCCGCATTCTGAACCATTTGAAGTTTCCGCATCAATCTCAAAGGTAGCCCCACGTAGAGCACATTACAGTGGTCTAATCTCGAGATTACGAGCGCATGGACAAGAGTAGTGAGGGCCCCACCATCAAGATAGGGTCGCAGCTGGGCAATCCGCCATAGATGGAAATAGGCGGAGCGGGCCACGGACGCCACCTGGGTTTCCATGGTAAGCGCCGGGTCCAGATGTATCCCCAAGCTGCGAACCTCACTCTTTGCGGTGAGAGTCGTCCCCCCCAAAAGAAAGGGAGTCACCCAAACCGCTAAGGGAGGGACCACCCACCCTCAGGACCACCGTCTTGTCGGTGAGCAAGGAGAGACAAGAGGGCCTTCTTAAATGAACAGTGCAAAGATATAGAGGAAAATAATAGAAAGGGAAAAACCAGAGATCTATTCAAGAAAATTGGAGATATTAAAGGAACATTTTGTGCAAAGATGGACATGATAAAGGACAAAAATGGGAGGGACCTCACAGAAGCAGAAGACATCAAGAAGAGGTGGCAAGAATACACAGAGGAATTATACCAGAAAGATTTGGATGTCCCGGACAACCCAGATAGTGTGGCTGCTGACCTTGAGCCAGACATCCTGGAGAGTGAAGTCAAGTGGGCCTTAGAAAGCATGGCTAACAACAAGGCCAGTGGAGGTGATGGCATTCCAGTTGAACTCTTTAAAATCTTAAAAGATGATGCTGTTAAGGTGCTACACTCAATATGCCAGCAAGTTTGGAAAACTCAGCAGTGGCCAGAGGATTGGAAAAGATCAGTCTACATCCCAATCCCAAAGAAGGGCAGTGCCAAAGAATGCTCCAACTACCGTATAATTGCACTCATTTCACATGCTAGCAAGGTTATGCTCAAAATCCTCCAAGGCAGGCTTCAGCAGTGTGTGGACCGAGAACTCCCAGAAGTACAAGCTGGATTTCGAAGGGGCAGAGGAACTAGAGACCAAATTGCTAACATGCGCTGGATTATGGAGAAAGCCAGAGAGTTCCAGAAAAACATCTACTTCTGCTTCATTGACTACGCAAAAGCCTTTGACTGTGTGGACCACAGCAAACTATGGCAAGTTCTTAAAGAAATGGGAGTGCCTAACCACCTTATCCATCTCCTGAGAAATCTATATGTGGGACAGGAAGCAACAGTTAGAACTGGATATGGAACAACTGATTGGTTTAAAATTGGGAAAGGAGTACGACAAGGCTGTATATTGTCTCCCTGCTTATTTAACTTATATGCAGAATACATCATGCGAAAGGCCAGACTGGATGAATCCCAAGCCGGAATTAAGATTGCCGGAAGAAATATCAACAACCTCAGATATGCAGATGATACCACTCTGATGGCAGAAAGTGAGGAGGAATTAAAGAACCTCTTAATGAGGGTGAAAGAGGAGAGAGCAAAAAATGGTCTGAAGCTCAACATCAAAAAAAACTAAGATCATGGCCACTGGCCCCATCACCTCCTGGCAAATAGAAAGGGAAGATATGGAGGCAGTGACAGATTTTACCTTCTTGGGCTCCATGATCACTGCAGATGGTGACAGCAGCCACGAAATTAAAAGACACCTGCTTCTTGGGAGGAAAGCGATGACAAACCTCGACAGCATCTTAAAAAGCAGAGACATCACCTTGCCGACAAAGGTCCGCATAGTCAAAGCTATGGTTTTTCCAGTAGCGCTGTATGGAAGTGAGAGCTGGACCATAAAGAAGGCTGACCGCCGAAGAATTGATGCTTTTGAATTGTGGTGCTGGAGGAGACTCTTGAGAGTCCCCTGGACTGCAAAGAGAACAAACCTATCCATTCTGAAGGAAATCAACCCTGAGTGCTCACTGGAAGGACAGATCCTGAAGCTGAGGCTCCAGTACTTTGGCCATCTCATGAGAAGAGAAGACTCCCTGGAAAAGACCCTGATGTTGGGAAAGTGTGAAGGCAAGAGGAGAAGGGGACGACAGAGGATGAGATGGTTGGACAATGTCATCGAAACTACCAACATGAATTTGACCCAACTCCGGGAGGTAGTGGAAGACAGGAGGGCCTGGCGTGCTCTGGTCCATGGGGTCACGAAGAGTCGGACACGACTAAACGACTAAATAACAACATCCTCTTCAAACTAATGCCAGATCATACATCCCATTTGCATCCATAGACTACACCACTGAAATCATGGGGCCTTCACAGCATGGCTTTACAATGGTGCAAAAACATGGAGACGATGCAGGGATCCTCATGGATCCACACGACTTTTCTGCAGGATCATCCCAAAAACAGTGTCCACTCATAGGCTCCAGTTGTGCCCATAGGACAAACTATAGAAATCATGGTTTCCCCAGTGCTTGGCTTTGCAATGATGTAAAAACATGGATCTAACATACAGATTAAGTGTGGATTACCCAGAACAAGTGTTCCATCATCCATCATCTTTCTCAAGGAGAATGATTGAAAAACACGTGCATTGCACAAATTTCCAGGAAAACCTATATGAACGTGAAAAAACTTCCTAGTGTGGTCTGTCACACCTTGCATGGTCACAGAGTAGAAGTATTTCCTGTTCCAGTACTCCTCCGCCTGATTCTTTGGGCATAGTACAGGAATGTGGCAACCATCTATCACACCGATGCAGTTTGGGAATCCAAGGGCCCTGAAGCCAGCCATGACCTGTAAGGATAGAGGAGCAGAAAAACCAGTCATTCTTTTGAGCAGTGGCAATTAGTAGATAAAGGTAGATCACTTTGATCATGTGTCTCCTGAAAATTTTGGACCATGGTGGTAGACGAAGCTCTGCAAGCTCTGGCAGAAAGAGACGTATCAGGTCTGCTGCTACCAGTGTTAGAAGGGGAAGAATAACTGGTAAGAGAGCACATGAATGACCATGGGGAAATTTTCATCAGAATCCCAAGTGTAATATTCCTGTCTCCTCATATTCCTCTTATTTTTGGAACATAAGAGAAACCATGCTTGTCAGATGACAGTTGGCTTCCATCCTGTATTCATGTTGGTACAGTGCAACAGAATAAGTGGAGACTAGATTGCTATTGATAGAAGCACACAGTATAAATGCAAAAGGAATTGAATGAATAGAACAAGTGTTAATGGCCTCCTGTTCAAAGTCCCCATTTGGATCTGAAGGCACCTCTTTATCCTCCCCTCATTGGTCATCCCTACAGAGGGAAATGTAACAGAAACAGAAGTGATGCATTGTACTATTTGCCACACCACCCGCACATTTTAGAATAATAGTTCTGGAATGACCGTTGACAGCAGTCCAACGATATGTCAACACAGTGCCATACAGTCTAGGAAAGGTGGTGGGCATAGCCTCCTGATAGATAACAATTACAGCTTTTTAAAGGGAAATCCAAATGTAGACTGCAGTGGCAGTAATCTAAATGCCCCTCCCGTGGCGGTGCTAGCCATGCAAGGTTTTAGTTTGCAATCTTACCCAAATTAAAAAAGGATCTCTGGGCAGCCCAAAGGGCATGGCAGTAACAAAGTGAAATCAGTAGCAGTTTTTCAAGTGTGGGTGAAGCAGCCACCTGGATTACAGGTGCAGTGCTGAACAGTTTAATTTAATGGGAAAATTGGGGATCAGAAGGAAGCATTAGAGGGGAAAGGAAGGGCCCAACCCCCTTTGCATTGAGACCAAGCAGTAACATTACCTACCTGGTTGTGGTCTCCAAGATACGCTGTCTTTTGGTAAAGCACATGCTCTATGGCCAGGCAATCCTCTATAACTATATGCGTGACTGTGGATTTCCCTCTGTTGAACTAGTTTCTGATTATGACGTAACACATTTTGGAGGAGAGAAAAATTACACAAATAACAATACATTCATTGGAAATCACTGCCTCCTTTATTATAGTATTCTGCCTCTCTACATGGGGATGGATTGCTTCAACGATTCAATATAGAGTGTGTCCCATGACATGGAAACATTCTGAAACCATGGTGAGTCATCCTAACTTCGCAGAACACGATCTGCCCACCCCTTTCCTCTCCCAGGAATAAGCCAACAGGACCTTTCCAGCCTCGTAGCTCACTAAGCCATCATCATCAAGACTTTGTGGCCCTCCTTTAAACATGTGGGTGTCAACCTGTGAAGATCGGGAAGTATATCCTTCAGTTTCCCAAAGGAAACTAACATTGGAGGAAAGTAGTTGGCCATCTGCCCAGAGGTGCAGGTCCCATGCGTGCACTGTGAGACACAGCACCCAAATAAGTTCATTACTGGAGAGCAATTTGAGCCATTGCTGCAGTACTGGCATTTTGACATGCCGCATTTTGCCAGTCATCAGGAGGAGAGAGTTGCCCTGGGGTTGATGGGGGAAATAGGAAGCAGGAAAAGGAAATCGTGTAGGACATGGTGACAGAATTAGATGGCCCAGGAGGTGAGAAGAAGAACAACCAAAGACTGCTTGGAAATACATACAATTCCTCCTAGTGTAACCTGGGAATACACTGGTGTCACACCACTGCACCTACCGTTGTACTAGTGGCAAAACCATAGACAGCGGTCCTCTGTCCATTGTGTGTAATGAGTTTATGCAGGAGCAGCCAGCATAACAGAGGACACTGTCCCAAGCAGGAACAGCTCCCTGATATATCCATGTATTGGCAATTTTTTAAAAAATGATACCCTAAATTGTCTCTCGAAGAAAGACTGAAAATAAATCTGTACAATAGTGTAGCCGGACATACCAATACAAATTGGAGATAAATCGATAATGTTAAAAACTCTGTGGGACATCCATCCCAGGATATATGTCACATGACCATGATTCCGTACAACAGAAGTTTGGAAAGTTTTGGAAGAATTAGAGAACATTTCCTTTGTGTAACCTGGGCCTGAGAAAGATATGACTGGTGAAATCATACCTACCTTTACTTTGTGTTTAGCTGCTCCATTCGTTACATTTAACACTTCCTTGGTCAGATTTGCCATTTGACTTCCTGGCATAAAACCACTTTGATCTTCTTTAATATATTTATTAATAAACTTACACATTCTCTTTGCTAATATTACTGTAAACATCTTAGCATAATTTATTAAAGAAAGAATTCTATAAGCTGTTCGATCAGTAGGGTCTTTATTCATTTTTTAAAAAATTAATGTAATTATTATATTATTATTTGCTTCCAAGATGATGGAATCTTTTCTACCTCCATTATTCTATTGAAAATAGAATAATTTATGTACCAGCATTCTTCTAAAAAATGTATAATGCTTTGATCCCAACCTATTCATTCCTGGTGTCTTTGTTCTTTTTACTTTATTAACCATTTCCTAAACCTCTTCTTCTCTTATGGGCTGCTTCATTATATATCTATCCATTTCTTGAAGTCTATTCCTCACATTTTTCTGAATATATTCCTTAATTCTTCCTGAAGATAGTTTCCTTACAGTACATATTTTTTGGAAAAAAATCTTGGAAGTCCCCTAATTTCTCTCTCATCAGATTATACACTATACATTTGTTGTTTTTAACTGCTCCACTAAGGTTCTTGGCTTTTTAAAACTTCTGTAGCTCTGACCAACATTCTTGAGTTTTTCTTTCTAAACTCAAAATAATCTCTTTTCAAATATATTAAATATCTCTGAATGTTCTCCATTTCAATATTCTCCAATTCTTTCCTTTTTGCCAGTATTTCTGCTCAACGTCTTTAATGTTTTTCTATGATATATTTTCTTTCCAGCAACCCTATTTCATCCCCTACTTTTTAAATATGTTTTTCTCAATCTCTCTTAAGATTATATGATTCCCTGATATTAATTCCTCTAAGTTTCTCTTTCATAGTGGCCCATATATTACGCTGGCTGCAACCTTCCCTGTTGCTAACTTGTCATATTTCCATTATTGCATATTCAAAATTTCCCTTCTTCCCTCCTGACTTCCTCTTCTGTTGTTTCAGCATCCACTCTGACACTGAGAAACTTTCTCAGAGAGAGGGAATGCTCATCCAATATTTTCACCCCTTTCTTAACAGCTGCTAATAAACTGCATCTCTCCCTCTTTCAAAATGTAGGTAGTACTCACAATTTCACAGCTAGATATAAGAGAATATATATTAATCCTTTTTCAGAGATTGGGAGCCTCCTGGCTCAGTTGGTGGTTGTATTCAGACGGCAAGCAAAACCTCCGTTTCATAAGAAATGTATTGCCAGAGGCAGAGAAGCTTGCAAATTTATGAGAGTGGATTATGAGAAAGCACTGATAAATCTTTTTTGCCACCTGTAAGCAGCATCTAGTAAATGAAGAGATCTATGCTTTCAGCAGCATATATCCTTATTGTTCTTGCAGAGTGTGGTGTTCCATGCTTAGAGCCTTCAAGTGATCTTAAGAACATGAGAAGAGCCCTACTGGATCAAACCAAGGGCCTCTCTAGTTCAGCATCCTGTTCACCCAGTAGCTAACCAGTCACCTCTGGGAAGTCCACAAAGAGGACATGACTGTAGTAGCACATTCCCAGTTATTCTCCCTATGCACTGGCCTAAAGGACCCTTAGTGTTTCTGGTATTGGTAGGAATATAGCTCCATCATGACTAGTGGCTACTGTAAAGCTCATCCTTCATGAATTCCCATTCTGAAGCGAGGAATAGCTTGTGTCCCCTACTTTTTGACAGGTTTAAAGTGTTAAGGACAGTTTTTAGGATGAAAACAGATATCTCTGAAGTGACTTGAGTTCGTTTAAAAAGATGATATATTTCTATTTCTTATCTGGTAGCCAAACAATTTCCTTAAAAGAAAGAAATTACACCAGCTTAATACATCTAAAGGACCACAGTTGTTGCTCCTAACCTAGACAATAACCATTCTACATTTATCATCACCTAGTAATTGACATTTAGTACAATCTTGTCATGTTTCTAATACATGATGTTGCATTTGATTGTAGTTTTCCAAAGGTGTGAAGAAGATATGCTGTCATACCGAAGGCAACTGCCTCACTCTACCTAATGACAGGGCTCGTCCCATAAGAGAGGAAGCTTATTTGTCAAAAGTTAAGAGGTTTATTTAATTTGATCCAGATCAAAGGAAAATGTAATGTACTGGAAACTGTCTTGCAAACTAATTGGCATATAACAATTTCTTATCACTTTTTCATTGATGGTAATACAATGTGTCCCATTTTACATCCATTACAAAATCCTGGATCTATTTATTTGGGGTCTTTTTGTTCTCTATTCCTTTAAGAGCTGCTTTAATTCAGTGTATCATTTTGGTAGCAATCACAGTGAACTCTGATGCTTCTTCATATTCAGCAAGCAAGGTGTGTGTGTGTGTGTGTGTGTGTGTATGCGTGCACACACACACGCCTGCATGTGTGCATGTGTTTAATCTAATACTGGTGATGTCTGAATGAGTAGTGATACATTTCAACCTAATAGGAAAGAAGGCCAGTTCTCATGACTCAGCTTCCAGATAACCTCACCTGGATGACTGAGAATCTTCAAAGATATAAAGGGAATAATAGTGGCATAATTACGAAGATGATTTGGAGAGCAATTTTGTTCTGCATCTAAAAGGAAGCCTTATGATTTTAAGTTGATTGTAATCCTAGTGACTTGAAATGAATTAAAATATCTTAAATGGATGGCAGATTAGGCTATAAGCTACCTGCTTTCTTATGTTTGGGCAGAAATCACAATCCAGTTGAAGAAGAGTTCCAAATGTCAAGCTCCGGAAGTAAAAAGAGGTTGAAATATGGTTGAGTACTTATTTTAAACTGCTCTGCTATTTTTTTCCTTTGCAAAGATTTCAATAAAGCTCAACAGCTGACCTTTCTAACACCATATTTATTAAGAATCTGATGAATCCTTCATTAAAAGCAGTTTCTATGTCTCTCTGCTGAACGTAGCACTGTAGAATATTTGGGCATAGAATGACTATGACAGTCAATGGATATGCATTGGGTAGAAGACTTTATTCAAGTGACATATTCAACAAAAACAAAACAGGAACCAAATATTACAAAGGAAGTGACAGCCACTACCGAAGGATCACTAGATATAAGAGGTTGGTGGGGTGGGGGAGGGGGAGGAAACCTGGTGGCTTTCAGAATGGACAGCTACTGCCATTGTATTGGTTTCAGTAGATTTGGTGGTAATTATTTCTTCTGAGTTTAATGCTTAGAAGAAAGCCAGACAGAACAAATACCATGCCAGCTAGCAGCACAGCAGCAACAGTAAGTGGGATGACTGGATCCTCTTTCTCTGGATGTACAGTCTTAACCAGGTCTGTAAATGAGAAACACAGGTTGAAATGGTTTGTTAGAAAATGTGAAAGAAGCCATTCAAATCAGTAGTTTCAGGGCAGTTCAGATCTGTATGTTCATCCTTCATGGCATTGCTTGCCAACCTCGGGTAACCCAGGTGTTCTTTGACTGCAATTCCCAGAAGCCTTCCCCACCAGCTGTACTGGCCAGAGTTTCTGGGAGTTGCAGCCCAAGAACACCCGGGTTACCCTAATTTGGGAACCACTGCTTTATGGCACCATAAAGCAATGATTCACAGATGTCACTGTTTTTGTGGGCTTTCTTCCTCAACCATTCAGGGTGTCCAGGAGTTGGTGCTCTCTCCATAGTCAGACCTGAGTGGAGGTGTTTTCATTCTGGTCTGCTTGTGGGTTATAAAAGACTTACCAGGCCAGGAACAGCCATTTTGCTTCAGAGTTTTTCCTTCTCACTCCTCCATGGTCTGTTTGTAAGCTGGTGTATGGGCAATGTGGCAATGTTCAGTGTAGTGACAGGTTGTTGCTTTTGTTGTTTTTCTTTTTCACAACTTTGTTGGTGACAGCTTTGAAGTATGAGATCAAATGCTGGCAAAGAGAATAGAGTTGGGCAGGTGCTTCACCTTCCCTGGTAACTTCCCTTGAAGAGATGGGGTAGAGAGACACTCCATGGGCTCAGCTCACAACACTGCTCACAACACTGCTCACTCTACTCCAGGGTGGCAAGTGGAGCCACACCATGGTGAATGCCCACTTGGTTATCCCCTGTTCCAGCCACCTCAGTCCTCAGTCAGTTGGCAGGTGGCTGATGGAGATCTATCCTCAATGCTAGCTCCAGGACTATTGACAACTTTAACCAATAAAATTGTAGCCTGTTTGCTTCCAATAATACCCTTTTTTTCCATGTATAAGATGATACTTTTGGCTAAAATCTTTAGACTAAAAATTGAGGGTCGTCTTATACATGGAAGTAAGCTGAGGAGAGAACAAAAAGAAGTGTAGGGGGAAAGGGATCAAAGTGATCATACAGCTGTGGGATTGCTTTGATCCCCTTCCCCCTCCTTTTGCTAAGGCCCGCGGGTCTTAGCAAGTGGAAGAGAAAGCAGGGATCAAAGCCATCCTGCAGCAAAAGGAGGGGGAAAGGGATCAAAGCTATCGCGCAGCCGCAGGATTGCTTTGATCCCTTCCCCCTCCTTTTGCTAAACCCCACGGGGCCTAGCATGAAGGGAGAAAGCAGGGATCAAAGCGATCCTGTGCTTTGATCCCTTTCTCTCGCCACTTGCTAAGTCTCACCTAGATTTCTTAATTTTGGGTTAGAAAAGTGGAGCGTTTTATACACGGGGAAAATACGGTAATTGTGTGTATTTTTTTCCACAGTCCAGCTCAGCTGACAATTAAAGACACTAGATATTTTATGTTACTTAAACAGAACAATAAAACCATGTTTTAAGAAAAATAATATTTATTCAACACAGGCCATAATCCTATTGGGATTTTATGTGTGCACAAGAGGAATCATGTAAATTACCATGGCTAATTGCAGCTAATTGACAAGGTCCCTGCATATAACCGGCATGTATCCAGAACTCCTCAGTTTGATACAGCATGATGCTGGCCTGGTGTCCTCCAAGTGTTGTCTCTTAGCACCTATCCAAGCCAAATGACCAAAAGGGGTGTTTGGGGGTAGAGAAGCCTGGGATCCTGTCTGACCTTCAGACTGTCTGATGTCTATTTCTTGGTCTTCATCTATTCCTAGACTGATGATCTTAGGGTCTGCCTATCAGTCTCCTTTCCCTCCTTGTCTCTTTTTCTGTCTGTCTAAGGAGCAAACATGGTCTCTAAGGCACTTGTCTATCTAGTTAGAATTAGGCTTTAGGCTTTTCTATCTTGTATATCACTTTCTTAACAAAAGTTAGTTGTTTTTAATTGCTTCTGCCTGTTTTATCGTGGAACTAACAGTCTGCATGTCTACTTACTCTGCCGCAGAGAGAAACATTAACATAATTTTTCCCTCTCAACTTGTGAACATTTACAACACAATTTATATGATTGCTCCTGTGTGTGTGTAAAACCCCAACTTTTTCTACATTCTTTGGAATTACATCATCTCCCCAACGCTGTTTAATATCTATATGAGGCCGCTGGGTGGGGTCATCAGGGGGTGTGGGGCATCGTGTCATCAGTACGCTGATGACACGCAGCTCTACATCTCCTTTTCACCTACCTCAGTGGATGCCGTTCTGTCCCTTCAGCGCTGCCTGGAGGCTGTACTGCAATGGATGCAGATGAATGGGTTGAGGCTGAACCTGGACAAGACGGAGGTCCTGAGGGTGGGTGGTCCCCCCATCAGCGGACTGGGTGACTCCCTTTCTTTTGGGGGGACAACTCTCACCGCAAAGAGTGGGGTTCGCAGCTTGGGGATACATCTGGACCCGGCGCTTACCATGGAAACCCAGGTGGCGGCCGTGGCCCGCTCCGCCTATTTCCATCTATGGCGGATTGCCCAGCTGCGTCCCTATCTTGATGGGGGGGGCCCTCACTACTCTTGTCCATGCGCTCGTAATCTCGAGATTAGACCACTGTAATGCTCTCTATGTGGGGCTGCCTTTGAGATTGACGCAGAAACTTCAAATGGTGCACAATGCGGTAGCCAGACTTCTTAGTGGGGTGAGAAAATATCAGCATATCTCTCCCACTCTGGCTGCCTTGCATTGGCTGCCCATTCGTTTCCGCGTTGACTTCAAAGTGTTAATGATGACGTACAAAGCCCTAAACGGTTTGGGACCTCGATACTTGGCTGAACGTCTTCTCCCACCTAGATCTACCCGAATCACTCGGTATAGCCAGGAGGGACGGCTGAGGGGCCTAACACCGAGAGAGGCCCGGAAAGAAAGAACAAGAAACCGGGCCTTCTCGGCAGTGGCCCCTCGGCTGTGGAATGGTCTCCCAACAGAGATCCGACTGGCACCCTCGCTGGGCGTTTTTAAAAGCCATTTAAAAACTTGGCTCTTTAGGCAGGCCTTCCCTTCAGTCAACAACTGATATTTACTCTTGTTTTACTCCCATCTTGGCATTAATTTAATCTAATTTAATCTAATTGTTTAAAAATTATGACGTTTTATGATTTTATATGATGATGTTTTTATGATATTTGTAAGCCGCCCCGAGTAGACTTTGTCTAGGGGGGCGGGGTAAAAATCCAATAAAGTAAAGTAAAGTAAAGTAAATAACATTTATTTGAGGAATAAATAGCAAGATATGGAACTATAAAGACATGTTACCCTGTTTTCTTTTTTCCTTGTCTTCTTCCTGGAGCTTGATTGGTCCCACAACAACCTCCACTTTCTCCTGAGGTTCACCCAGATCCCTCTTTCTTCTAGCTAAACATCCCTGGTAGCATCGGGAGGAGAAGTCATCTGCCCGGCACACTACCAGCTTGCACTGCAGATAAACTTCATTGTATTGATTAAGAAACTTGAAAGAGTTGAACTGGAAGCGAGCTTCATTATTCCTTGGTGAATACAGACTTCTGTAGGTAGAGTCCTGTGTACATCTGAAAAATAAAATCAATCATAGTTATTCCAGGTGTATTTAGGTATATTTAGAGGATGGGAACAAACTCTGATACCTGGGAGGAGGCTATTAGAGAGAACACTTGAAGTCATCCCTAGAGTTTTTGAGAGTAGTAGGAAAGGAATAGAATTCATTAGGCATCTGGGCAAAGGGGAAGGCGTTGGATCTCTCTCTTTCTCTCTCTCTCACACACACACACACATACACACACACAAACACAGAGACAGAGAGGGGGGGAGAGAGAAAGACAGAGAGCGAGTGAGAGATAATTTGTTGTAAAAACAAAAGTCTGTTTTACTCTGGCAGGAACCAACTCTTTTAGGTTACCTGGGGAGTAAGAGATTAACCACAACCCAACACAGAAAATTTATTTTTTATGTTAGGACGCAAATCAAAACAAGCTTGAGAAATAGGATCAGGAATTATTTTATCAAGGAAAGTCAGGGATAGTCTGACTCACCATGTTACCATGGACTTAATCCACAGTTTTGTGGATACATTGTATACAAAATGTCTAGTTCGTTCTCAGGGAAGCACCAAAAGTAACTGTCCTGTTGTTATCAACTCCAGTGCTTTTAGTTTTGAAGTTCTGCTTCCCTTTGCTTCTTATCTGTTCCCTTCCCAGGTGAAGTGGAGACAGATCTGTTTTCCCCTGACCTTCCTTTTTAATAGAAAAAAAAAAAGCAATTTCTGTGCTGATATGTGGGGAATTCCTCTGGTCAGCTGTTTCTGTTGAATGAGGCCTTGTTATGCTGACCTTAGAGTATAGAAGCTTAAAGACAACAGCATATAGGGAATATAGCAAGATATATGTATTTAATAGTAAAATAAGGGGGATTAGATTTTTCCTACACACACCCACACACACACAGTGCTCCTGTGCAGGAATGTTTACTGTCTCTTTGAGAGTCCAAACTGCTGCTCCAACATTTATCCAACTCCCCTACCCCACCCTAATTTTTTTTTCCTTTCCTCCCGGCACTATTACGTTATCAGAAGTATTTCTTTGGCTTTTAATGAACTCTGCACTTGGCTTCTATAATTAAATTGCCAGAGTAAAGAAAGAGTTGGAGAGGGTGACCTCTGATGGCTACAAAAAGAGTTTGCACTCTTCCATCCAAGGTGGGCACAGTCACAGGATACCTGTAATGGCTCTCACATACAACCCATTTTGTCTAGCAGTCCATAACTCTCCTCTTCCTTCTGCTTTTGTATGAGAATCTTTGGATAATGATAAAGTGAAACAACTAAGCTGTCTCTTTGACAATGGGAAATTTTAACTTGCAAGTGGTCTTTGTCGTCCTATAATTCTTGCTCGATGTAATGAAATAAGATGTGAGAAGGGAATCAAGCTGTCATTTTTATGTGTTAGTCAGAGAGAACAGCAATTCCTCATTTGCACATGGCCTGAAACCAACATGGAAGGAAATCCATCACCAGGTCTACCCTTTGTCTTGTAGTTGGCAATTGTTCTCTTATGCATATCGAACAGAAGGTAAACTATCTTGTTTAAAAAGGTCTTAATCTGAACTATACTTACCCGTCTCTGATTAAATCATAGGTCAAAGTTGTGAAGCTATCAGCATATGGAGATGATACGCATCTGTCTACGGACAGTACCAGATTTGAGTCCGAACTGTGGAGAGTAGCTTGGACATATAAATTCTGATTAAGTGAAACAAAATACGGAGACCCATAGACTTGAGAGATGAAAGACAGTGATTGATAGAATGCAAGAGTCACGTTGTAATGGCCATTTTGTCTCTCAACAATGTCAACCGCATCTTGGGCAAGAAACGCTGTCTCCACAACTGTGTTCTCATTCATTTCACACATGACATGTAACTGAAAGTTTCTCTTCCTTGTAATGATATAACCTGAGACGAGTGTCCTGATGATGTTTGAGTATATTATTGTGTTATTATTTGTTTGCTAAAGGGTAAAAAAAAGAAACACAAATTATGTCAATAATATAAGTAACTCAGCTCTTGCCACATAAAATATTCACTGTATTTGATAGTTTTAAAATATACTGCTATATTTCCGATTTTAAAAAGCTACTAAAAAGCCACCTTGTCTAGTCTGAGTCTATTTTACTGTACTTCTGTTAAAAAGTTAGAAAAGAAATAAAAATGAAAGCTAAGACATAACATTACAAAAATATAAAAGGAGAAGGAACCAATTACATAGAGAGAGAAATATGTGGAAAGAATGCCACATCACTTTAAGGTAATCACACATTGAGATTAATGTTAATTCTATAGCTCCCTTCATGAAAACTATCTAATCTAGGATGTTATTTTTTTTCTCTAACAAACATTGAGCTGGTTGATTAAAAAATAATATGAGTTTCATCATCGGAAGAGAGGGCATTTAAATACAGAAAAATGGTTTACATGGGCAATTTTACAATGCAATGTTGGAAGGGGCTATTGCATTCATATTAAAGCATTTATATTTGGATTCTTTGTTGGTTTCAGCCAAATGCAGTGTCCTGAACTGAATTAGCTGGATTTAGGCTGATTTGTATGCGGTCCTTAGAGAAGCAAAATGAGCAAATTTGGCTCCAAGGGAAAAGCAAAGGCTTTTTGGGTGGTTCAGTGATTCAAATATCTGAAACAGGTGAGGGGAGCAAGACTACAGGGAGGGAGTACATGAACAAGGCATTGGAAGAGACTAAAGGGAGCTGAACTTTGTCCAGTGATAGCCCTAACATGCAATCTGAGGGCCTGTCCAGACTGGCTATTTTGGTGCAGGCTGGATTGGGCTACAAAGGGTCAGTTGAGGTTGGGAAGCAGAAGAATGTGCCATTTGACGTGCTCTTCCTCTCTGAATGGCAAATGACTCTTTGTAGCCTGTACAATGAATTAAGCACTTTCCCTGATGGTCTGCAGAGGGTCAGGGGAAGTTAAAATGTTATTTATTTAACATCCGCTAGATGCAATAAATCACTTAGTTTAGATTTTTTAAAAAAATTATTTCCCTTTCTGTATATTGTTGATTGAGAAACTGTCCACAGCCGCAGTTTCGATAATATACAGATAGGCAAATAATTTAGAAAAAAAATATGAAGTGATTCATTACAAAAAATAATAATTTTATTTCCTCTGACCTTCCACAGATGATCAGGAGAAGGATTAAATTTCTGATATCCTTCAGGATACTGGAAATTGACACCGGAAGGAGCTCCAAGGTTCTAGTTTAGTCAGTTTGAAGCAACCACATTAACTGCTAACATACTAAATTGGAATCCTCCAACCCATACTAAAACAGTAGAATCCCTGAAAGGTACAGGTTGGGGAAAATTGGTCCACTTCAGTGACATCCATGTGTGGATGTTATAAAAAAGCATGGACCGACCCAACCTCTTAGCACACTGAACAGTGGGACAAATGCCCATGTGGACAGTCTCTGAGGCTAGAATTTCAGTTCAGTCACACTTTAAAGTTTCACAGTGAGTACATCCTTGATGCAAGATCTCTGAAATTTGATACATTTATTCCTCTCTTTGGGGTCTAATGTGTGACCAGATTGAATGTGCAAAACTCAAAGGTTATAGGCATTTTGGTTTTCTGAGGCAAGTGGGCAGCAATCTGAATTTACAAATCAATTTGGATCCAAGGCAGAAACCAAATGGGCAGGATCTGGATGACCATAGACCAAATTGGCATCTAATGTGTCGAACTGGACTCCAGACCAAATCTGGATGTGTAGCTCTAGTTTAAATCCTGAAAAGCTTATATCTTTTTGGTAAAGAGTTCTATGTGAACCTGAGCAAGTAGATGTTTAACACCTTATGCTTTCTGGATCAAATTTCCCCACTCCTACTTAGACTTGATTAAAAACTGTGCTCTGCATCATACTTAAAGCTAACAAAGCTATGCCTTGGCCCAGTATCTGAAATTAATTTGCTGATTCTGATAAAATAAATTATTTATTAACATTAACTGGTTAAAGCTAATTTCTCATAACCACATTTCAGATGAGCTGGAGAACAGAGAGCATTCATTTCCACAGGCTGATCCCCAGTATCTTTTCTGGATTAAAAGAAACCCAGGCTGAAATCTTGTTGCACAACTCCAACAACAGGAGTTGCACAATAGGAATCATGACATCAGCAGTGACATATTACTGCTGATTAAAGGCCTTTTGCCATTTCGAGGTGCACATCGATTGCTCACAATACAGTAAAGGTCCACACATCCCAAAATTGCAAAAGGAAGCCTTTAATCAGCGGCAACCTGCCAATTTTGATGACAACATTCCTGTTACACAGGGAAATTCTACCCAACAGGATTTCAGCCATAGCCCTACATCTTTGTTGGTTCATCAATTAGACCAATCCTTCTCCTATTTAAAAAAGATGATTATGTTATAAAGGGCGTAACAGTTGCTGAAAGTATAAAATTCTCACCTGTCTCACTGTGCCGCAGCCACTGAATGGTATATTGAAGATAACATAGGCTTGTGAAATCTGAGATGCACATGTTGGATCTGAAGAATTCAGGTACAAATCCGATTCCTTATAACCTAGTGACTGAATATAGGCTCTGCTGATGCGTGCAACCATGTACTCTCCAGAACATGAGACCGCTGAATGATGATAAATAGAAATGTTAAAGAATGTAAAGCAAATACATTTCAATGTTAACCCAGTTTTAGTTCCTGGCTTTGCTTGTGGTTCATTTTCAGTGGATTAGAAAGGGTTTATGGTGCCTCTCTTGATAGTACATAAACAAACACCTCCTGCCTTTTCAGGAAGCAGGAGACCTGTGCATTTTGCCGAATAGTAAGGGATATCTGATTGATCAACACAGCAAGAAGGTGGTTGGAGTTTATGAGGAGGCTGTGATGGAATTAAGACACCATATTGTTAGAATTTGAGGTATTTGATTGGACAAGGCCATTTCTGTGTTTCCTTTTAAGATGAAGGCTTGGGATGCACCCAGACAACCTAAAACAGCAACATTAGGGTAGTAGTGTCCCATAGTTGATGATGAAAGTTATTCAACTGACATTACAATCATGTACTTCTATACTCACCTTCTTTTAAGAAGAGCCTGCTAATTGGTTTCTTCTGCTGGAAAACTACTACCAAATTTAAGCAATAATTTCTGTTATCTGAGCAATAATCTCCTCAGATGACAAGTTACTCATCATTAAAGTCCCTCGTAATTCACCATGTTTAATGGTGAAATGTAAATTTGAATTATGTACTTATGGGCAAGAATGGAATCCCATAATTCAAATTGTCCATAACTAACTCATCGTTAAGCTGAACAATTTTCGGATCAATCCTAACCAAGAATCAAAGGCGAGATTGTGACACAAAGTGCATGTAGTGAAAGTCGTGAAATTATGTCAGCGCAGAAATAGGACCAAATGTTTAAACTTCTATCTGACAGATGCATTTATCTGTGACTCATTATTCTGCGTTGTCACTTGCAGGTCTCTTGCTCAAATTTTTTCAAACATATATTTACAACTAAAACCTTAAATGGAGAAACCAGAACTTACTTTTTAAAGGGCTTGATGTTGAATTTGCGGGAGGAACTGTGAGAAAGGTAAGCATAACAAAAATGAGCAAACGTTTGCATCAAATTTACAGTTTGACATTTAGATTTGTTATGTTTTCATGCTTTCTCTTTTATTTGTCAAATAACAAAATGAGTGCATTTGCCCCATAAAACTGGTTAGCCCACTCTTACATTTTTAGACTTAAGATTGCATCATTAAGTCATAGTTAGAGTAGGCCCATGTGGCTCAATGGAACTTACAAAGGACTTGACTCACCAAATCCCTATTGATTCCATGGACCTCCTCTAGTACCATTTACGTACTACATTAAGCAACCAGATTTCAGCCAATGTGTTCTAACTCACAGGCCCTATTCCAAGAGGAAATATGAATCAACATTCAAGACACACCCCTTTGCTCACCTATGATCCAGTGAGGCAAAAACATGGAACCATTTATTACATGTTGGTAGGAATTGACACATTGGCCAGACTCCTACTGACTATTTATATTTCTACAAAGACAAGTGTCTCAGTTGTGATGGCAAATTGCTACTCACTAGCAAATTGCTTGTTGCATTCTGAAGCATGTTTTGTAACTTGCAGGATTTTTCTCACACAAGCAGAAATTGCCAATAGCGTTCTGGCTATCTAGTTTGGAACTGAGGCCCTGGTCGCATGAGGGAAAGGTTTTCCAGTTCCCCAGATACTTTCCACACCTCTCTTCTACTGAATCATGGTCACATGATTTATATCCCATGACTGTGTTTGGTGCACTAATGGTGGCCACCTTCCTTGATTAGATTCTGAAAAGAAGCGGGGCAGGTGGTGTACACAGGCAATCCTGGTAAGGAATGCACCAGTACAACAAAAATCCAAAACAACACAAGCTTCTTGTGATGGGGAAATATTCCACAGTTACACTGCTGGCCAGGAAAATGTCTTGATCTGGACTGTGCATGGTGTGACCAGGAAAAAAAAAAGCAACAAACTAACTGGGGGATAACTAAAGAACATTTCCCTAATGGGATCAGGGCCTGAGTGTCAGGTATAACAAATAGTATAATGCTGGTAATTCTAACAATTATCCATTCAGTAAAGTGCTCCAAATATATTGAATTAGATTATGATAAACTAAAATGATAATACAGTTGGAATCCAACACTTTGGTTTCCAGCAAATGAAACGATTGGCCTTGTATTATCATAATCTAATCCACTGAACAAGGACCTGCCTCTGAAGATGACCTGGAAGCACCACGTAGCCTAGGAAGTAGCTGCCAGAATTGTAACTGGTACAGACCACTGTGGAATGGTATACTTTGGTACAGATTCATAGAATGGTATCATACTGGTATGGAGGAGGCTTCACTAGCTGTCTCTATGCTTCTGGGCCTGTTTCAAAATGTTGGTGACAGTTTTCAAATATCTCCAGGAGCATTTTTCCCTATACTATCCTGTTCATCACCTAACACAACCAAGGGAGGCTCTTTCAATAAATACGAGGCAAACGGAGAGAGAACCTTCTCTCTCATCTTGACAGTGCACAGACAATTTAATTTGTTGTTGTGACGTATCTATTTTGTTGTATTATTCGGCCTGTTGTTGTTGTTGTTGTATTGCCTGTGGCTGCTCCCAGGCTCTGGAATGCCCTTCCCTGGGAGGTTAGTTTGGCCCCCTCTTTTTTATCCTTCTGGAGACAGTTGAAGACCCACATCTTCAAGCAGATTTTTAATAATTCTACCTGAATCCTTAGATACAGGTATTTGCTTTTCTAAGGTTGCTTTTAAAGTTCGAACTGTTTTTAACTGCTTATTGGATTTAGGGTCACCTTCAGTAGGAATTGACCTAATGACACTTAAATGTTTACTTTGATTTTGGGGAGGGGCTTGAATATCTAGATTTAGGAAAGTAACTTCCCAGCCTTTGATCAATAATAATTAAGAAATGCTGTTGCTTTGCTAAACTCACCAATGGTTAAACACATTTTTAAAAAGTGTTTACTTCTAAAGAAATGAATCACGTTTTTTCCTGCACTCACACAATGTTCTGCCTCTCATGTGATTCTTTTGTCTTACTGTTTGCACAATGGAGTATTAACTATTCCATGGTGTAAACAGATGCCCTGTTGCTCTAAAGCAGGGGTCTGTAAACTTTTCAGCATGAGGGCCACATCATATATTTTACACATTTTTGAGGGTCAAAGGAACACACACACACACGTATGTGTGTACACACAGACGTACAGGCTGAAGGGAATGGACCTGAGCCTGCGGACCTGAGCCTTCGGCATTCTCCAGACTGGATAAAAAGGCAAGCTAGCCAGATGTGGCCCATGGGTTGTACTTTGGAGACCCTGCTCTAAAGTTTCTGAGGTAGAGAAGGCTTCCAGTTTGTGCATTTACAAACCAGCAAGCAAGTAGAGCATATGAACCATGGACATTTATGGAGCAATATCCTTAGCATTTCTCAACAGGATATTTTTGAAAACCACCCCTGTATCTCGAGCATTCATCCTCCCCAACTGGTACTAAATACCACCCTAAAGAATCCCCAATAATCTTTCTAACATCAACAACTGTATTGTTCCATTCACAATTTGATTAGATAACCATAGACATTGAATATTTACAAGCAATTATTTAACGAATTACTGGATGGGGGTTCTATTTTTGGCTTTGTGTGTGTTTCCAGAATGGTTTCAGTAGAAGCAAGTGCTTCAAGGATATGTGCCTTACTCTAGGGCAGTGAAGCAGCTTCCACATTTCCAGAATCATGGCTTATAAACCAAATTCTTAACAGAAAAAATTGCAAGTTCCCTTCTGAGGGAGAAGTATCTGAATTTAAAAATGGAACAATACATATGAAAATAAAGAGTGGGATGTATGTATGAGTCTTTCAGCACCAATCTGGCAGTTGTCCAGAATGAACTGTCATTGAATGTAGTCAATTATTATTTTCACGAATGGTGCTCTCCTGATTGCTGCCCTCCTTTTTCCTCATAGTGTGGACATCAGTGGGGAACCACAGGAATGCTCCATTTTGCTTCTTTCTCCCAAGCACACTTTGAGCATCCTTTATGTCAGCTTCAAGAGAAATTACTATGTCATGTATAGATACGTGTGAAAATTAATCATTGTGGGTGTGTTTCGTTTTAGACAAAACACATAGCACTTAGACACATAGTGTTTAAAAAGCATTTTGTGGCTCTTCCACTTGCATGTTCATCTAGGATCATAGAATCATAGAATAGTGAAGTTGGAAGGGGCCTACAAGGCCATCAAGTCCAACCCCCTGCTCGATGCAGGAATACAAATCAAAGTATATCTGCCAGGTGGTTGTCTAAGTTTCTCTTGAATGCCTCCAGTGTTGGAGCACTCACCAACTCCCGAGGTAACTGGTTCCACTGTCGTGCTGCTCTAATAGTTAGGAAGTTTTTCCTGATATTCAACCAAAATCTTGCTTCCTTTAACTTGAGCCCATTGTTGCGTGTCCTGCACTCTGGGATGATCGATAACAGATCTTGCCCCTCTTCTGTATGACAGCCTTTCAAATATTTGAAAAGTGCTATCATATCACCCCTCTGTCTTCTTTTATCAAGGCTAAACATGCCCAGTTCTTTCAGCCTTTCCTCATAAGCCTTGGTTTACAGCCCCCTGATCATCCTTGTCGCCCTCCTCTGAACTTGTTCCAATTTGTTGGCATCCTTCTTGAAGTGTGGTGTGCAGAACTGGTCACAATACTCGTGAGGCCTAACTAGTGCTGAATAGAGGGAGGGTAGCACCTCACGGGATTTGGAATCTATACTTCTGTTAATGCAGCCTAAAATAGCATTAGCCTTTTTTGTAGCCACATCACATTGTTGACTCATATTCAGGTTGTGATCTACGACAATTCCAAGATCCTTCTTGCTTGTAGTACTGCTGAGCCAGGCATCTTGTAACTGCATTTGGTTTCTTTTTCCGAGGTGTAGTACTTTGCATTTATTCCTGTTGAATTTCATTCTGTTGTTTTCAGCCCCGTGGTCCTGCCTATCAAGATCATTTTGAATTTTGTTTCCTTCTTCCAGGGTATTTGCTATTCTACCCAATTTTGTGTCATCTGCAAATCTGAAAAGCATTCCCTGCATTCCCTCATCCAAATCATTAATAAAAATGTTGAAGAGCACCAGACCCAGGACTGAGCCTTGGGGTACCCTACCTGTTACCTCCTCCCAGTTGGAGAAGGACCCATTAATCATTACCCTCTGAGTATGATTCTGTAGCCAATTGTGTATCCACTTGACACTTCATCTATCCAGCCCACACCTAGTTAGCTTGCTAATCAGGACATCATGGATCACTTTGTTAAAAGCTTTACTAAAGTCAAGATATACTATGTCTACAACATTCCCCTTGTCTATAAGGGAGGTTACCCAATCAAAAGATGAGATCAGATTAGTCTGGCTTCTAGTTCATACTGCATTGTTTCCTCTAGGTGCTTGCATAGTGACCATTTTATAATTTGTTCCAGAATTTTCTCTCAGATTGACGTCAGGCTGACCGGCCTGTAGTTCCCAAGTTCCTCTTTTTTGCCCTTTTTGAAGATAGGGACAACTTTAGCCCTCCTCCAATCCTCTTGCACCTCACCCGTTTCCCATGATTTCAAGAAAATAATGGACAGCGGTTCTGAGACTATTAGTTTATCAGTCTCCAGCTGCAATCCTGTCTCCTTCACATTTGTCTGGAGGTTCATAGTCTGTCCTATGGGAAAAGACTGAGCTAAGGTAGGAATTGAGCACCTCTGCCTTTTCTTCGTCATCTGTTATCATTTTTCCATTTCCATTGAGTAGCTCTGCCACTATTTCTTTTCTTTGTCTTTTGCTTCGCACATACCTGAATAATGCTTTTTTTATTGTTTTTAGTGTCTCTGGGTAATCTCAGCTTATTCTCAGCTTTTGCTGTCCTAATACTATCCCTGCATTTCCTTGCTACTTGTCTGTACTCTTCCTTGGTGACCTGGCCTTCTTTCCACTTCCTATACATGTCTTTTGTTGTTGTTATTGTTTTCATGTCCTCCCTGAGCTTTTGGTGAAGCCACACTGGCCTTTTTTGCTGCCTCCCTCCCTTTTTACTTGTTAGAATTGTTTGTAGCTGTGCTTTTAGAATTTCTTTTTTTTATAGAAACTCCCACCCTTCTTGGACTCCTTTGCTTGTTAGGATCTCCTGCCATGGGACCTTACTTATCCTTGTTCTGAGATTATTAAAATTAGCTTTTTTTAAAATCGAGCATATGTATGTGGCTACACTCTGCTTTCGTTTCCTTTGAAATCAAGAATTCTAGAAGGACATGGTCACTCTCGCTTAGAGTTCCCCTTACTGCCACTTCCTCCACCAAGTCATCTCTATGGGTTAGAATCAAGTCAAGGATAGCTAGTCCTCAATTTCTTTCTCCACTTTTTGTAGGAGAAAATGATCAGCCACACAAGCCAGGAATTTCTTGGAAGGGCCCTACTTGGCAGAATTTCCCTCCCAACAGATATCAGGATAGTTGAAATCTCCCATCACTACTACATTGTGTCTCTTTGAAATCCTTGCAATTTGATTTGCAAAAGTTTCATCTGCATGCTCTCCTTGATTGAGCAGTCGGTAGTAAACTCCAACTACCATGTTCCTTTTTTTCGCCCCCAACTGCATTGATCTGAATGCTCTCAATGGGACATCCAATCTCCTCCTCCTGTATTTCTCTGCAGGAATGCATATTTTTTACATATAATGCAACTCCACTTCTCTTTCTATTCTCCCTGTTCTTTTTGAACAATTTATAGCCTTCAATTGTTGTATTCCAGTCGTGGAAGTCATCCCACCAAGTTTCAGTTATTCCTATCAAACCGTATCTGCCCTCCTAAACTATAATTTGCAGTTCTTCTTGTTCTCCTGGGATTCGTATATAGACACTGGAGACTGAGTGATTTCTGGCCTATTTTTCTTTCTACAATTTTGTGAATATGACTATTTATGTTAATGTTATTGTTGACCTCCCATTTGAACAGTTTGGTCTCTTCCTCTTATTGTGAGTAAGGCTTCATCTATCTTTAACTCTATGCTTGTGTCTCCCTCTTTCTACCAATTCAGTTTAAAACCCTCCTGATGAAGTTCTTCATGCTGTGGCCAAACATAATATAAAGGTTAATTCTTCTGGGAAACCTTCAGCATGATGGATAAGCTGTGTGGGTAGGTACACACTGTCAACAGGAGATGTGCCTCCTGTTATTATCACTGAAACGTTCCAGAAGTGCTCACCAGCTTACAGAAAAGGCTCCTGCTACAGGAGCATCTGGTTTCAAGGCAAACTGTGACAAGATTTGCTGACACAGCAGAACCAGTGATAAAAATAATGGCCATTAGCCTTTCAAAAAAGGTATGGGGTGAGCAAACATTTTCTGCACAACCAGTTTAGCGCTTCTGAAAGGGTTCCTGCAGTGTTAATTGCATTGGAGGTAAGGCATGCACTCTTTCTGTGTTTTAAAAGGATTGTACAATATTTTAAAAGTAAAGGAAATATTCTCTTTCTGCCATCATGACTACTAAGCAGTGAAATTGCTGTGATGGGAGAAGGGCAGTGGAGAAGAAAGACCTGCAAAAATTCTATATGATCGCCTCCTGGGAGTGTTCCAAGACTTGGCACTGTCTCTGCAGGAGGGAGCAGAGTAGATGTTGAAAATATAAATAAAAAGACCAAGTAAGCCTACTTCACATATAACAGCAATTACAGGAGAAACATTATTTCACTAGTTGGGAAACGTCACCATAACCAAAGGAGAAATTGTGAGTTCTAGGTCAGTCGTGGCAAAGATAGGTTTTTTTAACTTGCAGACCTAACTTGCAATCTTCAAATCCCTGAATGTTAGAAACTCCTAGCAATATACTGCAAACTACCCAGAGGTCAGCTAATAGATTCTATAAATAGAAAAAGAAAAGTGAGGCATACAAAAGAAATACTTACCGGTAGTGAGTTCAGGGCCCAATGTAGTCAGGAGAAGAGCTGGTAAGAAAACATTAATTTTATTGGAATCCTTTGTTCTCATTCTCAGAAGTAAATGTCTTTCAAGATTGTTTAACAAAAATGATAACTTAAGGCACACACTTAAGAACAACAATACATTCTGATCTACATGTTCTTTTTTTCCCTCCAGTAATTCCTTCTCTCTTTTTTTTAATTAATATTTTTAATTTTTTCTTAAACTACAACATAAACATAAACATAAAATACATAAACCAAAATACAAATCGACTGTGTTCCCCACCACCATAGTCGGGACCTCTTGCAGTAATCCTCTTCTTCCTCTATCTTTATTCTTCTTCTTCCTTTATTGTCCTCTTCTCCAGAACTGCATTGATTCTTGATTTGGAGCTTTCCTTTTTCCTCTTGTTAGCACATATTCAAGAAATCTGCCCCATATATCATAGAAATTATTCTTTTTCATCTCTCCTTTCTTAACCTTTAAGTTACAAGTTAACTTATCATTTATAGCAATGTTCCATATTTCATTATACCATTCTTCCATTCGAAATTCAGACTTTGATTTCCAATTCCTAGCTATTATTAATCTAGCTGCTGTTAATAAATTGGTAATCAATTCTTTAGTCATCTTATCATATTCCACATTCTCAAATATTGATAACAGAGCTATCTCAGGATTAAATTCTATATGTCATTTAGTTCTTTAAAGATTAGTTTCCAAAATCTTTGTACTTTTTCACATTCCCACCACATATGAAAGTATGTACCAATTTCCTTCTCACATTTCCAAGACATTCAGATAACTAGCGTTAATTTAATTCAATTTTGTCAGTGTCAAATACCATCTTAAACCCAATTTGAAGAAATTTTCTCTTATTCTCACCGACATAAATCGTAAAACCCTCATTTTCCACATCTTCCTCCATTCTTCATCATTTATTCTTTTTCCTAAGTCTTGTTCCCACACTGACTTCAATCCTTCTTTCTCAGTCTCTTCTTCTTCTAGATCAAGCAGGAATCTATAAATTTTTCTCACTGCACCCTTTACTGAATCGGTCATCTGAATATCTTCATATGATAATAGAAATTGTTCATACTTCGTATATTCTCTACCTTTATTATACTTCTTTACCCATTCATTAGTCCATCTTTCTAATTGCATATAATTCAACCATGATATATTCTTATTCTGAAGGATTTGTTTCATTTGATCTTTCAATCTCATTTTATACAACCAGTCTTTTAATCTAATCACTTTTTTTCTTTAAATAATTCTGCATAAACTTTCATATTGGCAGGAAAATTCTCTATTTCAGTCACTAATCCTAATGGAGAGTTAAACGAACATAAATTCTTTCTATACTTGTACCAGACGTTTAAAATAGTCTTTAAAAACGGGTTATTAATTTCGCTTATTTTATATTTCTTAATTTATTTATTTATTTATTTATTTATTTCATTTATATCCCGCCTATCTGGTCAATTATGACCACTCTAGGCGGCACCATCATACCAAATAGATGTTTTTCAATATCTACCTGTAATTCTGATGATTCCATTTTCCACCAAATTAACCTTTCTGGATTATATATAATTTCCCCAATAAACCTCAACTGATTAGCCAAACAATATTTTTTATATATATTTGGTATGCCTATACCTCCTCTTTTTTTGTTTTATACCAATACTTTTTATTTATTCTGGCTCTCTTCCCTTCATTACAGTATTTATTAATCATTCCTTGCCAAAATTTAAAAGCATCTTCTGTTAACTGTATTGGTAACATTCTAAATAAAAAATTAATTTTTGTTAGAATCTTCATTTTTATCAGTGCGATCCTTCCAAACCAAGAAAGTTTTAAGTTAGTATATTCCTGTAGTTTCTTTTTAATATCTCCTTTTAATTTATTATAATTATGTTCCTTTATTTTTGAGTATCTTTTACTAAATCTATACCTAAATATTTAACCGATTTACATATCTTAAAATCATATTTATCAACAAACTTTTCTTGTTCTAGTTTATTATGATTAAACAACATTATTTCAGATTTTTGCCAATTTACACGTAATCCAGTTATTTTTCCAAATTTTTCTAAATGAATTTTAATTCTATCTATACTTTCTAATGGGTTTTTCACTGTCAATAGGGAATCATCTAGCAAATACATTAATCTTTATTTTATTATTTTCACCCATACCTTCAATTAAATTGTCATTCCTTATTGTATTTGCTAACATTTCAATAATCAAACAAAACAGAACTGGAGAGAGAGGGCAACCTTGTCTGGTGCCTCGGTCTAGAGCTATCTGCTCTGTCATCCCGCCATTACCAATGACTGCAGAAGTGTTCTCCAAATATAATTGGTCTATTACCCCCCTAATTTCTTTCCAAAACCCCAACCCTTTAAAAGGATCTTTAATGTTGGCCATTCTACACAATCGAATGCCTTAAAAATATCTAATGATAAAATACCTGCCTTTGATTTATCTTTTTCTATATTATATATAAAATTCAAAACCCTCCTAGTTAAATTTTCCATTTGTCTTCCCTTTAAAAAACCATTTTGATCCTCTTTGATATATTTTGTAATAAACTTGTTCATTCTATTTGCCAAGATTGCAGTAAATATCTTTGCATCTTGATTTAATAATGAAATAGGTCTATACGAACTTGGGTCTGTCAAATCTTTATTGGGTTTTGGAATAAGAGTTGTTAATGAATATTTCCAAAAACCTGGTATTTTCTCTCCTTCCAATATTCCATTATAAAGTATTTTTAACTTGGGGATCAGTATTGATTTAAAAGCTTTATAATATTCTGATCCCATTCCATCAAAACCTGGACTTTTACCATTTTTTAGTTTGTTAATAATCTCTGTAATCTCTTCATCCTTTATCTCTTTTTCTAATTCTCTTTTATCATTCTCTAATAGTTTACTCTTTACATTTTCTTTAATATAATTTTCTATATCTTCTTTGGATGTACTATTACCTTTATATAATTTTTGGTAAAATTCTTGAAATATCATTAATTTTTCCTTCATTAGGCTACAGTTCTTTCCTGTTTCATCTCTGATCACTCCAATTGTGTTTTTTGATCTTTTAGTTTGAGCTACCCTAACTAGAAGCTATGAGTTTTTATTACTATACTAAAAAAAAAATCCTCTTCGAGTATATCAAATCCCTCTGGACCTTTTCTAACTCTATGCTTTCTAACTCTCTCCTTTTAGCTTGAATCTCTAATAATTTCTTATTATCTCTATCTAAAAAATATTTACTTTCTAAACCTTTTAATGATTCTTCTATTTTTTTAATATTTTCTTCTCTCAGGTTTTTTATTCTACATGATTCTCTTATGACAATTCCTCTCATAACTCCTTTCATAGTGTCCCATAACACTCCTATTTTACTCCCACCTGCTTCATTTATTGACCATATTTCCATCCATTCTTTCTTAGCTCTATCCATTACATCTGCATACTGAAAAATATTGGAATCTATTCTCCATCTTCTAGCTTCTCTGTAATCTTTCTTAACTTTCATCTCCATCATCATCAATGCATGATCCGTTATTTTTATCACATTAATATATGTATCTACTACTTTAGAAATTAAATTTTGAGATATAAACTTAAAATCTATAATTCAATAACTATTATGTACAGAGGAATAATACGTAAACCTTCTTTCATCTCCCTTCAATTCTCTCCATATATCTTTTAAATCCGTAGTTTTCAATATCATACTCAAGAGGGTACTTCTTTTATTCAGCTCATCTTTTTTACATACAGTTTTATCCTTTACCTTATCTAAAACCATATTAAAATCTCCTGCCATAATAACATATCCCTTTCTAACCTTCTCCATCTCTTTAACGACAGTTTTATAAAATTCTCCTTGATTCACATTCGGTGCATAAACATTTAATAACATATAATCTTATTCTCCCATTAGTCCCTGTACTATCAATTATCTACCATTACTGTCTTTTACTATTTCTTTTACCACAAATTCACAATGTTTCGAAATCAATATTGCTACACCTTTGGATTTAGAAGTCCAAAATCCTTTTTCATAAATGTGTATATTTTGTAATTTCAGTTCATTAACTCCATCCTTTGATTGATGAGTCTCCAGTAGGTAAATAATATCCACCTTGTTCTTCTTCAATAATGTTTCTATTCTCTTCCTCTTTGTTATAGACCCTAGGCCATTCACATTTAAAGTAGCTACCCTTATGTTTTTCCTCATATCCGTTGTGCATCCCATCTTTTTTAATCCCGTTGTGCATCCCACAAGACAAAAACACCCCAAAAAAACAAATAAACATTGTTCCCTATCAAATCCCCTATCCCTAACTTCCCACTCTACACTTAACCTCTTTTCCTCCCCCCCACTCCCCCTCTTTTCTTCCCCCACCCTCACTACACATAATCTACATATTCTGAACCTTAAATTAGTCATCAATATATTCACCAACACCCTGTTATCCAAGAGTACCTGAGCAGATGACACCAGCATCTTCTCCGTGGTTACAATTATGGCTTCCCCAGCCTCTGTGAGAGCACTGTTCCAAGCGGATTTCATTCCCAACGCAGGATACGTCATCCAGAAAAATGTCCCCTGTACCCTGGCCAAAGCGAGCTCCGCTCTCTGATGAGAGAGCATTTCCACATCCAAGCTGCCTGCACACAATGCGTGCGTCGTTGATGTCCCAGGCATCGTCACAGACGGTTCCCCATCTTCGATCGTGAAACACCTCAAGCTGTCCTTCGCATCTATGTCTCCCATTGACGAGCTGCAGGTCTCCTTCTGAAAGAGACAAGGAGAAACAGCTCTGCAATTCTAAGATGACGAGGATGACGATCATTATAAAACATTGGTTTCCTCTAGGAAATC
Organism: Intellagama lesueurii; assembly: GCA_037013535.1. NCBI lineage: Eukaryota > Metazoa > Chordata > Lepidosauria > Squamata > Agamidae > Intellagama > Intellagama lesueurii. The sequence goes on from JBAJHW010000003.1 coordinate 198,192,257, forward strand.
AAGGGCTATCCAATGCGCATGGCATGAACATTTGTGTTTATGGGCTTGGTTGAGACCAATTTTTCTTTCAAAAGACTTGGATTTACTATTATGATATAGAGAAGATGAGATGCTTCTCTTACCTGTTGGAGAATTGTTCCTTGAACAATGGGTAAAGATAGGAAAAAAGGCAGTGTGGCAGAAATTGTACAATGTATATAATTTCACTAAAATCACCTATATAAAAAAGATAGTTCTAGTGTAGCAGAAGATTTTACTCAGGGAGAAAGAGCATAACATAAATAGCATAATTAGCTTTTGCACTACTAACATAGAAAAGAAAACCAATATAACATTGAGTCTAGCATTTTTGTGTTAATTTCCAATATATTTTAAGTCCATTCTAAGCCTTTGCTTTAAGGGGGATTCTTGCAAACCTAACAGACATCCAAAAGGAATGGCTAAGAATAAAACGTCTATCTAGATATAGTTCCAGCTCCATTTAGAGAGAACTGTCTTTCCTATCCACCTATTTTAGATGTCATTCTTATCCATCTATATTCTGTCTGGAATGATTATACATTCTACCCAACCAACCAAGCTTTACAGTTGGACCCGATGCAGATTATCTGATTTGGATTGATTTTAATTACAATTTTGGCTACTAGCAAAACCGGGCTTTAAATCCTCTGTAACACTGTCATTTTACAGGGAAACATCTGAAATTCCTCAGCGTGGCAAAAGGAGCCAAAACCCGGAGTTCATTTTAGTCTGAGCAGTAGATGAGCAAAAGCGAGGAAAAGAGAGTTAGATTTAATCTGACGTCTTAGTAAAGGGAAAGTTCTACACTGAAAGGAAGCCTGGTTTTGAAAAGATGGAACCGGGATGACTTTTTCAGGTTTCTTATGTTTTAGAAAGAGAAGGTTGTCACGAGAATAGGACATCAAAACTACAGACAGACCGGGTGGATGGGTGTACAATGTTTCATATCTATAGGTGAAAAGAGATCCTTGCGCTTCTCTATATTTTAATATTTTTTAATTAGGTAATGCCAGAAAAAGCCTTATCTAAATAGACATGTGAGCCCCAGGATCAGAGAAGGAACTCTTTTATTACGGGGACGCTTCCTTTGCTGGTGACATCATCAGATTTCTTGCCATCTATAAATATTTGGGAATTAGCCTTGAGGTAAAAGTAAAAATAAATTGCCTGAGAAAAGTGAAATTGCCTTCAATACGGGAATAACCAGGATGTCGCTTTGGATTGTCAATCGTAAGAGAATAAATGTTGAAAATCAATAACTGGAGGCAGATTTACCAGATCCCGTGGTTGTCGTCTCAGGGGTTTCCCCAACTGTTAAGAAAACAAAAGATGGGTCAGATTTCCTGGAATGGTGAAATATTGGAACAGCAACACAGGAAGAAAATGAAAAATGGCTTACTGGCATGAAATGAAATGTGCCCTAAAACCAGCATTAGGTAGGAAAGCATTTTTAAAAGTAACTACTAGGAAAGAATGTTGGTGAGATTCAATTCTGAAATTCTTGAATTCCACTCAATTTTAATGGAATTGATCCATTCTAGAACAGTGGCCTTGAAGTTATTGAAAATATGAAGAGCGCCTAAATTCTTCACAATGAGAGAAGTAGCAAAAAGCATAGCCCTGAACAAAGAGGACTCCAATGTGACCACAACTGATGTGACAAGATAGAAGAAGAAAAGTGAGGCATACAAAAGAAATACTTACCGGTAGTGAGTTCAGGGCCCAATGTGGTCAGGAGAAGAGCTGGTAAGAAAACATTAATTTTATTAAAATCCATTGTTCTCATTCTGAGAAATAAATGTTGTAGCGTTCTCCTTTAAATGTGGTCATGGCTCAGGTTTAGTTAGAGTGAGTCATGCATATTTATGTTGCTGAGAGGCGGAGCCAAGAGGCAGAGTATAAGAGGCAGAGCCTGAGGGGGAGAAGGGAGATCAGAGTTTTGGAAGGAGTTTGATTAGCAGAGTTCAGAGATTTATGTGATTGTGATTAGACTGATGAGAATATAGTAGGAGATCTGAGAAGTGATTGACCAGTGACTGGAAGGGAGAAGGAATAGAACTGAATATTAAAATACTGAAACAAATAAGCAAATAAACTAAAGATCTTTCTATTTCATTAAAGAGTGGACCTGATTCTTTCTAAAGGAGTTATGGGGATCTAGGGATCTCCTGGTGGCAGCAGTGGAAGAAAGGAAAGAGTTTGGTTTTGCCCTGGTGTGCTCTGAGGTCTGAGTCTAGGTGGACAGACCAAGGCACGAGTGGGTCCAATGCCACATAGGTTCCAGAGGTGTGGGATCCAAAAAGGGTCAAATCACGACATTGGTGTCCAGCGGCGGGAAACGAAGTAATCCAGTGAAGCCTATTGAAATAATCCAGTGAAGCCTATTGAAATAATCCAGTGAAGCCTTTATAAAAGAGTTTATTGAGTCAAGGGTACCTTTTAGACAGGATCTGTGGCAATGAGGTTTGGTTCCTGCTAGAGCTTTTGGGAAAAGCTTAGTAGCGGGGCCTCAGAACCCAGATCAGGGGGGTCTAAAATAGGGAACGACTCTGAAAGGAAATTTCTGAGTTTTACCTCAGGATCTGAGGATCAGAGGGCTTGCTGTGAAATCCCAGGCTTTGAGATAGGAGAGCGCTGTGGATAAGGCAGAAGCCAGGTCATAGCAGATCTGAGGGAGAGAACCTAAGGAAAAGGCTTGGATTCTCTGAGAGGGAATTTCTGAGTTTACCTCAGGATCTGAGGATCAGAGGGCTTACTGTAAAATCCCAGACTCTGAGATAGGAGAGCGCTGTGGATAAGGCAGAAGCCAGGTCATAGCAGATCTGAGGGAGAGAACCTAAGGAAAAGGCTTGAATTCTCTGAGAGGGAATTTCTGAGTTTACCTCAGGATCTGAGGATCAGAGGGCTTACTGTAAAATCCCAGGCTCTGAGATAGGAGAGCACTGTGGATAAGGCAGAAGCCAGGTCATAGCAGATCTGAGGGAAAGTACTAAAAGAAAAGGCTTGAAATAAATTTATATCAGTAACTGGAAGTAAAATAAGAAAAACAGGTCCTTTTAAAAATTTGGGAACGCTGCTCTAATCACCCCAGAAAGAAAAGATGCCTCCCAAACGCGCCACAAGGGGGAGTCCTGAGTCTGAAGAGTTACCTCAGGAATTGGAGGGAAATAAGGAATTAAGCCCTCAAGAATTTGAGAGATGGAAACTGGAAAGGGAATTTAAACTTAAGGAAAGGGAACTGGAAATCAAAGAAAGAGCTGAGAAGGAAGCTAGACAAATGGCATTTGAGCAGGAAGCCAGACAGGCTGAGCAGGAGGAGAGAAGAAGGGAACTGGAAATCAAAGAAAGAGCGGAGAAGGAAGCTAGACAAATGGCATTTGAGCAGGAGGCCAGACAGGCTGAGCAGGAGGAGAGAAGAAGAGAACTAGAATTAAGGCAAAAAGAAATGGATTTTCAACTACAGATGAGACAGCTAGAGATTTCTGCTCTAAACAATAACCTTAATAATAACAACAGTGGGGGAGGTGGAATCCTGTCAAAGATAGATTTGAAGAAGTTTCCCCAGTACAAAAGAGGGGACTGTCCTGAATCCTTCCTCATTGCTTTTGAACGCACCTGCAATGACTTTGAAATCAGAAATGAAGATAGAATGATGGTTTTAAGAGCGCAGGTTAGCGGAGATCTGGCAGAAATATATGCCCAGATGAATCCCGAGAAGGCAAGAGATTTTGAGGCATATAAAAAGATGGTTTATTCAAGATTTTGTCTGAACTCTGAACACCTGAGGCGAAAATTTCGCTCTCTCTCTAAAAAGCAGGATGAATCGTACTCTCAGTTGGGAGCTAGATTGGCACAGACTCTGGAAAAGTGGATTGAAAGAGAGGAGATCACTTCTTTAGAACAGTTGAAGGATTTAATTGGGCTAGGACAGTTTTACTCCCTATTACCTGGAGAACTACGGTATTTAGTAAGGGACAAGAATCCTAAAAATTTATGGGAAGCGGGAGAACAAACTGATTTGATTAATGCTTACAGGAACCCTAGATTTTCAGAGCTGAGAGTAAATAGACCAAACTGGGACAATAACTATAAAAAGCCTTTTAATAAAAATTACCTCAGCAGGAATCCTGAGAGAGAAGGTCAGGGCGGGACTTCCCCGAAGTTGCCAAGGGCTAGCCCGCCAAAACCATCAAACCCTGAGGCACGGTTCGCCAAAGTACCTCAGAATGACAAAAGGAATTTTAAATGTTTTAACTGTGGGCAACCAGGCCACTTACAATTCCAGTGTAGGCAACCATACCCCAACTTGCAGAGAAATGATTCTCTAACCAAAAAGGTGTATTGTGTCAAGCAAGTGGAATCAGGGGAGGAAAATAGTAGACAGAGACCTGATCCCATAACCACCACCACTTCTACTGACCATGAGGAGGAAGATATTCCTATAGCCCAAGTAGTCCATTGTTTCTATATCAGCTATGACCAGCCCCTTCTCAGAAACGCAGGTGAAGAGATAGTTGTGAAAGGAAAGAAGTACATTGCTATAAGAGACACAGGATCTCAAATCTCCATTGTCCATTCCGATCTAGTAGCCCAGGATGACATTATTCCTGGCAGAGAAATGTCTTTAAAGGGAATTGGGAAGGAAACCATGGTTTTAAAAGTGGCTGAGATACCAGTAGAATACCAGAATTGGTCTGAAAAGTGGCAAGTAGCTGTGTCAGATGAAATACCAGCAGCTTTTCTCCTTGGTTGGGATTTAATAGAGCATGTCAAGAGTGCGTTAGTGCTTACCCGCTCAAAGGGGGGTCAAAACTCACCCTCTGCAGCTCAAACCGATACTGTAGCAGAGAGAGGCCTAGGTGGAGCGGTTACCGTGGCAACCCAGCTTGATGATAGGGCTGAGGCAGAACTCATGCTACTACAGAATCCCAAAGCAAATAACAATTTTGCCCAGGAGCAGAAGGAGGACATTAGCTTGGGAGTTTGCTTTGAAGCTGCCAGGACTCCCACTGTACTGTCTCCTGAGTGCCCTGAGAGCTTTAGCTTAACCAAAGACCTTCTGTACAGGGAAACGTTAGCTACTCCATACCGAGGAAAAGGGGAACCCCGAAAGCAATTAGTGGTCCCTAGTAAATACAGGAAGAAAATCATTAATCAAGCTCACAGCAGTTTATTTGGAGCTCACATGGGGATCACCAGAACCAAAAGACGGGTTGGCCAGAACTTCTTTTGGCCAGGTATGGGCAAACAGATTACTAGTTTCTGTAAAACGTGTGATGTCTGTCAGAGACGAGGGACAGGGCAGGACAGGACTAAAGCCAAATTATGTCCTCTGCCAATCATCTCTACACCGTTCCAAAGGCTGGGAATCGATCTAGTGGGTCCCTTACCTAATGCCACCCGTAGGGGAAATAAATACATCTTGACCATAATGGATTTTGCCACTAGATTTCCCGAGGCAATTCCTTTTCGCAACATGGAAACTGACACCATGGCAGATGCCCTAATTAATTACATGAGCCGATTGGGATTTGCCAGTGAGATAGTCAGCGATTTGGGAATGAGTTTCACATCCAAACTGATCAAAAGGTTATGGAAGGCTTGTGGAATTACCCAAATCAACTCGACTCCATATCATCCAGAGACCAACGGGCTAGTTGAGAAATTCAATGGCACTTTAGGGCGCATGATTAAGGCGTATGTAGCAGAGAACCCAAATGATTGGGACTGCAAAATACAACCCTTACTATATGCTTATAGGAGCATCCCTCAAGAGAGCACGGGATTTAGTCCTTTTGAGTTACTGCTAGGACGAGAGGCGCGCGGACCTTTAGATTTGCTCCGCATGAACTGGGAAAACCATAGAGAAAGTGACCCAGAGTCAGTGGTAGAATATATGCACAGGTTGCAAAACACCCTGCAAAGGTCTCTAGAGATAGCCGGAAAGAACTTAAGGGCTGCCCAGACCAAGCAGAAGGCCTGGTACGATAAGAAAGCCCGTGAAAGAACTTTTGGGCCTGAGGATGAAGTTCTTTTGCTTAGGCCAGTCAAAGGTCACAAGCTACAATTAGCTTGGGAGGATCCCTATAAAGTAGGGACAAAATTGAACAATGTCAATTATGTGATACAGAAGGAGGAAGGCCCTGATGCCTTAAAGAGGGATGCATCTAAAGATGTTCGGGAGGAGAAGAGGGAACTGCCTACCCTTTCCCTAGCTGAGCAAGTGAAGCCCCGAGCCAGACTTAAAGATGATGGCACTATAAAACGACCAGCAGATGACATCCTGTGGACAACCGAGTGGCCGATGACTGCCAGTCGACGGAAAAGGGTGCGGAGGAAGGAGCCAGTGGTCAACAGAGGGACTCCTGAGTACCAGCAGAGGTGTGTCCAGCTGAAGGAGATGACCACAACCGGACCAGTCCATGGTGCTCCAGACTACTACGGAAAAGTGAGAGGCTTGGACTTCGCAAATTTTGCCCTTGCAACAGAGACTCAGTTCTTGCCTCGAAAACCCACAACGTTGTCGCAGATCTGCTTTCCAGGAGGCTAGATGAATGATACCAGGACTTTTATTATAAACTGAAATGGACTATAATTCACAGTTAATTATTTATGTAAAAGTTCATGATCGTGATTTCTGTATGGTTGTAAATTCTGTAAAATGATAAGGTAATGTATATTATTGATTAGTAGATGAAAAGGTAAAGTATGGTATTGATTATTAAAAGATAAGGTAAGGTATTTGGTTGAGATTTAGTAAAAATGTGAAAGGTAAAATGTTATGAGAAACTTAAAAAAGTTTAAGCAATTGCAGCTGTTTGTTCAGGAGGAAAAATGTGTTTCCCCTCCCAAACAAACCTAAGTAAGGGGGGAGGTCTGTAGCGTTCTCCTTTAAATGTGGTCATGGCTCAGGTTTAGTTAGAGTGAGTCATGCATATTTATGTTGCTGAGAGGCGGAGCCAAGAGGCAGAGTATAAGAGGCAGAGCCTGAGGGGGAGAAGGGAGATCAGAGTTTTGGAAGGAGTTTGATTAGCAGAGTTCAGAGATTTATGTGATTGTGATTTGACTGATGAGAATATAGTAGGAGATCTGAGAAGTGATTGACCAGTGACTGGAAGGGAGAAGGAATAGAACTGAATATTAAAATACTGAAACAAATAAGCAAATAAACTAAAGATCTTTCTACTTCATTAAAGAGTGGACCTGATTCTTTCTAAAGGAGTTATGGGGATCTAGGGATCTCCTGGTGGCAGCAGTGGAAGAAAGGAAAGAGTTTGGTTTTGCCCTGGTGTGCTCTGAGGTCTGAGTCTAGGTGGACAGACCAAGGCACGAGTGGGTCCAATGCCACATAGGTTCCAGAGGTGTGGGATCCAAAAAGGGTCAAATCGCGACATAAACGAATATGAATATCCCCCCGCAGGTGGAAATAACGAGGATCCGGCCCCATGGAGCCGGACCATCCACTCATTGTTCAGCCGCTGCTGCGGGCGCAGCAGCACCTTCCTATTGCGCTGTGCCCCACAGTGGATTAGCCACTCTTGGCTGGAGGCGGGATGACAAGCCTCTCTGCCAGGTCGCAGAGTGGCTAATCCATTGTGGAGCACAGCGCAATAGGAAGGCGCTGCTGTGCCCACGGCAGCAGCCGAGCGGTGAGTGGACGGTCTGGCTCTATGGGGCCGGACCCTCGTTATTTCCACCTGCGGGGGGGGTATTTGTATTCGTCTACGAATACCCCCATTTCTACTGACAATTGCTTTGTGTTTGGGTGAGAAGTGGTGAATGGATGAAAAAAGGAGTCAGCTTCTGGGATTTTCCCTTGTGTAGTATTACTTTGTGAATGGTAGTGGTGCTGGGGGATTCCTGTTCAACACCTTGACCATTAGCCAGTGGAATGTCTCAGTGTTCCATGATTCCCCATATTATTTCACATATACATGAAAAACCTGAAAGAGGCTGTCTAGAATTTTGTGGTGTGGTACCACCACGTTCTACATGCTATGTATTGAAGTGGAGATCTTCAAAACCTGACAGAAGATAATATGCCTCGAGACGTGGTGGCGCTGCAGGTTAAACCGCAGAAGCCTCTGTACTGCAAGGTCAGAAGACCAGCTGTCATAAGATCGAATCCACGCGACGGAGTGAGCTCCCATCACTTGTCGCAACTCCTGCCAACCTAGCACTTCGAAAGCATGCAAATGCGAGTAGATAAATAGGTACCACCACGCTGGGAAGTTAACTGCGTTCCATGTCTAGTTGCGCTGGCCACGTGACCACGGAAACTGTCTATGGACAAATGCTGGCTCTACGGCTTGGAGATGGGGATGAGCACCGCCCCCTAGAGTCAGACACGACTGGACTAAATGTCAAGGGGAACCTTTACCTTTACCTTACTAAGATAATATGGAGGCCACAATAAAATATCTTGTGTTCTCACCCTCTTGTCTAGCAGTCAACCCAGACATCTCCACCACAATTTCCCCCCATAAGGTCTGTTGCTATCAGTGATACAAGGGGAAGAATAACTGGTAAGAGACCACACGAATCACCATGGGGAAATTTTCATCAGAATCCCAAGTGTAATATTCCTGTCTCCTCATCTTCCTCTTATTTTGGAACATAAGGGAAACCATGCTTGTCAGATGACAGTTGGCTTCCATCCTGTATTCATGTTGGTACAGTGCAACAGAATAAGTGGAGACTAGATTGCTATTGATAGAAGCACACAGTATAAATGCAAAAGGAATTGAATGAATAAAACAAGTGTTAATAGCCTCCTGTTCAAAGTCCCCAATTGGATCTGAAGGCACCTCTGTATCCTCCCCTCATTGGTCATCCCTACAGAGGGAAATGTAACAGAAACAGAAGTGATGCATTGTACTATTTGCCACACCACCCGCACATTTTAGAATAATGGTTCTGGAATGACCGTTGACAGTAGTCTGACGATATGTCAACACAGTGCCATACAGTCTAGGAAAGGTGGTGGGCATAGCCTCCTGATAGATAACAATTACAGCTTTTAAAAGGGAAATCCCCAAACCAAAATTCAGGTTGAAATGTAGACTGCAGTGGCAGGCGGGACAGTAATCTAAATGCCCCTCCCGTGGCGGTGCTAACAATGCAAGGTTTTAGTTTGCAATCTTACCCAAATTAAAAAAGGATCTCTGAGCAGTCCAAAGGGCATGGCAGTAACAAAGTGAAATCAGTAGCAGTTTTCCAAGTGTGGGTGAAGCAGCCACCTGGATTACAGGTGCAGTGCTGAACAGTTTAAATTAATGGGAAAATTGGGGATCAGAAGGAAGCATTAGGGGGAAAGGAAGGGCCCAACACCCTTTGCATTGAAAGCAAGCAGTAACATTACCTACCTGGTTGTGGTCTCCAAGAGACACTGTCTTTTGGTAAAGCACATGCTCTATGGCCAGGCAATCCTCTATAACTATATGCGTGACTGTGGATTTCCCTCTGTTGAACTAGTTTCTGATTTTGACGTAACACATTTTGGAGGAGAGAAAAATTACACAAATAACAATACATTCATTGGAAATCACTGCCTCCTTTATGATAGTATTCTGCCTCTCTAGATGGGGATGGATTGCTTCAACGATTCAATATAGAGTGTGTCCCATGACATGGAAACATTCTGAAACCATGGTGAGTCATCCTAACTTCGCAGAACACGATCTGCCCACCCCTTTCCTCTCCCAGGAATAAGCCAACAGGACCTTTCCAGCCTCGTAGCTCACCAAGCCATCATCATCAAGACTTTGTGGCCCTCCTTTAAACCTGTGGGTGTCAACCTGTGAAGATCGGGAAGTATGTCCTTCAGTTTCCCAAAGGAAACTAACATTGGAGGAAAGTAGTTGGCCATGTGCCCGGAGGTGCAGGTCCCATGCTTGCACTGTGAGACACAGCACCCAAATAAGGTCATTACTGGAGTGGATAACAACACAGAGCAATTTGAGCCATTGCCGCAGTACCGGCATTTTGACATGCCGCATTTTGCCAGTCATCAGGAGGAGAGAGTTGCCCTGGGGTTGATGGGGGAAAATAGGAAGCAGGAAGAGGAAATGGTGTAGGACATGGTGACAGAATTAGATGGCCCAGGAGGTGAGAAGAAGAACAACCGAAGACTGCTTGGAAATACATACAATTCCTGAGAATACACTGGTGTCACACCACTCCACCTACTCTTGTACTAGTGGCAAAACCATAGACAGCAGTCCTCTGTCCATTGTGTGTAATGAGTTTATGCAGGAGCAGCCAGCATAACAGAGGACACTGTCCCAAGCAGGAACAGCTCCCTGACATATCCATGTATTGGTAATTTTTTAAAAAAATGATACCCTAAATTGTCTCTCGAAGAAAGACTGAAAATAAATCTGTACAATAGTGTAGCCGGACATACCAATACAAATAGGAGATAAATCGATAATGTTAAAAAGTCTGTGGGACATCCATCCCAGGATATATATCACATGACCATGGTTCCGTACAACCGAGAGAACATTTCCTTTGTGTAACCTGGGCCTGAGAAAGATATGACTGGTGAAATCTATCTTGCCAAGAAATTTTAGACTTTACATCTAAGAGTAACTTTCCTGGCAAAATCGTTCTTAACATGAACTTTTTGGACTTTAAGTTCTTCACACAGGCCTGATGAAGTGGATGGTCCTGATCAATGAAAGCTGGAGTTTTTAAAGTGGTCTATAAAGGTATCACCTACTCATGCACTTGTATTTTGTCATGACCACATGGCTCCCTTTTTTTTCCTATTGTTAATAAGATATTATCAGTGAATAAACCAATTTAACCCTATCTTTAATATCTGTACTTCAAATCTCTTTATCTTCTCTGATAACATCTACAAATACTTCTATAACTAAAGTGAACAATATGGGGAAATGGGTAATCCTTGTCTAATACCTTGGTCTAGAATTAGCTTTTTTGTTATCCCATCATTTATTAATACTGCTGTGGTATTATCTATATATAATTGTTCTATTATTCCTTTAAAAGATTTACCAAAACCTAGTACTTTGATTATAATTTTTAATGTTGGTCACTGAACAGAATCAAATTCCTTGACAACAACTAATGAAATCATACCTACCTTTACTTTGTGTTTAGCTACTCCATTCGTTACATTTAACACTTCCTTGGTCAGATTTGCCATTTGACTTCCTGGCATAAAACCACTTTGATCTTCTTTAATATATTTATTAATAAACTTACACATTCTCTTTGCTAATATTACTGTAAACATATTAGCACTATAATTTATTAAAGAAAGAGTTCTATAAACTGTTCGATCAGTAGGGTCTTTAGTCTTTTTCTTGGATTAGTATAATTATTATTTGCTTCCAAGATGATGGAATCTTTTCTTCCTCCATTATTCTATTGAAAATAGAATAATTTATGTACCAGCATTCTTCTAAAAAATGTATAATGCTTTGGTCCCAACCTATTCATTCCTGGTGTCTTTGTTCTTTTTAATTTATTAACCATTTCCTAAACCTCTTCTTCTCTTATGGGCTGCTTCATTATATATCTATCCATTTCTTGAAGTCTATTCCTCACATTTTTCTGAATATATTCCTTAATTCTTCCTGGAGATAGTTTCCTTACAGTACATAATTTTTGGAAAAAAATCTTGGAAGTCCTCTAATTTCTCTCTCATCAGATTATACACTATACCATTGTTGTTTTTAACTGCTCCAGTAAGGTTCCTAGCTTTTTAAAACTTCTGTAGCTCTGACCAACATTCTTGAGGTTTTTTTTCTAAACTCAAAATAATCTCTTTTCAAATATATTAAATATCTCTGAATTTTCTCCATTTCAATATTCTCCAATTCTTTCCTTTTTGCCAGTATTTCTGCTCAACGTCTTTAATGTTTTTCTATGATATATTTTCTTTTCATTTTTTTTCTATTTCATCCACAACTTTTTAAATATGTTTTTCTCAATCTCTCTTAAGATTATATGATTCTCTGATATTAATTGCTCTAAGGTTTGCCGCCTGTAAGCAGCATCTAGTAAATGATGATATCTATGCTTTCAGCAGCATATATCCTTATTACTGTTGCTGAGTGTGTTGTTCCATGCTTAGAGCCTTCAAGTGATCTTAAGAACATGAGAAGAGCCCTACTGGATCAAACCAAGGGCCTCTCTAGTTCAGCATCCTGTTCACCCAGTAGCTAACCAGTCACCTCTGGGAAGTCCACAAAGAGGACATGACTGTAGCAGCACATTCCCAGTTATTCTCCCTATGCACTGGCCTAAAGGACCCTTAGTGTTTCTGGTATTGGTAGGAATATAGCTCCATGACGACTAGTCGCTACTGTAAGGCTCATCCCTCATGAATTCCCATTCTGAAGCGAGGAATAGCTTGTGTCCCCTACTTTTTGACAGGTTTAAAGGGCAGTTTTTAGGATGAAAACAGATATCTCTGAAGTGACTGAGTTTGTTTAAAAAGATGATATATTTCTATTTCTTATCTGGTAGCCAAACAATTTCCTTAAAAGAAAGAAATTACACCAGCTTAATACATCTAAAGGACCACAGTTGTTGCTCCTAACCTAGACAATAACCATTCTACATTTATCATCACCTAGTAATTGACATTTAGTACAATCTTGTCATGCTTCTAATACATGATGTTGCGTTTGATTGTAGTTTTCCAAAGGTGTGAAGAAGATATGCTGTCATACCGAAGGCAACTGCCTCACTCTACCTAATGACTGGACTCGTCCCATAAGAGAGGAAGCTTATTTGTCAAAAGTTAAGAGGTTTATTTAATTTGATCCAGATCAAAGGAAAATGTAATGTACTGGAAAGTGTCTTACAAACTAATTGGCATATAACAATTTCTTATCACTTTTTCATTGATGGTAATACAATGCTTCCCATTTTACATCCATTACAAAATCCTGGAACTATTTGTTTGTGTTTTTTCTTCTCAATTTATTTTATTTATTTTCCAACTTTTACCCCGCCCATCTAGATTCAATGAATCTACTCTTAGAGCTGCTTTAATTCAGTATATACTTCTATCATTTTGGTAGCAATCACAGTGAACTCTGTCGCTTCTTCATATTCAGCAAGCAAGGTGTGTGTGTGTCTGTGTGTGTGTCTCTCTGTGTGTGTGTGCATCTAAAACTGGTGATACTTCATATGCTGAATTTCCTTCAGTTGATCGACTTCCATTTGGCAGTGAAACTGCCTACATAAAGCAAGTGGGGAAGGTAATCTAAAATTACGCCTAGTGCTCAGTGGGTTAAAGCAACTATTTTGCTTTTTAATGGGAATAATACCAACTTTCCTCAGACTGAAGAAACTATTTAGATTAGTGAAACATTCAACCTAATAGGAAAGAATTCCAGTTCTCATGACTGAGCTTACAGATAACCTCACCTGGATGACTGAGAATCTTCACAGATATAAAGGGAATAATAGTGGCATAATTACAAAGATGATTTGGAGAGCAATTTTCTTCTGCATCTAAAAGGAAGCCTTATGATTTTAAGTTAATTTTAATCCTAGTGACTTGAAATGAATTAAAACATCTTAAACAGATGGCAGATCAGGCTATAAGCTACCTGCTTTATCTTATGTTTGGGCAGAAATCACAATCCAGTCAAAGAAGAATTCCAAATGTCAAGCTCTGGAAGTCAAAGGAGGTTGAAATATGGTTGAGTACTTATTTTAAACTGCTCTGCTATTTTTTTTCCTTTGCAAAGATTTCAATAAAGCCCAACAGCTAACCTTTCTGACACCATATTTATTAAGAATCTGATGAATCCTTCATTAAAAGCAGTTTCTATGTCTCTCTGCTGACGTAGCATTGTAGAATATTTGGGCATAGAATGACTACGACAGTCAATGGATGTGCATTGGCTAGAAGACTTTATTCAAGTGACATATTCAACAAAGACAAAACAGGAACCAAATACTACAAAGGAAGTGACAACCACTACCAAAGGATCACTAGATATAAGAGATTGGTGGGGTGGAGGAGGGGGAGGAAACCTGGTGGCTTTCAGAATGGACAGCTACTGCTGCTGGTCCAAGACATCAGAGCCTGCAGTGAGGGATGATGGGATTTGCAGCCCAACAACAACTCCAGCCCTGATATAATCAAAGGGTTTATTCTAACATCAGTAAATTGACTTTTAACTGAGTTGTGGCTTCTGCTGTAACGTACTCAATGAACATGCCCATTCATTGATGTAACTGATTCTCAAGTGCAATCTTAAAAGAAACCAATCCCATTCAGAAACACATGTTACAGGTGCATTTTTAAAAACATGTGCTTTATGAAATTTTATGGCCTTTTTTTATTGCCATTGTATTGGTTTCAGTAGATTTGGTGGTAATTATTTCTTCTGAGTTTAATGCTTAAAAGAAAGCCAGCCAGAACAAATACCATGCCAGCTAGCAGCACAGCAGCAACAGCAAGTGGGATGAGTGGATCACGTTTCCCTGGATGTACAGTCTTAACCAGGTCTGTGAATGAGAAACACAAGTTGAAATGGTTTGTTAGAAAATCTAAATATAGGTCTATCGGTATTGTGAAAGAAGCCATTCAAATCAATATTTTCAGGGCAGTTCAGATCTGTATGTTCATCCTTCATGGCATTGCTTGCCAACCTCAGGTAACCCAGGTGTTCTTGGACTGCAATTCCCAGAAGCCTTCCCCACCAGCTGTGCTGGCCAGAGTTTCTGGGAGTTGCAGCCCAAGAACACCTGAGTAAACCAAGGTTGAGTACTACTGCTTTATTGCACCATAAAGCAATGATTCACAGATGTCACTGTATTTGTAGGGAAGCCTGGGATCCTGTCTGACCTTCAGACTGTCTGATATCTATTTCTTGGTCTTCATCTATTCCTAGACTGATAATCTTAGGGTCTGCCTATCAGTCTCCTTTCCCCCTTTGTCTCTTTTTCTGACTGTCTAAGGAGCAAACATGGTCTCTAAGGCACTTGTCTATCTAGTTAGAATTAGGCTTTAGGCTTTTCTATCTTGTATGTCACTTTCTTAATAAAAGTTAGTTGTTTTTTTAATTACTTCTGCCTGTTTTATCATGGGACTAACAGTCCACATGTCTACATGGCACTTACTCTGCCACAGAGAGAAAACCTTAACATATTTTTTTTCTTTCTCAGCTTGCAAACATTCAGACCACAATGTACATGATTGCTCCTCTGTTTGTAACCCCAAATCTGCGTTCTTTGGAATAACACCATAATATTTCTTTGAGGAATAATAACAAGATATGGCACTATAAAGACAAGTTACCCTGTTTTCTTTTTTCCTTGTCTTCTTCCTGGAGCTTGATTGGTCCCACAACAACCTCCACCTTCTCCTGAGGTTCACCCACATCCCTCTTTCTTCTAGTTAAACATCCCTGGTAGCATCGGGAGGAGAAGTCATCTGCCCGGCACACTACCAGCTTGCACTGCAGATAAACTTCATTGTATTGATTAAGAAACTTAAAAGAGTTGAACTGGAAGCGAGCTTCATTATTCCTTGGTGAATACAGACTTCTGTAGGTAGAATCTTGTGTACATCTGAAAAATATAATAAATCATAGTTATTCCAGGTGTATTTAGGTATATTTAGGGGATGGGAACAAACTCTGATACCTGGGAGATGGCTATTAGAGAGAACACTTGAAGCCATCCCCAGAGTTTGTGAGAGTAGTAGGAAAGGAATAGAATTAACTGGGCATCTGGGCAAAGGGGAAGGTCACTGGATCTCTCCCTCTCTCTCTGTCACACACACACAAACACAATTTGTTGTAAAAACACAAGTGTGTTTTACTCTGGCAGGTACCAACTCTTTTAGGGTACCTGGGGATTAAGATATTAACTACAACCCAACACAGAAAATTTGTTTTTTATGTTATGTAAGGCTTATTGAAAGGTAACATGTCCTGCAAGGAATGAGGACTCAAACCATGTCAACTCAACAATAGAAAAGAAGGGAATTACCTTTATAGGACACAAATCAAAACAAGCTTTAGAAATAGAATCAGGAGTTATTTTGTCAAGGAAAGTCAGGGATAATCTGACCCACCATCCTACCATGGACCTAATCTTGTTGGATAGCATGTGATGGTCAGAGGCACAGCCTTGTGGATACACTGTATACAAAATGTCTAGTTCATTCTCAGGGAAGCAACAGTAACTGTCCTGTCCCAACTCAAGCGCTTTTAGTTTTGACGTTCCACTTCCGTTTGCTTCTTATCTGTTCCCTTCCCAGGTGAAGTGGAGACAGATCTGTTTTCCCCTGACCTTCCTTTTTAATAGAAAAAAGGAATTTCTGTGCCAATATGTAGCAGGTGGGGAATTCCTCTGGTCAGCTGTTTCTGTTGAATGAGGCCTTGTTATGCTGACCTTAGAGTATAGGAGCGTAAGGACAACAGCATATAGGGAATATAGCAAGATATATGTACAGTGGTGCCTCGCTAGACGATTGCCTCGTAGGACGAGGAAATCGCTAGACGATGCCCTTTTGCGATCGCTACTGCGCTTCGCAAAACGATGTTTCCCTATGGCGATTTTCGCTAGACGATGAGGTTTCCCATAGGAATGCGCCGACTAGTGGTGAAAAGCTGTCAGTGCAGCTGTCAGTGCATTCCGATGGGGACCCACGCTCGCTAGACGATGTTTCCCTATGGGAGATTTTCGCTAGACGAGTGCGTTTTCCCTTGGAACGCATTGAAGAGATTTCAATGCATTCCAATGGGAAAACGTGCTTCGCTAGACGATGTTTTCGCTAGACAGCGATCTTCGTGGAACGGATTAACATCGTCTAGCGAGGCACCACTGTATTTAATAGTAAAAGAAGGGGGATTTGATTTCTCTCTCTCACACACACACACACAGAGTGCTCCTGTGCAGGAATGCTTCCTCTCACCTTGAAAGTCCAAACTGCTGCTCCAACATTTATCCAACTCCCCCACCCCACACTAATGTTTTTCTTTCCTCCTGGCACCAAGAAGTTCTCAGAAGTATTTCTTTGGCTTTCAATAAATTCTGCACTTGATGGTTTCTGTAATTAAACTGCCAGAGTAAAGAAGAGTTGGAGAGGGTGATCCCTCATTGCTAGAGAAACAGTTTGGACTCTTCCATCCATCCTTGCTTTCAGAGTACGCATACAAAATTTGATTCCCCACAGATCTGAGGGCTTAGAGAGGTAGAAACCAGCCAGCCTCCAACTCAGGGTAGTATGCCTTCCCACAGAGAAGCAGAGGCATCTGTGAGTGTGTGTGTGTAAGCCCTAGCAGGCTTCACAGCATCCAGGAGAGAATCTCAGAACAGCCAGGAGAGGCTGCCAGTCTTCATGTCCATCCTTTCCACTGAAGTAGAAAGCAAAGAAGGGTCCTTCTGGCTTAGAAATTAGGCTCCTCCTGGTGGACAGTGCACTGAAGTTTGTGTGTCTTTAGTTTGGGTTCTGACATTGTCTGAAAAACACATAGGCCAGAGCTCTATTCCTTTTCAGATGTGCTACAGCCAATCTGCAGTCTGATTTATCCTGACTTCTCCTCCGAAAACACTCTAGCCTCCACCTTTCCTGTTGCATTGCTCTCCACTCATGGTTAAACCAGGGAGCTAACCTAGCCCAAAAATCTTCATGTTAATGCCGGGTTATTAATGTTCCATAGGATTTGATTCTGGATAAGGTTGCTGACTTTGCTTGTATCACAAAGACTTGCCTGAGAGAAGGGTGGGAAACTTGCTTCACCTAGCTCTGTTTACTGGATTATTCCATGGCACAACAGGTGAGGACTGTAAGGCAGGAAGCTGGAGGGGTCAAAATCTATGTATACTCAGTCTCACTAACCAAGTGCTTCAACTAGCAGTCTGTTAATTCTAAAAGCAAGCTGCTGCACCTGGATGTCTGGGAGAGTGTTGCTACCCACCCTTGCAAATAAAGCCCCGGTTTACTTCCCAGTATCCATCACAAAACAATGCAAGCAGATTTTCCAGCTATTGGAGGCAAAAGCACAAGCTATAAGAGGCAAATAAAAGATGTGCTATGACCACCACACATCTTTCAGCATCTAAGGAACCTGTACAGTGGTGCCTCGACTTATGAAATTAATCCGTATTGGAATGGTGTCCGTAACTCGAAATTTTCGTAAGTCGAAGCACCATTTCCCATTGAAATGCATGGGAACGGGATTAATCCATTCCAGCATTTCAAAAAAATACCAAAAAATAAAATAAAAATAAAACACTGCAAGCCCCTGGGGCTGCAAAAAACAAAACAAATAAACATAAGCATAACCCCACCAGCCCAATCCCACCCTGCAAAAGCCACCCAAAACAGTTTTAAAAATGCAAAAAGCAGCACTTTACCTCACCACGAAGCCTCCTCTGAAGCCTCCTGGCCATGCTCAGCCGTGCGGGCTCCACCGCCGCCGAAACCGCGGTCAGCGGGAGCCCTCTGGGAGCCCACCTGGCCTTTCTCCGCCGCTGCACGGCTTCTCCGCCGCCGAAATCGCTGTCGGTGGCAGCCCTCCGGGAGCCCACCCGGCCTTTCTCCACTGCCGCGCGGCTTCTCCGCCACCGAAACCGCCATCGGTAAGCCCGACGTAAGCCCGGGAAACCTGCAGCGGTGGCGGGGAAGGTCGGGAGGCCTCTGGCGGCGGCGGTCACAGCAGCGGGGAAGCCCGGGAAGCCTCCGGTGGCAGCGGTCGCGGCGGTGGAGAACCCCAGGAGGCTTCCAGTGGTGGCGGTCGCAGCAGCGCTGGAAGCCCGGGAGGCTGAGCCCAGCTGGGATGGTCCAGCGGCTCACCTCCCGGGGGAGGTGGCAGCAGTGGTGGAAGCCCAGGAGGCTGAGCCTCCCTTTTCCTAACCGTTGGGGCGAAAGAGCTACAAAGAAGCAGCCTTTTTGCCACCAACGGTTTGAATTTCCCGCCTTTTTTCCCTGCCTGTTTCTTTTCGTAAGTGGAAGCTCCGGCCGCAAGTCGAAGCAAAATTTTGCGGCCAGAGCTTTTCGTAAGTCGAAATTTTCGTAAGTTGGGACATCCGTAAGTAGAGGCACCACTGTACTTCTACCTAGGTGCCATCTCTATCCTCTACATGTCGTCTGGGAAACGACAAGTTAATTATGGATCTGTGGCCATCAGGCACTAAACACAAGGTGGGCACAGTCACAGGATACCTGTAATGGCTATTAACATGAGGCCTCTCACAGTACAACCCATTCTGTCTAGCAGTCCATAACTCTTTTCTTCCTTTTTCTGCTTTGAGCATCTTTGGATAATGATAAAGCGAAATAACTAGGCTATTTCTTTGATAGTGGGAAATTTCAACCTGCAAGTGGTCTTTGTCATCCTATAATTCCTGCTTGATGTAATGAAATATGACATGAAAAGGGAATCAAGCTGTCATTGTTCTGTGTTAGTCAGAGAGAACAGCAACTCCTCATTTGCACATAGCCTAAAACCAACATGGAAGAAGATCCATCACCAGGTCTACCCTTTGTCTTGTAGTTGGTAATTGTTCTCTTATGCATATTGAACAGAAGGTAAACTATCTTGTTTAAAAAGGTCTTAATCTGAACTATACTTACCCGTCTCTGATTAAATCATAGGTCAAAGTTGTGAAGCTATCAGCGTATGGAGATGATACGCATGTTTCTACAAACAGTACCAGATTTGAGTCCGAACTGTGGAGAGTAGCTTGGGCATATAAATTCTGATTAAGTGCAACAAAATACGGAGACCCATAGACTGGAGAGGTGAAATACGGTGATTGATAGAATGCAAGAGTCACGTTGTAATGGCCATATTGTCTCTCAACAATGTCAACCGCGTCTTGGGCAAGAAAAGCTGTCTCTACGACTGTGTTCTCATTCATTTCACACATGACATGTAACTGAAAGTTTCTCTTCCTTGTAATGATATAACCTGAGACGAGTGTCCTGATGATGTTTGAGTATATTATTGTGTTATTATTCGATTGCTAAAGGGTAAAAAAAGAAAAAAAGAAACACAAATTATGTCAATAATATAAGTAACTCAGCTCTTGCCACATAAAATATTCACTGTATTTGATAGTTTTAAAATATACTGCTATATTTCCAATTTTAAAAAGCCACCTTATCTGAGTCTATTTTACTGTACTTTTGTTAAACAGATAGAAAAGAAATAAAAATGAAAGCTAAGACATAACATTACAAAAATATAAAAGGAGAAGGAACCAATTACATAGAGAGAGAAATATGTGGAAAGAATGCCACATCACTTTAAGGTAATCACACATTGAGATTAATGTTAATTCTATAGCTCCCTTCATGAAAACTATCTAATCTAGAATGTTATTTTTTCTCTCTAACAAACATTGAGCTGGTTGATTAAAAAATAATATGAGTTTCATCATCAGAAGAGAGGGCATTTAAATACAGAAAAATGGCTTACATAGGCAATTTTACAATGCAATGTTGTAAGGGGCTATTGCATTCATATTAAAGCATTTATATTTGGATTCTTTGTTGGTTTCAGCCAAATGCAGTGTCCTGAACTGAATTAGCTGGATTTAGGCTGATTTGTATGCGGTCCTTAGAGAAGCAAAATGAGCAAATTTGTCTCCAAGGGAAAAACAAAGGCTTTTTGGGTGGTTCAGTGATTCAAATATCTGAAACAGGTGAGGGGAGCAAGACTACAGGGAGGGAGTACATGAACAAGGCATTGGAAGAGACTAAAGGGAGCTGAACTATGTCCAGTGATAGCTCTAACATGCAATCTGAGGGCCTCTCCAGACTGGCTATTTTGGTGCAGGCTGGATTGGGCTACAAAGGGTCAGTTGAGGTTGGGAAGCAGAAGAACGTGCCATTTGACGTGCTCTTCCTCTCTGAATGGCAAATGACTCTTTGTAGCCCTATACACAATGAATTAAACACTTTCCCTGATGGTCTGCAGAGGGTCAGGGGAAGTGAAATTGTTATTTATTTAACATCCGCTAGATGCAATAAATCACTTAGTTTAAATTTTTTTAAAAATTATTTCCCTTTCTGTATATTGCTGATTGAGAAACTGTCCACAGCCGCAGTTTCGATAATATACAGATAGGCAAATAATTTAGAAAAAAAAATGAAGTGATTCATTACAAAAAATAATAATTTTATTTCCTCTGACCTTCCGCAGATGATCAGGAGAAGGATTAAATTTCTGATATCCTTCAGGATACTGGAAATTGACACCGGAAGGAGCTGCAAGGCTAGTTTAGTCAGTTTCAAGCAATCACATTAACTGGGAACAGACTAAACTGGAGCCCTCCAACAGGTTCTAAACCAATACAATCCTCTGACGGGTTCAAAAAGGAACAGGTTGGGGAAAATTGGTCCACTTCAGTGACATCCATGTGTGGATGTTGGAAAAAAGAGTGGGCCAACCCAACCCAACCTGTCAGTGCACCAAACAGTGGAGCAAATGCCCATGTGGACAGTCTCTGAGGCTAGAATTTCAGTTCAGTCACACTTTAAAGTTTCACAGTGAGCACATCCTTGATGCAAGACGTCTGAAATTTGATACATTTATTCCTCTCTTTGGAGTCTATTGTGTGACCAGATTTAATGTGCAAAACTCAAAGGTTATAGACATTTTGGTTTTCTGAGGCAAGTGGGCAGCAATCTGAATTTACAAATCAATTTGGATCCAAGGCAGAAATCAAATGGTGGGACCTGGATGACCACTCACTGAATTGGCATCCAATGTGTGAAACTGGCCTCCAAACCAAATCTGGGGACCCATGTATAGCTCTAATTTAAATCCTGAAAAGCTTATATCTTTTTGATAAAGAGTTCTATGTGATCCTGATCAAGTACATGTTCAATAAACACCTTATGCTTTTTGGAGCAAATTTCCCCACTCCTACTTAGACATGATTAAAAACTGTGATTTGCATCATACGTAAAGCTAACAAAGCTATGCCTTGGCCCAGTATCTGAAATTAATTTGCTGATTCTGATAAATTATTTATTAACGTTAACTGATTAAAGCTAATTTCTCATAACCACATTTCAGATGAGCTGGAGAACAGAGAGTATTCATTTCCCCAGGCTGAAATCTTGTTGCACAACTCCAACAACAGGAGTTGCACAATAGGAATCATGACATCAGCAGTGACATATTACTGCTGATTAAAGGCCTTTTGCCGTTTCAAGGTGCACATTGATTGCACACAATACAGTAAAGGTCCACACATCCCAAAATTGCAAAAGGAAGCCTTTAATCAGCAGCAACCTGCCAATTTTGATGACAACATTCCTCTTACACAGGGAGATTCTACCCAACAGGATTTCAGCCATAGCCCTACATCTTTGTTGGTTCATCAATTGCACCAATCCTTCTCCTATTTAAAAAAGCTGATTGTGCTATAAAGGGCGTAGCAGTTGCTGCAAGTATAAAATTCTCACCTGTCTCACTGTGCCGCAGCCACTGAATGGTATATTGAAGATAACGTAGGCTTGTGAAATCTGAGATGCACATGTTGGATCTGAAGAATTCAGGTACAGATCCGATTCCTTATAACCTAGCGACCGGATATAGGCTCTGCTGATGCGTGCAACCATGTACTCTCCAGAACATGAGACCACTGAATGATGATAAATAGAAATGTTAAAGAATGTAAAGCAAATACATTTCAATGTTAACCCAGTTTTAGTTCCTGGCTTTGCTTGTGGTTCATTTTCAGTGGATTAGAAAGGGTTTATGGTGCCTCTCTTGATAGTACATAAACAAACACCTCCTGCCTTTTCAGGAAGCAGGAGAGCTGTGCATTTTGCTGAATGGTAAGACATGTCTGATTGATCAACTCAGCAAGAAGGTGGTTGGAGTTTATGAGGAGGCTGTGATCGAATAAAGACACCATATTGTTAGAATTTGAGGTATTTGATTGGACAAGGCAATTTCTGTGTTTCCTTTTAAGATGAAGGCTTGGGATGTACCCAGACAACCTAAAACAGCAACATTAGGGTAGTAGTGTCCCATAGTTGATGATGAAAGTTATTCAACTGACATTACAATCATGTACTTCTATACTCACCTTCTTTTAAGAAGAGCCTGTTAATTGTTTGGCTTCTTCTGCTGGAAAATTACCACCAAATTTAAGCAATAATTTCTGTTATCTGAGCAATAATCTCCTCAGATGACAAGTTACTCATCATTAAAGTCCCTCGTAATTCACCATGTTTAATGGTGAAATGTAAATTTGAATTATGTACTTATGGGCAAGAATGGAATCCCATAATTCAAATTGTCCATAACTAACTCATCGTTAAGCTGAACAGTTTTCGGATCAATCCTAACCAAGAATCAAAGGCGAGATTGTGACACAAAGTGCATGTAGTGAAAGTCGTGAAATTATGTCAGCGCAGAAATAGGACCAAATGTTTAAACTTCTATCTGACAGATGCATTTATCTGTGACTCATTATTCTGTGTTGTCACTTGCAGGTCTCTTGCTCAAATTTTTTTCAAACATATATTTACAACTAAAACCTTAAATCGAGAAACCAGAACTTACTTTTTAAAGGGCTTGATGTTGAATTTGCGGGAGGAACTGTGAGAAAGGTAAGCATAACAAAAATGAGCAAACGTTTGCATCAAAATACAGTTTGACAGTTTGATTTGTTACGATTTCATGCTTTCTCTTTTATTTGTCAAATAACAAAATGAGTGCATTTGCCCCATAAAACTGGTTAGCCCACTCTTACATTTTTACATTTAAGATTTCATCGTAAGTCATAGTTAGAGTAGGCCCGTTTGACTCAATGGAATTTACAAAGGACTTTCCTCACACGAACAGAAATTGCCAATAGCTTTCTGGCCATCTAGGTTGGAACTGAGGCCCTGGTCACATGAAGGAAAGGTTTTCCAGTTCCTCAGATACTTTCCACACCTCGCTTGTACTGAATCGTGGTCACATGGTTTATATCCCAGGACTAACATCCCAAGAACCTTTAGCAGTACCGATTTATTTCCTATTTGAATCATTATGGCCTGCTTCACCATGATGCTGGTTTATTTTCTCTTTCGCTTCAAGGGGCAAATATTATCAATATATCAGAAACAAGGCTAAGGTGCATGACTGCACAAGCACGCTTGACTCCACCTCCCCTCCACAAAGCCTTCCTACTCCCCCGTGCATCCACAGCTATAGTTTCAAGTCTTTTTTGTTCTTCTCGCAACAAAACCCCATGCAGGGAGGCAGACCCACATGAGGGTGATGGAAATTTGAGAGAACATTGATCAGAAAGGGGGTTCTGTTTAGGAAACTGTCCCTCTGTTGCACTGGCTGCTCCTGCAGAAATGCATTGCACACAGTAGATTTGGGATATCCATGCAGCAGTACTGGTGATCACCCCCTCCCCAGTGACATTGGCATACCAATGTTTCAATGTATCTATTGGAAAAAATTGCATTACATTACTCGCCAGCAGAACCAAGTGCTTCAAGGATATATGCTTTACTCTAGGGCAGTGAAGCAGCTTCCACATTTCCAGAATCATGGCTTATAAACCAAATTCTTAACAGAAAAAATTGCAAGTTCCCTTCTGAGGGAGAAGTATCTGAAGTAAAAAATCGAACAATACATATGAAAATAAAGAGTGGGAAGTATGTATGAGTGTTTCAGCATCAATCTGGCAGTTAAGTCCATAATGAACTGTCATTGAATGTAGTCAATTATTATTTTCACGAATGGTGCTCTTGTGATTGCTGCCCTCCTATTTCCTCGTGTGGACATCAGTGGGGAACCACAGGAATGCTCCGTTTTGCTTCTTTCTCCCAAGCACACTTTGAGCATCCTTTATGTCAGCTTCAATAGAAACTACTATGTCATGTACAGATATGTATGAAAATTAATCCTTATCGATGTGTTTCGTTTAAGACAAAAGGCGTAGCATTTGGACACATACTGTAGGGTTTAAAAAGCATTTTGTGGCTCTTCCACTTCCATGTCCATCTAGGATAAATTGGATATTTTTTTCTGGGAAACCTTCAGCAGGATGGATAAGCTCTGTGGGTGGGAACACACTGTCAACAGGAGATGTGCCTTCAGTTATTATCACTGAAACTCTCCAGAAGTGCTCACCAGCTTACAGAAAAGGCTCCTGCTACAAGAGCATCTGGATTCAAGGCAAACTGTGCCAATATTTGCTGACACAGCAGAAGCAATGATGAAAATAATGGCCATTAGCCTTTCAAAAAAGGTAAGGGGTGAGCAAACATTTTTTGTACAACCAGTTTGGCACTTCTGAAATTGTTCCTGTAGTGTTAATTGCATTGGAGGTAAGGCATGCACTCATTCCTTTTTTAAAAAAGGAAATATTCTCGTTCTGCCATCACCACTACTATGCAGTCAAATTGTTGTGGTGGGAAGATGGCAGTGGAGCGCAAAGACCTGCAAAAATTCTATATGATCACCTCCTGGGAGCGTTCCAAGACTTGGCACTTTTTCTGGAGTAAATGTTGAAAATATAAACAAAAAGAACGAGTATGTCTAATACAAATGTAGCAACAATTACAAGAGAAATACAATTTCACTGATTGGGAAACGTCACCATAACCAAAGGACAAATGATTAGTTCTAGGTCATACATGGCACAGATCGATTTTTGAACTTGCAGACCTTACCTGCAATATTCAAACCCGAGATTGTCAAAAACAATATAGGTTGGAAACAAAATAGACATCCAATATGCGTTCTATAATAATAGTTCTATCTAGATATAGATCCAAGGAATGGCGAATGTTGAATTAAGTCACCAATTTGTTTCTAAGCATATTCAATAATTAATAGGAGATTACTCATTTATATATTTACCTAGTGGAATAGAAAACAAAAAGCAACAAACACCTTTCCCGATTGATAGGAACTTCTATGTAAGGGAATTGTCATTGTATTTGATGTTAATATATATAATAATGAACTGCCAATTCTGAACAAAGAAAAACTTGAAATGCTCTTCTTGATAATGACATGATGAGATATTGTGCAATCTGTACAAAATTGGGTAGTATCTTGAGATAAAAGTAAAAATAAATTGCCTGGGAAAACAGAAAAATTACCCTCCTACACAGTAATAAACAGGGTGTCACTTTAGAATGTCAATTACAAGAGAATAAATGCTGATCAATCAATAACTGGATGCAGATTTACCAGAGCCCATGGTTGTTGTTTCAGGGGTTTTCCCAACTGTTAAGAAAACAAAAGATTGGTCAGATTACCTGGAATGGTGAAATAGTAAAACAGTAGCACTGAAAGAAAACGTAAAATATCTCAATGGCATGAAATGAAGTTTGCCCTCTAACCAGAATTCGGTAGGAAAGCATGCTTAAAAGGAACTACAGTGGTGCCTTGCTAGACGATTGCCTCGCAGGACGAGGAAATCGCTAGACGATGCCTTTTTGCGATCGCTACTGCGCTTCGCAAAACGATGGTCTCCTATGGGGAATTTTCGCTAGACGATGAGGTTTCCCCATAGGAATGCGCCGACTAGTGGTCAAAAGCTGTCAGTGCAGCTGTCAGTGCATTCGGACGGGGACCCGCGCTCGCTAGACGATGTTTCCCTATGGGAGATTTTCGCAAGACGACTGAGTTTTCCCTTGGAACGCATTGAAGAGATTTCAATGCATTCCAATGGGAAAACGTGCTTCGCTAGACGATGTTTTCGCTAGACAGTGATCTTCGCGGAACGGATTAACATCGTCTAGCGAGGCACCACTGTACTAGGAAACAATGTTGGTTAGATTTAATTCTTAAATTACTGAATTACACTAAATTTTAATAGAATCGATCCATATTAGGACAGTGTTCTTGAAGTTAAGGAAAACATAAACACCCTCTAAATTCTTCGTAAAGAAAAGAAATAGCAAAAAGGGTTGCCCTGCACAAAGAGAACTCCAATGTGACAAAAACGGACGTGACAAGAGACAAAAAGAAAAGTGAAGCATAAAAAGGGAAGACTTACTGGTGGTGCGTTCAGGAGCCAGTGAGATCAGGGGAAGAGCTGGCAAGAAAACATTTACTTTATGTAAATCTTTGGTTTTGATTCTGACAAAGAGAGACCCACATAAATTATTTATGATCGCCTCCTGGGAGGGTTCCAAGATTTGACACATTCTATGGAGGGGGAGGCGGCTTCTGGTTACCAGAAACTTTTACAGACCAAGATATTGTTAGGACTCTGTAAAAAGCAACGTAGCTCCCATACCTTTGGATCTATTCTATCGGTTGACATTGAAGATGGTGTGTGAACTGCACCATGTACAGAAAAGAGCAGCTAGAAAATTTAGAGAAGCTCAAGGTGTATCATTACTTCCATCCTGTATTAGTTACATTGTTTGCTGGGCTGTCAAGTCAGAACCGACGTAAAGTATGCCTGCTAGGATTGTCAAGGGAAGTGAGATATTTAAGGCATGGCTTGAGCGTTTTCACTCCCCCAGGGAGCTTTTATGGCTGAGCACGGATTGGAACCCTATTCTCCAGAGTCCGACTCCATCATTCTATTCACTACACCATGCTGGGAATTCCCCATTGCGTGCATATATTTCTCAGACCTAGTCATACAACATTCTCAATAATGCCCCTACAGATTTGGAACTCCTCTCTAGTAGTAAAAAAAGGATGCCAACTTCAGCAATAGCCATGAAGTCTAGATATAATCAAACTAAGCTGTACTCATTATCTTGCTGCAGAAAAACCTGAAGTCATGCTACCAGCAATGGGGGTGCCCTGAACAAAGAGAATTCTAGTAGATCAGAAACTAAAGAGATAAGATACAAAAAGAAATGTAAGGTATAAAAAAGAAAGACTTACTGGTTGTGAGTTCTGGACTCGATGTGCTCAAGGGAACAGCTGGTAAGAAAACACGTATTTTATTGAAATCTTTGGTTCTGATTCTGAGATGGAAAGACCCACAAAAATTCTATATGATCCCCTCCTGGGAAGGTTCCAAGATTTGACACAGTCTGTGGACGTGGAAGCAACGTCTGGTTACCAAGAATGTTTAGAAACCAAGATTTTGCTGAGACTCTATCAAAAGCAAAGTGGGCCCTATACCTGTGGATCTATTCTATGGACTGCCCTTGAAGATGGTGTGTAAACTGCACTGTGTACAGAATAGAGCAGCTAGAAAACTTGGAGAAGCTCAAGTTGTACTGTTACTCCCATTCTATATTAGTTTCATTGTATTCTGTGCAGTCCAGTCGGAACCAACTTGTAGGAACTCTAATACAGTGGTGCCTCGCTAGACGATGTTAATCCGTTCCACGAGGATCGCTGTCTAGCGAAAACATCGTCTAGCGAAGCACGTTTTCCCATTGGAATGCATTGAAATCGCTTCAATGCGTTCCAAGGGAAAAGGCACTCGTCTTGCGAAATTTCCCATAGGGAAACCTCGTCTAGCGAGTGAGGGTCCCCATAGGAATGCACTGACAGCTGCATTGACAGCTTTTGACCACTAGTCGGCGCACTCCTATGGGGAAACCTCATCGTCTAGCGAAAATCGCCATAGAGAGACATCGTTTTGCGAAGCGCAGTAGCGCTCGCAAAAAGGCATCGTCTAGCGATTTCCTCATCCTGCGAGGCAATCGTCTAGCGAGGCACCACTGTACTGTAGTTGAGGGAAGTGAGATATTTAAGGCTTGGGGTGATTCAACTGCAGAACTAGTCCAGGAATCTAACCTAATCTGAAATAAATCCAGGTTGTTACTTTAGAGTATAGAAATACCCAAGTCCCTTCCAAAAATCAGGTTGCTTATATAAGCTCCCAACTCTGGAAGGAATAATGGTATTTTATGGAATCAATGCATGACTTATTGAAGTCAATAATTTGTTTCTATGCATGTTCTTTAATTAATAGATTACTCATTAGTATATTTACCTTGGGGAATGGAAAAACAGAAAGCAACAAACACCTTTTCCAATTGATAGAAACTTCAATGTAAAAGATATTTGATACTGATGTACATAGCAATCAACTGGAATTCTGAAGAAGGAAACCACTTGAAATGCCAATCATCAGTTTACTGAAATTTTACTATGATGATTTAGAATGGATACTCCCTTTCTACATTTGCTGACCTTTCTGGCGTTGTAGTAACTGTTAGGAAAATCAAAATCTGTCAGATTTTGTGCAATCTATAAATATCTAGGTTTGTTTGTTTGTTTAGTCGTTTAGTCGTGTCCGACTCTTCGTGACCCCATGGACCTTCACAAGAGGAGAATATCTAGGTAAGACCCATCAAATAAAACGAAAACTAAACTACATGAACAGAAATTTTGTTATGTATTAATTTGTTTATTTGATTTTTATCCCACCTTTCTGCCCAATTGCTCTTCCATTCACTATGTAATATACGATATGGAAAAGGTATTCTGAGCAAATTATGATTTATTTCACAAGGAAAATCTATTAATTGGAGTAGATTTATCACTAATAAATTGGGAAAAATTAAAAGCTTAAAAATTAATTAAAAGAACTCTATAGGAATCAGAAGCCTTAATTTCACCAGACGATTGGCCAAAGATAGCAAGAAAAGTGAAAAGTGTCTGTCTGGCTCCAGGAATACCATTCGGAACTTTCCATGGCATGACTTCTGAACTTTCTAGCGAGTTCAGTTTCTCTATCTGCAGTACTTGTTGTTAAGAAAACCAAAATGGGTCAGTTTACAGGAAATGTATAATTGTTGTTGTTTAGTCGTTTAGTTGTGTCCGACTCTTCGTGACCCCATGGACCAGAGCACGCCAGGCCCTCCTGTCTTCCACTGCCTCCCGGAGTTGGGTCAAATTCATGTTGGTAGTTTCGATGACACTGTCCAACCATCTCGTCCTCTGTCATCCCCTTCTCCTCTTGCCCTCAGAATTTCCCAACATCAGGGTCTTCTTCAGGGAGTCTTCTCTTCTCATGAGATGGCCAAAGTATTGGAGCCTCAGCTTCAGGATCTGTCCTTCCAGTGAGCACTCAGTAATGTATAATTACTTAAAGTCAAACAAATGCCAAGTTGCTTGTGCTAAGTTAAATTTGTCCTCCCATCCAGTTATAATATCATATGGAATTTTTTCTTTCATAAAATTACGGTTTAGGGTTATGACATGGAGAAGATGAGATGCTTCTCTTACCTGTTGGAGAATGAGGAGTCTGACTTGTTCCTTGAAATACAGAGAAGGAAGGGGAGAAGGCAACATGAGACAAATAGTATAATATACATAATTTCACTCAAATCAACTACATGAAAAAGACAGGTATAGTGTAGCAGAAGATGCTTCTTACACAGAAAGGGCATTAGATGAATGTCATCAATGGTGATTGCATTAATAAGGTAGACAAAAAGAACAATATAACAATGAGTTGAATATGTTTGTGTAAATTACAAATAATTTTAATTCCACTGTAAGCATCTAATTCAAGGAGAATTCTTGCAAACAAGAGAGATCCAAAAGAGATGGATAGGAAGAAAAGGTCTATCTAGATATACTTCCAGCTCCATCTAGACAGAACTATAGTTCCTATTCATCTATTTCGGATACCATTCTCATCCATGTGCATTCCAGAGAGAATGATTATACATTCTAACCACCCAACATAATTTTACAATTTGACCCTATACGGATCATCTGAATCATATTGGTATTAAATATAATTTTGGCTACGACAAAACTGTGCTTAAAATCCTCCCTAAGAGTGTTTTTGTACATGGAAGCATCAGAAATTCCTCAGCATGGCCAAAAAACACCATTCATTTTACTCAGAACAGTAGATAAGCAAAAACAAGAAAAAAAGACTTAGTTTTAATCTGAGCTCTGTTACTCTGTTTCGTGTCTCTAGGTGAAAAATGACCTTAGAATTCCATGAACTTCTCTCTATTCCAATAATTTGTTTTTGATACGTAACGCCAAAAAAAATAAAAATAAAAATCTATCAACATAGTCATGTGTGCCCCAAGATCACAAAATGAACTCTTTTATAACGGGGTAGCTCCCCTTGATGGGGAAATGATTAGATTTTGTGCAATCTGTACAAAATTGAGTAGTAACCTTAAGATAAAAGTAAAAATAAATTGCCTGGGAAAACTGAAAAATTACCCTCCTACACAGTAATAAACAGGGTGTCACTTTCGAATGTCAATTACAAGAGAATAAATGCTGATCAATCAATAACTGGATGCAGACTTACCAGAGCTGATGGTTGTTGTTTCAGGGGTTTCCCCAGCTGTTAAGAAAACAAAAGATTGGTCAGATTACCTGGAATGGTGAAATATTAAAACAGTTGCACTGAAAGAAAATGTAAAATGTCTTAATGGCATGAAATGAAGTTTGCCCTCTAACCAAAATTCATGAGGAAAGTGTGTGTAAAAGGAACTACTAGGAAAGAATGCTGGTTAAATTTAATTCTTAAATTACTGAATTACACTAAAATTTAATAGAATCAATCCATATTAGGACAGTGTTCTTGAAGTTAAGGAAAACATAAAGACCCTCTAAATTCTTCGTAAAGAAAAGAAGTAGCAAAAAGGGTTGCCCTGCACAAAGATAACTCCAATATGACAAAAACGGACGTGACAAGAGACAAAAAGAAAAGTGAAGCATAAAAAGGAAAGACTTACTGGTGGTGCGTTCAGGAGTCAGTGAGCTCAGGGAAAGAGCTGGCAAGAAAACAGTTATTTTATTGAAATCTTTGGTTTTGATTCTGACAAAGAGACCCACATAAATTATTTATGATCGCCTTCTGGGAGGGTTCCAAGATTTGACACATTCTATGGAGGGGGAGGCGGCTTCTGGTTACCAGAATTTTTTTTAATAAATATTTTTTTTGTATTTTTTCTACTTTTCTATCCGTTGCAACCAGAGTGATTTATTACAATATATTCCATTCATTTCATCTTCTCTTATACTCTCTAACATAATATTAATCTAATCTATTCTATTTAAATCGGTGCAGATTTCATCCAGGTATAAAGAGGTTCCCATTTATTATCATCCAGTCTATCATTTAGTGTATCTGTCAAAATATCCATTTCTGCTGGTTCCAAAATCTTCTCAATAAATTCCTTCTTTGTCGGCACCTTTGTCGTCTTCCACTTACTGGCATATTCAATTCTAGCTGCAGTTATCAGGTGTAAGGTCAAGTAAGTCTTGTTTTTTTCGAGTGTAGCTGGTAATATATTCAATAAGAAAATTTCAGGTGTCAAAGCAATTTTAACCCATAAAATTTTCTCTATCATTTCATGAATCATTTTCTAAAAGTCCTTGGCCCTACTGCACATCCACCACATATGATAGAAGCTCCCTCCTTTCTTTTCACATTTCCAACACTTATTAGAAACATTTTTATACATTTTTATTAATTTCTCTGGTGTTACGTACCATCTGTAAAACATTTTGTATATATTTTCTTTTAGATTTATAGATTTATTCATTTTAATATTTTGTTCCCAGATTTGTGACCAGGCACTTAGTTCTATATTATGACCTATATTTTGAGCCCATTTTACCATACAGTCCTTCACAATTTCATCTTCCATTTTTTGCTCCATTAAAGTATTATATAAACCTTTAATCAATTTTTCCTCTGAGTCCAGCAACCCCTTAACCAAAGGTATTTTGTCTTTCTGAAACCCTGTAGCTTTATCTTTTACATATCTTGATTTCAACAAGTTTATTGACCACCAATCTAAGATAATACCTTGTTCTGCCAGTTCATCTTTGTTCTTTAAATTAAAATCACTATCTAATATCTTGGCATATCTCCCGTTTGTCCCTTGAGTTGTTCTTGCCAGATCAGAAAACTCTTCTAATGGAGCTACCCATAATGGTATCTTTCTATAATGTTGTGCCTTAACTGTCTTCCAAACCCATAATAGAGCTCTCCTGATCAAATGTAAATTAAATGTTTTGCATTGCTTATCATCTTGGTATCATAGGTAGGCATGCCAGCCTAGCCTTAAATCATGCCTCTCAATTTTTAAAAGTCTCCCTTTTTGCAGAATAATCCATTCCCTCATCCAGGACAGAGCTGCTGCTCTGTAATAATTCATCCACTCTGGTAGGCCAAACCCTCCTCTTTATTTATTGTCCTGAAGAACCTTAAGTTTTATTCTTAGTTTTTTCCCATCCCAAACAAACTTGGTCATTATCTTATTCAGTTCTTTTAAAAAATCGTGTTTTAATAATATTGGAATTTTCTGAAAGAGGAAAACTAGCTTTGGTAATATATTCATTTTTATTGCGGCTATTCTACCCATTAGAGATAATTGGAGTTTAGACCATTTCTGCAAATCTACTTTGATTTCTTTCATTACTTCCATATAATTGTCCTTTATTAATGTACTTTTTAAATTTTATTTTAATTCCTAAGTACCTAACCTTACACGTTTCTTGACATCCTGAGTGTTTTCATAATTCTTCTTTTTCTTATTTTGTCATATTTTTCATCAGAATTTTTTTTTTGTTTATTTATTTTAAGACCTGACATACATCCATATTCAGTTATTGTCTCTACTAATGTTTCTATTGACGTCATAGGTTCTTATAATATTATTACTAAATCATCAGCATAGGCTTGAATTTTGAAATCTTCTCCTTTAACCTTTTAACCTTTGATTCTCTTATCCTCTCTGGTTTATTGGTTCAGGACTTCCAACATGAGAATAAACAGTAGGGGGGACAGCGGGCATCCTTGCCTTGTGCCTTTCTCAATTTGAATTGTGTCTGTCAGCTCTCCATTCACTTTGATTCTTGCTTCTTGTTTAGAATATATTGCTTTAATTTCTCCTATAAACTTCTCTCCAGCTTCCATTAATTGCAACTGTGTCAGCAAAAAATTCCAGTTCATATTGTCAAAGGCCTTCTCTGCATCGAAAAATATTAATGCCATCTGTTTTTCAGGGTGGGCTTCATAGTATTCCAAGACATTCAATACTATCCTGATATTATTTTTCATTTATCTTTTTGGTAAGAATCCTGATTGGTCCTGATGAATGATCTGCACCAAAACTTTTTTCAATCTGTTTGCTAATATTGATGCAAAAATTTTATAATCTACATTCAATAACGAAATTGATCTATAGTTTTGGATTTCTGATTGATCTGTACCTTCTTTATGTATCACTGAAATTATTGCTTCTTTTCAGGAAGTGGGAATTTCTTTTTCTATTTCTATTTCTTCTATTAATTCCTTAAAGGATAAACCTAAAACTTCTTCAAAATTCTTGTAATATTCCGCCGGTATTCCATCACTTCCTGGAGATTTATTATTCTTTTGTTTTCTAATAGCTTCCACCACTTCACACATCGTTATTGAGGAATTCAAGATCTCTTTATTTTCTTTAGATAATTTATTTAACTGAAACTTCTGTAGATATTCTCTTTGCTCTATTATTGATTTCCCTGGTTCTTTGTATAGCACTTGATAAAAATCCTTGACAATTTTTTTTATTTCCTTCTGCTCCCATTTAGTCTCTCCTTCCTGGTCTTTAAGGTTTATAATTTGGTTTCTTGTTTGTTTGTTTTCTCAGTCTATAGGCAAGCAATCTGCCTGGTTTGTTTGCTTTTTCAAAGAAATTTTGTTTCACTTGTTTTATCTTCATTGCCATTTCTGACATCCACCATAGATTTATTTGATGTTGTACTGATTTCATATTATCTGCTAGTTTTTCAATTGAGCTATTTTGTTTTGACTGTTGTTCTAACTGGAAGAGTTTTTTCTCTAATTCTTTGTATTTTTTTCCTTTTTTTGTCTTGCTGCATGATTTATAACTATCCCTCTTAGCTTTGCTTTTCCTGCATCCCAGACTACTCTCATTGGTACATCTGGAGTTTTATTTTCCTTAAAGAACCAAGACATTTCTTGCATAGCTTCTTTCTTAAAATCTTCATTTTGCAAAAGACTAGTGTTCATTCTCCAAAACGATCTTTTGTTTTGTATATTCAGTTGTAAAATAACTAGACTATGATCAGCAAAAGTTCTTGGTAGTATGTCTATGGTCTTCATCACTTTTATCCAGCTTATTGGAATCCAGCATGCATCTATTGTAGACCATGTCTTATGCGAATTTGAGTAGAATGTATAATCTTCCTCTTTTATATGTGTTGCTCTCCATGCATCTACCAAATGAAACTCTTCTGCTATAGACCGGAAGGTATTTGATAATATAGTCCTTCTTTCTTTTTTCCCTTTTCCTAATGTTTGAATGTTTGTGTCTAATTTTCTATCCAGAACTGCATTGAAGTCCCCTACACAGCAAATATCTTTGTATTCTTTATCTGCCAATTCTTTTTGTAGTTCTTTGAAAAGTTTATCTTGATTTTTATTTGGAGCATAAATATTCACTATCAATGTTTTTTCCTTCTCTCTTTGAATTTTTACCATCAATATTCTTCCATCTTGTGATGCAAAAATTGGTTTAGGTTTCAGATCCTCTTTTATAAATGTTGCCACCCCTCTCTTTTTTTCTTTGTTGTCTGATGCAGCGAAGAGCCTCCCTAATTTTGGCATTTCCAAATATTTCAAGTCTTTTTTTAAAATATGGGTTTCTTGTATGCATGTAACGTCCAAATTCAGTTTCTTAAACTGATGATACATTTTTTCCATTTTTTCCGTTTTCCAGGCGCGTTCAATCCATTAATGTTAATAGAGATTAATCTCAGCTGATTTTTATACATTTCCTGCTTGCTTACAAATTCCGTAGTCCTCCCTCTTCCTTGTAGATCTGGTCTGAATCTGTACTACTTCTTTAGGGTTTTTTGCCTCTTTGGTTTCCAAATCCTGCTCTTCCTACTCTTTTTCTTCTTCCTCCTCATCGGATTCTTCTTCGCTTTCCTGGACTATTTAAGCAAAACTGTGCTTAAAATCCTCCCTAACAGTGTTTTTGTACATGGAAGCATCAGAAATTCCTCAGCATGGCCAAAAAACACCATTCATTTTACTCAGAACAGTAGATAAGCAAAAACAAGAAAAAAAAAGAGTTAGTTTTAATCTGAGCTCTGTTACTTAAGAGAAAGTGGTAAACTGAAAGGTGGCCTTAGTTTGAAAAGGATAAATAAGGCTGGCTTTTTCAGGTTTCTTATATATCACTAGCGAGTTCAGTTTCTCTATATGCAGAAGTAGGTGTTAAGAACACCAAAATGGGTCAGTTGACAGGAAATGTGTAATTATTTAAAGTCAAACAAATACCACGTTGCTTCTGCTAAGAGAAATTTGTCCCCCCATCCAGTTATAATATCCTAAGGAAATGTCTGCAGGACATACGGTCACAAATAATGGATTTTCTTTAAAAACTCAGGGCTTAGTACAGGTTTGCAGCTATACCTAAGCTGTGAGCTATATCACATGACTAAAAGTAAAATCTGCAATGAACTGAATAATAATATTAATAGTAACATGGTTATTCTCAGTGAAAACAGTAGCATTGAATGTCAGTGATAGGTGTTTAACTGCTTCAATTAATTGGTCTACTTACTATCGAAAGCTGCTGTAGATTCCTCAATTATGGGAGTAGCAGCACCTGTTAGGAAAAATAACATTTGTTGGATTTCATGGAAACTGTTAATATTTCAGTGATAATCGTCAGGTGAAATGAAAAGTGAATCACACAAGCAAAGGGTCATTTGCATAATTATGTTGTAAACTGCCCATGGAGTGCTTTAGCACTATGTGGTTGTATATAGGTCAAAACAACCGCAACAAAGATAAACGGCCATTGCCTGTCTGATTTACATGGCTGGACCCAATCTCAGCTGGACTTAAACCCAATGAAATCTTCTTTTGATACGTCCGGCAGGGAACTGTAGCAGCAAAGTGAAAAAGCAGTTGCTTGCCCACTCCCTGCTCTGTCACACTACTGTACCGTGCTGGGTGTCTTGAAGCAACAAGGAGAATGTCTGTCTGAAGCTTTCCATTCCCTTCTACTGCTGCTTCCTACTGACATTTTATCTTTTACCTGTGAGAAACCTCTGTGGAGCCAAGAAACTCTGTTTAAGGTCTAATATGTGGGCCGATCTGTTGCCGTGCAAGGATTGTCTTTTAAGATGCTTTATGTCAGGGATTCGCAACTGGTTAGTCAGATATGCATAGCTGTCCATAAAATATATGCACCCACCCACTCCAGCACCAAAGCAAAAGGAAACAGAGAACTAAATTCGCTGGCTAGATGCACCCCTTCTCAAGAGAAGCGCCAGACTGTGTAGCCGTCAGCAGGCAGCCCAAGAATACACACCTGTGTATTCTGCATCAAGGAAACAGTGGAAAAGATTGCCATGAACCTGAATTGACTCAAAGGCACATTCTTATTGTTCTCAAGGCTGAGTTCCGAGATTTTAATGAAATCGATGCATACTAGGAAAATGTCCTTGAAGTTAAAGAAAATATAAACAGCACCTAAATTCTTTGAAAAGAGAGAAGTAGCAAAATGGGTTGTCCTAAACAGAGAGAACTCCAATGTGATAAAAATTAACGTGACAAGATACAAAAAGTGAAGTGAAGCATAAAAAGGAAAGACTTACTGGTGGTGAGTTCAGGACCCAGTGAGCTCAGGGGAAGAGCTGGTAAGAAAATATTTATTTTATTGAAACGTTTCGTTATGACTCTAAGAAAGAGAGATCCACAAAAATTCTCTATGATCGTCTCCTGGGAGGGTTCCAAGACCTGGCACAGTCTATGGAGGAGGAAGTGTCATGTGGTTATCAGGAATTTTTACAAATCAAGATATTGCTGGGACTCTGTAAAAAGCAAAGTAGGTTCCATACCTGTGCATCTATTCCATGAACTGACATTGAAGATGGTGTCTTAACTACATTATGTATAGAATAGAGCACTGAGAAAACTTGGAGAAGCTCAAGTTGTATTATTACTCCCATTTTGTATTAGTAACTTTGTGTTCCATACCGTCAAGGGAAGTGAGGTATTTAAGATGTGGCTTGAGCACTTCTACTCCCCCAGGGAGGTTTCATGGCTGAGCAGGGATTCAAACCCTGTTCTCCAGAGTCCTACTCCATCACTCTTCACTATACCACACTGTGAAGACCCCATCAATTACATTGCCTGCCTCTTTTTCTAGGCCCTAGTCAAGCAAGATTCTCAATAAAGTCCCTACAAATTTTGAACTCCTCCCTACTAATAAAAAAGGAAGCCAACTTCAGCAATAACCATGCAATCTAGATACTCCTGATCTAAGCTGAAGTCAATATCTTGCTGCAGAAAAACCTGTGATGCCACCAGCAACGGGGTTGCCCTGAACAAAGAGAACTCCATTGTGTCTGAAACTGAAATGACAAGATACAACAAGAAACGTGAGGCATAAAAAAGAAAGACTTACTGGTAGTGAGTTCAGGACCTGATGTGCTCAAGGGAACAGCTAGTAAGAAAACATTTATTTTATTGAAAACCATTGTTCTGATTCTGAGAAATAAATGTCTTTCAATAATGTCTAGCAAGAACAATGGCTTAAGGAACACACTTCACAACAACAACAGCAACAACAACAATCATCTTTGATTACACATTACTCATAGTAATGGGTAAGGACGACAGTTTTAGACTTTGGGAAAATACTAATGGGAAAACCAAACCCACTCATGATATGGTAGGACTGAAACACCTCTGGGGAATTTCTTGGGCTAATAGAATGAATAACGTGACTGTAAGATTGTTCCGCCAAAGTATTCCAAAGATTCCTTATAATAAAGGATGTTAAACCTTCTAAGGGAGATTTGTGCATATTTTTTAATGACAAGGAAATATAATCTAGAGAGTGGTGTATTAGGATGAAGATGTTTGAGAGATTCCCCTGCAATCTGGCTCAGCATGTTCAGGCGTGAACTAGGTGGGACCCTGTTGTTTTCCATGGCCGAGCCGAGTTTTGAACCCAGTTCACCATCACTCCATTGACTACACCACACTTGGAATCACTTCTTAGTAACATGGCTGCTTATTTTTCTGGGTCCAGGTCAAATAACATTCTCGGTAATGACCCAACATATTTTGATCTCCTTCCTGAGTACTAAAAATTATTCCAGCTGAAATAATTAAGCCACGCAATCCTGATATTCTGGAACAAAACTGTTGCCATTATATTTTTCCAGAAAATCTTAAAGTGATACCACAAGCAATGGGGTTAGCAGGTGGTGGTGGTAAGAAAAATAGTGAAGACTCACATGAAGCTGTTGCTGGAGGTACAGTAGATGCTGAAAGTATAAACAAAAAGAACAAGTATGTCTACTCCACATGTAGGAATAATTGCAATAAAAATACTGTATTATAAATCTTTCAAAAGACTTTTATGGTAAAGCAACTCTGCCTTTTTTATAGAACTTGACAAGGATTAAGACAACTCCATCTTCCATTTGTAGTCATTCTGTGTTTTTCCACTCTGTCTTTATCACTTTTCCAAAAATCCATTCTGACATGAAAGACAGAAGGGCTGCATAAATGGTTTAGTTGGTGATGTTGGTGTTGTAAAACACCTTTAGCTGCATTTCCAAAATCTGTAATTAGATTGAAAAGTTGCATTGCCTACATTGTTCATACAATGTTATATTGCTGCGCTTTCATTTCCTTCTAAACCACCTTAAGAACATTTATCAGTGACTCAACTCAACCAGAAAAGTCTGTATCCTCATAAGAAAAAATGTTTCGAAATAAACAGCCATTGTATTTTGATATACTTTAGTCAAAATATGAATAATAAAAAAAGCACAATCTACTTTTGGAAGAAAAACCTGATATCTTCATGTGACTTGTGCCTTCCCTGCAATGATGTAAGATCTATCTTGGATGAGGCCAAGAGCTATTTAGTTCAGCATTCCACCATGATTTCAGTATGAAGATACTTAGATACTGGATAAAATTTTATCAGAATGAAGCATAATAGAAGATGCTGATTTCCTATTTAAAGAAATACTAAAAAATATTGGAAATCACTCTATGTTTGGAATCAAAATTGCATGGTTTACTTCCTTTATTTTGGAGGATTATAAATGGTGTATAACAGAAGGTTGCCATTTCTTGTCTAGTAAAAATAAAAATATTCTACATGAAAAGCAATTTGGCTATGTTTTTATTTATTATTGAACATTTATCCTACTGTTCTGCCCAATTATTCTCTTTCATTCAATATGTCATATAGGATGTGGAAAAGGTATTCTGGCCAAAATACGATTTATTTCACAAGGAGAATCTATTCATTGGAGTAGATTCATCTCTAATAAATTGGGGGAAAATAAAAGGCTTAAGAATTAATTGAAAGAAGACTGCAGGAATCAGAAGCCTCAATCCCACCAGACGATTGGCCAAAGATAGCAAGAAACGTTAAAACCGGTTGTCTGGCTTGAAGAATACCATTCGGAACTCTCATGCCATGACTTCAGAGATTGCTGTAACTGAAAAATTCAGGATGCCAACTTACTAGCGAGTTCAGTTTCTGTATGTGCAGAAGTAGCAGCTGTTAAGAAAACCAAAACGGGTCAGTTTCCAGGAAATGTACAATGACTTAAAGTCAAACAAGTGCCAAGTTGCTTGTGCTAAGTTAAATTTGCCCTCCCAGTTATAATATCCTAAGGAAATTTTTCTTTCATAAATTAGCATTCAGGATTATGACAAGGAGAAGATGAGATGCTTCTCTTACCCGTTGGAGAATGAGGAATCTGACTTGTTCCTTGAAATACAGGGAAGGAAGAGGAAAAGGCAACGTGAGAGAAACAGTACAACATGCATCATTTCACTCAAATCAACTACATGAAAAAGATACAGGTATAGTGTAGCAGAAGATGCTTCTTACAAAGAAAGGGCATTAGATGAATGTCATAAATGGTGATTGCATTAATAAGGTAGACAAAAAGAACAACATAACATTGAGTTGAATATGTTTGTGTGAATTACAAATAATTTTAGTCCACTGTAAGCATCTGCTTCAAGGAGGATTCTTGCAAACAAGAGACATCCAAAAGGGATGGATAGGAAGAAAAGGTCTATCTAGATATACTTCCAGCTCCATCTAGAGAGACCTACTGTTCCCATCCACCTATTTTTTGGATACCATTCTTATCCATCTACATTCCGGCAAGAATGATTATACATTCTAACCACCCAACGTCAGAAATTCAGGGCCAAGAAACAGCATGGCCCCAAAACAGAGTTCATTTTAATCAGAACAATAGATAAGCAAAAGCAAGTTAAAAAGTGTTAGTTTTAATCTGAGCACTGTTGGTTAAGAGAAAGTGGTAAACTGAAAGGTGGCCTTACGTAGTTTGAAAGGGATAAACAAGGCTGGCTTTTTCAGGTTTCTTATATTTTGGGAAGAGAAAGTTGGGTGTAAAACGTTTCATATCTCTAGGTGAAAAGTGACCTTAGAATTCCATGCACTTGTCTGTATTTCAATAATTTTTAAAAATATGTAATGCCAGAAAAGAAATCTATAAACATAATCATGTGTGCCCCAAGATCACAAAAGGAACTCTTTTCTTATGGGGTAGCTCTCTTTGCTGGTGACATCATCAGATTTTGTGCAATCTGTACAACACTGGGTAGTAGCCTTGAGATTAAAGTAATAAGAAACTGCTTGGGAAAAGTGAAATTGCCCTCCTACACAGTAATAAACAGGGTATCACTTTGGAAAGGCAATCATAAAAGAATAAATGTTGAAAATCAATAACTGGATGCAGACTTACCAGAGCCAATGGTTGTTGTTTCAGGGGTTTCCCCAACTGTTAAGAAAACAAACGATTGGTCAGATTGCCTGGAATGGTGAAATTATTATTATTATTATTATTATTATTATTATTATTATTATTATTATTATTATTATTATTATTATTATACAACAGACAAACAAACAATACATACAAAACATACACACAGGGAAGTGTTTGCCATAGTACAATATCTCATACATGATCTTGACTCCATAACTTGTGTTATAGTACTAAAATCTTTAACCTATGTTATATTCTCTACTCATGTTTATTTCTGGGCTCAATCGCAAAACATTTTTCAGTTTTCTTTAACATAACTTCTCAAATTCTCAGATAATATCTCTAACAAGCTATCCCATTTTAAGCCCAGATCAACGTTGTAACTATAAATATTTATAACCACATATGTTTACTATATATATATATCTTTCAAATCAACAATTTCTGATATTATATTCAACAAGAGCATTTCTAGTTTAAAGGTTATATATACTTACGTAATTTCTTATCTAATATCTTTTTATCTATCTCCAAAATCATTTTACTCTGTCACTTATCCACCACCTATACAAAATAGAGTCCAAAGTTGCTGAAAATATTTTTAACCTGAATTTCTAATCTCTAACACCCTTTATGCCAGTTTTGAAGTGCCATCTATAGAACATCTTTAAAACATTTTCTCTCAAATCTACTGATTTAATCCATCTATAATTATCATTCCACATTCGAATCCAATCATATATGTCTAAATTACAGCCAAAATTTTGTACCCCTTCCATTGTCACTGCTTTCACCCTTTCCTTCTCTGAATTCTAACAAACAAATATACATTTTTTGAATAATCTTCTCATTAGTATAAATCCACAGCTCATCCACCTGGGCTTTCCTCTCATAAAAGCCCATTATTTTATCTTTCTTCAATCTTGATTCTAAAGTCTCCCTTTCTGCTGCTCCCACTGCTTTGATGAAGCTTGCATATATTTCTCAGACCTAGTCATACACCATTCTCAGTAATTCCCCTACAGTAGTAAAAAAAAAGGATGCAACTTCAGCAATAAGCCATGCAGTCTAGATATTATCAAACTAAGCTGTACTCATTATCTTGCTGCAGAAAAATCTGAAGTCATGCTACCCGCAATGGGGGTGCCCTGAACAAAGAGAATTGTAGTAGACCAGAAACTAAAGTGATCAGATACAAAAAGAAACATAAGGTATAAAAAAGAAAGACTTACTGGTGGTGAGCTCAGGACTCGATGGGCTCGAGGAGATGTCGAAAACTGGTAAGAAAACATTTCTTTTATTGAAAAGAATCTTTGGAATACTTTGTTCAGATTCTGAGAAATAATCTCTTTCAAGAACGTTTAGCAAGAATGATGGCTTAAGGCACACACTTAACAACAAGAACAGCAACAACAACCACCATCTTTGATCTGCACTCATACTGATGGGTAGAGATGACAGTTCTAGAGTTTAGTAAAAGACTAATGAGAAAACCAAACCCGCTCAGGATATGGTAGGACTCAAAAAACTCTAGGGAATTTCTTGGGCTCATAGAATGAATAACGTATCTGTAAGACTGTTCCCGCAAAGTATTCCAAAGATTCCTTATAATAAAGGATGTTAAAACTTCTAAGCGAGGTTTGTGCTTTTTTTTTTTTTATGACAAGGAAATATCATCTAGAGAGTGGTCTGTTAGGATGAAGATGTTTGAGAGATTCCCCTACAATCTGGGTCGCCATGTGTAGGGCATGGACCAGGTGGGACCCTGTTGTTTTCCATGGCCGAGCTGAGACTCTAACCCAGTCCTAATCCATCAGTCATCGACTACA
Organism: Intellagama lesueurii; assembly: GCA_037013535.1. Classification (NCBI taxonomy): domain Eukaryota; kingdom Metazoa; phylum Chordata; class Lepidosauria; order Squamata; family Agamidae; genus Intellagama; species Intellagama lesueurii. Next base: position 198,235,806 of record JBAJHW010000003.1, read on the forward strand.
CCACACTCAGAATCACTCATTAGTAACATGGGTGCCTTTTTTTTCTGTGGCCAGGTCAAATTACAGTCTTGGTAATGACCCTAGGTAATTGGATTGCCTTCTCGAGTACTAAAAATGATTCCAACTCAAATAGTAGGGCATGCAATCCTGATATTCTGGATCAAAACTATACCCATTATACTGAAAATCTTGACATGACAGCAAAAGCAATGGGGTTAGCTGGTGGTTGCGGTAAGAAAACTAATGATGACACACATGCCGCTGTTGCTGGAGGTGCACTAGATGTCGAAAATATAAACGAAAACAACAAGTACGTCTACTCCCCAATAGCAATAATTGCAGTCAGAATACTGTATTAAAAATCTTCCAAGTGGCTTTTAGGGTAAGCAACTCTGTCTTGTTTACAGAACTTCACAAGGATTCAGGCAAGTCCGTCTTCCTTCTGTAATCATTCTGTGTTTTTCCACTCCGTCTTTCTACCTTGTACAAAAATCCGTTATGGCAGGAAAGCCAGAAGGGCTGCATAAACGGTTTAACGGGTGATATTAGTGCCGTAAAACACCCTTAGTTCCTGCATTTCCAAAGTCTGTAACTGGATTGAAAAAGCTGCATTGCCTACATTGTTACAGTGTGGCGCTACCACTCCCTACTTAACCACCTTAATCAGTGACTAATCTCAAAAACAAAAGTCTGTATCCTTATAAGAAATCATATTTCGAAATGAACCGCCATTGCATTTTTATGGACCTGAGGCAAAATATGAACAGTACAAAAAGCACAATATACTTTTGGGAGACAACCATCATATCTTCATTTTATTTGTGCCTTCCCTGCAATAATGTAAGGATCTACCTTAGATCAGGCCAGGGTCTATTTAGTTCAGCATTCCGCTCTGATTTCAGTATTAAGATACATAGATATTGGACAATGATTTTTTCCGAATGAAAAAATACCGATACAAGATGCTGATTTCACATTTTAAAAAAACAGTAAAATTAATGGAAATCAATGTATGCCTTGAATCCACATTACATGCTTTACATCCTTTATTCGTGGGGATTATAAATCGCCTATAACTAAAGGTTGCCATTTCTTGTTTTAATAGAAAATTAGTAAACATGTAATCTCTAGCAAGAAGTACAATGGTAGAAAAAGTAACCAACAAACTAGTCCACTAATCTATCCTATTCTCAAATAAATCCAGAGTATTAATTTAGAGTATAGTGATACCCCAGTCCTTTGCAAAAATCACTTTGCTTCTGTATGCTCCTTACTCTTGAAGGAATAATCATATTTTATGTATGACTTAATTAATCACCAATTTGTTTTTAAGCATTTTCCTTAATCAATAGGAGATTAAACGTTAGGATTTTCACCTGGTGGAATGGAAAAACCAAAAGCAGCAAACACTTTTGTGATTGATAGCAACTTCTAGATAAGAGAATTGTCATTGTATTTCATGCTGATGTATATCATAATCAACTGCCGGTTTTCAACAAGGAAACCAATCGAAATGCCAATCAGGAGCGTACCAAAATTTTAAAAGGGAGATTTAGAATGGATACTCACTTTCTTCATTTGCTGTAGTTTCTGGCATTGTAGTAGCTGTTAGGAAAACCAAAATCTGTCAAATTGTGTGCAATCTATAAATATCTAGGTAAGACCCATCAAGTAAAAATAAAATTAAGCAAGGTGAAAAGAAATTCTGTTACGTATTTATTTGTTTATTTGGACGTTCATCCCACCTTTCTGCCCAATTGCTCTCTTTCATTCAATATGTAATATGTGACGTGAAAAAGGTATTCTGAGAGAAATATGATTTATTTCAGAAGGACAATCTATTGATTGGAGTAGATTTATCAATAATAAATTGGGGAAACGTAAAAGACTTAAGAATTAATTGAAAGAAGACTGCAGGAATCAGAAGCCTCAATCCCACCAGACGATTGGACAAAGATAGCAAGAAAAGTTAAAACCGGTTGTCTGGCTCCAAGAATACCAATCGGAACTTTCCATGACATGTCTTTTGAGACAGTTGTAAAGGACAAATTCAGGATGAAAACTTACTAGCGAGTTCAGTTTCTGTATCTGCAGAAGTACCTGTTAAGAAAACCGAAACGGGTCAGTTTCCAGGAAATGTACAATTCCTTGAAGTCAAATAAATGCAAAGTTTCTTGTGCCAAGTTACATTTGATCTCCCATCCAGGTATAATATCCTACGGAAATTTTTCTTTGAGAAAAGTAGGATTGAGGATTATGATATGGAGAAGATGAGATGCTTCTCTTACCTGTTGGAGGCTCAGGAGACTGACTTGTTTCTTGAAATACAGGGAAGGAAGAGGAAAAGGCAACGTGTGAAAAATAATACAATATACATCATTTCACTCAAATCAACTACATAAAAATGATATAGTTCTACTTTAGCAAAAGATATTTCTTACAAGGAAAGGGCATTATATAAATGTCGTAACTGGTTATTGCATTACTGAGGTGGAAAAGAGGAACAATAGAACACTGAGTGTTAATTACAACTACATTTTATGTCCATGGTAAGCATCTGCTTTAAGGAGAACTCTTGCAAACAGAAGAGACATTCCAAAGGGATGGATAGGAATAAAAGGTCTATCTAGATATAGCTTCAACTCCATCTAGATAGAACTATCGTTCCTATCCAACTGTTTTGGATGCCAAAGAAAAGAGAGTTTAAGTCTCAGCTGTTAGTTAAAAGGAAGTGCTACACTGAAAGGTGGCCTTAGTTGGAAAGGGATAAACAAGGCTAGCTTTTTCAGGTTTCTTATATTTTGGGAAGAGAAAGTTGGGTGTAAAACGTTTCATATCTCTAGGTGAAAAGTGACCTTAGAATTCCATGCACTTGTCTGTATTTCAATAATTTTTTTAAATACGTAATGCCAGAAAAAAATATCTATCGACATAGTCATGTGTGCCCCAAGATCACAAAAGGAACTCTTTTCTTATGGGGTAGCTCTCTTTGCTGGTGACATCCTCAGATTTTGTGCAATCTGTACAACATGGGGTAGTAGCCTTGAGATAAAAGTAAAAAGAAACTGTTTGGGAAAAATGAAATTGCCGTCCGACACAGGAATAAAAAGGGTGTCACTTTAGAATGTCAATTACAAGAGAATTTACTGTATGCTGAAAAATCAGTAACTGGATGCAGACTTACCAGAGCCCATGGTAGTCATCTCAGGGGTTTCCCCAACTGTTAAGAAAACAAACGATTGGTTAGATTACCTGGAATGGTGAAATATGAAAACAGTAGCACTGAAAGAAAACCTAAAATGTCTTAATGGCATGAAATGCAGTTTGCCCTCTAACCAGCATTCCTAGGAACGCGTGCTTAAAAGGAACGACTAGGAAAGAATACTGGTTAGATTTAATTCTTAAATTACTGAATTACACTAAATTTTAATAGAATCGATCCATATTAGGACAGTGTTCTTGAAGTTAAGGAAAACATAAAGACCCCCTAAATTCTTCGTAAAGAAAAGAAGTAGCAAAAAGGGTTGCCCTGCACAAAGAGAACTCCAATGGGACAAAAAAGGACGTGACAAGAGACAAAAAAGAAAAGTGAGGCATAAAAAGGAAAGACTTACTGGTGGTGAGTTCAGGACCCAATGTGCTCAGGGGAACAGCTGGTTAGAAAAAGAGTTATTGTACAGAAACCTTTGATTCTGCTTCTGAGAAAGAGAGACCCACATAAATTCCCTATGATCGCTTCCTGGGAGGGTTCCAAGACTTGGCACAGTCTATGGAGGGGAAAACGGCATCTGGTTATCAGGAACTTTTACAAACCAAGATATTGCTGGGACTCTGAAAAAATCAATGTGGGTCCTATATCTGTGCATCTATTCCATGGACTGACCCTGAAGATGGTGTGTGAACTGCACCATATAGAGAAAAGAGCAGCTAGAAAACTTTGAGAAGGTCAAGGTGTATCATTACACCCATTCTGATTTGGTTACATTGTGTGCTATTCCGTCACGTTAACGTTAAAAGGGTTATCATGGGAAGTGAGATATTTAAGGTGTGGCATGAGCACTTCCACTTCCCCAGGGAGCTTTCATTGCTGAGCAGGAATTCGAACCCTGTTCTCCAGAGTCCTACTCCATCACTCTATCCACTACACCACAATGGTAATTCCCTATGAGTTATATCGCCTCCCAATTTTTCTGGGCCCTAGTCATACAACATTCTCAGTAATTTCCCTACAGATTTGGAACTCCTCTCTAGTAGTAAAAAAAGGATGCCAACTTCAGCAATAAGCCATTCAGTCTAGATATCATCATACTAAGCTGTGCTCATTATCTTGCTGCAGAAAAACCTGAAGTGATGCTACCAGTAATGGGGGTGCCCTGAACAAAGAGAATTCTAGTAGATCAGAAACTAAAGTGACAAGATACAAAAAGAAATGTAAGGCATGAAAAAAGAAAGACTTACAGGTGGAGAATTCAAGACCCAATGTGCTCAAGGAAACAGCTGATAAGAAAACATTTATTTTATTGAAATACTTTGTTCTGATTCTGAGAAATAAATGTCTTTCAAGAATGTTTAGCAAGAACCAAGACTTAAGGCATTTAACAACTTGACACTTTACACCTAACAACAACAACAACAATCATCTTTGATCTGCACTCATAGTGATGGGTAAAGACGACAGTTTTAGAGTTTGGGAAAAGACTCCTAGGAAGATCAAACTGCTCAGGATATGGTAGGACCTAAAAACCTCTGAGTAATGGTCACAACGAATAACATGACTGTAAGATTGTTCCCCAAAATATTCCAAAGATACAATTTAATAAAGGATGTTAAACCTTCTAAGAGAGGTTGGTGCATTTTTCTAAATGAACAGGCCATATAATCTAGAGAGTGTTCGTTTGGATGAAGGTGTTTGAGAGATTTCTCTCCAATCTTGTCCAGTATGAACCAGGTCTGACCCTGTTTTTTTCCATGGCTGAGCACAGATTCAAACCCTGTTCTCCAGACTCTGAATCCATCACTCTACCTACTACACTACACTCCGAATCACTCATTAGTAACCTGGCTACCTTTTTTTCTGGGCCCAAGTCAAAGAGCATTCTCAGTGATGACCCTACATCTATTGATCTCCTTCCCTAGTACTAAAAATGATTCCAGCTCAAGTAATGGGCCATGCAATTCTGATATTCTGGATCAAAACTGTATCTATTACATTGTTCCAGAAAATGTTGAAGTGACACTACAAGCACTGGCATTAGCAGGTATTGGCAGTAAGAAAACTAGTGATGACTTACATGGAGCTGTTGCTGGAGGTACAGAAGATGCTGAAAGTATTAACAAAAAGAACAAGTATGTCTGCTCCCCATATAGCAATAATTGCAGTAGAAATACTGTATTAGAAATCTTGCAAATGACTTCTATTACAAAGCAACTCTGCCTTTTTTACAGAACTTCACAAGGATTCAGACAACTTCATCTTTCTTTTGTAATCATTCTGTGTTTTATCCACTTTGTCTTTCTAACTTTTACAAAAATCAATTGTGGGACAAAAGACAGAACGGCTGCTTAAATGGTTTTATTGGTGATGTCAGTGTCCTAAAACAACTTTAGTTTACTGCATTTCCAAAGTCTGTCACTGGATTGAAAAGCTGTGTTGCCTACATTGTTCATTCAATGTTGCATTGCTGCACTTCCATTTCCTTCTGATACACCTTAAGCACATTCTGAGCATTAATTAGGAGAACTCTGCAGGAAGAAGAAGCCTTAATTTCACCAGAAGATTGGCCAAAGATAGCAAGAAAAAGTGAAAAATGGTTGTTTGGCTCCAAGAATACCAATCGGAACTTTCCATGGTGTGACTTCTGACATTATCTGTAAATGAAAAATTCAGGATGCAAACTTACTAGCGAGTTCAATTTCTGTATCTGCAGAAGTAGCTGTTAAGAAAACCAAAACGGGTCAGTTTCCAGGAAATGTATAATTACTTAAAGTGAAACAAATGCCAAGTTGCTTGTGCTAAGTGAAATTTGCTCTCCCATCTGGTTATAATATCCTAAGGAAATGTCTGCAGGACATACCATCACAAATAATGGAATTTATTTTATAAAATCAGGGCTTAGTACAGGTTTGTAGTCTCAACTGATCTGTGAGCTACATCTCATGACTAAGAGGTAAGATGTGCAATGCACCGAATTGTTTAAATCTGCCATATTAAATCTATATATAATAACACAAATACTAACATGGTTATTCTCAGTTAAACCAGGAGCATCAAATGTCAATGATAGGTGTTTTAACTGCTTCAATTAATTTGTCTACTTACTCCTCAATTAGGGTAGCAGTAGCAGCTGTTAGGAAAAATAACATTTGTTGGATTTCATGGCATCTGTTAATATTTAGGTGATATTTATGAGGTGAAATGAAAAGTGAACCACACAACCAAAGGGTCATTTGCATAATTATGTTGTAAACTGCCCATGGAGTGCTTTAGCACTATGTGGTAGTATATAGGTCAAAACAACCGCAACAAAGATAAATGGCCATTGCCCGTCTGATTTACATGGCTGGACCCAATCTCAGCTGGACTTAAACCCAATGAAATCTTCTTTTGAAACGTCTGGCAGGGAACTGCAGCAGCAAAGTGAAAAAGCAGTCGCTTGCCCACCCCCTGCTCTGTCACACTACTGTACCATGTTGGGTGTCTTGAAGCAACAAGGAGAATGTCTGTCTGAAGCTTTCCATTCCCTTCTACTGCTGCTTCCTACTGACATTTTATCTTTTACCTGTGAGAAACCTCTGTGGAGCCTAGAAACTCGGTTGAAGGTCTAATATGTGGGCCAATCTGCTGCTGTGCAAGGATTGTCTTTTAAGATGCTTTATGTCACGGATGCCCAACTGGTTAGTCAGATATGCATAGCTGTCCAGAAAACAGATGCACCCACCCAAATGAAAGCTCCCCACCAGCACCTCTAGCAAGGATGCAAAAGGAAATAGAGAACTGAATTCGCTAGCTAGATACAGCCCTTCCCAGAAGCCCTAGTTCAAAGATGAAACCCATTATGTCACTTCCCATAAGAATAGTCAAAGTTCTATTATGTAAATTGCAGCCCTTTAGTGAGTTGGGTACTATGGAGCCAGAAGCTGGGAATTCAGTTTTGCTCTGAAAATCACAGGAGATTGGACTGGCTTATTGGACTTTCGCCTGCTGAATCCCCTGAGAACGTGACAAACCCCTCCACAATACATAACAACTTAACATGCATTAGAGACCCTTTTTTTGCTCATCAATATTTTCAGCATCATCCTGTTATCCAACAGTACCTGAGCAGATGACACCAGCATCTTCTCTGTGGTTACAATTATGGCTTCCCCAGCCTCTGTGAGAGCACTGCTCCAAGCGGAGTTCATTCCCAACACAGGATACGTCATCCAGAAAAATGTCCCCTGTACCCTGGCCAAAGTGAGCACTCCCCACTGATGAGATAGCATTTCCACATCCAAGCTGCCTGCACACAACACGTGCGTCATTGATGTCCCAGGCATCATCACAGACGGTTCCCCATCTTCTATTGTGAAACACCTCAAGCCGTCCTTCGCATCTGTGTCTCCCATTGACAAGCCGCAGATGTCCTTCTGAAAGAGACAAGGAGAAATAGCTCTGCAGTTCTAAGATGATGACGATGATCATTATAAAACTTTGGTTACCTCTAATAAATCAAGCTCTGTCCAATGTCTATGCCATGAACATTTGTGTTTATGGGCTTGGTCTGAGACCAATTTTTCTTTCAAAAGAATTGGATTTGTAAACCAGCTCTGGTAGACGGCTGGTTTACAGCCGCCACTAGGACTGTTGACACGATCGCTCCTAAACACCCTCTCCAACGCAGAGCTCGGCCTGCGCCCTGGTTTAATCAGGACCTACGAGCGATGAAGCAATTTAGGAGAAGGCTAGAGCGCAAGTGGAGAAAGAACCCGACGGTTTATAATTGGATAGCTGTCAAGGTCGCGACTAACCTTTACCTTGCCAAGGTAAAGGCTGCTAGCCGAACGCATCTCACTAACCGGATAAGCGAAGCTTCAAATCAGCAGGCGGAGCTTTTCCGTATAGTGCACGACCTATCCGGAATTGGTCTGAGTGACGGGCCTCCCCCTAGTATATCACCGGATCAATTTGCAGCATTTTAAAAATCTAAAGTGGAGGCCATCCGCCGGGAGCTCTCTCCTTTTTTGGATACAGTGAGTCGAGCAGAGATGTCCAGCGCTCTGCCTTGCCCGGCCACTATCGATCTCTTTCAGCCTGTGATGCCAGATATTGTGGACAAAGTGCTTGATCGCTGTCGGGCCACCACCTCATCCCTTGACCCTTGCCCGGCCTGGCTAATCAAAGCAGCCAGGCTGATAACAACTGAATGGGCCACAGCAATAATTAATGGGTCTTTCCTTGAGGGCAGGGTTCCTCTTGCCCTCAAGGAGACACTCATTAGGCCCATAAGGAAGAAACCTAGTTTGGCGGCGGATGAAATTGGCAATTATAGGCCCGTCGCCAATGTTTCTTTCATTAGCAAAGTGGTGGAGAGGGTGGTTGCCAATCAGCTTCAGGCGCATTTGGATGAAACAAATGCCCTGGATCCGTTCCAGTCAGGTTTCAGGCCGCGCCATGGTACAGAAACGGCATTGGTCACCCTGTATGATGACCTATTGAGGGAGGCTGACAGAGGTAAGACGTCTCTGTTGGTCCTCCTCGATATCTCGGCAGCCTTTGATACCGTCGACCACGGTATCCTCCTGAGGAGGCTCTCCGAGTTGGGAATTGGTGGCCTGGCATTTGCCTGGCTCCGATCCTTCCTGGGGGACCGTCCTCAGAGAGTACAGCTTGGGGAGAGGGTCTCGGCCCCGTGCAGCCTCAATTGTGGGGTTCCGCAGGGTTCGATTATCTCCCCAATGTTGTTTAATATCTATATGAGGCCGCTGGGTGAGGTTATCAGGGGGTGTGGAGCATCGTGCCATCAGTACGCTGATGACACCCAGCTCTACATCTCCTTTGCTCCAACTGCAGTGGATGCCATTCTGTCCCTTCAGCACTGCTTGGAGGCTGTACTGCAATGGATGCAGGAAAATGGGCTGAGGCTGAATCCGGACAAGATGGAGGTCCTGAGGGTGGGTGGCCCCACCATCAGCGGTCTGGGGAACTCTCTCTCATTTGGGGGGGGTGACTCTTACCGCGAAGAGTGGGGTACGCAGCTTGGGGATCCATCTGGACCCGGCGCTCATCATGGAGACTCAGGTGGCGTCAGTGGTCCGCTTTGCCTATTTTCATCTTTGGCGGATAGCCCAGCTGCGTGCCTATCTTGATGTTGGGGTGCTCACCACTTTGGTACATGCGCTTGTAATCTCGAGATTAGACTACTGTAATGCGCTCTACGTGGGGCTGCCTTTGAGGTTGATGTGGAAGCTTCAAATGGTGCAGAATGCAGCAGCCAGACTCCTTAGTGGTGTGAGAAAATATCATCATATCTCTCCCACGCTGGCCGCTTTGCATTGGCTGCCCGTTCGGTTCCGCGTCGATTTCAAAGTTTTAATGCTTACGTACAAAGTCCTAAACAGTTTAGGGCCTCGATACCTGGCGGAGCGCCTACTCCCACCAAAATCTACCCGTATCACTCGATCTAGCCAGGAGGTGAGGCTGAGGAGCCTAACGCCAAGGGAGGCCCGGAAGGAAAAAACAAGAAACCGGGCCTTCTCGGTAGTGGCTCCTCGCCTTTAGAATAACCTCCCTCCAGAGATCCGCATGGCCCCTTCGCTGGGCATCTTTAAAAGTCAATTGAAAACCTGGCTGTTTAGGCAGGCCTTCCCTCCAATCACTACTTGATTTACTCTTTTCACCTTTTCCATCTTGAATCAGTTTGATTATGATGTCTTATATCATTGTTATATTTTAATTGTTTTATTTTATATGTTGTTCGCCGCCCAGAGTAGTCTATTGACTAGATGGGTGGGATATAAATTCAATAAATAAATAAATAAATAAATTTGGGATTATGACATGGAGAAGATGAGATGCTTCTCTTACCTGTTGGGGAATTGTTCCTTGACCCATGGGGAAGGAAGGGAAAAAAGGCAGTGTGGGAGAAATAGAACAACATATCTAATTTCACTAAAATCACTATATAAAAAAGATAGAGTTTTAGTGTAGCAGAAGATGCTTTCTATGGAGAAAGAGCATTACATAAATGCCATAATTGGCTGTTACATTACTGAGGTAGAAAAGAAGAACTATATAACTTTGAGTCTAGTATATTTGTATTATTTACCACAACATTTTAAGTCCATTCTAAGCCTCTCCTTTAAGGAGGATTCTTGCAAACATAAGAAACATCCAAGAGGGATGGATAGGAAGAAAAGGTCTACCTAGATATACTTCTAGCTCCATCTAGAGAGAACTATTGTTCCTATCCACCTATTTTGGATGCCATTCTTATCCATCTACATTCTGTCAAGAATGATTACACATTCTACTCATCCAACATAATTTTACTATTTCACCCTATACAGATTATCTGATTTGGATTGATTTTAAATACAATTTTGACTACTAGCAAAACCATGCTTTAAATCCTCTGTAACACTGTCATTGTACAGGGAAACATCTGAAATTCCTCAGCATGGCAAAAGGAGACAAAAACAGAGTTCATTTTACTCTGAGCAGTAGATGATCAAAAGCAAGGAAAAGAGAGTTAGTTTTAATCTGATCTCTTAGTTAAGGGGAAGTTCTACACTGAAAGGAAGTCTTAGTTTGAAAAGATGGAACAAGGCTGGCTTTTTCAGGTTTCTTATATTTTAGAAAGAGAAGGTTGTCACAAGAATAGGACATCAAAAATACAGACAGACCGGATGGATGGCTGTACAATGTTTCATATCTATAGGTGAAAAGAAATCCTTGCACTTCTCTGTATTTTAATAATTTTTTTAAATTAGGTAATGCCAGAAAAAGCTTTATCTAAATAGACATGTTAGCCCCAGGATCAGAGAAAAAACTCTTTTATTACGGGGACGCTTCCTTTGCTGGTGACATCATCAGATTTCTTGCCATCTATGAAAAATTAATAGTTTCTGATCTACATTCTTCTGGCCCTTAACTTAGTCATCAATATATTCACCATCATCCTGTTATCCAAGAGTACCTGAGCAGATGACACCAGCATCTTCTCTGTGGTTACAATTATGGCTTCCCCAGCCTCTGTGAGAGCACTGCTCCAAGCGGAGTTCATTCCCAACGCAGGATACGTCATCCAGAAAAATGTCCCCTGTACCCTGGCCAAAGCGAGCTCCCCCCTCTGATGAGAGAGCATTTCCACATCCAAGCTGCCTGCACACAATGCGTGCGTCATTGATGTCCCAGGCATCATCACAGACGGTTCCCCATCTTCTATTGTGAAACACCTCAAGCCGTCCTTCGCATCTGTGTCTCCCATTGACGAGCTGCAGATGTCCTTCTGAAAGAGACAAGGAGAAACAGCTCTGCAATTCTAAGAAAAATCCAAAGAAACAAAAAATAAAATCGGTTCTAGAAGAATATCTCTGTACGTGTGTGTGTGTTTGTGTATGTGCGTGCCCATTTATATTACTACTCTCCCACATGATGGTTGCCACTGTTATCTATACTGGAGAAAATGGCAATGGCTATAGAACAAGCTATATTTATTGGTGATAATAAAGCTGCAATAAGATGGATTTTTTTATTTATGCCTTTCATCAAGGAAAGAACTATGCAAGTAAGGAGAATATTTGAAAATGTTATGAATTCATATGTATTAATTGTAGATGAAAATATATAAATACAATAAAATTAATGAAAGACACCAAGTGCTTATATGGTGATATCGTACTGAGCACAGCACAATTTAAAAGCTATGTATATACATCTTATATGCATATAATCTTCCGTAGAAAGGATTTGCTGAATAATAATGGGAGAATGTTTACCTCTGTATCTTTCTCACATTAATGGTTCTAGCAACAAGATTAATAGGCCCACAAACTGCACACAGCCCCCAAAGAGGGTTTTGCAAACCTCAGTCTCCTAATGCTCTCCCTTTTTTTTTCTATAAAAAGCCAATTTCCACTTTGTGGAGCCTTCAGGAACAGCAAATTTGCATTAAAATATGGTGCAGGTCAGCCCCCAAAAAGATATCATATCTCTTAAGTGGACTTCAGATCAGCTCCATTGTTTATAGTTTTCTTTTGTGTATTAAGGATCTTGGAGATCATACTGGATCCTTCAGGGAGAAAACCATCCCCTTAGCCTTCCAGAACTGGCCACCTCAATCTTGGATTTAGCAATCCAAGTCTACTTGAGCTGTGGTAGAATGTTAACCCTTTCTTGGATGAACACCTTAACATGGTGAAGGGGACTGAGTGTGTCAGTGAAGCTGAGAGCAATGCAAACAGGAGGCCAGACTCCATTTGAGCCTGGACTCCCAGCAAGATCACCCAAGGTGGAATCGTCACAGCTGAGACACCAGACTACGATGCATCCACCCTCTTCAAGTCAGCTTCTAGGCAGCGGCAGGAGCTGAAGGTAACAGTGGCAGAGGAGGCAATGGTGGTCCCACTCAAGCTATCTTTTGTCAGTACTGCACAGAAGGTGGCAATGATAAACCGCTGCTGAACTTTCCTTATTATACAACTCTATGATGAAGAAGTACAAAATGAAATAATGTAGTGTTGGAAGATGAGACTCCCCAGTCAGAAAGCACTCAGTCAGCTACTGGGGAAGAGGAAAGTACAAGTACAAATAGTGCTATCTCTGAGGACACAACTTAGATTAAAGCCAAACGAACGTCTAGTGGATGATGTGCATAGAAGTGAAAGGAGAGTTCCATATTGCACAACAAGTACAATTGGAACATATAAGGTGAGAAGTACTGTGTTTCCCCAAAAATAAGACAGGGTCTTATATTAATTTTTGCTCCAAAAATACATTAGGGCTTATTTTCAGAAGATGTTTTATTTTTTTTCATGGACAACAATCTACATTTATTCAAATACAGTCTTGTCATCTTCTTCTGGTTGCTGCACAATGGTGGACGGTGGGGTTTCACTTAACTGGGGCTTATTTTTGGGGTAGGGCTTATATTACGAGCATGCTGAAAAATCATACTAGGGCTTATTTTCAGGGAAAGAGGGTATGAATCAAGGTAAATTCAAAAACATAAAGAATAAATGCTGCCATTGGTGTCGTCAACATTCAGGCTGCCCTTTGCTATGTAAAGCTTGGCATCCTTTTTCCTGCTGGCAATGTGGACATGATATTTTGCAGCAATATTGGGTCATTTCCTGGCTTTTTGAATCATGAGTACAGAAGCACAATATCCCACATTCATAAACTGTAGATTTTTTTTTTGAAGACCTGAATTTCCTGGCTTTTTAAAATGAGAGTTTAAATATGCATATGCTACCCATAAATCCAATATGAAATTTCCCTCATAGAGAATTACCCAGTGGTAGAGGATTCCAGAAGATAAGCATATGATCTGTACTATACTTACTGGGAGAAGACAGAAGTGAGAACTGCTTAGATGTGGCTATACTCCATCTGTGTCAAAATATTTGAAGGGCTGTTTTGGACTTAATGAAATGGTGAAGCAAAAGTGTGAGTAGGCATAAGCATTGGAGAAACATACACACTAGAGATGGGCACAGACCTCAGTTCAGAGATTCATGCCATTTCATCGGCATGGCACCACAGATGTTGCACATTAACTTTCCCCCACCCCTGCTGGCTCCCCCACTCACCAGCTGATGCATGCTGCTTTTCTTCTGCTCGTTGTGCAATTGTCCAGTCATAGCAGGAGCATGGACTTCCTGACTCCGCCTCCTCCAGCAGCCACCCACTCAGAGGAGGAGGCACGACAGGGATTCCTGCAGCACTACATGTGAGTGGGAGGATGCTGGAGGAGGTGGAGAAGGGAAGTCCATACTCCTGTTGGGACTGGATGATTGCGTGAAGAGCAGGAGAAAAGCAGAGTGCACAGGCAGGTAAGTGGGGGAGCCAGTGGGGGAAGCGAACATGCAGCACCTGAGGTGCCACGCCAATGAAGCAGCATGAACCTCCTAACCAAGGTTCATGCCCATCTCTAATATACACCCATTAACCTGTCAGTTGAACTAATGTTGCCATGTCTGTTGCACTAAATGCAGGCTGGAAAGCTATGTTTCAATTTCATATCCCTTTCTTTGAGTTAGGGAAGGTGAGGAAGAAAAGCTGTATTGGACCAAAATCTCTACAGGTGTGTTGTGTACATGTCTTCCAAAATACGTCCCTTTGCTTTTTGAAATTTAAAAAAAGGAAGAGGTTGGAGTTAGCAAAGAATGTCACTGGAAAGCAAGGTCAAAATCATGCATACTATGCGAAAGGAAGATAGTGAAGAAAGACAGAGACAAAAATCAAGTCTTTTGAAATGTGGTCTTGGTAGAAATACTAAAGACAGCCAGAAAAGCAGAAAAGTAGGTGGTCAGTCAAGTCAAGCCTGAACTCTCACTCAAGCAAAAATTAGTAACCTGAGGCTATCGTATCATGCACATATAATAGAAATGTGAACATTCTAAATGACTGAACTATTTGCATACCATAGCATTCTGACCAGTCATAATGTGTCTGGAGTAGAGATGGGGACGAATATAAAAACGGAACGGCTTTTTCGACGAAAATAGCCAATTTATTAAATATTCATCCCTTCATATTCGTGGGTTCCAGACATATTCGTGGGTTTCAGAGACCCCCACGAATACGAAGGGATGAATAGTTACCCATTTTTATTCATCCTTCGTATTATTTTTTTAAAAAAATTCTGCCTACCGCTGCCGATCAGTTGATCGGCGGCAGATAGGTGGCCACCACCACCCACAGCCAGCCACCCCAACAGCCTACCCCCACACACCCTTCCTCTCCCTACCTTAGCCCCCAACCCACCCCTGCCGACACCCCCTTACCTTAATCGCTGCTGCCAAGGTCTCCTTCTGGCCTCACAGCCACGTATGTAAAAAGGGAGACTGGCTGCCCTTTGCAAAGATGGCGGCTGCTGCTTCATTCAGGGTAGGGAAGCTGCAGCTGCCATCTTTGCAAAGGGCAGCCTGGATTCCTTTAGCTTGCCTTAAGGGAATCCAGGTTGCCCTTTGCAAAGATGGCAGCTGCAGCTTCCCTACCCTGAATGAAGCCGCAGCCACCATCTTTGCAAAGGGCAGCCAGTCTCCCTTTTTACATGTGTGGCTGGGAGGCCAGAAGGAGACCTCGGCAGCAGCGATTAAGGTAAGCGGATGTCAGTGGGGCTGGGGTGGGGGCTAAGGTAGGGAGAGGAAGGGGGTGTGGGGGTAGGCTGTTGGGGTGGCTGGCTGTGTGTGTGGGGGGGGTGGCTGCCTATCTGCCGCTGATCAACTGATCGGTGGCCGGTAGGCAGAATGGTGTTTTTCTTTCTTTTCTTTTTTCTTTCTTTCTTTCTTTTTTGTAATAGGAAGGGGGCGGCGGGGGTGGGGTTTTTTTAAATAACCCCCCCCCCATGAATCGATGAATAACTTCATTATTAATTGCTTCATGGGGGCAACTTTGTGCTTCGTGAGGCATCAACTTTTGACAACTCACAAGGCGGGACGACTCGCCAAAATTGTGAGTCGTCCCCATCTCTAGTCTAGAGTCATGATTTCTATGCTGTAGTCCATGAGTACAAATGGTTCCTATGACTGGACAGTGGTTTATCCTAGTTAAAAATCATGTGGATCCATGAGGATCCATGCATCAGATCCATGTTTTTGCAGTACTGCAAAGCCATGTCTTGTGGGACCAATGATTTCCGTGGTGTAGTGTGTGGGCATAGATGGGCCCTATGATTGGACAGTGGTTTATGGATGATCCTGAAGAAAAATCATGTGGATCCATGAAGATCCGTATGTTGGATCCACATTTTTACACCATGGCAAAGCCATGCACTGGGGAACCTATTATTTCTATGGTAAAACCTTTGGGCACAACTGGAACCAATGAGTGGACAGTGGCCTGTGATCGATCCTGCTGAAAAATCATGTGGACCCATGAGCATCTCTGACTTATATTAGTGTTTTTTGCCACTACAAAGCCATGTGCTGGGGGACCCATTATTTCTGTCTTGTAGTCTTTGAGCACAAATGGGACCTATGACTGGACAGTGGTTTGGGTATGATCCTGCAAAATAATCATGTGGCTCCATGAGGATCTGTGTTTTGAATCCATGTTTTTGTGTGACTGCAAAGCCATACACTGAAGGACCCACAATTTATGTGTTTTAGTGTGTGGGCAGAGATAGCACCTATGATTGGGCAGTGATTTGCAGATGATCCTACAACAAAATCATGGGGATTCATGGGGATCCATGCATCAGATTCATGTTTTGGAACCACTGCAATGCCATGCGCTGGGGGACCCATATTTCTGTGGTGTAGACTGTGGGCGCAGATGGGCCCTATGATTGGACAGTGGTTTGGGATGAACTTATGTAAAAATCATGTGGATCCATGAGAATCTGTGCTTTGGATCCATGTTTTTCACCTTTGCAAAGCCATGTGCTGGGGGACCCATGATTTCTGTGGTTTAGTCTGTGGGTGCAAATAAGATCTATGATCTGACATTGGTTTAGGGAAGATAACATCTAAAAATCATATGAACCTGTAAACTCATGAGTAAACTGGGTAAAATGTGCTTTGAGATTATTCAAAGTCACAAAGGGGAAAAAAAACCCAGTGATTTCACAGTTTAAATTAGTGAGCTTCTGGAAAGCTCCATGGTTTAGTTCTCTGACCGCAAAGTCAGGTGCTTGGAGTTTGATTCCCCACTGTGCCTTCTTGACAGGGGCTAGACTTAATGATACAAAAGGTTCCTTCCAGCTCTGCAATTCTAAGATGGTGGTGGTGGTTCAAAAACTCCAGGCACAGTCAAAATTATAAAAACATTGACTGGTATTATATAATAGATACAAGTTGTTGTTGTTGTTGTTGTTGTTGTTATTATTATTATAATAATAATAATAATAATATTATTATTATTATTATTATTATTATTATTATTATTATTATTATTATTATTATTCCCCTTCACGGATTGCTGCCTTGTCATGGCGAAGGGGCTTCAGTAATTCAGAGAAGCTATGGGCTATGCCGTGCAGGGACACCCAAGACGGACAGGTCATAGTGGAGAGTTCTGACTAAACGTGATCCACCTGGAGCAGGCATTGGCAAGCCACTCCAGTATCTTTGCCAAGAAAACCCCATGAACAGAAACAAAAGGCTAAAAGATATGACGCTGGAAGATGGGCCCCTCAGGTCGGAAGGCGTCCAACATGCTACTGAGGAAGAGCGGAGGACAAGTACAAGTAGCTCCAGAGCTAATGAAGTGGTTGGGCCAAAGCCAAAAGGACGCTCAGCTGTGGACGTGCCTATAAGTGAAAGGAAAGTCCGATGCTGCAAAGAAAAATACTACATAGGAACCTGGAATGTAAGATCTATGAACCTTGGTAAGCTGGATGTAGTCAAACAGGAGATGGCAAGAATAAACATTGACATCCTGGGCGTCAGTGAACTAAAGTGGACGGGAATGGGCGTATTCAGTTCAGACAATTATCATATCTACTATTGTGGGCAAGAATCCCGTAGAAGAAATGGAGTAGCCCTCATAGTCAACAAAAGAGTGGGAAAAGCTGTAATGGGATATAATCTCAAAAACAATAGAATGATTTCAATACGAATCCAAGGCAGACCTTTCAACATCACAGTAATCCAAGTTTATGCACCAACCACCAATGCTGAAGAGGCTGAAATTGACCAATTCTATGAAGACTTACAACACCTTCTAGAACTGACACCAAAGAAAGATGTTCTTCTCATTCTAGGGGACTGGAATGCTAAAGTAGGGAGTCAAGAGATAAAAGGAAAAACAGGTAAGTTTGGCCTTGGAGTTCAAAACGAAGCAGGGCAAAGGCTAATAGAGTTTTGTCAAGAGAACAAGCTGGTCATCACAAACACTCTTTTCCAACAACACAAGAGGCGACTCTACACATGGACATCACCAGATGGGCAATACCGAAATCAGATTGATTATATTCTCTGCAGCCAAAGATGGAGAAGCTCTATACAGTCAGCAAAAACAAGACCTGGAGCTGATTGTGGCTCTGATCATCAGCTTCTTATAGCAAAATTCAAGCTTAAACTGAAGAAAGTAGGAAAAACCACGGGGCTAGTCAGGTATAATCTAAACCAAATCCCTTATGAATATACAGTGGAAGTAAAGAACAGATTTAAGGAACTAGATTTGGTGGACAGAGTGCCTGAAGAACTATGGATGGAGGCTCATAGCATTGTACATGAGGCAGCAACAAAAACCATCCCAAAGAAAAGGAAATGCAAGAAAGCAAAGTGGCTATCCAACGAGGCCTTACAAATAGCAGAGAAGAGAAGGGAAACAAAATGCAAGGGAGATAGGGAAAGTTACAGAAAACTGAACGCAGACTTCCAAAGAATAGCAAGGAGAGACAAGAGGGCCTTCTTAAATGAACAGTGCAAAGAAATAGAGGAAAAGAATAGAAAGGGTAAAACCAGAGATCTGTTCAAGAAAATTGGAGATATTAAAGGAACATTTTGTGCAAAGATGGACATGATAAAGGACAAAAATGGGAGGGACCTAACAGAAGCAGAAGACATCAAGAAGAGCTGGCAAGAATACACAGAGGAATTATACCAGAAAGATCTGGATGTCCCGTACAACCCAGATAGTGTGGTTGCTGACCTTGAGCCAGACATCCTGGAGAGTGAAGTCAAGTGGGCCTTAGAAAGCACGGCTAACAACAAGGCCAGTGGAGGTGATGGCATTCCAGTGGAACTATTTAAAATCTTAAAAGATGACGCTGTTAAGGTGCTACACTCAATATGCCAGCAAGTTTGGAAAACTCAGCAGTGGCCAGAGGATTGGAAAAGATCAGTCTACATCCCAATCCCAAAGAAGGGCAGTGCCAAAGAATGCTCCAACTACCGTACAATTGCACTCATTTCACACGCTAGCAAGGTTATGCTCAAAATCCTACAAGGTAGGCTTCAGCAGTATGTGGACCGAGAACTCCCAGAAGTACAAGCTGGATTTCGAAGGGGCAGAGGAACTCGAGACCAAATTGCCAACATGCGCTGGATTATGGAGAAAGCCAGAGAATTCCAGAAAAACATTGACTTCTGCTTCATTGACTATGCAAAAGCCTTTGACTGTGTGGACCACAGCAAACTATGGCAAGTTCTTAAAGAAATGGGATTGCCTGACCACCTTATATATCTCCTGAGAAACCTATACGTGGGACAGGAAGCAACAGTTAGAACTGGATATGGAAACACTTATTGGTTCAAAATTGGGAAAGGAGTACGACAAGGCTGTATATTGTCCCCCAGCTTATTTAACTTATATGCAGAATACATCATGCGAAAGGCTGGACTGGAGGAATCCCAAGCCGGAATCAAGATTGCCGTAAGAAATATCAACAACCTCAGATATGCAGATGATACCACTCTGATGGCAGAAAGTGAGGAGGAATTAAAGAACCTCTTAATGAGGGTGAAAGAGGAGAGTGCAAAAAATGGTCTGAAGCTCAACATCAAAAAAACTAAGATCATGGCCACTGGTCCCATCACCTCCTGGCAAATAGAAGGGGAAGATATGGAGGCAGTGACAGATTTTACTTTCCTGGGCTCCATGATCACTGCAGATGGTGACAGCAGCCACGAAATTCAAAGACGCCTGCTACTTGGGAGGAAAGCGATGACAAACCTAGACAGCATCTTAAAAAGCAGAGACATTACCTTGCTGACAAAGGTCCGCATAGTCAAAGCTATGGTTTTTCCAGTAGCGATGTATGGAAGCGAGAGCTGGACCATAAAGAAAGCTGACCACCGAAGAATTGATGCTTTTGAATTGTGGTGCTGGAGGAGGCTCTTGAGAGTCCCCTGGACTGCAAGGAGAACAAACCTATCCATTCTAAAGGAAATCAACCCTGAGTGCTCACTGGAAAGACAGATCCTGAAGCTGAGGCTCCAATACTTTGGCCATCTCATGAGAAGAGAAGACTCCCTGGAAAAGACCCTGATGCTGGGAAAGTGTGAAGGCAAGAGGAGAAGGGGACAACAGAGGATGAGATGTTTGGACAGTGTCATCGAAGCTACCAACATGAATCTGACCAAACTCCGGGAGGCAGTGGAAGACAGGAGGGCCTGGCGTGCTCTGGTCCATGGGGTCATGAAGATTCGGATACGACTAAACGACTAAACAACAACAAATCATTATTATTAATTATTAATATTATTGTTGTTGTTGTTGTTGTTGCTGTTGCTGTTGTTGTTATTGTTATTGTTATTAATCATCAGGCACAGTCAATCAAAATTATAAAAATATTGACTGGTATTATATAACAGATACAAATTGTAACCAAAAACCTAAGTATCTGTTAAATATTGGCGCAGTTAGTATGCTACTCCTAATATTGATATTTTTTTTGTAGCTCGGTGTTATTTCTGAGATATGCAACTGCTTATAATATTGTGTGAAATTTCTTGATATTGTTCCCAAAGCCCCAATGACCACTGAAGTGTGTTTCATCCACAAGCGAGATGTTTCAATCATCAGATCTCTGTGTTTTGTTAGATTTTCCAATTCTTTATTTTCAACTCTGGCATCCCCCGGAATTGCAACGTCAGTGATCCAGACGTTTCTTCGTTCTATTACTGTTATGTCTGGTGTGTTATGCTCAAGGTGTCTATCAGTTTGGATCTGGAAATTCCACAAGATCTTGACTTCGTCATTTTCTTACATCTTCTCTTCCTGATGTTCCCAGGGATTTCTGGAGGCTGGCAAGTTATATATTTTGCATAATGACCAGTGCACTTATTTTGCCACTTTATCATGTCCAATTTTGTAATCTGCTTCTGCAGTCTGTGGACATTCACTGATGAGGTGTGACACAGTTTCATCTTTTTCTTGGCAGAGTCAACATTTGCTGTTAGCACTAATTCCTTGAATCTTAGCTTTCATCACATTGGTTTGGAGTGCTTGTTCTTGAGCAGCAAAAATTAAGCCTTCGGTTTCTTTCGTAAGGGTCCCCAGTTTTATCCATGCCCATGTTGAATTATGATCATGCTTTCCATCAATATTTCTCAGGTGTTGTCCATGTAGTGGTTTATTTTTCCAGCTGTTTAATTTATTTTCAAATTGTTGTTTCTTATATTGAGCCTTTGTTTCTCTTGTTTTCAAAATATTCTCCATTTTCACTGCATTCAGTAATTTTTCTCTACTTGTACTGATATAACCATCTCAGATTAACACAATTCCAGTTTCAACATTTCAGCATGTCGTATACTAATCTCCATAATCTCCAATAAGTTTCTGCTTCCCTACCTATCCACCCAACAGAGTTGAAAGTAGCCTCCTGTATTTTACATTTCCAACACTTATTTTAAAAAGTGCCAAACCAGAACTGCAGCGCAACATTAAGAAGACAAAATTCATGACTACAAAAGAACTAAGCAACTTTAACGTTGACAGTGAAAAAATTGAAATAAAGATTTTGTATATCTTGGGTCAATAATTACAATCCAAATGGAGATTGCAGCAAGAAATCAGAAGAAGACTGAGTCTCGAAGGGCAGCATTGAAGGAATTAGAAAAGATTATCAAGTGTAAGGATGTGTCACTGGAGACCAAGACCAAGATCATCCACACTCTTCTATTCCTGATTTCCATGCATGGGTGTGAAAGTTGGAAGGTAAAGAAAGCTGACAGAAAGACAATTGATTTGCTTCAAATGTGGTGCTGAAGGAAAGCTTTGTGAACACCTTGGATTGCAAGATGAACAAGTGGGTCCTAGAACAAATCAAACCTGAACTGTCTCTGGAGGCAAATATGATGAAATTGAGGCCATCCTGCTTTGGGCACATCATAAGAAGGCAGGATTCTCTGAAAAAGACAATACTGCTGGGAAAGATGGAGGGCAGTAAGAAAAGAGGATGTGTAAATATGAGACAGATTGACTCCCTCAAGGAAACCACAGATCTGAGTGTAGAAGAACTGAGCAGGGCTGTTGAGGACTGTGGGTGCTTATCATGAGTTTTCCCATAGCTATCCCATTCCCGAAGGTGAGTTCAAAACTGCAGAAATCAATATGTGCATACCCGCTGTCCATAATATAATAAAGAACTGATTAAAATGAGCTGACTGACCCATTTTACCTTTTTTTTTCTTCATTATAACAGGATAGTTTATAGCAATACATTGTTGCTGGGAAAATCTCTCTTCTTCCCACCCCAGCTGTACTACTGAGAAGATTGTGGCCCAGCACTGAGGAAACAGGTAGAACTGAGGGTCCAGCTAGACCTCACAATCCCTGCTGACCAAAACATCCCAGCATTATGACCACCGTGAGCCCAGTCCACACAACAATGCTGTACCTGAGCAGGAGACACCAGCGTCTTCACTGTGGGAACAATCATTGACTCCCCAGCCTCTGTGGGTACACTGGTCTAGACGTTGTTCACTCCCATGGCAGACAACATTATCCAGAAGAATGGTACCCGAGCCCAAGCCATATCAAGCACTACCAAGTGCCGAGAGAGCAACTCCAGATCCGAGCTGGCTGCACACTACTCGTGCATTGTCCATCTGCCATAAGTCATCACAGACCGTCCCCCACCTTCCATTGTAGTAAACTTTCACCTGTCCTTCGCTCTTATTAAATCTTTGTATGGTGATATTTCCACTCAGGAACGCCTATGATAATAACTACCTTCATTTTACAATAAAACAAGAAGCTTTACTTGTGGTACTTTACAGCCCCTTTCCAAAGAACAATGAAACATCCACCAAAGCTATTTCTTAGACTCCTTTTTTCTAAAAAGACTCAGTGTGTGTCACAGGACTCAAATATACAAAGATAACAAAAAACTAGGCACATAAACCCTGAAAAACAAGTCATAGGTATAGTCGATTGAGACTATTGGGGTATTTTAAAATTGATAATTCACATTTTACACAAAGAACTAGGAGTAGCTAGGCATCTTGTTTGCCAAATGCATGACATTTTCTGTCTTTTTTAAAAAAATCATTGATTTAAATACCGTAATAAAAAACTATAATTACCATTTTGTCCTCTTGTTGTATAAGCTGCAAGGAGAAAAATTCAAAGAAGACATTGTAAAACTTTTTAAAATAATTTAACATTTTCTATTTTTACAAAATCAGTTAAAAAACACTGAACTGTCCTAAGAGCAGTATTTAATAATGTTTAACTAACATGACAATGCAATATTTCACAGTCATTATTCTTCTGTTTTATTTCCTTCACCTTACTAGCTGCTGGAAACCCAATAGCAATAAAACAAGCCACCATCCTGCCACCTAACCCCAGTGTGCCTCAGGTTGCACAGCCCCTCTGGATTGCTATGGGGCCAAACATGGTTCGTTGAAGGCAGTCAAAATATTCCAGTGTACATTCTCAGCACATCTATCCTCTTACTATACAACAACATTTTGCATGGAGCCATCATCTGACTCTGTGAGAAGAATCCCCCCCTATTCCAAAGGATGGAGCCACGATTATTAAAGAGATGACAAACTGCAATAGATACCAGTGGACTCGATTCATGAAAGGTTACACTAAAATATAACAGTTGGTTATTAAAGTGCCATGATGTTTTTGTCTTTTGGTTTTTTCCTTTCCTTTCTTTTCTTTTCTTTTCTCTGCTTTGTTTTGATTTGATTTGCTTTACTTTTCGCTTTGCTTTGCAGTGCATTGCGTGTTTTTTCTTTGTTTTCTGTCTTTCTTTGTTTTTCTGTTTTGAACTGTTACACAAACTACAAAAGAACTGTGTGAATTCAATTTAACATTCTCAGAGACTTACTATAAGTCTCAGAATCAAACAACATGAGATCCTCTGCCTGTATTTAGAAGTGGAGTTGCCTGACATGGTAAAAGTTGACTTTCTCTCCCAGCACAAGCTTTTCTCATCTCTTCATCTTCCAAATTAGCATGCTCAGTGTTCTGACTGATCATGAGAGAGTAAAACTCCATTACTGCAGGACAATTCTGCCATCTGCTTCTAAAGATGACCTGAAAATTGTTTGTAGTTGACCGTGCTTACAGTTTTTAAGACTGATGTCCAGAAAAAACTTTGAAACCATAATGGCAACTCAGATCAAAACAAATTTCAGTACAAATAATTGTTATTTATTGAAAATAGGGGAGGGAAAATGATTTATCTTCCAGAGCTGCTGGACTGGGGTAGCTAATTATAACTTATTTTTAAATTTGTTTTATTGATTTTGCATTTCCGCAATCCAACCATCGGGGTCCAAGCACTTAAGCTTTAAGCCACAGAGCTTTCAGTCACAGTTCAGCAGACCTAGACAATGTGTATGAGGTATTTTATATTTAAGAAGAAAAAGAAAACAGAACAAATATATCTCAGTCCACTACCAACATATTACCTGTAGCTGAAAGGAACACCCACAGGAAGATCACAGTGCGGTCCATCTTAGGATAGGATCCCAGGAGAGGAAGTGACCTTCAGGCTGGAGATGCCTGAACATATATAGAGTAGCAAGGTCTGAAATTTGATCTGCCCTTTTTCGTCAGTTCGTGAGAGATAAAAGCTCTCTGGAAAGGCCTTTCCAGATGCCAAACAATGCTTGATACAGTGTGCCAACAATAGTAGTGCCTATCAATGCCCCTTTCCTTATTTGTACTTGTATAAACATTCTTCAGCATGAAGCCTAAGCTTATCACTTTCCTTTTTCACTGAGATACATTTTCCAGAAGGAAGTGGGACAAAATAATTGTTAAACAGAGATGACAGTAAATGAATACTAGCAAGGACAGCCACCACTTTCCCCTGCTCCTCTGTCTTTACAGAAGCATTCAAGGGAAAGATATGACAGAACACAACATGGTACTATGCTTGGCAAGTGGCAACAACTTAAGGGGACAGCTTTATAAGAAATGTTTCTTTCCATTTTGCTTTCCAGGAAAACCAGAAAGCCAGAATCCACGAAACCAGTAAAATTATTTTGGGTCTAAGAAACCTAGACTTTTGGTTTCTTGAAATCACACATACCTCTGTATAGCAAGGGTTTCTGAAATTTAAGGAAGACTCACAAATATTTTATCATATGCTATGGGAGCTTATAGCTGAAAGGAAGAAAATTCACCTTAGAGGAACCATTGGCTTTCCAGATGCTTTGTACTGTATCTCCCATGATCACATAAGTGAGGCCAATGAGAATTATGGGGGGAGAGGGCAAAAAACATGGTTCCTCAACCCTACCTGATGTTGGGAAAGTGTGAAGGCAAGAGGAGAAGGGGACGACAGAGGACGAGATGATTGGACAGTGTCATCGAAACTACCAACATGAATTTGACCAAGCTCCGGGAGGCAGTGGAAGACAGGAGGGCCTGGCGTGCTCTGGTCCATGGGGTCACAAAGAGTTGGACACAACTTAACGACTAAACAACAACAACAACAACCCTACCTTAGGCTCTGTTAAAGTAAATCACTAGATCATGAACATGTTTCTTCATCAGCCATCCACTTTTGGGTTCTGCATGAACTCTCTTCAGGTCAGTTAAAATTGAGTGAAATACATATGGAGGGGAAATGCATAAGCCCTGCTCCCTTCTCTCTCTGTTTTTTTTTTTTTATTGCTCTTTACATGGACAAAGCTTTACCTATTTCTTTTATAAAACTGTAGCTTTTGCATTTTCTTAGTGTATTTCTTAGATCCTAGAAATATAGCTAAGTGCAGGAAAGCAACTGATGTTGCCAAAAGAAAGAGGACAACCCAAAGCTGTTTACTTTTTCTGTTTCTAAAACCGCCTCATATAGTAGCTGCCTGGAAGATTCAGAATGAACAAGTCTTTCCGCATAATTTCCTTCTTTTAAAATCTAGAGTTTTGAAAATTACATTCAGAACCAGTCTGTGCCCTATTGTTTACCTAGGCTATGCTTGGGGATTTTGACATGTAGAAATGCAACTAGGACTGGCCCTTGGGGCTCAACTCTGGAGCTCCATAGTCTTGAGGGGTGACAAGGTTCATTTAGATAGTGCCAGGCCATGTGCAGTGGCAAATGCAGCATCTGGACTGTCATGGACCTGGATTCCATCCGTCCGTCCGTCCATAATATTTTTAACCTGCTTTTCTCTTTAAAAAGGACCCAAGGCAGCTTACAACAATTAAAAGATAGTATTTAGTAACAATGAGTATACAATACCAAAAGGACCAATGAATGCAATACCAAAAAACAAAAACAAAACACTAGCAGCACCAAAACACATTCAATGCAGTAAGGTACAATATTCTATTTTAAAAACTGCACTCGGCAGTCATTCACTCAGGGAAAGCTTGTCTAAAAGAAAGGTCTTCACTTGCTTGTGGAAAGACAGTAAAGATGGGCCATTTCAACATTATATATATTTGTAAATATAAATATATATAATTCTTCTCCACAATAAAATAATATTTATTTTTAAGAAAACATGTTGAACGTCAGAACCTAATTTCATGTTTATCCCCATTGTTACGGTGGTTGCTATTGTAACTGTGGAGACTTTTCTTCTTACAGTAAGCCAAGCGGCATGATGTGAAGTTTTCTTTCAGGAAAGCATTTATTATGCTAGCTAATAGAGAGAGTCTGAAGAAACAAGGATGTACAGTATGCATAGTTATAAAGGGAAAACACATAAAAGGCCATAAATGAAGAACTTAACTTGGTATTCCTTTGAAGCTCCTTTCTCAGGATATATCCTAAAGGACATCTGGTTATTCTTTTATGTGATAAATTTGTGTTCTTTCTCCAGAAGGTGTGTGGGTTTATTGATTTATGGTTTTATGGTACTGTTTGTTAAAGGTAGGGATGTGTGTCTTTAGGCTTCTGAAGCAATGGTTGAATCCCATAATGAACTGGGAAAGACACTGAGATATCCTATACTATAGAGCAGTGGTTCCCAACCTTGAGTCTCCAGATGTTCTTGAACTGCAACTCTCAGAAGCCCTTGCCTGTACAGCTAGTGGTGAAGGCTTCTGGGGGTTGCAGCCCAAGAATGTCTGGGGACCCAAGGTTGGGAACCACTGCTATATAGCATAAGAAAATATATCGCCTATACATTTATATAACGGTTAATTTTAACATATATGCTTATGTTTAAAGTTGTAGTGAGGAGAAATCTCCTCATAAACTCTATGGCACTAATTGCTTTAGCACAGTGGGTGGCAAATCCTAAGGAAAGGGTATGTGGTCTGAGTTTAGAAAGAGAGTCAGTGGGAGCTGGTCCCTTAGGGCAAAAGGGGCATAACATCCACACACACCCCACAAAGCCTCAGATTTTCCTCATTTAACCCATTTATATCTGCCCCTGTTCAGTCAGTATGCACGCAAATACTTGCCTTCCTGGCTTTATGTGTGAGAGATGTATTTATTTATATTTATTTATTTATTTATTTATTCAATTTGTATCCCACTCCCATTAATGCTGAGGCACTACTCTATACTCATGTATAATAGAGAACAAAAATAAATATAAAAACATGAAAAGCAACAGCAATAACCCTAAAAATAAATGGCACAGACTAATCATATAAACCCAGAGCAGACAGAGGAAGGGGGGAGGGATCAACTAGGGTTGGTGTGGAAAGCCTCCCTGAAAAGCAACACCTTTAATTGCTTCCTAAATGTCAACAGGGAGGGGGCCAGATGGAACTCATCCAGAAGCTGGTTCCATAAAGTTGGAGTCACTGCAAAGAAAGCCCTACCACCTTTAGAGTATTTATGGGCCTCCCTCGGGGTGGCCACCCAGAGGAGACCCAGCTGGGACGATCATGTGGGTTGAGCGAATGACATTAAGGAAAAATGCTTGGGAAGTAATATGGGCCCAAACCATGGAGGGCTTTGTATCTGAGTGTCAAAACCTTGAACCTGATACAGGATGCAATGGGCAACCAGTAGAGGGGAGCCAGAACTGGAGTGATGTGGGCACATATGAATGTCTGAATGTACACACATTTTGCCCCAACTCTCTCTGGCACCCTGTCTTCACTCATCTGAGCCTTCTTCTGTGCCTTTAGCTCTACCAGTTATAATGGGGAAAGTATGAGACGTAGAGAGCTGCTACTCTCTAAAGAGCAGACATGCAGGCCCTAATTTTCTTGATCTAGATAAAAGACTTCAATTTTAAGTGCTATCAATTCTCTCTCTTGCATTCCTCTTAGACCTAATTTCCCTGTTAGACTTAAGGTTATGGAAACAGTAACAATATTAATACTGGCTTTTGAAATGCAGAGAATTTGTGGGCATTTCTCCAATCAGTTTCTGCAAGTGTGCCTTTCTGATGTATGAAACCTAAGAAACACGTGTATATCAAGCTTGAGTGAGACTTGCTCGAATTGTTGTTGCCCATTTCTTGTCTGTATTTTTTAGAACAATGCAAAGTCCTAAAAAAATTCTCATTGGATTTGCAATATTCATGTAAACCTTAGGCCCACAGATCTCTGGAATGTGATACATGATTCCAGTGATTCTAAAACATGAAGCTGCTCAGAGTATTTCTCACTTACAGTATATCACAGAAGTGAGTACACCCCCTCACATTTCATAAATATTTTAGTATATCTTTTCATGTGACAACACTGAAGAAATGACACTTGGCTACAATGTAAAGCAGTGAGTATACAGCTTGTATAAGAGTGTAAATGTGCTGTCCCCTCAAAATAATGCAACACACAGCCATTAATGTCTAAACCGCTGGCAACAAAAGTGAGTACACCCCAGACCATGACACTCCCACCACCATGCTTGACTGTAGGCACAACACACTTGTCTTTGTACTCCTCACCTGGTTGCCGCCACACATGCTTGACACCATCTGAACCAAATAAGTTGATCTTGGTCTCATCGGACCACAGGACATGGTTCCAGAAATCCATGTCCTTAGTCTGCTTGTCT
Organism: Intellagama lesueurii; assembly: GCA_037013535.1. Taxonomy (NCBI): domain Eukaryota; kingdom Metazoa; phylum Chordata; class Lepidosauria; order Squamata; family Agamidae; genus Intellagama; species Intellagama lesueurii. Next base: position 198,264,842 of record JBAJHW010000003.1, read on the forward strand.
GCAGCAAACCGTATGCGGGCTTTCTTGTGCATCATCTTTAGAAGAGGCTTCCTTCTGGGATGACAGCCCTGGAGACCAATTTGATGCAGTGTGCGGCATATGGTCTGAGTACTGACAGGCTGACCCCCACCCCACCCCTTCAATCTCTGCAGCAATGCTGGCAGCACTCATACGTCTATTTCCCAAAGCCAACCTCTGGATATGACACTGAGCATGGGCACTCAACTTCTTTGGTCAACCATGGCGAGGCTTGTTCTGAGTGGAACCTGTCCTGTTAAACTGCTGTATGGTCTTGGCCACCATGCTGCAGCTCAGTTTCACAGTTTTGGCAATCTTCTTATAACCTAGGCCATCTTTATGTAGAGCAGTGGTCGGGGAACAGGGGTAATTTACCCCAAATGGGTTAAAAATGAAAATCCTGGGGGTAATGAGCAGAGTGCTACCCCCACCCCACCCCACCCCACCCCTGCAGCCAAACCTCAAACTGGAAGCCACCTCTCCTTCTTTTAGAGATCGGAGATAAGCTGGCTTTATTGTTTACGGCTGTAGCCCCGGGCAGTCAATCCCGCGGCTTGTGAATGACTACTTCCTGGAGTTGAATAAGGCGTGAAGGAAGGTGCGAGAGAGGGAAGGGTGGATTCATCAAGCTTGTTTAAAGGTAACATTGTAGAAAATTTAGGGAGGGAGGGTTGGTTTATGTCAGAGAGAGACTGACTTTCATAAAGCCATGAAAAAAGGAGGTGTCTGCAAGGAGAGAAGGCTCAAATTAAGGCAGGAAGGTGCGAAAGAGGGACCGGGTGGCAAGCTTGTTTAAATGTAATGAGAGGAAACGGACATACTGAACTGAAGCAACTGATAGTTGAAAATTTAGGGTGTGTGTGTGAGAGAGAGAGAGAGAGAGAGAGACTTGACTCTTTCATAAAACCATGAAAAAAGCAACCTTTTGGGATTGGGATGTAGACTGATCTTTTCCAATCCTCTGGCCACTGCTGAGTTTTCCATTTATGATGATTAAAAAAAATAGTGCACTGGTCCTTTGATGTTGGGGTGTGGCACCAGGGTGGGTGACATGACCTTTAGCCTGGTTTGTTCCTTTTTGCACACCACACACAGAATGATTAAAGTGGTAGGAAAAGCTTCCCCCAACTCTGCCTTGGCTGTCTCTAGCAAGCACGTCATTGCTAGCACCACTCTGGCAGCCATTGATGATGATTAAATCCTCTGCGAGCTAGCAAAAATTTAATGCAACTCGCTAGGCACGTTGGACACCTCACTACTCACTATACCACCCCATGGATGGTGTGCAATGTGTTCCAGCAAAAATAATGCACATCTTTATTAAATTTGGTGCATCCTGCTAGTTCAGTACACAACCTGTGTAGATTCAATAAGATTTTGAATTCAAATAATGTATGATTTCCTTCCTTTCAAACCAAGGGGGTAATGTCGGCTTATATAAATTTTTTGGGGGGGTAAAAGGTAAAAAAGTTCCCTGACCCCTGATGTAGAGCAACAATTTGTTTTTTCAGATCCTCAGATAGTTCATTACCATGAGGTGCCATGTGGAACTTCCAGTGACTAGTCTGAGAGAGTGACAGTGATAACACCTGCTCCCCCTTCACATTTCAGACTTGTGATAATAACGGGTCTCATGACACCAGGGAGGGAAAACGGCTACTTGGGCCCAGTTTGGACATTGTCACTTAGGGGTGTACTCACTTTTGTTGCCAGCGGTTTAGACATTAATGGCTGTGTGTTGCATTATTTTGAGGGGACAGCACATTTACACTCTTATACAAGCTGTGTACTCACTGCTTTACATTGTAGCCAAGTGTCATTTCTTCAGTGTTGTCACATGAAAAGATATACTAAAATATTTATGAAATGTGAGGGGGTGTACTCACTTCTGTGATATACTGTAAATGGAGGATGGCCACAATTTTTATTTTGTTTTGGTTTTTGCTCTAGCATGTCAGCAACACAGAAGTTGCAAAGCATGGAATGGTAGTAAGATGGAAAGAGAGAAGACTAATTTTAATTGCATGTTACAGAATTGAATATAATTGCTGAAGGGAGAGCTATAAAATCATGAAGTCCAGGATCGCTGTGTATATCCATTGAATATTCATTGTAATTAATAAAGTGTAACAATATATGATAGATGATGAAATAATCAAAATCAAGGAACAGGTAAAGGCAAATGTACCTAGAGCCATGTACTAAGAGTTATGGAGAAGATGGTACCTTCTTGATAAAGTAAGGCAAGAACGGAAATATTGTACAAAGAATGAATGAATACATAAAGATAGGGTTTTATGGAGGTCAAGGAGGTTTCAAGGCTTTGGTAATTTATATTGCCAGTACAGAAGGGAACCACTCAAGCAAACCTCAAAGTAATCTGGTAGTTATCAACAATTTTCAGTTAGAAAAAAGAGAGGAAATAAAAACGTATTGCATTTGTAAACAAAGAATATTTGCAAGAGAATTCCACAAGCACGTGTTCGACACAGCTGCACTGAGAGTCAGCCAAAGCAGGATTTCACATTAACATTTATTCCTGGTTGATACAGATGAATGGCTGTCTTGTACAGCTCCATATATGTGCCACATATTTTCCTGTTACTTTTGTATAAACGCAAAACCTAAGTAAATCACAGGAATGTGGCTCACAATTATTGAGCAATAGCATTCGGTACAGAAAATCTGCTTGTCAAACACAAACTTCTCAATCTAGGCAACAGTTAGTTGTATCCAAATCCAACGAAATAAATGAGTTTAATCATGTTCAAATCTATTTATTGGATTTTCCCCCTGAGGTTTTAAGCTTTTACATTATCTCATATGGAATTGGTCTTTTCCATTTGTTTTTCAAAATAAATCCTGCAAGAGTCACAACAACAACGGCCAGGATGACAGCCGCAACTACGTATGGTACATGAGAGTCATGCGTTTCCATATTTTCTTGCAGCTTTTGTTCTGTCTCTGCAATTCAAAAAAGAGAAAATATGTGATACATTATCTGCTAGAGTCATCACTGAAGTGCATGATACCAACCCCCTACAAGTCACTAGGCCACTGACTTCCATAACATCATTTGTTTGCAAGTAACCTTTGAAACGGTGGTACTGTCTCACTCTTCACCCTTGGGGAAAATGATCCGATCAACAAGTAAAAGAAGCAGTGGACTAATGGATGGCTGAAACAGGAATGATTACAGCCCTAGGCCTATGTTCTCACTGTGGCAAGCAGAGTGTCAGCTGGGACCTTTGTAGAGAAAAGAGGACAGAGCTGTGATGAGGAGGCATGAAATGAAGGAGGCCGTATGGAACAGGGCCAGCCTGAGGCAAAGGAAAAGGTGGCCCCTTTCCTGTTCTTTGCATAGAAGCTATGACGGCCTGTGACCAGGACAGAGGGGCAGCCCTCCAGATTTTAGGGGTGAGGTACCCCTGCCCTCTTAGTCTGCAAACTGTCCACAGATAGAAGCTGAGAGAACTGGCCATAGGAGTACACTTCAGTAGCAGAAGCTGTCCACCACCAGACTAAAGATAGCAGACTCGCCGCATGTCTTGCAAGGGTCTCTTGCCTAACACTTTTCCCCACTTCTAATCCTTTTTCATCAGGGGCTGCCTTACTTTGCCTCATGACAGGGTCATACATTCAGGAAAGTAAAATACATCCAGGAGAGTAAAGTTTCATAAAGAGATACTGTTGGGCAAGGAGGGCATGGAAATGCATTAAGTGGTCTGATAGAGTGCTAGTCAGGATAGCGATCATAATTAATATTTCAAATTATACCCTGCTTCCCAGTGCCTCTCCCTCTCATCACATATAGTATTTGTTCTGCCTTAACACTCCCCACAACTCAATGATGACAGCCACTGACATAGAATGGAAAGGCGTGAACAAACTCTATGAGAAGCATTGCTTTGGCTTACCAGAATTCCTGTTCTGTAAGCCCTTTTCTTCCAGTTCAATTGGCCCAAGAATGACGTTGACTTTTTCCTGGTAGGAGCTTGTATCTCTTTTAGATCTGGGCGGATTCACACAACCCCTATGGCATCGGGAGTTATAGTCATACGCTCTGCATATCACCACTTTACACTGCAGGTAAACGGATGGATAGCTGCGAATGAAGTCAAAGGCTTGGAAGGAAAACCGAAGCATATTTCTACTTGGTGAATAATAGGTCTGGTAGGTAGGGTCTCTGATGCATCTGTACAGAAACAGAACAACAACAAAGCCTGCATTAATTGCACTCTAATTACTACACACAATCATGTTAGAAGTAAAAAAGGAATCCTCTTGAACAGCAGTGAAACAAAACCTCTATTAGTTTCAGTGTAATAGGGTGGATCCAGATTTACTCAAAATCAGATTATTAAAGGAACGAAGTTCATCCTCATCAATTTAATTCCCATTAATTTAAATGAGGGTAAATCTGACCCCCATCCAGTATAAATATCAGTACCTTTGATTCCAAGAACATATTGCTATATTTAACTTGAACTTAAAGACTGAACTATTAAAACAAAATGTTACACAGTTAGGAGGAAGAGAAATAAGGCTATAATCTGCTCCTTTCTTTTTCAGTTGTTCTCCAACAATTAATGATTAAAAAGTCTTCTTACCCAAATAAACTGAAACTACACAAAACTATATAAAAATACAATAATGTGGGCATGTGAGAAGGAACAAAAAGGATTGGCAGGTTCATCATGAAGTGCCCTTGCCAAAAATGATGGCATAAACATTGTGCTGGAGATGAGATGGCAAGGAGCAAGGATCTGATCCCGCTTCTCCCTGCTCATATTGGATATATGTTTGGATATATATATATGAAAGAGTTTCATCAGAACCAGCTTGTAAAGAAGGAGGAGAAACAACTGAATCTAAGATAGAAGATGAGAAGAGCCCATGTTCTGGTTCCATAATGACCAGCCAAATGGTGAACTGCACCAACCCGCTTGCATCCCCCAGCAACTGACGTTCAGAGCCATGCTGCTTCCTTGATCCTGGGTTAGCGTATAGTTTGCCATGGCCAGCTGGCACTGAGAGTCCTGCCTTCCCGTGCACAGTGGAACTTTGTCACCTTGTGTTTTTTGTTCCCTTTTGTTTTTGCCTGATATACTAAAAAGGGAGACCAAATATCCAGCAAGTTATTTCCACTGCATACTATTATACATATGTAATTCTATTATATTGTATTCTAATTATGGCTGAGGAACACATGATGGTGTTTTGGTGCTGAAGCTGAGAAGTCTGATCCATTTAGCTGATAGATTTACTTGAATCATGAAGTAAGCTCAGATCTTTAGAAGAGGAGCAGAATGCATGTCCATTAAAAATGTTCTGTTTATTCAGAATTTAATTGTATACAGTAAACTTATTTTTCTAGTTTTTACCACCCCTTTAATTTACAAGACTTAATCTCATAAAATATATATTTTTAACCTTCCAGGAAAGCCAAAGAAGTCTGTAATCTTCACCTTCACAATGTCAGTTGCTTAAGGGAACTTCAAACAAAAGACCAATCTAAGTTTCACTTCCCTGAGAGTGGCAAATACATGCCAAATTCTCTCTCTCCTGATTTTCTATGGAACGCAGTGATTCTATAAACATTGTAAAGATTAACAAGGAACATCTTAGTTAATAAAGAGGTGTTATTTTAGAATAATGCACACAAAAATATTTCTGCTCAAGGAAACCAGTTTAACATAATTTAGATATTGTTATTTTAGAAGGATTACCATAACAAATCCAGAAAGAAGAAGGGTTTTTTAAATAAAGCAAGCTTCAGTGAGTCAGCTGTGCAACTATATTAGGACACTAAGCACTATGCTAATTTAACTGTTCTACTACTAACAATTTGTCTGCCTACCAGATAATGAATCTATGGTAAAATTATGCATTCCATGTTGTTTCTTGTTGGGTCCAGCTATTTGTCTAATTTACTATAGCTATAGCTAGAGGTAATCCAAGTTTATGCACCAACCACCAATGCTGAAGAGGCTGAAATTGACCAATTCTATGAAGACTTACAACACCTTCTAAAACTGACACCAAAGAAAGATGTTCTTGTCATTATAGGGGATTGGAATGCTAAAGTAGGGAGTCAAGATATAAAAGGAACAACAGATAAGTTTGGCCTTGGAGTTCAAAACGAAGCAGGGCAAAGGCTAATAGAGTTTTGTCAAGAGAACAAGCTGGTCATCACTCTTTTCCAACAACACAAGAGGCGACTCTACACATGGACATCACCAGATGGGCAATACCGAAATCAGATTGATTATATTCTCTGCAGCCAAAGATGGAGAAGCTCTATACAGTCAGCAAAAACAAGACCTGGACTGATTGTGGCTCTGATCATCAGCTTCTTATAGCAAAACTCAAACTTAAACTGAAGAAAGTAGGAAAAACCACGGGGCTAGTCAGGTATAATCTAAACCAAATCCCTTATGAGTACACAGTGGAAGTGAAGAACAGATTTAAGGAACTAGATTTGGTGGACAGAGTGCCTGAAGAACTCTGGATGGAGGCTCGTAACATTGTACAGGAGGCAGCAACAAAAACCATCCCAAAGAAAAGGAAATGCAAGAAAGCAAAGTGGCTGTCCAACGAGGCCTTACAAATAGCAGAAAAGAGAAGGGAAACAAAATGCAAGGGAGATAGGGAAGGTTATAGAAAATTGAATGCTGACTTCCAAAGAATAGCAAGGAGAGACAAGAGGGCCTTCTTAAACGAACAGTGCAAAGATATAGAGGAAAATAATAGAAAGGGGAAAACCAGAGATCTGTTCAAGAAAATTGGAGATACAGTGGAACCTCTCCTTACGAACTTAATCCGTTTTGGAACGGTGGCCGTAAGTTGAAACGTTCATAAGTAGAAGCACCATTTCCCATAGGAATGCATTGAAAACCGATTAATCCATTCCGGCCGAAGAAAAAAAAATCACCAAAAAAATAAAAAGAGCACAGCAAGCCCAGTCGGAAGGTGCTCCATTGCTGAGGCTTTAAGAAAAAACCTCAAAAAAACAAACACTAGAGCCACCTCCGTTGCTGAGGTTTAAGAAGGAAAAAAAACAACCTCCAAAAACAAACAGCAGAGCCCTGCAGACACACGCTCACTCCTCCGAAGCAGAGCACAGAAACATACCCTCCCTGCAGACACACACACATGCTCACTCCGAAGCAGAGCCACTAACAACACAGCACAGAAACACCAATACCCACCCAGAACAGTTTTTTAAAAGAAGAAACAGCAGCTTTCCTCCCTGCAGACACACACACGCTCACTCCGAAGCAGAACCAGGCTCTCCCAAGCATGTCTCCCACACGACACACCCTCTAACTATGAAAGTGAAACAACTACAGTACAAAGAAGCAGCCTCGGCGCCACCTACAGTTAGAAATTTGAATTGCCCACCTTTTCCCCCTGCCTGTTTCTGTTCGTAAGTGGAAGCTCCGGCCGCAAGTAGAAGCAAAATTTTGCGGACGGAGCGGTTCGTAAGTTGAAATGTTCGTAGGTAGGGACGTTCGTAAGTAGTTTCCACTGTATTAAAGGAACATTTTGTGCAACGATGGATAAGATAAAGGACAAAAATGGTAGGGACCTCACAGAAGCAGAAGACATCAAGAAGAGGTGGCAAGAATACACAGAAGAATTATACCAGAAAGATCTGGATGTCCCAGACAACCCAGTGTGGTTGCTGACCTTGAGCCAGACATTCTGGAGAGTGAAGTCAAGTGGGCCTTAGAAAGCATGGCTAACAACAAGGCCAGTGGAGGTGATGGCATTCCAGTTGAACTATTTAAAATCTTAAAAGATGACGCTGTTAAGGTGCTACACTCAATATGCCAGTGAGTTTGGAAAACTCAGCAGTGGCCAGAGGATTGGAAAAGATCAGTCTACATCCCAATCCCAAAGAAGGGCAGTGCCAAAGAATGCTCCAACTACCGTACAATTGCACTCATTTCACACGCTGGCAAGGTTATGCTCAAAATCCTACAAGGTAGGCTTCAGCAGTATGTGGACCGAGAACTCCCAGAAGTACAAGCTGGATTTCGAAGGGGCAGAGGAACTAGAGACCAAGTTGCTAACATGCGCTGGATTATGGAGAAAGCCAGAGAGTTCCAGAAAAACATCTACTTCTGCTTCATTGACTACACAAAAGCCTTTGACTGTGTAGACCACAGCAAACTATGGAAAGTTCTTAAAGAAATGGGAGTGCCTGACCACCTTATCTATCTCCTGAGAAATCTATATGTGGGAGAGGAAGCAACAGTTAGAACTGGATATGGAACAACTGATTGGTTCAAAATTGGGAAAGGAGTATGACAAGGCTGTATATTGTCTCCCTGCTTATTTAACTTATATGCAGAATACATCATGCGAAAGGCTGGACTGGATGAATCCCAAACCGGAATTAAGATTGCAGGAAGAAATATCAACAACCTCAGATATGCAGATGATACCACTCTGATGGCAGAAAGTGAGGAGGAATTAAAGAACCTCTTAATGAGGGTGAAAGAGGAGAGCGCAAAAAATGGTCTGAAGCTCAACATCAAAAAAACTAAGATCATGGCCACTGGCCCCATCACCTCCTGGCAAATAGAAGGGGAAGATATGGAGGCAGTGACAGATTTTACTTTCTTGGGCTCCATGATCACTGCAGATGGGGACAGCAGCCACGAAATTAAAAGACACCTGCTTCTTGGGAGGAAAGCGATGACAAACCTAGACAGCATCTTAAAAAGCAGACACATCACCTTGCCGACAAAGGTCCGCATAGTCAAAGCTATGGTTTTTCCAGTAGTGATGTATGGAAGTGAGAGCTGGACCATAAAGAAGGCTGACCGCCGAAGAATTGATGCTTTTGAATTGTGGTGCTGGAGGAGACTCTTGAGAGTCCCCTGGACTGCAAAGAGAACAAACCTATCCATTCTGAAGGAAATCAGCCCTGAGTGCTCACTGGAAGGACAGATCCTGAAGCTGAGGCTCCAATACTTTGGCCATCTCATGAGAAGAGAAGACTCCCTGGAAAAGACCCTGATGTTGGGAAAGTGTGAAGGCAAGAGGAGAAGGGGATGACAGAGGACGAGATGGCTGGACAGTGTCATCGAAGCTACCAACATGAATTTGACCAAACTCCGGGAGGCAGTGGAAGACAGGAGGGCCTGGCGTGCTCTGGTCCATGGGGTCACAAAGAGTCAGACACGACTAAACGACTAAACAACAACAATAGCTAGAGGTTGAGTTCAGGCCTGTGAGTGTCTCTCATCCACATTATAGAAGAGGGGCAGGTTATGTCCCAGTGGCATGTTACAGATTCTGCAATTTTGGACAGAAATAGATAGCCTCCTCTAGGATGCCCATCTTGAAGTGAGGAAGAGGTTTGAGTGTTTCAGGAAAGCTGAGAGCAATACAATCAAGAGGCTAAGCTCTCTTATAATTCTAGATTCCTAAATAATAATAATAATAATAATAATAATAATAATAATAATAATAATAATAATAATAATAATAATAATAATAATAATAATAATAATAATAATAATAATAATAATAATTCTAGACTCCTGGCAGAGTCACCCCCACCTGAATGATCAAAGGTGAGAAACCAGACTAAGATGCATCCACCATCTTCAGGCATAACGATTAGAAGAACAGAATGGGCAGTTTCAGTAGTGATGGGGGGTGGTGGAGAAACTTTTGAAGGGCAGCTACTGGGCAGTAGCAGTAGTAGAAGGTGACACTGGTAGAGGATCTTTCACAGAGAATGGCAGTGACGATTCTTTTTAGGAGTGTGCAGAAGGCGGCAATGGTAAACTACTTCTAAATATATATATATATTGGGAAAACTCTATGATAAGACAATCCAAAATGAAATGAGAGATAGTGCTGGAAGATAAGACTCTCAGGTTACAAGTCACTCAGTCAGCTATAAGGGAAGAGCTAAGGTTAAGGCCAGAAATTTATTTTGCTTCACAAATCCCAAGCCATCCCTTATCACAAATTGTAAGGCTTCAAGATAATATTACTGCCATTTGTTAAAAGGGCTTCAAACCCCATATGCTCATGACCTTCATACATGTACATTTACACTTGGAATTTAGCTACCCCAATCCCTTATCACTGTCCATAGTAAGTGGGGCAGATGGAGTTGATGTCTAAAACACTTGCAGGACCAGAATTTCTCTATCTGAAAACGAATTCTAAACAGAGAAGAAAAGAATACACTCCAATATTTTGCCTAATGAGTGACCTTCAGTAGGGACAAACATTTTGCCTTGGCTGAATTCAGAAGACAGACAGAGAGGCTTAGAAGACCAGCAAGAGAGCTGGACTGAGACTATGGACCATCAACCAGCCATTCCAGTCCGGAGACAGGTAACAATTAAGCCCTTTTTGTGCCTAGAGGGATGCACATAGCGCCACCCCTTCCATTGGCATGGTTATGCAAGTAGCCATGAATCTGAAGGAGGGATCCTGCTCATGTGTCAACTCTACACACAAGCTAGTATCCAGATTTCCCAGGGTTCTTGATCTCATATGGAGCCTAAACACGAGAAAGACCCTCCCTGCTTCAGACTTATTGCTGCTTACATAACCAAAGTGACAATGAAGGGGGGCAGGCCTAGGTACCCCCCACTAATCATGTACACAGACCTAGAGGAAACTTCTAAAGGCTGTTCGAGTCACCTGCTGAAAGGAATACCTGTAAGGGGGATGAATCCAGACTGCTATAATCCCACTCTCTTTGTAAAGGATCATTCACCTTGACAGTTATTATATACTTTTTTTCATGGTTGTATAATTTGTTGTCTTGTCCTTTATATTTATTTTAACATATAAATTCTAGAATGGTCTAGGATGGTTTGATATTCCTAATTTGCAATGGTCAAAATAGGTAGTCTAATACTATAGCTATCTAATATTCTCACCACATACAGATATTCTGAAAATGAAAACGAAATCAAATCAAAAGCAATCACAATTCACGCATCTTCTATTCAAATAACCAGACAGACAATTTTAGAACACAGTGTTTCAACTCCTTACCCATTCTCAATTATAGTGTAGGTCAGTGATGTAAAATCGTTGTAATTGGGTGATGCTTTACAAGTGTCCAGAAATAGCTGCAGCTCGGAGTCAGAGCTGTGAAGGTAAGCCTGCAAATATAAAACCTGACCCAATGACACATAGTAAGGTGTGTCATACACCGGACGCCAGAAGGAAGATGAACCAAAAAATGTAAGGTTGACATCGTATTGGCCGTACTGAGTTTTGTTGAACTCCTCTGCGTCATCAGCAACATAGATTGTTTCTATCCAAGTGTGTTGCAGCATTTTGCAATTGACATGCAAGTGAAGATCTTTTCTTCTTTTAATTACAGCACCTGGAGCACTTGCCGCAATGAGATTGGAGTAAATAATAGTGTCAGCATCAGCCTGTTCAAAACATGAAAGAAAGAGAACAAAGATAAGTCTTTGTCTTTGCTGGTGGCATCACTGGAGGTACGATTAAAACAAATTGGCTTAATCCAATCATTAGTTTCAACTGGAATAGGTCTATCAACTGGGTACATGACCAGCATGTGCCCATCACCTGATCAATTAGGACAAGCTCTGTGTGTGTGTGTGTGTGTGTGTGTGCAAGCATTTATATTATTGACCGCCAAGTTGCAGCAAAAAACACAGTAGGATTTTGACCATTATATCTATGACAATTCTAAGCTCTGGACATGAAATCTGTAAACTACTAAATTACACAGAGATTTTTATTATCTAAAGCCAAATATTTCATTGGTAGAGAAATAATGTGCATTTGATGTTTCAAAACTCTGTGAATTGATCCATTAGCAATTCCAGGGTCTCTTGCATTACTTGCTTCCTCATATTTGCATTACACAATCTGTTTTTCATTGTTGTTGTTATGTGCTCTCAAGGCAAACTGACTTATAGGAACCCTAATAGGGCTTTCAAAGTAAGTGAGATATTTGCAGAGAGGTTTTGCCAATTCCACTCTCCTACTGAGATTCCATGGCTGAGCAGGGATTCAAACCCAGGCCAGTTATCCATAAATGTTATACAAAAATCCATAAATGGTATACAAAAATTCACACTATATAGTATGTTGTTGAAAAGGCAAGCCTAGTCCACATACTTGGAAGCCAGGATGAAGAACATAATAACAAACTAACTACATCACTTACAATTTATATACAGTGGTGCCTCGCTAGACGATGTTAATCCGTTCCACGAAGATCGCTGTCTAGCGAAAACATCGTCTAGCGAAGCACGTTTTCCCATTGGATTGCATTGAAATCTCTTCAATGCGTTCCAAAGGGAAAACTCGTCGTCTTGCGAAATCTCCCATAGGGAAACCTCGTCTAGCGAGTGAGGGTCCCCGTCGGAATGCACTGACAGCTGCACTGACAGCTTTTCACCACTAGTCGGCACATTCCTATGGGGAAACCTCATCGTCTAGCGAAAATTCCCCATAGAGAGACATCGTTTTGCGAAGCGCCGTAGCGATCGCAAAAAGGCATCGTCTAGTGATTTCCTCGTCCTGCGAGGCAATCGTCTAGCGAGACACCACTGTAGATTCATTAAAGTGCTCTGCTTCAGTTCTGCACTTTCCATGTATCTAAACAACTGACTGGTCTCACTATTCAATTACAGCCTGGGGGGGGGGGGGGGGAGAACAAAGTCTCTATGCTGGAAGGAACCAGAGTAAGAAACAACTAAGGTTCCATAATCAAGTTACATTTTCAGCAAGGGATCTTCTACACACCCTAACTCCTTTCCACACAGCCAAGATAGCAGAACTCCAGTCCTATGCAATGACTTTCCCCATTCCAGAAGCACCTTTTCAAGCATCTTGGGTAATGTCACAGTGATCCTCATGCTCTAACTTCTTTCAAAATTGAATTGTTCACCTCTTGAGAAAGAGAGCAAAACTATCCCTTATGCTTCATCTGCTACACTCTCAAAGCCTTGGGTGGATGTTTTAGTTCTAGGGAGCATATAGGGAGGGTTGGAAGGAGGGAGGGAAGAACGGAAGGATGATGGAGGGACATTTAGAACTGATTCACAAATCTCCGTACATCTCTTCTGGTCTGACATCTATTGTACGGTATGTTGAATATGACGTAAAACGGTGTGATCTTTGGTCTGCAGTATGGGTCAATCAAGTGGACATCCCATGGAGAGTAACCCTGGGTATCCAAGTATCTTCTACTGACAATAGCCTGCATGTACTCTGGTAAACAAAAAAGATCTGGCAAGAGGAAAAAGAAAGCACTATTAGTACAAAACTCTGAAACAGACAAGGCACAACGTTAACATCATCATTCTTGTTTTTTGAATGCAGTCATCAATAGAGTTGGGGAAAGTGAGTTTTCTGGGACTACAACTCACAGAAACCCACCAGCAGCAAGGTCAGTGGCTTGCAAAAAAGTCACTAAAATAGTTTTATTTACATCGTATCTTCCTTTTAAAACATCAGAATGCTACAACCAACTCACCAGTGGTACAATACACACCAAAACATGGAACCCAAACATCACTGTAGCCAAACTCAGTTCCAGTTGGCTACAGGAATGGGTTTATCTCTTGTTATGCTGCAATTGTAGGGAGGGTAAAAAATGTAACTCCATGTGCATGGGTTGGTGTGCTTTGAGAACAGGCTGGTTCGCTCCTTTTTCTGGCAACCACATGATGTATGTTGTTGTTGTTTGACTTATAGTGCTTAGTTGACTTATAGCTGCATAGTGCTAGAGCACTCTCTGGGCAGTTTACAACATAATTATGCAAACAACAACTTGCCCCTCAGCAAGCTGGGTACTCAGTTACCAACCTCAGAAGGATGGAAGGTTGAGGTGACCCTGAAGCAGCTTCCTGAGTCCATCAGGATCAAACTCAGGTTGTGAGCAGAGGCTTGACTGAAATACTGCAGTTTAACCACTCAGCCCTGGGACTGATGGGGAATCACAAATGAACCTGTCCTTCATCCATGCTTATCCATACCCTTTTAGGTCCCTGTTTTTTTTAGTGCATGTAGGATCACTCTTCTTTTTGGTTTGGTTTCAGTATATGTGATCGCTGGGATCAAACCAAAGCAGATGGCTGGCTGTCACTTTGCTTTGCCACTGCAGGAACTAACTAGTTATTAATACATTGAAAGCTTCCCTCCACTCCTGCTCTTGTCAGGAGGGGACAAGAAGAGATATTATTCTGTTTTCTTTTTCTTTTTCTTTCTTTCCCTTTGAAGGAAGGAAGAGCCTGAACAGGATCACTTCAGGTGTGGTGTGATTTCATGCCCTGAAGCCACTTGATCCTTACATGTGGAAACAAGGCTCACGCCACATGACATACGACACCGGACATCCTGTTTAGGACAATCCAGCTCTTTCCCGGCTGAGATAAGTTGGTCATAACTTTAGTTATGCCTTAGGCACTTCAGGCAGGAAGTAATTACTTCATCCCAAGCTCCAGCCTGATTCTATAAAGTATGACTCTTAGGAGGCCTGGAAACCTATAATCCCAAGCAAGCAAGCTAGCCATCAAGAGGCATCCACCATCAAGATCTGTGACAGGCTTGAAAACAGCAAAGATGTGAAATGTGTTATATGGAGGGAATAAAGACAGCCAAGATAACTCCAAAGAAACTCATCAATGTCAACAATGATCCTATAAAGAAAGAAAGGGTGGAGGGGAAACTAACAACCATGGTTACACTTACTTGTATTCTGATCTGCCGGGATGGTGTAATAGTTTGCCAAAAATCCTCTTGCCGTGATGCCACCGTCACTGTGGAACCTCACCGTCATCATGTTGGAGGTTGAAGTAAAGGTGTGGTAGGAGCCATAACATACCCTTCCAAGCAGTGGAGACGTGTGGAGTGGTCCATCATAGATTTCTACGAAATCGCATGGGCACCTGTACCTGTCACACGTTTCTAGTCTGGAAATAACAAACATGGACTTGGTTTGCATGGATAATATGCTACATGAATATCATGAAGCAGAATCAACATTTACAATTAATTCCATATTTCTAGAGATGGAAACTGACTTTTTTTTTTCTTCATTGGAAACATGATGCTAAAGAAATATTTCCAGATCAGGGCCAACTTTGTTTCAGATCAAGCACCTCATTGAGTGTCTTGTCAGGGACTGCATGGGATAGGGGGACAGCGGCAATTTAGGGGGGGGATACATTGTTTACCTTTGCTCTTTGGTTGACATTGTGACAAATACTAATACAGAAGCATTTCATTTCCTTCCTTATTTTTCCATTGCTAATATTTACCAGCACAATGCTCCATTCCCCATACATACTCAGTGAAGTAAGTGAGGACTTAGATCGATAAACTGGAAGTGAAAGAAACGGACTCCCCAAAAAGGCTTAATCTGAGCGATCATCAGTGAAGAAATGTTTTTACAATGCACCTGGAGTTAAAAGGCACAATTCTAGGCAGGGTAAATTCCAAACAGTCTTCAGCCATGGGTTCTTTCTTGTTTCTCGAAATTAACTATTGGCCTCAACTGTGTATGATAAGAAAGATGCCCTTGATACAAAAGTTGATTATTTAATGCTCACATACGACACCAATGATAGAAAAACAAAGAATGTGGTGGCCATTTTTTGAGAGAATATGTTTTGGAATGTGTAAAGGTCCACTGACTCAATGCTTCTTCAGAGAGGTGGTGAAGAAAAGCATGAAGACCTCAGACTATGACTCAATGAGCTTGGATTCAGCCACAGTGACATTGGACAGGTCCAGTCAAATCTGTTGTCTTCCAGCAATATATTTTGCAAAATATGCATTTGAACTATGCATGTATAATAATATTTTTTTCAAGATTGATTTTGACACGAAGAGTGGGTAGCATTTTGTATTAGACATCTACTTACATTAAATTTTGGATTGTAAGTGTAACACGGGTGTTGCCTCCCACTTGTATTTCCCACACACAGTCAGCATTGTTTGGGTAGTTGAAAGGATAAAGTGGGCTTTGGAGTGTCCCAGACGGATATCCAAGGTAACCGCCACAAGAATAATTTGTTGCTGAAGCTAAAAAAGCAATGTAAAACGCAGAACACATATTGTCATGGAGGATGGGGATATGATGGATTTAAACTGTAACACATCTAAGTATCTACACTTGATCATTTCTAGAATCCAGAACATAAAGTTCCATCTTGTCCTTCTTTCTGAGGGGGAAGCATTTCAGTGTTGTTCTTTCAGCCTTGCCCAGTGTTTTGAAATTGGGCTTGGCTGACATTGATTCATTAATCCCATCCTGATGTCCAGAGACAGGGAGTCAATAAAACACGACAGGTGTAAATGCACTAGCTCCTGTGTTCCTGTGCATGCTGGGCGCCACCCTCAACCTGTCACAAAAGGGTCAAAATGGGAATCAAACAGGCAAAACTAAATAATACAATTAGCAAGATCCCTTAAGAAGTGACAGGCGATTGTTTATCTTAGCTTGAGCTTGTCTTAATCCACAAAAATGGATTGCTTTTGTTTTATGCCTGATCATTGGGAGCTAAACACAGGCTTCAGTTGACAGACTCATTGTTCAGGCACAGGGTTTTGAACAAGTTGCCCACCCTGACAGGAAGTACATATTTTTCTTAACTCATCATTTGACCCTCAACAAGTTGAGCTGGACACACTTTGGGATGCTTCTCTGATCAGGCATTACCAGGGGCCCTGATTATGGTAGGATTCTAAGAGTGTTCACAGTTGGAAGCATTCTGAAGAATCCCTCTTCATACCTTTACACCTTCTCATGAGAAGGCTGGATTAGAGTGGGCAGCACCAACATGTGTGGGGACATTTGGGGCAAGAAGACTTCCTTGCCCCTGTAAGCTTTTACCTCCCTCACATTTATTTTAAATGCCAAAACTGAACAAATTTTACAGGCAAATCCCTAGAGGAACCTGACTTATTCAGTATGTAACCTTCTTCACAATGGTGGACAATGCATTCCTTATTCTATGACTAGAAGTTGATCATTTTAGTAGCAAAATAAAAACAAAACTAAATCAGAGTTTGTCATACCACATTGTAATATACAGTGTGAGAATTAAGACAAAGTAAAACATGAAATTATAAAAATATAAAGTTATAAAATTAAATATTACTTGAACGTGGCCACCATGTAGGAGTCGGTCTCACTAAAGGTAAATATGGGGGTGGGGATTGAGAAAGAAAGAGAAAGCATAAGTCAAATCATTGAATAACATCCTCAGTGATCGTACATGCAAAAGTATGTTAATCACTAAATTATTGTAATTTCACTTTTAAAGATTTTGGATATTACTTCACCCTTTGCCATATTTATATGCTTTTCAAAATTAAAGTGAAAAGTGTAACTTATGATATAAAATGTATACAGCCATATATAAACTAAACCAAATACAATCAACAACAAAATAGATAAAACTAAAATTGAAACTCATCAAGTGACAGACCAGGGCAGCAAGGGCTAGATAAAGTAGATGGATTCTTGTGAGTTGCCATATATGAGTGGAGGATGTTCCACATTTTTGAGGCACCCACTGGGATGTGCTGAGGCACAGATGCTAGAAACTAACAGATGTGTTTCCATCACCAACAGCTATACTTCAGAACCAGACATCAGAATCAAACGGATATGAATTCAGCACTGAAATACAATTCTCATAAAGGGGGAGGGAATAGATATGAAATACAAATAAGGAGAAAAACATTTATCTTTGCATATTTATTTTAATGATGTGCATAGATAAATAGGAAGATATTATAAGTTGCCCAATATATTCGCTCACTGCCTTTGTTTAGGATTAAATGAAATCAAGATGAGCTCCAACATCTTTTTTACTTTCAAGTAAGTGGAGAGATTCCCAATCCAGACATGAAACTACTATGAACCTCTACGTGTCTTCCCCCCATGTTCAAACATGCACATGTTACATGCTACAGCTACATGCTACTTTCCCCACTCCTTTTCCTTCCAAAACAGGACTTATAGGATCGCAGAGCTGGGCTTCACCAGTTTAACCTCAACTGGGACGACTGGTAGAAAGGAAGGGCAAGGAGATTGAGCTGAGCAACTACTGCAAAATCAGTAGGGCTTTCAAGGAAAAGTCACTCTCTGTCGCCAATCACCTCAAATTGTGTTAATGGACAACTTCCAAGGGGGAAGGTAGAATCAATTTCTTTGTCACATAGCATATGATGTAACTTTCAAGAACTGTCCCATGTTGGCAGCAAGGAGGCTCTTTCCCCCACTTCTGACGGGGATGTAATGACGAAATGTGCAGAGCAATAAGATTATCACTACATCTTCCATGGCTTCTATATTTATTTAGAAAGCATAAATTTACCATAGCTTTTGCAAACAGGAAGAATGTTTACCTTCTGTTTCTTTCTGTTCGTTTTTGAAAATATTGACAGACACTTCCTTCAAGTACGTCCTTTACTAGGATTAGAGCCCATTATATATGAAAGAGCTAATCTATGAAGAAATACCTAGAATTTTTTCCCCAATGTCATTAATAAAGGTTGGATCCAAATCACAGAAAAACAAATAAATACGTTAGCTTTGAGGAAGGAAGTACACTGCCAACTACAGTGGATGCCGTTCTGTCCCTGCAGCGCTGCCTGGGGTCTGTATTGCAATGGATGCAGGGAAATGGGCTGAGGCTAAACCCGGACAAGACAGAGGTCCTGAGGGTCGGGGGGCCTACCATCAGCGGTTTGGGAAACTCCCTCTCTTTTGGGGGGGTGACTCTCACCGCGAAGAGTGAGGTGCGCAGCTTGGGGGTCTATCTGGACCAGGCGCTTGCCATGGAATCCCAGGTAGCGTCAGTGGTCCGCACCGCTTATTTCCATCTCTGGCGGATAGCCCAGCTGCGTCCCTATCTAGATGTTGGGTCGCTCACCACTTTGGTCCATGCGCTCGTAATCTCGAGATTAGACTACTGTAATACTCTCTACGTGGGGCTGCCTTTGAGATCTATGCGGAAACTCCAGATGGTGCAGAATGCGGCAGCCAGACTTCTCAGTGGGGTAAGGAAACATCAACATATTACTCCCAATCTGGCCGCCTTGCATTGGCTGCCCGTTCGGTTCCGTGTAGATTTCAAAGTTTTAATGCTTACATATAAAGCCCTAAACGGTTTAGGGCCTCGCTACCTGACGGAACGCCTTCTCCCACCTAGATCTACCCGTATCACCCGATCTAGCCAGGAGGTGAGGCTGAGGAGCCTAACGCCGAGGGAGGCCCGGAAGGAAAAAACAAGAAACCGGGCCTTCTCGGCAGTGGCTCCTCGTCTTTGGAACAGCCTCCCTCCTGAGATTCGCATGGCCCCGTCGCTGGGCATCTTTAAATGCCAACTGAAAACCTGGCTGTTTAAGCAAGCCTTCCCTCCACCCACCGTCTGAATTTTTGTTATTTTGTGTTTTCTCCCATCTTGGATCATTGTTTATTTAGTAATATATTGTTATGATTTTAAATTGTTAAATTGTTACATCATATGTTGTTACCCGCCCAGAGTAGTCTATATGACTAGATGGGCGGGCTATAAATGTAATAATAATAATAATAATAATAATAATAATAATAATAATAATAATAATAATAATAATAATAATAATAATAATAATAATAATACTATGCTCAGAAGAGCTGGATAATAGAATGTTGTATTTAAAGTTAGCTTTGTTTTAGTTGATATATTGACTTCCCTGATGAAGATGGCACAGGATATTGCCATCGAAAGGTTGGACAATATTTAAACAATAAAGATATATTGACGTGACTGGAAACCCGTGAGCTGTTTATGAATAGAATACATTGCCCAACAAATGGGCAGAAAATGTCAGGTTTCTGCATGAGATGTCAATACTAAATTCTTGGGTTTTGACCCTGACAGGATTTGGGGTTCATTCTTCAAGTCTCAGACTTTGTCCTTAAAGCCTCAGAAATGAGATGCTGCTAACAAGGCAACCCTGAACTGGGTTGGGGACTCATCCTGACACAATTGCAGTTCTCCTCATGTTTGACTAATGGATTCAAATAAACTCTTCTCTTTACTTTGGTTTTAAAAAGACATTTTTTTCTTTCTTTAAGTGATGTGTTGTGTATCATAGTCTTCACCCTGCAGATCTCTCCCCAAAGTATCTGGGGGGCAGCCTTTCACTGGCCTTTAAAGTCCCCATTTCTCAGTACTTGCTGAATGGCCTCCTCCCTATGACACCAAAATGTTATTCCCTCTCACACTCTCCATGACACTACAAAGGCACACACACACACACCCAAGCCTCTCAATTTGGCCCTTGAAATCTCAGGGAGTGTTGAGAGGGTGCCAGGCAGGTGGATTCCCTCAACCATCAGGACATTTGGCCCTCCTGGTTTCACTCACACCAGGCCAACCAGAATAGTATGGCTAAATAGTTAGAGCAAGCCTTCCTGAACTCAGTGTTCTTTGACAGACAGTTGCCCCCTTACCATAATTTGAGCAATAAGTTAATGCTGCATTGTAAATAACGAAATATTGTGATTCAGCTACTTGAATCACTGACAACATTTTTTGTCAACAACAAATAATAATAAATCAATACAGTCAACCCTCGACTTACAAACTTAATCCGTTCCGGAAGGAAGTTTGTAAGTCGAAAAGTTCGTAAGTCGAATCAGCATTTCCCATAGGAATGCATTGAAAACCAATTAATCCGTTCCGGCTGTTTTTGGTTCTTAGGTCGAGGGGCGGTTTGTAACTCGAATCATTAGTTCCCATAGGAACTAATGCAAAGCCGGTTAATCCGTTCCTACCACTAGGGGCAGAATTTTTTCTTTTTTTTTCCTTTTAACCTAAGATGACTTAGGTTTTTAAAAAAGTTTTTTTTCGGTTCGTAACTCGAATCTAAGTTTGCAAGTCAAGTCAATATTTTTCTATCAGAGCGGTTCGTAAGTCGAAATGTTCGTAACTAGGGCCGTTCGTAAGTCGAGGGTTGACTGTATGTTGGATTTTTCTTAACCTAATGCCTTACGCAAATGCAACAATTTCTGTACTTCAATGAGAGAAAAGAACTCTGTATACATGTTTAAAGAGTCATTACCTGTTGTTGTGTTGTGATGACCTGAAAAATAAAGGAGATTGAGCCTTTAGTACTTTGCAAATATTTAAACAATGTAATTAGATTTGTGTGCAATGCCAATACTCATTCGCAAACAGTATCTTTTGATACTGTGGTGTGTTTTTTTAGATGTATTTCCCCCAGTGTTGTGCAAAGCACACAAAAGTCATTAGCCTTTTAAAAAATTACTGGTCTGCTTTTCATTCATTGGGAGGCTTTCCTCAGAGTAAAAAGGAGGGTCGTGGTTGTTGGGGTTGTTGTTACAAAGGCTGGTTGGTGTGATGTGATATGATACTCTTATGATTCTTCATGGGTTAGAAGAAAATATGAAGGAAAGGTGGATTTTAATGGAGGACACATAAGCCCTACTGAGGCAATTAGAAAGAGTTAATTTGAAAGTGTGATGAAGGAGAGAGTTCTAGACCCACTTCCTTCCTGTCACTGTCACCACAGGACTGACTGAAGAGGAAAGTTTATGCTATACACAGATTCTCTCCATGTGACTGGGAATCCTGAAAAATAAGTTTTGCTGATCATGTAGAGAGGCTTCATGGGTAACTGTCTCCTCTTTAGACTGCTCTTCTTCATGTAGAGACAGCAACAGGTAGGGAGACAGAGATTAAAAACTTTCCTTTGTTCACACTTTCTTATCAATTCCTTTTTTTTAATGACAGAAAAGGGCTGTTGTCTCCACATCTAAAACTATAATTCTTCAGTTTCATTTTAAAAATATGTACGCTACCATAAGCATTACTAAATTGTGATTGGATGCTGACATCTGGTGGCGCTTCTGTAGGTTTTATTAGACACATAATTCCTTCTCCAAAGCCACAGGGAACTACATTTGTGGCCACCTGCTGGATTCTTCCTTAAGCAAATGAAGTTGTAGCCGATGGCCGATTTTCAATAGCAACTTTTGTCAAAACAGCCCTCACCCTGCCCTCAGTACAAGCTTCAGCCAATGCTCTTCTCCAGAAAGTGTTACTGAGTGTTGGAGGATTTCTGGAAAATTATGGGAGATGAGTGTTGGGGGAGAAATGGCAGAGAAGTAGGGAAAATATACAGGCTATCGCACAGAGGGTTTTTAGTAAATGGCAGGTGAATGGTGAGAGTTAGCAGTTTCATCTTACACGAGTGGTCATGTTTTCTGTAAATGCAAAGGATGCTCCTGGGTAAAATCCAGTAGGTACAGGAATATGTAATGACAGCTGAGTTTAAAAATGGTGAAGGGACTTCCACAAAGGTTTTGTAAATGTTGTATATTTCTAGTGGGTCTTAGGAAAAGAGAAGAATGTTCACCCACATTGGGTGCTGGTGGCCTTCATTCAAGATGGGTATTGGGTAAAGAAACACATTTCTTCATAGATCTTAAGACAATGCTGTCAGTTTTTCTGTATTGTACTGTGGCTGGGAACATTTGCTCCAGTGTTAATGCAATAGGCAAGTGTTTCCCCTGCCTATGAAGGA
Organism: Intellagama lesueurii; assembly: GCA_037013535.1. Taxonomy (NCBI): domain Eukaryota; kingdom Metazoa; phylum Chordata; class Lepidosauria; order Squamata; family Agamidae; genus Intellagama; species Intellagama lesueurii. The sequence goes on from JBAJHW010000003.1 coordinate 198,287,444, forward strand.
AATAACACCAGTTCTTTTTGCCCTCCCTGATATCAACACAAAACCAAATCTGAATGGAGATCTGTTGTGCTATAATGGTATCTGTATCTGAAGGACCACCATCTAGGGCTGTGCAGAACATGGTCAGGATAAATTTTCAGAATATTTAGAGGGGGAGCAGAGCACAATCCCTTCCCCCTTTTAACTAATGGGTCCCATTTATGTGGATCTACAATGTTGTTCCCTTCTCTCTCCTTAGAGACTAAAGGAATCCTACAATTCCTAAAATTCTGGAGGATTACATTATATCATTCTTTATTGACTATGACACAGCTGAAGAATCCGTTGGCTTATAAAACTGGTGCGGGAGAGTTCAGGGCTAGGATTCAATACTCCCTCTGTTTAGCCAAGATGACCATTTTTTAAAAAGTTAATATATAAATATAAAAGATTTATATTACACCAGAATGTACCTGAACAGATGACCCCAGCATCTTCATTGTGGCCGCAGTTATGGTTTCCAATGCCATTGTGTTGACATTCCCAAAGATGAGATTCATTCCCATTGCAAATAACATCATCCAAGAGAATAGGACCAGAACCTTGACCAAAAAGTGCTGACCCTGGAGCTGACAGGGCTTCTCCGCATCCAAGCTGCCTACATACAACATCTGCATCGTTCAGGTCCCATGAATCATCACAGACAGTCCCCCATGTGGAGTTCACTCTCAGTTCAACACGGCCCTCACAGCTATGACGACCATTCACCAAACGGAGTGCTGGGAAAAAATGTTAGACGCGTGTATGCCATTCATGAACTTGTTCTAATTTTATAGAATGGAATTTTAAAAGACATGAATTTTGCTTGCAAGCCTACCATATAATATAAAGGCTTGCTTCTATGATTAGAAAATGGAAGTAAAGGTTTTTAAAAAACAAACGCAAACTCGATTCACACTCTCAAATGTCTGTACATGTGTGTATACACATATTCACCAAATGGTGAATTACTTGAAGAGTAGAAGGCATTAAAACCTCTTTTGGTCATAGAAGAGTCAATATAAAACTATACTGTAAGAACATTTGATGTGGAAGTAAATGTTAGGTAGGAACAAGTGTGATGTCTTGGAATGCTCATGCTTTCCCTTGTAGATACCAAGCCTTTATTAGGGAGTACACCTAGGTATATACCTAATCTGTACCAAAGCTTAACCATGAGTTAGCTTTATGAATTAATCTGAAGTATTAAGATTTTGCAAAGAGTCTATATTTTAAAAAAATTAAGTTCATTACAAAACTAGAAACAGACATCCATACATCAATAGCAAACATATCCAAATTACCTGTAATAGGAGAAGTTGTTGGCTCTGCAAGATAAATATACAGAATAAGAACCATACACAACATCAATATATACTCATAGAAGTTAAAAATATACATAGATAGAGATATCAAATATATAAAATATCGAGTATATAAAAAGTGGGTGGAAGAAGGAGAGTAATAAGAGGGCAGTAGAGCTTCCCAACTACATCATGTCTAAGGTAGCGGGATAAGTTCACACAAAATATTTTTTTTTCTGAAAGAGAAAAACTCTGTTTTGTTTTCAGATGATTCCCAGATGTATCCAAACAGGCCATATATTTATTTATTTTATTAAATAAATAAAATAAAATATATTAAACAATAATTTCCCTCTTTTAATGAGAAGATGGAAGAATATGTCTTTTTCAAGTTCAGCCTCAGTGCAAAATTTAGAAGTTGTGGAAATCCTCAACCTTTGCCTGTTCCAAGTCGCCTTTCTAAAAACAATAGTCAACAGTTTCGGCACAACACCTCAGGGCATCCAGACTGCTCTCATCCTCGTAATGTTTCATTCAGTATCATTGGACTTCCAATCCACAGTTTTCATATATGATAATACTTTAACTCAAGCACCTGACTGAAGACAGCAATTGACTCAATTACCATATATATATATACCCATCTACTCAGAGCTTCCAAAATTTGGAGCAGGGTTATATTATGAAAATGAATCAGTAGCTGGATTGGAGTTTCTCAAATCAGGTTAAAATCACGTGATAGTCACATGGTATTTGGATTGGTGTGTGAATTCTTTTGGGAAAACTTTTAATCTGATTTTAAGCTGTGTTGTATATCGGTTGAGGGGGCTACATGGGCTTTTAAAAACATTGCAACTGAGATGTTGTCCTGTGGGCCCCCCCACCCCACCCTCATGCTGGCCACTTGCTACTGCTATTGTGGTGAGGGATAGGGAGGGTCTGCTGGCAAAGCTGCTTGTCCCTTTGGAAAGCTTGGCTGCTTCTATCCTTTTAAGAAAGCTACAGCTGTCCCCTGGGAGGCAGAGATCCTAAGCCCATTTGTACCCACACTGTGCAAAACAAAAAACAGTTGAAAAACACTAATCCAAGGAGTGGATCCTCATGTATCCTCATGATTTTAACATGGAATACACCCAAACCACTGTGAAATCAGAAGCTTCATTTGTGCCCACAGACTACATCATGGGTGCCTGGCTTTGCAGTGGTGCAAAAACACTGATCCAAGGCATGGAACATCATGGGTCCACATGACTTTTATATGGGATTTGCCCCAAACCACTGGGAAATCATATCTCATTTGTACCCACAGACTACACCACAGAAAGCATATGTGCATGACTGCAGTGGTGCAAATACACTGATCCAAGGCATGAATCCTGATATATCCACATGATTTTTATGTAGGGCCATTCACAAGCCACTGTCCAATCTGTAGGCAGAGATGGTGCCTATGACTGGAGAGTGATTTGGGGATGATCCTACATAAAAATCATGTGTATCCATGAGGATCCATTCCTCAGATCCCTTTTTCCCCCCACTGCAAAGACAGCTCTTCGGTTCTGACTTAGGCTATGCATCTCACCAATGTTTGCTCCAACCCTGCATCTCAGGCTTTTCCAGTCACCTCACTCAAGATGAGACTTCAGCCCAACACAGATGCACATAGACACACACACAAAAGAAAGAGAGAGAGAGAGAGATCCAGTGAAGAAGGAGAGAGAAGCAGTGAGTTCACTGTGACAGAGGTGCTCTCAAATTCTCATAATGATTTGCACTAAAAAGATTTTTAGAAGTGAGTTAAATTAAACCACCATCTTCCTGGCCAGTAAAATACTTTGCTTTTGTTGTTGTTTTCTTAAAGCTTCCTGGGGGAGGGGGGAAATCTGAGCTTCCTTGTGCTCCATGTAGTCAACTTTTAAAAAATTGATTTAAAACATGCTAAACCAGATTCAAGGCCCATTACTTTTGGTAATTGGACTGAGCTCCCAATCTAGTCTAAAAAAGAATACATTTCCAAACTCTGTGCCTGCTGGATAATCAGGTATGGGTCTTAATTGTAAAGAGCCCCATAATTATCATCTTTTGTTCCGACAAATAAAACAGCCTGGCAAAGGAGGCATTAATCATTTTCTACATCTGCAACCAGCTTGTCTGGCTTTGCAGGAAAAAGCTTCTTTTCCTGTAGTCAGTACAAAAGAAAAACAAGTTGGCAGAGGCAGAAAACACACAAGGTTTTCTCCACCAGGATGCTAAACTGTGTTGGACATGCAGGAAGCAACTATTTGCTGTTTACATCACAACTGAAGTATGAACTGTAATGATAAATACATAGTGTGCACTTGTAGCTGAGCTTCATTATCTTTTTTTTTAAAAAAAAAAAAACTCCAGAGCTTCCATACCCTGGTAGGAGAATTTTAAACTATAGCTGGTTCACCTGGGAATATACATCAGCTGCATTATAGCTAAGGACTGCACTAGGACTCCAGTAGTAGGACTCAGCCCTGGAAACCTATTGGTGCATGACATTGGTAAAAACACAAAAAGATCAATGGAACTTGTGCAACAAGCCCAATGCATTTTGACCCCATAGTATTGCGGCCTTCGTCAGAGGCTGTATAATTACAGTAAAATAAGGAACAAAAAACAACAACACTTATTATACATAACATATACATATACTACATATTTACCAGCATCCAACCATTTTATAATAATAATAATTATACATGTTACACCATTCTCCTGGAAATATGTAGCAACTATTTCAATCGTTATGATCTCTATCCTTGTACATACAGTGAATCTCATGTACAAGGCCTGAGGAAGGCCACAATAGCATGGGGCCAAAAGACACCATCTACAGAATAAAAAACTCCTTTCCCTACAATCAGTACAAAGAAAAGCAAGCTGGCAGAGGCAGGAAACTCATCAGGGTTTCTTCACCAGGCCACTAAACTGTGTCGGACATGCAGGAAGCAAAGATTTGCTCTTTTCATCCAGAAAGAAATAAGGCAACTTTTACCCTATTGGCTTCTACACTCTTTTGCTTTTACTGCCATCATCTCACAACCCAAACCTGTTGGATCCATCAGGTGCTGTAATGACACCACATTCCCCTATGTAATCCCTGATTAACTGGGAGCAAGGGCTTTGCCCACCATTTCTCTGGATATTTTTGGCACCTCTGGCAATCATCCTTTTTGAGGAGGAGCCCCACTTTCTCAGCGTCTCTACCTTAGCACCCTTTCTCCTCCTCCTGAGTCTTGGTTTAGATCCTGTTATTAGTGAGAAGTCAGGAGACTTACATTAATGCAGTCTCTTTTGATTAAGACAAATTTGAAGAATCTACTTGTTAATAAAATTATGTTACAGCTAATAACATCTAGGACAAGAACCTTGATCAAAAATTGCTGATCTTGGAGATGAGACAGTTTGTCCACATCCGAGCTATCTGCACACAACAGTTGCATCGTTCATGCCCGATGATCCATCACAGATGGTCTCCCCATGCTGAAGTTCAATTATTTTCAACACCTCCCTCACAGCTATAACATTCATATACTAAATAAAGATCTTGGAAAAAAGTCATATACACCACAGAAATCATGGGTGCATGGCTCTGCAATGGTGTAAAAATACAGATCCAAGGTATGGATCCTCATGAATTCCGGTCAAAAGCAGGTTTTTCATTCATGAGTTTGTATCATGGTTTATAAAATAGCTTTTTAAAATATATGTTCTGCCTGCAAAACTAGCTTACAATACAAAGATTTGAGAGGTATGTAAATCACAGAGAGAGGGAGAGAGGGAGGGAGAGGGAGAGAGTGTGTGTGTCAGTCTGTATCTGTATCTGTGTGTATACACATACTCACCAGAGGGCAAATAAACTGAAGAGTAGAAGGCTGTAAAACCTCTTCTGGTCACAGAAGAGTCACTATGAAACCTCACTGTGAGAATGTTTGAAGTGGAAGTAAATGTTATGTAAGACTCATTGCATAATTTTCCAAGGAGATGTGAATTGAGAGACCCATCATAGATTGCAACATCATCATACCCGCATTCTGTTCTGGAATAAAAAAAATAAACCTGTATGATCACACAAGTTAACACAATCTCTGGGCTTACCCAGATGGAGCTATTCTTTCCCATTTTGTATCTGATGATATGGTTGGTAATTCCCTCCAATCCATATGAGGCAAGTCTTTTCTCAGTAAAAACATAGGGGAACAATACTGACAACATTCCTGATTTGCCATGCTTTTTTCTCCCCTCCCTCCCCTTTTTGTTGCTGTTTGTTGTAGCCATCAGAGTAACAATACTTCCCATTAAGTTTCCTTCTATCCTTAAAGCTTCTCTATCAGAAACTTTCCATTTGCAATCAACTTCCATAGGAACACCTCCCCCTCAAAACAATAACAAAGCAACACTCTCCAGCACGTGACTGATTTCCCAAAATATTTTTAAAGGGTTTCTACATTTTCCTGGAAGGAAGGTGGAGAAAAGAAAAGTTAAAAGGGGTTGCTTTAAAGGAAGTCCTGCACTCCTTTATGATGAATAGAGAGGGATGAGGAGAAAAGTAGACTTGGTCTAAATGGGCGGGGTATAAATTTAATAAATAAATAAATAAAATAAAAAACAGAGGAACATTTCTCTATCTGGAAGAGTCTCCTGCTTGTTGACATATTATTGCAGGGATTGTGTATGGTATGACTAGATGTGCTACATTTGTAGATGATGAAAATAATCTTTTGTTTCTTGGGAAGGTGGTTGAGCATTGGTAATCATCTTCTTCAGAGATGGGGGAGGCGTCCTAAGTGCTATAGTGCAAAGCTCTGCCAGTGTTGATGGACAGTCCACAAAGCTCCATGGGCAGTGAGAGTAATAATGGAGTGCTGTGGAGTGTCTCAGATTTCTGTTGGTTCCTCTAAATCTATATTCTCCTAGATGAACTAAAACTCTTAACACAGAAGGGAAAACATGATTGAATAGATTTTACCAAAGCAATTACCATTACAATATTGTAATTGAAAGTTAATTGAATAGAATTAGAAAAGAATAGACTAAACAGAAAGGGATGATGAGTAGTATATAGTTGAAGGATGTGAACTTCTACAAGAAAGTCCACGAATGGGAGCATGGAAGACCATTGGCCCGTCGCCAATGTTTCTTTCATGAGCAAAGTGGTGGAGAGGGTGGTGGCCGACCAGCTTCAAGCTCTGTTGGAAGAAGCGGATGCCCTGGATCCATTTCAGTCGGGCTTCAGGCCGCGCCACGGAACAGAGACGGTATTGGTCACCCTGTACGATGACCTATTGAGGGAGGCTGACAGGGGAAAAATCTCTCTGTTAGTCCTTCTCGACATCTCGGCGGCCTTTGATACCGTCGACCACGGTATCCTCCTGGGGAGGCTCTCCGATCTGGGAATTGGTGGCTTGGCGCTTGGCTGGCTCCGTTCCTTCTTGGAGGACCGTCCCCAGAGAGTACAGCTTGGGGAGAGTGTCTCGGCCCCATGGAGTCTCAATTGTGGGGTTCCACAGGGGTCGATTATCTCCCCAATGCTGTTCAATATCTTCATGAGAGACACTATGTGAGAGTCTGTGAGAGACACTATGTGAGAACCCGAGAATATATATTAAGGAAAGTTGGAAAATATTTTATGATTGGGCCCAGAAACAGATATGAGTAGAGAATGTATTAGAGAGTATTATATCACAGTCATGAAGTCAAGAACATTTTAGATATTGAATGAAAGCAAGTATTTCCCTGCATATATGTCTTTGTCTTTATTTTTTTTGTTGTTGTTGTTAACCCCTTTTTTCCTTCCTGTTGTTGTATGGTTGTTTGTTTATGTGGTATATACCATTTTTTTATATATATATAAAATATATATATAAGGTCGCTGTTTCCCTTTTTCCCAAATGTTTATATATATAAACATTTGGGAAAAAGGGAAACAGCGACCTTACTGCTACACACCTCTAAGTCAGACTGACATCTTGGATCATGCCTTTCTGATCAGATTACTACACATTTAAAAAGGACAGGTGTAGTTGTCAAGTTCTGCCAAGAATATGAGGTCAAATAAATCCTTCATTTTCCCTGCTGACAATTTTGTCATCTCAAAAGTAGAAGCAGCAACAAGGGAATATACTATCCTGGATGTGAGCCTCCTCAAAAGACAGAACTGGTCAACCAGGTGGCAATAGTGGGAATCTTGGGTGAATGTAACCATACCATCTTGGGGTTCATTATACCAAGGGCTTGGAAAAACTGCTTAGCTGTAGCTCTAGGTAAGATTGTGTATGATGTTGGTTCTAGTAGGAATCATGTTACCTCTCTATATGCCTTCTAAATGCACTAGCCGTGATTGCCCTTGTGATAGTTTCTACAAACAAGTGGTGCAGAAGCAGTTCTGTCCCGCACCTAAACCCTTCCCTGCCTAACGTCTGTGAGATCACAAAAACCCACCTCAAGGTCTCAGGGTGGCACCCCTCGCCTGGCTGGGAAGTTAGCTGAAAGTATGCATGTCCCTTGCTTTGCAATACAAGGGAAAAATGAGACATCCACATCTCTGAAGCCATCACAGAAACTGCCTTGAGCTTAGAAGTCGAAGACAACTTACTTTGTGACATTTTGGAGTCAATTACTACTCAGTATGCTACTCAGCATGAGGCTGTTCAGTTCACCTTGCAGAACCAAAACATGCTCAACTTGTTTGGAGGAACACCTTGTCTCAACGGTACATTATCTGTTGGGCTTTCCAATTAAAATAGTAGGACAATGAGAGCACCAATAAGAAGAACTGCTGGATGGCACAATGGTTTAGATATCTGGCTGAGGAGGCAGAGCTTGAGAGTTCAGTTCCCCACTGTTTCTCCTTGATGGGGACTGGACTCAATGATCCAAGAGGTGCTTTGCACTTCTGCAGTTCTAAGATTATTATTATGAATATGAGTTATCCCTTCCTAGGCATAGCATAAGTGTATCACCAAATCAGTTTCTTCAGCATTTAAATGAGTTGCAGTTTTACAACATTGTTACCGTTCCTTCTACTTACTCAATACTTGCAAATTGGAGTATGATTTGGTAATTGCTCCAAGTTACTAGGGTCCATACACAAACTGCATAGTTTGGATAATTTCCTGGGTAGAAGGGAGAACTGAAGGACCCCGAGGAGGAGTAAAGGGTACCACCACAAGTGTAATTTGCTGTGAAGTAAAAGATAATACAATAATATTTATTCATACATGTACCTAAGATAATTAAGCTACCTTCAATCAACCATCTGTAAAAGGCATCCTGATCAATTGAATTAGGGGACTCAATTACACTTGGATATAGCAGGGGCAGCCATATCCTACATATACTACAGGTCCATAGAGATAAATGAGGTTGAGGGCAAAACTCTGCCTGTTAAACATACAGTTCTATTGTAAGGAAAAGCAAACCATTTTGTAGAAGTTATGTGAAGCAGAAAAGTCGGTAAAGAGAAAAGCACCAAACAGGATTCCTCTTTCCTGTGAATAAGACTGCCACCTCTGTTGATGGTTACAAGTGTCATGTGATGCAGCTTCTTTTAAATCACTCATGTACTAAAAGGCGGGCCAGAGCAAACTTTGGCTTCACTGATCTATACTCATCTCTCTGTCCATCTGCTAGTCATTACATAATAGAAATAAAATTTAGAGAATCCACTTCCATGAATAAACAAGGGATAATTTGGAAGATGTTGTATGATTCAATTCAGGATTTATAATGTATAATTGCAGAGGATACATATTCCTCTGACACCTAGTTTGGCCTTGAGTAACAGATCTAAGGATCCTGGTTGCAGAACCTGAGGTATGAGCTACATATTATGATAAATGCATAGTGTGTACTTGTAGCTGAGCTTCATTATCTTTTTTAAAAAAAAACAACTCCAGAGCTTCCATACTCTGGTAGGAGAATTTTAAACTATAACTGGTTCACCTGGGAATATACGTCAGCTGCATTATAGCTAAGGATTGCACTAGGACTCCAGTACTAGGACTCAGCCCTGGAAACACATCAGTGCATGACACATCAGTGCATGACACTGGTAAAAACACAAAAAGATCAATGGAACTGGTACAACCAGAGATGGTGGTAATAAAGGAGAATCCATGGTCTGAGGATGTAAACAAGAAAACTTTTTCTTCTGTAGATGACCTTTGTTTTTTTTAAAAAAAACCAAGCCCAATGCATTTTGGCCCCATAGTATTGCAGCCTTTGTCAGGGGCTGTAAAATTACAATAAAAGAAGGAACAAAAAAACCACCATGTATTATACATATACATACCATAACATATACATATTTATATACTACAGATTTATCAGTGTCCAACCATTTTATAATTATAATAATAATTATAAATGTTACACCATTCTCCTGGAAATATTACAGCATACCCCTGCATTTAGCAGCTATTTCAATCATTATGATCTCTATCCTTGTACATACCGTGAATCTCATGTGCAAGGCCTGGGGAAGGCCACAATAGCATGGGGCCAAAATAGACTGTTTTTTAAAGAAAACAAAGACTATTGACAGAAGAAAAAGTTTTCTTGTTTACATCCTGAGACCACAATTTCTCCTTTATTACCACCACTGATACTAACACTCCTGAAATATCTCACATACTTTGGAAATCCTCCTAGAGTCGCTGGAAGTCAGATATTACTTGAGGGCAATTGGTTATAATATAAAGTATTATAACTAACCCATGATTCAGCTTTATCTATTCATTTTGCATTTTAAAGATTTGGAAAGAGTCTATATTTTTATGGTATAAAAATGTTCCCTAAAAAAATAGAAACCCACATTTACACACCAATGTCAAACATATCCAAATTATATGTAGTAGGATATGTTGTTGATTCTGCAAGATAAATATATAGCATTAACCACAGACACAATATCAATAGATATTGATCATATCATAAAAGTTGAAAACATATCTAGAGATATGCATATTTATTAAATATCAAGTATATAAAATGCAAACTGGCTGAATAGCTCAGTGAGTTAGGCATCTGACTGCAGAGCCTTGGGTGTATCCCAGAAGAGCCAGCCTGTGTGTAGCCTTGGACAAGCTGCACAGTCCCAGGACGCCTTCAGAAGAAAGGAATGGTAAACCACTTCCGAGTACTCGCAGAAAACCCTGAAAAAGGTCACCAATGACTGGATGGCACACTACTACTACTACTACTACTTACTAATTATTATTATTATTATTATTATTATTATTATTATTATTGCTTCCCAAATATATCATGTCTAAAGTCACCAGATAAGGTAAAGGTTCCCCTTGACAATTTTGTCCAGTCATGTCTGACTCTAGAGGGCGGTGCTCATCTCCGTTTCCAACCCATAGAGCTAGCGTTTGTCCGAAGACAATCTTCCGTGGTCACGTGGCCAGCGCGACTAGACACGGAACGCCGTTACCTTCCCACCGTGGTGGTACCTATTTATCTACTCGCATTTTTGCATTTTGCATGCTTTCGAACCGCTAGGTTGGCTGGAGCTGGGACAAGCGACGGGGGCTCAGTCCGTCGCATGGATTCGATCTTACGACTGCAGGTCTTCTGACCTTGCAGCACAGAGGCTTCTGCGGTTTAACCCGCAGCGCCACCATGTCCCCTCAAAAAGTCACCAGATAAGTTCATACAAAAGATACCATCTTTTTTTCTGAAAGGAAAGCCGCCTGTGTTTTTTTTAGCTAATGGGTTCATATCCAAACAGGTATCATCCCAGACCCTATCCCCCCCCTTTTTTTTTTTTTAATTATGAGGAGACAGAGAAACGTTGGGCTTACAATCCAGAGTTTTCATGTGGGGAAACTTTAACTCAGTCACTTGACTGAGGACATCATTTTACTGAATTACCCAAAAAAAAAAAGTGTTAATCTCATGGATCAGCTGATTTCTTCAAACTTCTCTTCTTCTTATCCTGAAGCTTTATAAGGCTGCAATATTTCCATAGTTCCCTGCATTGGGGGGTGGGGAAACTAAAGAACCTATGAGTAAAAGAGCTGTTACCTGTGGTGGTGGGGGTGGAGGTGGTGGTCGGAGCTGAAATGCAAATAAGAGCAAACCTTTAGTTCCAAATGTTTTAATGTTTTGATCCAAATTGTTTGTGCTACCCCCAGTCATTATAGACCATGTACTGCTAAATCTCTTCTGAATATCCACAGTGCAGTCAGTCTGTTCAGGTGCCATTTTTTATCCCAGCCTTGTGGCTAAGCCCACAAAATTTACTGGCTTGTAAACACACAAACAGACAAAGTACTCACCTGATCAACTTGCCAAAGTTACTTTAGTCTAAAAAGAATAAATTTCCCAAACTCTGTGCCTGCTGGATACTAAGGGATGGGTCTTAAGAGGAAAAGATAGCCCAGAACTATCAGTTTTCAATGGCTACAAATGCAACAGGTTGGTAAAAGAGGCATGAATCATTCTCTACCTCTGCCACCAGCTTGTCTGACTTTAGAAGAAAAAAACCCTTTCCCTACAATCAGTACAAAGAAAAGCAATCCTGATGAATTCTGCCTGCAAAACTAGTTTATAGTGTAAACTACAATACAAAGTCTTGAGTCTATTATTAAAAAGAGAAGCAAAGGTCCAAACAACAAACATGAACTAGATCCACACATACAAATGTATGCGTTTGTGTCTATATGTATACATACTCACCAAATGGGAAATAAAATGAGGAGTAGAAGGCCTTAAAGCCTCTTCTGGTCACAGAAGAGTCACTGTGAAACCGCACGGTGAGAACGTTTCCCAAGGAAGTATATGTCAGGTGGGAAGCATTACAAAATCTTCCAAAAAGATGTTGTGGGAGAGACCCATCATAAATTGCAACATAATCATACCCACATTCTGTTCTGGAATAAAAAGGAAGAAACCCACAACTTAACACAGAAAGTCATGGCTTGCTCAGATGGAGCTTTTCTTTCCCATTATATACCAGATGATGTGGTTCATAATTCCCTCCTATCCCTATGATGCAAGTCTTTTCACAGTACACAAACACTGGGAAAAGCACTGAAAAGCAATGATAAACTCTTTGATTTTCCATGTTTTTTCTCCCCTCCTAAAGACTAGTTTCTTTTTGATGCTGTTTGTTGTAGCCATCAGAGTAATGATGCTTCCCATTAAGTTCCTTTCTATCCTTAAAGCTTCTCAATCTGAAACTTTCAATTTGCAATCAACTTCCATGAGAATGCCATGCCTCAAAACAAAAACAAAGCAAAACTCTTCAGCACATGATTGAGTTCCCAAGATATTTTTAAAGGATTTCTACATTTTCCTGGGAGGAAGGTGGAGAAAAGCAAAGTTAAAAGAGGTTGCTTTAAAGGAAGTCCTGCACTCCTTCATGATAAATAGAGAGGAATGAGGAGAAAAGATGGAGGAACATTTCTCTGTCTGGAAGACTCTCCTGCTTGTTGACATTATGGAAGGGAATATGTATGCCAGTAAATCATAGAATTATGATTCTATGATATATGATGGCAAGACTGGATTTGCTAAGTTTGTAGATGAAGAGAATAATTCTTTGTTTCTGGGAAGAGGGCTGGATGCCAATAATGTCCTTCTCCACACATAGAGAGGAAGGCTTTCTCAGTGACACAAGACAAAACTCTTACACCCCTGCTTCTGCACTCTGTTCAAACCTTCCCATGTTTAGTCCCTGGAGGCAAGTTCTCTAACACCTCTGTTCAAGTCAGAAGCAACCTGTATAGCCCCTCTGCTCAAGTCAGGTGTTTTCCTACACAAAGCAAAGATGCTGAAACACATGTCTCCTGGGCTACGTTGGTGGAGTCAGAGGAAGTGAGTAGGATGGAAAAGATCATGAAAGTATCTGAAGAAGCAAAAAGAACAGATCATTTGTGAAAACCCTAGACCTGGAAGACATAATAGTTATCTCCCAGGTACTTAGACTTTGAACTATCTGGACCTTGGCTTTGGAAGCTACTCAGTCTATACCCTCACTAAGGTAAGACAGTTATGGTCTCAAGGCAGCAGAGGGAGAACCTGAACTACCTCTGCCTCCCCCTTCCTTTCACACACAAAAAACTTTAAATCCTGAAGACCCTAGGAAAGCTGGACACCCCTACTTCTGCCCTCTGTTCAAGTGAAGAAATACTTCCTAATATTTAGTCCCTGGATCCAAGCTCTATAACCCCTCCATTCAAGATCAGAACAACTGCTGTAGCCCTCCACTCAAGTGAGGTTTTTTTTCCCCTACACAGACCAAAGAGGCTGAAAAACATGTCTCCTGGGCTATCTTGGTGGAGTCAAGGTAAGTGGGTAGGGTGGAAAAGATCATGAAAGGAGAAAATGTCTCCCATATGCCATGTCTCACCAGTATGCCACCACTAGAAAAAGGCCACAGATTCCCACATGTAATCTGGTTATCCAAAATGAATCTGGAATGGAAATTGGAACCGCTGCAGTTTGGAAAAAAGAAATGTTACTCACTATGAGGCTGCTCAGTTCACCTTGCTGAATCAAAACATGTTAACTTGTTTGGAAGAATATTTTGTGTGACTGGTACATTACCTACTGGGCTTTTTCAGTTAAAATAGTAGGACACTGAGAACACCAATAATAATATGAGTTAGATGTGCCTAGGCATACCATGATAAGTGTATCACCAAATCAATTTCTTCTGCATTTAAATGAGTTACAAATCATAAAACACTGTTTTGCTTGTCAATTTACCTTTCCTTCTACTTACTCAATACTTGGAAATGTGAGGTTGATTCGGTAATTCATCCAAGCTACTACTGTCCAATCACAATATGCATTGTTTGGATAATTTCCCGGGTAGAAGGGAGAACTGAATGACCCCGATGGGGGATGAATTGTACCACCACAAGTGTAATTTACTGTGAAGGAAAAGATAATACAATAGTATTTATTCATACATGTATTTAAGATAATTAAGCCACCCTCAATCAATCAACCTATAAATGACGTCCTGATCAATTGAATTAGAGGACTCAATAAACTCAGACATAGCAGCCATTTCCCATATACCACAGGTCCATAGAGATGAATGAGGCTGAGGGCAAAACTCAGGCTGTGAAATGTACTTTGTGCCCACTTCTGACAAAATGCATTGATGTCAGTGTGATATTTGAAGGACAAGAGAGGTGGGGACAGAGAAAGAAGTCTTTAACGTTTTCCTTGTAGGATACAGCCCCTATTCAAAAGGAATCCCTCAAATTATGCCCTGCTCCACATCTCCCAATATACAATATAGGTCTAATTGTGGGACAACGGAAGCATTTTGCCGGGAGTTTTGTTGAGCAGAAAAATCAATAAAGAGAAAAGCTCCAAAAGGATTCTGCTACCTGTGGAAAAGACTGCTTCCTCTTGTGATGAGAACAATTGGTTCTTACAAAAGAACCAAAGAAAAATGTATTAAAAGAGACGTCAGAGCAGATTACCAATATTTCTAATTAAAAAGTCATCTGTTTATCCATCCTGCCATCATCTTATAATCACTATTATTATTAAATAAAAATAGAAATATGCAGCACCCACATGAATTGATAGACAAATAATAATTTAGAAGATATCATATTAATCAATGCTATATTTATTTCTGTTTGTCATAGCATGAGACTTCCCACACCTACAATTCATGCATTGTTATAGTAGCTGAGGAATGAACCACATGCTATGTTTCACCCATAGCTGAGTTTCACTTTCATTTTATTTACTACAGAAACTCTGTGCTCTGGTAAATACTGTTTAAACCATCTTCCTAATCAACTGTTCCTAAATTTATTCCTTGCCTATATTGAGTCTAAAGAAGGAAATATAATCTCCATTGCCTCCATGCTGGGTAGAGCTGCTGTGAAAAGGCATCTTCTTTATCTGAAATTTATTGTTAATGAAAAATCATCAATCAACTCTGTTGTGTCTTGGAATGCTCATGCTTTCCCTTGTAGATAGCAGAACTTCATTAGTTGGTACACATAGGAATATTCCTAATATATATCTGAAAAATCCTGAAAAGGGTCACAACAAGTCAGAATTGACTTGATGGCACATTATTATTATCATAGAATCATAGATTTGGAAGAGACCACAGGCGCCATCGAGTCCAACCCCCCGCCATGCAGGAACTCCATCAAAGCACTCCCAACAGATGGCCATCCAGCTTCTGCTTAAAAACCTCCAAAGAAGGAGACTCCACCACACTCCGAGGCAGCATATTCCACTGCCGGACAGCTCTGACCATCAGGAAGTTCTTCCTGAGATTCAGGCGGAATCTCTTTTCCTGTAGTTTGAAACCATCGCTCCTTGTCCTAGTGTCTGGAGCCGTGGAAAACAAACCTGTCCCTTCCTCGACATGACATTCCTTCAAATATTTAAACATGGCTATCATGTCCCCTCTTAACCTTCTTTTTGTAAGGCTAAACATTCCCAGCTCCCTAAGCCGCTCCTCATAGGACATTGCTTCCAGACCTTTAGCCATTTTAGTCGCCCTCCTCTGGACACGTTCCAGGTTGTCAACATCCTTTTTGAATTGAGGTGCCCAGAACTGGACATAGTACTCCAGGTGAGGTCTGACCAAAGCAGAATAGAGTGGTACTATCACTTCCCTTGATCTAGACACTATACTCCTATTGATGCAACCAAGAATTGCATTGGCTTTCTTGGCAGCCGCATCACACTGCTGACTCATGTTCAGTTTGTGGTCTACCAAGACTCCTAGATCCCTTTCACAGGTACTGTTGTCTAGCCAGGTGTCTTCTATCCTATATCCGTGCAGTTCATTTTTTCTGCCTAAGTGTAGGACCTTACATTTCTCCCTGTTGAAATTCATTTTGTTAGTTTTGGCCCAGGATTCTAATCTGTCAAGGTCATTTTGAATTTTAATCCTGTCCTCTGGGGAATTAGCAACCCCTCCCAATTTGGTATCATCTGCAAATTTAATCAGCATACTCTCTCTTCCTTCATCCAAGTCATTGATAAAGATGTTGAATAGCACAGGGCCCAGAACAGAACCCTGGGGCACCCCACTAGTTACCTCTCTCCAGGATGAAGAGAAGCCATTGGTGAGCACCCTTTGGGTTCGGTCAGTCAACCAATTACAAATCCACTGAACAGTAGCACTGTCTAGCCCACATTTTACTAGCTTCCTTGCAAGAATATCATGGGAAACTTTGTGAAAGGCCTTACTGAAATCAAGATATGCTACATCCACAGTGTTCCCTTCATCTATCAAGCCTGTAACTCTATCAAAAAAAAGAGATCAGATTAGTCTGGCATGAGTTGTTTTTGAGAAACCCGTGTTGACTTTTAGTGATGACAGCATTGCTTTCTAAGTAATAACAAACTGTCTGTTTAATGATCTGGTCTAGAATTTTTCTGGGAATTGATGTCAGGCTGACTGGGCAATAATAATTTAGGTCTTGTGGTTGCTGTGGGTTTTTCGGGCTCTTTGGCCGTGTTCTGAAGGTTGTTCTTCCTAACGTTTCGCCAGTCTCTGTGGCCGGCATCTTCAGAGGACAGGAGTAGCACTCTGTGCTCTGGTGCAGTTTGTTTGGGAGTTGAGTATTTATAGCTGTTGGATCAGCTTGTCCATTTCAGGAGATGGGTGATAATGGTGATCAGTGTGTTTTTGTTGTGGGTGTATTGTTGTGATAAGGAGGAGAGATTATCTGTCACTGTGATTGATGGGTGCCGTTAGCTGGTCTTTTGTGTGTAGTGATCACCGGTCCTTGTGGCTGGGTAGAGTTTGTTCTTTTTTGTTGAAGCTCTGCTGGTGTTTGTGGATTTCAATGGCTTCAACCTACAAACAGTATTCAAGCCCACCACAAAAATACAACAAATGTTACGGTCAGCAAAGGACAGAAGGGACCCCCTCACCACTGCAGGAGTATACCGGATACCTTGCAGTTGTGGCCAGGTATATATTGGAACCACAAAACGAAGCATCCACACCAGAATCAAAGAACATGAGAGACACTGCAGACTAAAACAACCGGAAAAATCGGCAGTAGCTGAACATGCCCTAAAACAAGCTGGACATGAAATTCTATTTCAAAATACTGAAATACTGGACAACACCAGCAATCATTACGTTAGACTGCACAGGGAAGCCATTGAAATCCACAAACACCAGCAGAGCTTCAACAAAAAAGAAGAAAGTTTAAAACTCAACAAAGCTTGGCTCCCGGCACTGAAAAATACAGCCTGCAAAAGGTCAACGAACTCTACCCAGCCACAAGGACCGGTGATCACTACACACAAAAGACCAGCTAACGACACCCATCAATCACAGTGACAGATAATCTCTCCTCCTTATCACAACAATACACCCACAACAAAAACACACTGATCACCATTATCACCCATCTCCTGAAATGGACAAGCTGATCCAACAGCTATAAATACTCAACTCCCAAACAAACTGCACCAGAGCACAGAGTGCTACTCCTGTCCTCTGAAGATGCTGGCCACAGAGACTGGTGAAACGTTAGGAAGAACAACCTTCAGAACACGGCCAAAGAGCCCAAAAAACCCACAGCAACCATTAGATCCCGGCCGTGAAAGCCTTCGCGAATACAATTTAGGTCTTCTTCTTTTTTTCCCCTTTTTGAAGATAGGGACAACATTTGCCCTCTTCCAGTCTGTGGGGACGTCTCCTGTTCTCCAAGAATTCTCAAATATTATTGCCAATGGTTCTGAAATTACTTCTGCCAGTTCTTTTAATATCCTTGGATGTAATTCGTCTAGCCCTGGAGACTTGAATTCATTTAGAGTAGCCAGGTATTCCAGTACTACTTCTCTACGTATTCTGTGCTGCATTTCCACCACTACATCACCTGCTCTTCACCCCTCAGGTTGAGCACTATTTTCCTTTTTGGAGAAAACTGAGGCGAAGAAGGTGTTGAGAAGTTCAGCCTTTTCCCTGTCCTCTGTTAGTAGTTGGCCATCTTCTCCACGCAGCGACCCTATCATTTCCTTGTTTTTCCTTTTGCTGCGGGCATAACTAAAAACACCCTTTTTATTGTTTTTAATCTGTCTGGCAAGCCTTAGTTCATTCTGCACTTTTGCTTTTCTTACCTTCCCCATACATATACTGGCTATTTGCTTGTATTCCTCTTTGGTGTTTTCCCCATTTTTCCATTTCTTGTACTTGTTTTTTTTTAACACTTAGTTCAGTTGAAAGTTCTTTAGTCAACCATTCTGGTTTCTTTAGACATCTCCTGTTTTTCCTTCTTATTGGAACTGTTTTAGATTGTGCCTTTCGTGTCTCCCTTTTAAGAAATTCCCATCCATCCTGAACTCCCTTCTCTTTCAGTATCTTTGTCCATGGAATTACAGCCAGTAATTCCCTAAGTTTACTGAAATTGGCCTTCTTAAAGTCTTGAATGCGTGTCTGCCTGCACTTGGCTTCCCCTTCCCACTGTATAACAAATTCCAAGAGAGCGTGGTCACTCCCACCTAAGGATCCCACCACTTCAACCCCATTAACAAGGTCATCCCTGTTGGTTAAGATCAGATCTAAAATAGCTGATCCCCTTGTTGCCTCTTCCACCTTCTGTACCATGAAATTGTCTGCAAGGCAAGTGAGGAATTTGCTGGACCTTATGTTCTTGGCAGAGTTTGACTGCCAACATATATCGGGATAGTTGAAATCTCCCATTACTACTGCATCTCTCCCTTTTGAATGTGTGGCCATCTGCTCCAGGAAGGCATCATCCCACTCCTCGGGCTGGCTTGGGGGTCTGTAGTATACCCCCATAATGACATCCCTCTTGTTTCTCTCTCCCTCAATTCTTACCCAGATGCTCTCAACCTGGCTTCCTGGATTTAAGTCCTGGATCTCTTCACAAGTATAAACATCCTTGACATATAAAGCTACTACTACTCCTTTCTTGCTAGGTCTATCTCTTTGAAATAGTTTATACCCCCCAATAACTACATTCCAGTCATGAGTTTCATCCCACCAGGTTTCAGTGATACCTATTATATCATATTTATTTTTATTATTATCATTATTATTATATATAGCTAAACCATGAGTCAGCTTTATGAAATCATCTGCAGTATCAAGGATATGGAAGGAGTCTATATTTTTGTTTTTTCAAAAAAAATGTGCACCAGAAAAAAAGCAACAGAAACCCATATTACACTTAAATAGTTAACATATCCAAATTACCTGTAACAGGAGAAGTTGTTGACTCTGCAAGATAAATATATAAAATAAACAACACACACACACATCAATATATACTCATGGAACTTAAAAACATATCTAGATATATACACACTTATATAAATAAAAAGCATATAAAAAGTGAGTGAAAGAAGATTAAGAAGAAGGTAGTGGAGCTTCCCAGCTTCATCATGTCTAGGGTCACCAGATAAATTCATATGAAAGACATGTTTTTTTCTGTCTTGTTTTTAGATGTTTGCTGGATATATCCAACAGGCCATATATTAGAAAACAATTACCCCCTTTTAATGAGAAAATGGATCAAGGTGTCTTTTTCAAGTTGAAACTAAGTAGAAAAATTAGAAGCTGTGGAAAAACCCAAACCTCACAGGCTCCATCCAAATAATTCCTTTCTTAAAACCACAGTCAAGTGTTTCAGCAAAAACCCTCAAAGCATCCGGACTGCTCTCCATCCACCTAAAGTTTCATTTAGTATTGTTCAGCTTTCAATCCACAATTTTCATATATCTTTGAGCCACCTGATGGGGAGCACCATTTTACTCAATTTCAAAAGAAGGTGATCTAACAGATCACCCAATTTCATCAAACAGCTCTTCCTCTTCTTATCCTGAAGGTTTATAAGTATTCAATATTTCTGTAGTGCCTTGCCTTGGGGGATGGGGGAACTAAAGAATCTTTTAGTAAAGGAGTTATTACCTGTTGTTGTTGTTGTTGTTGTTGTTGTTGTTGTTGTTGTGTTGAAGCCTGAAAAGCAAATGGCACAAAACTTTACTACCTTTCCCAAATATTTTAATCTTTGATCCCAATTGTTTGTGCTACCCCTATTCATTACAGAACATGTACGGCTAAATCTTTTCCAAATATCCACATTGTAGTCAGTGTGCTGAGACACCCTTCTTTCTTTCAGCCTTGTGGCTAAGACCACAAAATTTGCTGGCTTGTAAAAAAAATAAAAATGTATCCATCTGCTCAGGGCTTGCAAAACTTAGAACAGGGTAACACTATGAAATGGATCAGTAGCTGGATTGGGTTTTTCAAGTTAGGTTAAAGTCACATGGTAGTCACATGGTATTTGGATCAGTGTGTGCATCCTCCTGGGAATACTTTTAATTTGGTTTTATGCTATGTTATATATCAGTTGAGAGGGCTAAATGGGCTTTTAAAGTCATTGCAATTGAGGCTTTGTCCTGTGCCCCCTCCCCATCGTCGCACTGGCCACTCGCTGCTGCTGTTGTGGTGAGGGAGAGGGAGAGTCTGCTGACAAAGCTGTTTGTCCCTTTGGAAAGCTTGGCTTTCTGTTCCTTTAAGAATGCTGCAAAAACACTGATTCAAGGCATATATCCTCATGATTTTTATGTAGGATCATCCCAAAGTCACTTTCCAGTCAAAAGCAGGTTTTTCATCCATGAATTTGTATTATGGTTTATGAAATGGCTTTCTAAAGATATGGGTTCTTCCTGTAAGACTAGCTTACAATACAAAGGCTTGAGTCTATTATTAGAAATAGAAGCAAAGGTTAAAAAAAAATAAACATGAACTAGATTCGCACATTCAAATGTATGTATGTGTATCTATGTGTACATATACTCACCAAACGGCAAATAAACTGAAGAGTAGAAGGCATTAAAACCTCTTCTGGTCACAGAAGAGTCACTATGAAACCGCACGGTGATAACGTTTGATGTGGAAGTAAATACAAGGTTGGAACTAGTACAAAATGTTCCAAGGAGATGTGAATTGAGATATCCATCATAAATTTCAACATAATCATACCAACATTCGGTACTGGAATAAAAAAAAGAAACCGGTGTAATCACACAACTTAAAACTGAAACTCAGGGCTTACCCAGATGGAGCTTTTCTTTCCCGTTATGTACCTGATGATGTGATTGGTAATTCCCTCCCATCCTTGAGTAAAATACTGAGAAAAATACTGAAAATAAAAGCTTCTTAGTTTTTGTTTCTGTTTTTTGTAGGGATCAGAGTTAAGTGCCATGATACTTCCCATTAAGTGGGAAGGGGAAGGAAGGATGAGTAGTACGTAGTTGGAGCATGTGAAATACATGAACCTCTGCAAGGAGATGCATGAATGGGAGTATGAAAGACCTAGAAGGCTGCTGAAGAATATTCAGGTAAAAGGGAAACAGTGACCTTACTGCTGCACATCTCTAAGTCAGATTGACATATTTCTGATCAGATTACTACACATTAAAAAAGGACAAATGTAGTTGTCAAACTCTGCCAAGAATATGAAGTCAAATAAATCCTTCATTTTCCTTGCTGACAATTTTGTCATCTCGAAAGTAGAAGCAGCAACAAGGGAATATACTATGCTGGACATGAGCCTCCTCAAAAGGCAGAACTGGTGAACAACGCAGAAATAGTGGGAATTGGCCATGCCACTGGGGTTCATTATACTGAGGTCTTTAAAAAACTACTTAGGTGTAGCTCTAGGAAATATTGTGTATGATGTCATTTCTAATAACAATGGTGGCAATCACTTTGAACACTTGAAAACTGAGTTGCTGTTCTTTCCTTGTTCTGGCTTTCCATGTTACTTGTCTATCCACGTTCTTAATCCACCAGCCTGGATTGTCCTTGTGCCAGTTTCAACAAACAACTGGTACAGAAGTAGTTCTGTACCCCTTCTCAACCCTTCTCCAGTTCACTTCTGTGAGATCACAAACACTGAGGGTGGCAACTCTAGTCTGGCTGGGAAGTTGGCTGAAGATATGCATGCTCCTTGCTTTGCAATACAAAGCAAAGATCTAACATCCACACTTCTGCACAGCTCTGAAGCCATCACAGAGACTGCCTTGAGCTCAGAAGATGAAAACAACTCCATGCAATTTCTGAGTCAATTACAAATCCCTAGAATCATCAAGAGTCTCTGAAGAGTTTCTGTTCTGAAGAAGCAAAAAGAACAGATCATTTGTGAAGATCCTAGACCTGGAAGACATAATAGTTATCTCCCAGGTACTTGGGCCCATATAGTTTAGACTTTGAACCATCTGGACTTTGGCTTTGGAAGCTACTCAGTCTATACCCTCACTAAGGTAAGACAGTTATGGTCTCAAGGCAGAAGAGTGAGAACCTGATCTACCTCTGCCTCCCCCTTCCCTTCACACACAAAAAACTTCAAATGCTGAAGACTCTAGGAAACCCCTACCTCTGCCCTCTGTTCAAGTGAGGAAATACCTTCTAATATTTAGTCCCTGGATCCAAGCTCTGTAACCCCTCCATTCAAGTTCAGAACAACCGCTGTAGCCCTCCATTCAAATGAGTTTTTTCCCCTACACAGACCAAAGAGGCTGAAAAACATGTCTCCAGGGCTATGTTGGTGGAGTCAAGGTAAGTGGGTAGGGTGGAAAGGACAATGAAAGGAGAAAACATCTCCCATTTGCCAAGCTTCACCACTAACAAAAGAGGCCAAAGGTTTCCATGTGTAATCTGATTATCCAAGATGACGCTGGAATGGGAATTTGAACCACTGCAGTTTGAAAAAAGAAATGTTACTCACTATGAGGCTGCTTAGTACACATTGCAGAACCAAAACATGCTACACTTTTGGAAGAATACCTTGCTTCACTGGTACATTACGCACTGGGATTTCCAAGTAAAATAGTAGGACAACGATAGCACCAACAATAGAAACTGCTGGATGGCTCAGTGGTTTATATATCTGGCTGTGGAGGCAAAGCTTGAGAGTTCAGTTCCCCACTGTGCCTCCTTTGTGGGGACTAGACTCAATGATCCATGGGGTTTCTTCCAGTTCTGCAGTTCTAGGATTATTCTTATCAATATGAATTAGCTCTGCATAGGCATAGCATGATACGTATATCACCAAATCAATTTCTTCTGCATTAAATGAGTTACTGTTTAACAACACTCATTGAGTCATAGAGTCATAGAGTTGGAAGAGACCACTGAGGCCATTGGGTCCAACCCCCCGCCATGCGGGAACATCCATCAAAGTACTCCCAACAGATGGCCATCCAGCCTCTGCTTAAAAACCTCCAAAGAAGGAGACTCCACCACCCTTCGAGGCAGCATATTCCACTGCCGGACAGCTCTGACCATCAGGAAATTCTTCCTAATGTTCAGATGGAATCTCTTTTCCTGTAGTTTGAAACCATTGCTTCGTGTCCTAGTCTCTGGAGCCCTGGAAAACAAACCTGTCCCTTCCTCGACATGACATCCCTTCAAATATTTAAACATGGCTATCATGTCCCCTCTTAACCTTCTTTTTGTAAGGCTAAACATTCCCGACTCCCTAAGCTGCTCCTCGTAGGACATTGCTTCCAGACCTTTAGCCATTTTAGTCGCCCTCCTCTGGACACGTTCCAGGTTGTCAACATCCTTTTTGAATTGAGGTGCCCAGAACTGGACACAGTACTCCAGGTGAGGTCTGACCAAAGCAGAATAGAGTGGTACTATCAATTCCCTTGATCTAGACACTATACTCCTATTGATGCAACCAAGAATCGAAAAGACTCCTAAATCCCTTTCACAGGTACTGTTGTCTAGCCAGGTATCTTCCATCCTATATCTGTGCAGTTCATTTTTCTGCCTAGCTGTAGGACCTTACATTTCTCCCTGTTGAAACACTGTTGCCTTTCCTTCTACTTACTCAATAATTGTAAATGTGAGGTTGAATCGGTAGTCATTCCAAGTTCTTATTGTCCATACACAATTTTCATTGTTTGGATAATTTCCCGGGTAGGAGGGAGAACTGAAAGACCCCGATGGGGAGAAGAAGTCACCACCACAAGTATAATTTGCTGTGAAGTAAAAGATAATACAATAATATTTATTTATATATGTACCTAAGATAATTAAGCCACCTTCAATCAACCCATACGTATATGGCATTCATATTGATTAAATTATATTGAAAAATAAAATGGTTATAGAAAAAAATGCAAAAGGAATTAAAAGAAGTAGAAAAAATTAATGAACTCAGTGGTAATGACATGAATATAGTATGGGATACTACGAAATTAGTAAGGAGTGGATTAAGTATAAAACATTCATTTGATTTGAAGAAACAAAAATAACAAAATATGGTGAAGTTACAGGAAGCAATTAAGGATTTAGAGAAAAGATATACAAAGAGCAGAGAGAAAAGGTTTGATGGAAATTATGGCAAAAAGAAAAGAGTTGCAAAATGTGGAGATATCACCAAATCGATTTCTTCTGCATTTAAATGAGATAGAAAAGGTACAACGAAATTTAATATATTTAGAAAGTGAATTTTATGAAAGTAACAACAAGAACTCAAAAATATTGGCTGGGTCCACTCAGTCCAAGAAAATGTAAAATAGATAGTCAGAAATTTAGATTTAAAGATAGGAAATTGACAACATTTGAAAATATTATAAAGAATATGGAGAATGAGAAGGAGGAAAGGAAGGAAGAATAGGTATATTATACAGATATTTAACAAAAGAAAAGGATCAGTTATGGGAGACAGATGTTGGGAGAAGTTTCCAAATTTTCTCCCTATCTTCTTTATCTAATTTGGAAGAAAAGGGTTTTAAAAAACATGTAAATCAGAATAAAAGAAAATGGGTATAAAATAATATGAAGATGGTACTTAACACCAATAAAATTAAATATTATAGATGCTCCTTATTCTAAGAAATGCTGGAGATGTGACAAAGAATTTGGAACATATTGGTATTTATGGTAGAATTGTGAAGTGGTATAAAATGTATGGTGTAAAGTTTTTTAAGAGATCAGAGAAATATTGGGAGTTGATATTGAAATGACACAAAAACCAGCACTATTATTTTTAATAGAAAATGATGATATAAGTAATGTAAAAAAGAGAGAGATTATATTGATAATGAATATGTTAACAGCAGCACGATGGGTCATTGAAAAAAATGGAAGCAAAACTGGATTTTCCAATTGCATGAATGGTATAATGAAATTTGGAATATTGCAATTAACGATAAATTGACTTCAGAAATTAAGTTCAAAAAAGAAGAGTTTAAGACAAATGGATTTAACAAAATATTGAATGAATTTATAAATATTGTATTGAGTCAAGGAAAGGGGAAATAGCTGAACTAAAATGATATGCATTTTTTGATGGGGGGGACACTTAAATGATGGATTGAAGGTCAGGTATAAGTGTTAAAAAGTTTCAGTAAAATCTAATGGTCCCCAGGGTGAAAGGAGCACTACGTTTTGTGTTATATTATTTTGTATGTAATTTGTGTGGATAGAATGTTAATTTTATGTTATATTTTATCAATTTGTTTAGTTTAAAAATTAAAAAAAATAAAAATATTGACTGAATTGGGGGACTCAATTAAATTTGGATATAGCAAGGGCAGCCATATTCTATATACCACAGTCTATAGAGATGGATGAGGTTGGCAAAACACGGCCTGTTAAACATGTTTTGTGTGCACCTCTGAGAAAGTTCATTGATGGGAGGAAGGTGTTGGAAGGAGAACAGGGGTGGGGGCAGAGAAAGAGGTCTTTAACCTTTTCGTTGTAGGACATAGTTCCCATTCAAACGGAATCTCAAGTTGCCACCTACTCCCCATTTCCTGGTGAACAAGTACAGTTCTAATGTAAGGAAGTGGAAACCCATGTTGCACACCAATAGCAAACATATCCAAATTACCTGTAGTAGAAGAAGTTGTTGACTCTACAAGATAAATATATAGCATAAAAAACATGCACAACATCAATATATACTCATAGAAGCCTAAAACATACCTAGAAATATACATATTCATTAAATATTGAGTATATAAAAAGAGGGTGAAAGAAGGAGAGTAGTAAGAGAATAGTGGAGCTTCCCAAGTATATCATGTCTAAGGTCACCAGATAAGTTCATATGAAAGATATGGTCCTTTACTGAATGGGAAAAGGCTTGTTTTGTTTTTAGGTGATATCTAGATATATCCAAACAGGCCTTATCTCAGACAGTGTCCCTGCTTTTTAATGAGAAGATAGAAGAATGTGTCGCCTCTTCAGAACCTTTCTAAAAACCACAGTCAAGAGTTTGGCACAAAACCTAAAGGCATCCAGATTGCCCTCCACCCTCCATAATGTTTTATGCCATACTATATATATTTATAGAAGTTAAAAACATACATGCATCCATATCTATTAAGTAATGAATATATAGAAGAAGTGGATGCAAGAGGAAGAGGAAGAAGAGGGTTGTGGAGCTTCCCAACCATGCTGTGGTCAAAGGTCACCAGATAAGTCCATACAAAAGACATCATCTTTTTCCTGAAAGGAAAGAAGGCTGTTTTGTTTTTAGATGTTGTCTACATATATCCAAACTGGCCTCATCCCCAACAGTAATCCCCACTTTTGTTGAGAAAATGGAGAAATGTCTTTTTCAAATTGGGTTTCAGTTCACAAATTAGTAGATGGGGGTGTGCTTAAACTTCACCAGTTCTATCTAGGTTATATAATTCTAAAATCTATAGTCAGGAATTTGGATGCAAAACCTAAAAGTATCTCCCTAATTTTTCGTGAAGTAACTTCTGGCTTACAGTTGACAATTTTCATATACAGTTGTAAAATAGTTTAACTCAGCCATTTGATTGAGGACATTGCTTTTGTCAGGTAAAAATTATTTATTACTCTAATAGATAACTGTTTTTTTTTTGGTTTTTTACATTGTCACTTCTTTTCTTATCTTGAAGATTTATAAATGTGAAAGATTTCTATAATTCACTGCATTGGGGTGAATGTGTGAGGGGAACTAAAGAATCTTTGAATGAAAGAGTTGTTACCTGTTGTAGTGGTTGAGGCTGAAAAACAAACAGAAAACCTTTAGTATCTTTCCCACATGTTTTAATACTCTGGTTCAATTTTTTTGTGCCACTCCAATTCGTCACAAAACATGTACTGCTAAATCTCTTCTTAATATCCACAGTGCAGTCAATCTGTTAACACACCTCTCTTTCTCTCTGCCTTATGGCTAAGCCCACAACATTTACTAGCCTGTAGAAAATTGTGCTTGCCTATTCAAAGTTTGGAAAGTATAAATATATATATATAGAAGTAGAGCCTTCAGTTACCTTTTTATTTCTAAGCAATTCTATGTAATTAAAAATCTCCTTAAGAAAGAATTGAAAAGTATACAGAGCCAAAAAGTGTTGAGCTTTATCTAAATATGAAAATAAAATTACTGATATTCTGAAGATTTTCATTCTTGGTTTCAGCATGGTAGAAGGAAAATATGATGTTGCAAATTAACACAAGCCTAAGTTGAAGACTAATTTATTTAACAGAGGTGTATATATGTATCAAATATTCAACCCTGGCATATATACTAGAGATGGGCATGAAGCCCAAAATGAACCAGGAAATTCATGGGAAATCACCAGTTCATTGCTTCAGGTTCATCGTAATTGTGTGCCATCAAGTCACTTCTGATTTATGACAACTCTTTTCAGAGATATGTAGTATTTAAAAGTGGTTTGTCGTTCCCTTCTTCTGGGAGCATTCTGGAACTGTGCCGCTTGCCCAGAGTCACAGAAGCTGGCTCTTCTGAGATACACAATGGGGAATTGAACTCCCAACCTCTGGCTCCACAGCCACATATCTAACTCACTGAGCCAGACAGCCAGCTCATTCTCACAATGCACAGAAAAGTTATTCACACATGCACACACTCAAACACAGGTAAGATCCCACCAGGCACTGGTAAAAGAAGTGGCAAACACAGCCACTTTAGTGAACAAAGGCTCTCCACTCCCAATGGCCAAACACTAAAGAACCACCATATCCACAGGGCTACAACCAGGCCATAAGGTCAATTTAGACATAATTTCACATGTTGACATTTGCAGGAACACCACTTTTGGCAGAGCTGGCCCCAAATACCCATAGAACCCATCTGGACTGGCAATATTGAATCTAACTTTAACATTGATGATGGTGTAAGGAAACAGAAGGAAAATGAGACTTGTAGTCATACAAAGATGGAGTCTGTTAGGTTCTGTGTAAGTTGGATTTAAAAGCACTGAAATGTTCTCATGAGATTGTTGTTCAGGGTTTGCTCTGCCTGGCACCAAGATAAGAAGCAAGGACAAAGAGACCAGGGGAAGCCGAAACAACACATACCTCTTAATTGGGACAAGATAAGCCACCTGGAAGATCTCATGTGAATTAGAGGAATGGACTGTGTTACACCCACTTGATCTTAATTGGTTAACAGTTTGAAAGCGTCACAAAGGAGGTGATCCAGAGACATGTAGAAAAATGGTTGTTCATGTATGTGACAGAGGATGGTGATGGTGGATGTTGTGGAATGTGAGAAGAGAGAGGTTTGTCTTTTGTAGGAGAAGGGGGGGAGAGTTAGCCCAGCTTCTATAGAGAGCTATCATGTAGAGAGAGCAAAGATGATTACTTAGCATAGTTTCTAGCTGTTCTTATTTTACCTAGGAATAGTAAGCTTATTTAAATCATGGTAACTACTGGATATGCTTAATGCTTTATGCCTTATTAATGCTACAACTGTATTCTAATGAAACTACTTTATTTTATTAATAAAAACAATTATACTTAAACAGAAGGGCTTGTCTCTTGAACAGCAGGACTTACACCTAAATCCAGTGGAGAGGAGGAAGGTCACTCATTGCTACTATAATAGACAGGTCCTGCCTAGACAGTCTGTTGTGCTGTCTAAGGAAGCACACAGTCAATGATTTACTGCCTTGTAAGCAGGCAAAGGTTTTCTATCAGGTTGAGATTGTCCATAGGGCAAAGACTACACACTTCTGGGGAGTAAAGGACCTACCCAGGCGCTAAAAGTGGTAGTATTGCACCTACAGTGACTCCTCATCCGAGATCATTATCTCTTTAGGGAGAAGTGATTTTGACAGATTTTTACAGCCATTTTCAAAAGAGATTTTTCAGGTTTTGCTGTGTTTTCTTATCAATCCTAAACGGCAAGGAAAATATTATTTGCTTTACTTTATTGCATAGTGCAATATCAGAATTGGCCACTAGTCAGAGCCATAGTATATTTTCTTGTACTTTTCTGACCTGTTGTCATCAAAACACATTAATAATAACACTCAATATAACAAACTGCTTGCTCAATCTGAGCAACAATAACTATATACAAATTTGCTAGGAGGAAGTAATGAGTAACACAATGAGTTCCTTTTAAAATGTAACATTCTAAGCTCTGCTATTAAGTATTTAGGAACAGAATTTGTTTGCTGTAGATCTTGACCCTTACTGATTCCAATCCCTAAGTTTCTTCTGGCTCAGCCAAGCATCCTGCTAATGGGTGCAGCAGTGAATGGTAATAATCTAATTCTTCCACTGTGGAAGAATTAGATTATGACTCTCCTCTCTCACACACACACACTTATCTTCTCAGGGTGTTTGTGCCTTGAAAAAGTGCGTGGCAGAACAGATCACAATATGTTCAGCTGTACTGAGTGTTAAGGTGAAACAATTGAGAGAGTTTAGAATACAAGAGCCATGGCTAAGCAGAAGGCTTGGCAGCCACATACCTTCATCAAGCTGTTAGATTCTGCCTCCTCTATGGCTGCACAAAAAGTAGTATAACTACCATAAATTTCTCTAATCCTGATAGCAAAGGCCCTCACCACCATTTTACCTGAACTGTGTGCTCAAATAATCATCTACACTAGGGGAGGAGCAAGGAATTTCCAACCGACCTGGCCTGAGGACTCTCACCTTGGCTTGAGTCATGCTGCCATAGTAAAAGGAAGCAAGAGGAGATAAGGAGAGGTCAACCATTTACTGGATGTTTCTGTTTCTCCTGCTCATGGCTGGTATGGTAATGACAAACAAGGCAAGAAGTGGAATTGATTTTTAAGAGGACCATAACCATCTGGCACTGGCAAACAATGATAACATGGGAGGGAGGATAAAATGTGCAGCATTTGAAACAGTAACTTTCTGGATTACAGCTCCTAAAATCCCTGAACTATCATGCCATTGGAGTGTGGGTTTGTAGATGAGAAAAGTAATTTCCTCAGACTCTGGAAATGGGGTAGGGGAAAATAACAAGCATCTGTGTCCACATGGAGCTAGGAGGAAGCAAGAGGGTGTGTTTTAAAGGTCTGACTTTCCTCACAAACCACAGAATTAACACTAAAACAATATATCCTGGATTATATCTCTGGAATGTTGGGGCAAGTCAAACCAGAGAGCTGATTTCTGCTATTTTCATGCATACATCAGACCAAACAAATTGCAGACCTAAACATTTGTGGTTTCTTTAGCTACTCCCTCAGCAACTGCGAGCAATTAGACATCATGCATCAACCCATCCTTGATAAACCAGAATTCTCTTGAATTCCAGCCTGTTGCTTCTGTGTTTTTCTGGAACAGAAAGGAGGAGTTCTTGTTTTTTCATAAGATACTGAATAAATTACAGTTAGTTCTGGAAGAGACAAACCCATATTTCTCCTGCCTAGCTGTTTCAGATCCCACTGGAAACAGAACACTCTTCACCAAGTTATTTCCTATTGCCTCTCTGAAATGTGTCCTTAAGCTTGGTGCATGGATCATATAAATGTGAAGGCCATGTTGAATGCAATTGCAAAGGAGCATGAGGAACAGTTTGTGGTGATTACTGAGACAGCTCATGTTTTAGATTCTTGAATATTTCCTTAAAGTTAGCTATATAGATTTTGATTTGATCATGAGAGGAGCAACAAAAATAAAATAGTATCTAAAGCCACAAGACATAATTCTTCTGAAATTAAATTGCCTCAGGTTCTTCCTCCACCCTCAGCTAGACAAGATGCTGTACTCTAACCCCTTGTTCAAGTGCCTTTTTGTCTGTGACGCCAATAACACATTCATTCAAAATCTGAATATAAACACATGCAAAGAGCTGCCTGGGCAGGCCCTTCCATGGTGAGGTAGACTCTTGAGGCTGGCAATGGCCAAAAATCTTTTCCTGTGATAACTGTCTGGCCTTCATGCACCAAACAATTTTCAAGCATTACAAATAAGCCATCAACTGAATGGAGAAGCACTAACGACATTCCCAGTACCTCACTGTATCCACAAATCAGCTAGAGTTGAAAGTTTCTGTTACCTCATCTCTTCATTAGTGGTGGGAGTGGTCGGGAACAGATATGAATTACTCGGGCTGACATGTCAGTGGGCAAATTTCTCACATAGGAGACAGTGATGCAAATTACAGAAAAGAAGCTGACTGACTTTTAGCATGGGCATTCAAGCCTGTTGTGGCTCTTTCCAGAGCTCAGTGGAAAATACGGGCTGCAGTTAAATTCACACACACACACACACACACACACACTGTGTCACAATGCATATAAAGCTGAAGTCAGTGGCTCATTTGTAGTTTAGTTTGCACATTCGTTGCTTAACTATTTTCCATAGATAATATATTTTTTAAATTACCTGATGGTGCTGGTAGTCCAGAATCTGTCAAGAAACAAATATGAAGAATGAGCAAACATGAGGCATTTTGGACAAGCTTCTGTACTCATTGAAAATATCTGGGAAGTTCTAGCTGTATGTATTTACTCTTCCAAATGGCACTTTGAAACACAGTGGTCTTTCCCCCAATTTCTGCCTCTTACCTCTGCTTCATTTCACCTTTCCTGAGAGAGACCAGAAATGGGGATTCCAAGACCAAATCTCCTCTCCCAAGGTCAGATCTCCTAAGACCTCAGAAGGGGAATTCCACTCAATCCTACAGCTCCAGGGACCCTAGCAACCATGAGATCCCTTTGAATTCTATTATTTCTAGCTTGATAATTCTCTCTGTGTCATTAATCAGGATGCAAAGAGAAAATGTAGTATACCTGAACAAACCACGCCAGCCACTGCATTGCTATAGCATCCTCCTTCTTGAAAATAGCATTGCCATAAGTAGTCTTCATAGCCTTCACAGCGCACATTGCTCAAGTAAGGATAAACAGTCCCAGAGTCCTCTACTGTGGTACCAAGTGCCCAGCCACAGTTTAGCTGCCTGCAAACCACCTCAGCATCGATGAGGTCAAATTCTTCACTGCAAACACCAGTCCAGCCACCAAAGTAGTAAACTTCAACATGGCCAGTACAGTTGTTGACTCCTCCTCCCAACCGCACATGAATCTCTTTTAGAAGACATAAAAATAAATAGTTATTGCGTACCACTCAAATGCTGAAGTAGAGGGGAGATTAACAGTATGAGCTAGAAATAAACTGTATTAACCATCTGAATTAATTTCTTGGACACATGAGGAAAGCTGTTTAAATTTTATTTGAACATAAGCTACACATTTACCGTTCTTAAGTTCAAGCTGGAGCTTAAAAGTACCCTAGTTTATGTCACCTTATTGTGCTGAAGAAAGACTTGGAAAGCAGCACTGGTGGCTGCAAAGTTCCCCCTCCTAGAGTACCCACTGGCACTGCATCACGGTTGTGCAGGCTGAAGGTTTTTTTCATGGGTAATACCATGTTGGAGAGATGAGCTCCTCCACAGGTATATCTGTGAGCTGCTTCCCATTGAACTCACATCCGGTACCAGCCATCCCTTCCCACAGAACAGCTTTTGCAATCTGCCTGAGAAGCGACTCTCTTTCTAACATTTTTCCTCTTGATCTTTCAAGCTTGATCCCACATTTTGTTGGATGGGTAGCATTTGGTAGCTTTTAATCCCCTTTCCCCAGAAATGTTGGCTTTGTCCTATCCGAGAATAGGATATGTGCAGATATACCTTTAGTAATTTTGTACCCACATCTGGATGATTAAAATAAGGGATGTTCACCCACATTTTAAATTGCATTCTTATGGAAGAAGTGGGGATTAAAGTCAATTGGACCACAACTTCTTGAAAGTTTAGCAAGAGGTACGTTCCACTAAGTTCAACAGCATGGTTCTTTAATTAATTATAGCAATACAAATATGGTTTTGAAAGACATCACTCAGATATATGTGAAATAGTTGCCCATTTCACTATGCCCACTTTTAAATGAAAGACTGAAGTGCTTCACATAGACTCTGAAGGAAAAATAAGCATGTTGTGGCTGAAATCCAGTTGTAGGCTGCAACTCAGGTTAGACCCATTGAATCAATGGAACTTACAGAGGAATTGACTCACCAGATTTGCACTGATTCAGTGGGCCTACTTGTGTGGTTATGGTGTGATCAGGTGGCTGAAAAGAAGTGTGTCTGATTGTATTGGAAAGGGTTGCTTTGTAGTGAGCAATCTCTCTTTAATCAATCCTTCTGTCTGTTGGGGAATTGCTCCCATCTTAGCCCCAGAAAACAGTAGCCCTACAGCAGGACCAAAGTGCTCCAGCTTGGCCATGGATTGGGGTCAGACTGGAATGCAGTTCTCCATACATCATGTGGTCACCAGGAAATAAATCACAACAGTCTGCACCACAAGTGCTCCAAAATACAATCTATTTCCCTGTGTGACAGGCCTGTCCACACTGAGAAATTTGGCACTGTCCAGTTCATGCTTAAAAGATTCTTATCTTAAGTGTGATCTATTTTAACTTTCACTTGAGCAATCCTTCCTTCCACTCTGGAGATTGTGCTATGGGTCCTCTTCTGTGATACAGGTTCACACAGAGCAAGGTTTACCCAGTTTACTCATGAATACATTTACCTGGTTTACTGACAAGTAAGGAGGCAACAACAAGAGCAGCTGAGGACAGCTGCAGCACAAGAAAACTTTAGGGTGATGGCTGGGGAGATAGAAAGGAAATAAAAAGACACCCCCCACACTTTCTCCTCAGCAAGGACCCTGCAGGGGCTGCACTTCCTTGTGGGGGGGCATTGCCCAGGGAGTCAACATAGCCCCCTTCCCAGCCTTTTCCCGTGGCCATCATTCAAGGGGCTGGGGTGAGTTTCCTTCTTTTCTTGGTTATTAAAAAAAAAGGATACTGAAAATGGCATATCAAAATGGTAATGCATCAACCTAGCATGACATTAGAATTTTGCTGCTTTGTTTAGGAAATATTTTTAAAAAGACAGAGGAGGAGATTCTCCACCCTCTGTTTTAATACTCCTAATACATCACAGGGCAAGCCACATACACCACTTTGAGCTCAGTGGAGAAAAATTGTGATGTAAATATAACTAATATAGATGTTTGTGTGTGTATGAGCACTGTATGTAAATGGAACTAACATATAAAATAAATGTATACCAAGTAACTAATGGATAGAAATTAAATTAATATAAGCAGACAAACAGCCACCCATTTAGGCTATCTAAACTTGTCCTGCCCATCCAAGGAGAACACTGATTTAGGAAGCTAGGGCCACCTTCTTCAACCTGGTGCTCTCCAGACTTAAGACCAAAAACATCTGGTGAAAAAAAACACATTTTCCTTTATGATTTGGTCATAGTAATTGAGGCTGATTCCAAAATATTAGGGGGCTACCAGGTTGGATAAGCCTCATCTAGAGAATTGCCTGCATTAATGGAACCACAAGGGAGCTAGTTCTCCAACAGCTAAAGCAAGGGGGTTAAGTCAAGGAACTCTGAACAGCTTTAACTAGGGCCACAACACCCTACTGGGCAGCAGTATTCTTTCTCAATTTTTTCCCCAAACTCTCCACAATTTTTATTTAATAGTCTGATTTGGACAAACATGAATAGTATTTAATTTATTAAAAGACTCACCATCTGCTACTGCTGGAAAACAAAGAAAATAACACAATGCAGTTATACATATACAATAACAAGTAATATTTTGTTATGTAACATTGATCAAAATACGATCTTTGCTTTTAATTATTGTTATGAAGCTTCATGAAGTTAGATATAATCAAAAACAGTTATAGCAGGAAACCTTCAACTGGGTCCAAACTGGGTTATACTTAAGAGTAGTAAATCCATTGAAATAAATGAAATTTCCATCATGGCCAACTTAAGGTCCATTTATTTCAATGGGCCCATTCTATATATAACTAAGTCTGGCACCAGCCCCTCATCCAAGCAAACAATTCCTACAAATGAACAAAGACACACTAAATTCTTAACATATTTGCTAAATTTTGCTGACCCTAAGACCTTTTTCTTGCCGTTTGACATGGGAACATTATTCCTAGATTCTCATTTCCATGCATCCTCACAATTCTTCACAGAGAAATGTACATTTAGTGTTGAGCTGGTGAAAACGAGGGCTGGATTTCAACACAAACATTTCAGATAACACAGCTCTGGACAAGCTCCAAATCATCACCAGGAGAATGAAAGATAATAAGGCCAGCAAATGTCTGGTATGAGCATGCCAGAACCCACAGGGACTGACCTGCTTGCTGTTGCATTCTTATTTTCTTTGGCTACTATCTTGTTTGTGACATTCATCATTACTGATTAACCATTGCACAACTGGTCCCAACAGTAGAGGAGACCCCTAGACCCTGTATTCATCTGATGCTTCCATTGTGATGTTATGCAATAGATGTGGGTGGCAAGTTCTTTCATGTTGTGCAACAGCATGCACAATACCCTTGTCCTCTTATACCTTTGCCATCTCCTCTGTGTGCTCGTGGTTACACTGTGAGTTTGTGAACAATATACATGCATTTATACTTTTTTAAAAAATTGAGGGTTGGACTTCATGAATTATCTTGTGCTGGCAAAATCCAGAACCATCTTCATTTCTAACGGTTCTGTGGTTCTCTGTGAGACAGAAACTCACAGGTGGGAGTTGCAAAACTATTTACCTGGCACTTGTTGCCAGATCTATGTGATCAAGTGGTAAAAACAATGGGTGGTAATAGCCACAATAAAAAACATTAATTAACCGCAATCCTGTAGAAAGATGGTTTTCTGAAAGTATGCAAAATGATAGCCATTAAGCTTTATGAAGAATGAGTCTAGAAGGGACTTTCACAACTTTGAACAGCTTTAAAAAAAGGGCCACAACACCCTACTGGGCAGCAGTATTCCTTCTCAATTTTCCCCCCAAAATATTTTCCCCAAATTTGATTGCATGCAATGTTACCCTGACATCCTTTAAATAAAGGAATTTCAACTGGAAAAACTGCAAGTTGAGGTATGGCGAGGAGGAGATGATGCAGAAACATTCCTCACTTTTCAGTTTTTCCACTTCAGATCACCCATCCACTATTTTCCCCTGGTAGACAACAATACAACTTTTCTATTACCCTGATGTATATTTTCTGCCTTCACATCTTTATGCAAAAAGCCAATTATTGGCCACAATCTTGTTTCATAGCTATGCCTGCATAACTTGAAGTTATATTGTTTCCTCATAATGTAGGAAACAATTCTGCAGGTGCAGGTGCACCACTAGCTGCACAATTAGTTGTGCAACTAGACTGTGCAATGAGTTGCACAACTGGTTGCATAATCAGACACGTGACTGCCTGTGCTTAAGTCCCCATGAAATTCTGCAGGCATAACTTTATGCTAAGCCAAGGGAAACGGGATTTCAGCCATTATGTGTATCTGGGCTTTTTTTGTTTGTGTGCCTTTATTGTTTTCACTAACTCTGAAGACCATAACTTTGTATCCTCTCTGTTGTGACCCCTAAA
The DNA here is from genome assembly GCA_037013535.1 of Intellagama lesueurii. NCBI lineage: Eukaryota > Metazoa > Chordata > Lepidosauria > Squamata > Agamidae > Intellagama > Intellagama lesueurii. The sequence goes on from JBAJHW010000003.1 coordinate 198,324,502, forward strand.
ACTGATAGTCATGCACATAATGACCTTACATTGATCCTTTAACATGAGTCAATAACATGGCCTGTGTTCCACAAAATCTTAGGCCATAATGGGGGTAAAATAGTAAAGTTGATAACTATGGCATCTAATGGATTAGAGCAGTGAGGGTAGTGTCTCACTCCAAAGGCCTTTTTATGGGGTGTGTCCCTGCCCTGGCCACAAGCTGGTTGTAAACTGTTTATAGACAATTATTATATCATATTATAAGACTTTTAAAAAAATTTGCTACAACAGATCACCCAGTTGAAATTTCATAATCTAGAGCTTCTGGTTTCTGCAAACAGCTTTGAAATCACCTGATAATTTAAAAAAGAAAAGCGATAATAAGCAAGTTCTTACTTATAGTTGCAGTTGTTTCTACAGTTGTAGTTGGAGCTGTAGTTTCAGTTGTGGTTCTGAGCTCAGGAAAGGAAGTAAAAGCTGTGGCACAAGCACGTAGAAAACAACATTTTAAAGGCAAGTCATTCAAGATCTTTTAGCCTTTATGACAGGATATGTATAAATAAGACATGAAAGTGTTTATACTAAATGTACCAAGGTTGCATCTGTATTACATATGCTAAATTATTCTTGGCTCGTTTGTAAATCCAGACAAGATATGCCTCCATGCCTGCCAATTGAAACACACACACCATTCTAAGTGTATAGTTTTATTTGGAAGAAAGTTAATAGTGGACATAAAAAGACCATTGCTTAGATTGGTTGCAGCAGAATCATTCTGGCACAGCAGAAGGAGAACATCCCAGCATTGAATGACCTGCCTACCATCTGATGCCTACCTTCCCAGCATGATGCTGGGTAACCAAGGGAGTTGGTAACCAGAAGTGGAGTATGTCCCCATCCCTGAGCGTGGAGCCACTAAGGGTGAGAGATCCATTGGCTCCAGTTGTGGAGAACTGTGGCACCCCCTGTAAGCCGGGCACACTCCTGTCAGTCCTCCACTCTTGAGTCCCTCTCATAGGGTGTTGCTTGCCTAGGATTGGGCTGAATGCCCTTCTCTCTCACCAAAGATCTACTCCTTCGCACAAAATCATCCCCTTCTGCTGCCACCAAGAGAGATGTAGCAAAAGTGGTCAGATTTATAATGTATAAGAATATAGCAAACGCCCAAAATTACATAAACAGCCCCACACATTACAGGGAAGGATGGGTGGGTGAATTCTGCTTGAAGATTCCAGAAAAGAGCCCGAAGCCCCCTTTATATCCTTGCCTGGTGAACCAGATTGAAAATTGCAACAATCCAGTCCTCCAAGCCAGAAGCACCACCCCCAAGCACTGCTGGGCATTCCTGATTGGTTGGTCAGGAGCATGCTTCTCAGAGTCCTCCCCCAGTTCAAGGTGCCTGGGAAAGAAGACTCTGACATTGCAGATGGCTTCCTGGCATCCAGGGACTCACTGAACCTTAAACTGGGCCTCAAGTGAGTCAGTTTTACTAGGTGACCCAGGCTTATTAAATTTCAATGTCAAGTTCTGGTATCATGAAGTGGCTTAATAAGTAAGCCACTTCAGGATATCAGAAAACTGACATTTCCCATGTTCTTGTATGGCAAGGCAGAAGTGAAATTACTTTTTTTACTCTGCTAGACCACCTCTGTTGCACTTTATCACTTAGATTAATTTAAAAAATATCTTTGCCTTTGTGTGAACTGCCAATTGAAACTGCAACTGCAGACAGTATCTCAATCAGCACTACACACAAGGCAAATAAAATAATAATAATTTAATCTAAGTGATTCAGTGGATCAGTAACTTTGGGGGGGGGGGATATTGTCTGTTTTAATTCTTGTTTTATATTGCTCAGACTGTAAGCCGCCCAGAGTAGATTCATTTGAATCTAGATGGGCAGGGTAAAAGTCAAATCAATCAATCAATCAATCAGTAATGGTCTAGCACAGGCAAAAATAATAATTTCACTTCCCCTGCGTCTCCACAGAAGAGCATGTGATGTGTGCAATTGATAGCAGAAGGAGCTGGAGGGTCGCTTGAGGTCGATGTCCCATTTAGATGCATGGTTCATGCCAAATGGCATATTGCTCCTCTCCCTGTACTCAAGTGACCCTATTTAGACCACACCAGCCCACACCAAAAGAACCAATACAGTCACATCTTTATCCTCTTAGTTTCAGGTTCCTTCTCTTGGTTAAGATGGAGGCAATAAAAAGCAAATGAAGTGAAAATAAAGGCAGTATTTACTTTATAGGTGAAAGGTAACACCTAGTACAGAGACAAAGGAAACATGCCTCTGTGGTGCCATTACAAAAGTTATATACCATATCTTATCAGTAAAAAGGGGAAATGGCTCAGTCTGCCAATTAGCAAGCTGTATTTGAACAATCATCTAATTAGGAAAGTGAAGCTTAAGCAACTACTGCCAAATAGGCAAGAAACAGTCAAATATTAACTGCACATCTCAGTAACTGTTGCTGACCAAGCAAAACTGGAAAGACAAGAAAAGCAATCTATAAGCAAAATTTCCATTAGCAGTATTTACCCTTGAAAACATATGTGGGCTGTGCTCTCTCCACAGATGAAACCAGGAGTGGCCAGAAATGCATTTCCAATTTTCTCAAAACATTGTCTGAGTGGTTGAACGAAGTGGAGGATGCTTCTGTGCCTCACTTTTTGGGGGGGGGGGAAATCACCTAGACCAGGGGTCCCCAACCCCTGGTCCGTGGCCCGGTCCCGGTCCGTGGGCTTCCTTCAACTGGGCCGCGGACACGGATCTCTGCCCCCCCCCACACGCACGGGGTGTGTGTCATGCTTGCGGGTGGGCGTGTCACGCTCGTGCGCATGCGCGCAAGCATGACACGCCCCTCCACAAGCACGACACGCCCACCCGCGAGCGTGACACGCCCACCCACAAGCACGGGGGTGCCCCCACCCCCCAACTGATCCGCGCACAGAGCCCACACCCCCCAAATGGTCCGCAGTCCCAAAAAGGTTGGGGACCGCTGACCTAGACCCTTCTAGAAGCCAGAATTCTCCCTTTGAGGTGTGTGTAAGGTGGTTCCAGAAGTTACAAAAATGGGAAGGGGCTTCATACGGGCCACCCCTGCTATAACTAAGAAGACAGGAAGCAGCCTAGGCAACATAAAGTCCATCTGCCTGAGCATTTCCTATCCCAGGCTTCCCCCACCTGCTAACTTCCTTATGTACTAGATGGCCCATTATGGAAAGGTGGCCAAATATTTTCAATTGAACAGATAATTCTAAGCACCTAGTCCAAAATCATGTGGTTGATCCTCTGATGAAACTAATTGTGCATTACCTCCTAGATAGCCACCTACACTTGCAGGCAAAAATCACATGGTTGTTTCCAAGGTGGTCATACTGAGACATTGCAGAGATGGCTGAGGTGCAAGGGTCATGTCAGCCTCACCTTCATAGGGATTTGCAATTCCTGTACATTGACAGTAGGACTCACAGTATACTTGATGATGTTCCCATCTGGGTGTTATGAAGCTAGATAGTCTGCAGCATTACCTCAAAGCAAAACAAATAAAACTGGAATGCATAATATTATGGTAGTCTGTGTGTCCTTTTGAGAACACGCAAATGCTGACGAGTCATCCGGGGGTGTGGAGACTCGTGTCATCAGTATGCTGATGACACTCAGCTCTACATCTCCTTTTGTCCATCTGCAGTGGGTGCCATTCCGTCTCTTGAGCGCTGCCTGGGGGCCGTTCTGCAATGGATGCAGTCGAATGGACTTAGGTTGAACCCAGACAAGACGGAGGTCTTGTGGGTCAGCGCCCCTGATGTCAGTGCTTTGGGAAGCTCCCTCTCTTTTGGGGGGGGCTACTCTCACCACGGAGAGTGTGGTTCGCAGTCTGGGGGTTCATCTTGACCCGGCGCTTAACATGGAGACCCAGGTAGCGTCTGTGGTTCAGTCCGCCCGTTTACATCTTTGGCGAATCACCCAGCTGCATCCCTATCTAGGCGCGGGGCCCCTCACCACACTTGTCCACGCGCTCGTAGTCTCAAGAATAGACTGCTGTAATCCCCTCTACGTGGGGCTTCCTTTGAGACTGATGCGGAAGCTTCAAATGGTCCAGAACATGGTGGCAGGCTATTAACAGGGGTGAAAAGATTCCATCATATTTCCCCCATCCTGGCCACCTTACACTGGTTACCTATTCACTTCCACATTGATTTCAAGGTGCTGACTATTACATACAAAGCCCTAAACAGTTTAGGATCTCGATACTTGGCAGAGCACCTTCTTCCACCTAGTTCTGCCCGTTCCACCCATTCCAGCCAGGCTGGACAGTTGAGGGGCCTAACTCCGAGAGAGGCCCGAAGGGAAAAAACTAAAAACCGGGCCTTCATCTCTGGAACAACTTACCAACAGAAATCCGCCCCCTCGCTGAGGGCCTTCAAGAGCAAATTAAAGACCTGGCTCTACAAGCAGGCCTTCCCAACAGCCATTACTTAGCTTTATCTCTTCTCTTTCCTTTTTCCCATCTTGGACTCCTGTAATAGAATTGGGCCTCATTTTTTAATGCATTTATGTTTTCATTTATTATATTTGTATCATCAGTGTTTTGTATTTTGTGTAAACCGCCCAGAGTAGACATGTTCTAGATGGGCGGTATATAAGTCTAATAAAATTAAAATTAAAAAAAAATAGCAATGAGATAACCATATGGCAACAACCAAAAAAGAAAAGAAAGGGAATAAAACACAACATGTTACTGATTGTTAAATCCCTACCTATGGGATTATGTTCTTAAAGACCATTTTAAAGAGCTCTGTCTTTGCTAATTTTCTAAATACTTAAAGGAAGGTGGCCTGGCACACATCTAAAGGTAATTTATTCCATAGGGATGTGGCCACCACTGAGAAGGCCTGATTCCTCACTGACACCCTTCTTACCTCTCTCAGTGTGGCCACCCTCAGTAGCAAGGCTTGTGAAGAACAAATGAAATAGGTAGTTGTTTTTTTGGAGTAGACATTCTAGCAAATATCAAGGTCCCAAACTGTTCAGGGCCATATAGGTCAAAACCTTGAACTGGGCGCAGAAACTAACTGGAAGCCAATGCAGGGGAGCCAGGAATACAGAAATGTGGTTGAATTTACTTATCCCCGAAATCAGCCTGGCCACCGCATTTTGAACCTGCTGGAGTTTCTTTACCATCTTCAAGGGCAGCCCCACATAGAGACTATTACAGTAATATATTCTTGAGATTATCAATGCACGTACCAATGTTGTTAGGTATTTCCTGCTCAGATAGAGATGCAAATGGATGATCAAGCGAAGCTGAAAAAAAGCAGACATGGCCACAGGAGATATCTGCCACTCCATCAAGAGTGTGGGGTCCAGGAGAAATGGGTCAACCAGGGAGCAGAGTGAGCTCTGAAGTGGAGAGGGTGTTTGTGAGAGATTATGTCAACTGCCGCAAGGGATGTGGTGGCGCTGCGGGTTAAACCACAGAAGCCTCTGTGCTGCAAGGTCAGAAGACCTGCAGTCGTAAGATCGAATCCACGTGACGGAGTGAGCTCCCGTCGCTTGTCCCAGCTCCTGCCAACCTAGCAGTTCGAAAGCATGCAAATGCGAGTAGATAAATAGGTACCACCTCGGTGGGAAGGTAACGGCGTTCCATGTCTAGTTGCGCTGGCCACGTGACCACGGAATATTGTCTTCGGACAAACGCTGGCTCTACGGCTTGGAAACGGGGATGAGCACCGCGCCCTAGAGTCGGACACGACTGGACAAAGTGTCAAGGGGAACCTTTACCTTTACCTATGTCAACTGCCAAGTTTCACTCTGCATACCATCTATCAACCTGAGCTTTGACAGGGTCATCTACCAATTCAACTGGATACTCTCCCAAGGCCTCCCAAGACCCATCAGGTCAAGAAACCAATGAGGGAGACCATTTTCACAGGTCTATTCTCCTCATGGAGGAGGGTCACAGTTAAAACAGTAATGGAAACCAATCAGTTAATTAAATGATAATTCAGGGTAAGCCGCTTTGACAACACACTCAATTCATTTGCTAGCTAAGTTTCTGGGAAAAGGCAAATACTCTGATGAAGATAGATTACACCAACCGTAGAATTATGGAGTTGGAAGGGGCCTAGAAGGCTACTGAGTCCAACCCGCTGCTCAGTGCAGGAATCTAAATCAAAGTATATCTGACACTCACATATAACATGTATATTTATTTAAATTTCTTATTTATGTTTCAAGTGTCTACAAATTTAAAAGCATATTCTTAATCTTTTGAAAATCTTTTTTAGAAGACCATTTACTGGTAAATACATTTTAAAAATAATTTGTTCATGTTACTTGTTATAGGATTTAATAAGTAATTCATTATCACTCCACATTACAGAGTTTGAGAAGTAATGTATTGTACAATTTACAGAGTTATGTGTGCAGCTTGCCCAAGGCCACAAAGGGGGTGGGGCATGTAATCCCATCTGCCACAGATAATATATCAACAGGCCCCTCTCTCAGGAAGCACAGTGGGGATTTAAACTCCCAGACTCTGGTTCTGCAGCAATCTGAGCTATGCCAACTCCACAGCTGCCAGTCTTACAAAGATGCACTTTCCAGCTGGGCTCAGCAATAATCATTCATCCAACCTGTTCTTTACCAGACTAAATGCACTCCCTTGCTTTAACCAATCACTTACCTCTCAGAGCGGCATCTATTCTCTTTTACACACAATTATATAAAATATTTATTTAATTATGCCTGGGGAGATGTCCCATAAGGTCACAATTACATGCTAATATTCAGTGTCACTTTATACTGTAATAATATATCATTCCCTTTTTTTGTTTTGGGGGGAAACTGTAAACAAAATTTGAAAAATTCTGGTGAGCAATATATCAGGGTCCAGAGCAGGAGTTAATGGTACACACAGGAACTGGGGTTGGGAGGGGGGCTTTCTTTGTGGAATACTGAGGTAAATTACCCTGGTTCCTCACCCCATCCCAAAGCATGATTTAATAAATATTTTATATAATTGTGTGTAAAAACAGACTTACAGCTTTACAGTATTAGCTATTTGTATGGCTTGTAAATGACTGCATAACATTACAGACTAACAGGCACTGCTAGTCTCTCTGGCTTCTGCCTAGTAATGTGTATGAAAAAGGTCCAAGGTAAGCAACCTCTTATATTCTGCTCCGCTTGAGGTGCACTCCTGCTCCATTTCTAGGATCCAGGATGTGGCTTGGTTGGAAAAATGGGTAAGATTATTATCTCTCTTTCCCAGGAGAGAAGCCTGTTTGTAGAAGCAAAAGCTCAGAAAGCAATACAGCAACTCATTCACAGGCTTTAATTTTCTTTTCTTTCTGTTATATAACAGTTCTCATCTTTTAGTAGCTTACTGTAGATAGTATGTTCAAAAAACACAGAGACTGAGGTCACCATGGCACCCCCTCCAAGCTCAGTTCAGTATCCTTCAACTCAGCATCACCCACCCTGCCATTCACTATGTGAATTTTGAAACGTTCACATTTTGAACAGGTTATGCCCAATTTTGAGCAGGTTGTGCCCTGTTGCAAACAAAAAGAAGGAACAAATGCTGTAAGTGACACATACTGACTGGTAGCTTTTTACTTCCAGGCTCTTGTATTTAATATAGTAATTGCATCCATTCTTAATCCCAGGGTCCTCTGCATGGATTTAAAGTCTATCTGTTTACTAATTTTATAGAAGTACTGTATGTTACTGGGAAAATAGACTTTCAGTAACTAATCTAATCAGCTCAAGCAATAAGAATTTCATTTGCTGCACTGATTTAATATATATATATATATACACACACAATTATGTTGTAGCTTTGATCTCAACATCAAATCTGAATTCATACATCATCCAATTCATGGCTGTTTAACCTAGTTGCCTAGTTCTACCCGGAGTAATTTCAAAATAGCTGAAGGAATGTAGGAATGCAAAGTACTAACAGGTGAATTAAATTCCAGTTGTACTTATACATTTGTGAATAAATTCTTCATGTGGAGTGTAAGTAAACAGACTTGTTTAATCAAAAGTAATACAAGAGGATCACTTATGTGAGAGATTAGGCATAGTAATTACCTGATGAGCCAACTAGAAAAGCTGGTGAACTGAGCAATACCATCCAAATGAGCTTCACTCTAGGATCCATCTTGTCAAGGCTTCTGTCCAGGCTCCAGACCCCAAATAAAATTTATATGCTCAGGGTGGTGGATAGGCGTGGTTATGCACTTCGCTCATCAACCATAAATCTTACAATGACACGTTTGTTTGATTAACCCATATTTTTTCTTCCAGTATTTCCTTGTCTCCCCAAACCTGCAGCATTGGGCTGAAAACAGTTCCATTGCTTGTAGAAGAACACATGGGATACCTGTATTAGTACTATTTCTCCATTGGAAAGGCTGCCATGGAACAGTCCACCTTTTGAAAGTGTCCTACCTTCGAAGGGCTCTCCAGTCCACATCTGATCAGTGACCTTGACGTTGTCTGTCAATATCAGGAATCTGGACAGCAAACTTAGGGGGCAGACAGGTTACCTGGTCACAGTCTTCCTCACTTAGGCAGAATGCAGTGTGTAACTCTGCTTAAATTAGGCAAATCATTTCACATTACAGTATGTATGTGTACACCTAAAACAGCATGTGAAACTTTACCTGAATCAATGTCCAAATTTCCCCTCCTTTTTGGTAATGCATGTCCTCTTTTTTTTAATGATGTGTAAGTGGCTACCCTACTCCCCAAGAATAGGGTACCACACACACTACACCACACTGGCAATCAAGTGATACATTTATTAGACTCCTGCAGAACTTTTCATCAGGTTGGGCTTTCCAGAGGTTTGTCATGTGGGTGGCAAGAAAAAAAAAGAGAGATCTTGGTCAGACCGGGCTACTATGAGTCATGAATTCAATAAGTTAGGTCTTTGTAGATTGAGCCTTTGATTGATAAATGTATCAGTTCAGACCTCTCTCATTTTTTAGAAACCAAAATGATTCTGTGAAGGGGGCCATTTTGTAAGAAAAGACACAAACCACACACCCTGACATAACTCCTGGTGCATGGCAGGGAGCATATGGCATGACATGTCAATTCTGTATGGACTTTAGATGTGGGGTCAGTCTCTGGAGTGGACATTCTGAAAGCACTCTTCATCCCATTCCTCTGAAACAACTGATTGTTGTGGCTGCAGGATGGCTGTTCCCATTGGGCCTAACCAACACAACTAACTATGAGTGATTATGGGAGTTACAGTCCAACCAGATCCCTATATCCACTGTACAGAAACGTGAATCTATATTTTAGGCATGTATAGTAAGTGATATGGTAAAAATACAAAAGCCAGTATTCTGTGCCTGTTGAACAGTGTGCCAAATGGTCCATTATCAACACATTTCCTCTGTTCTTGCTGCTTGGGCAAGGGGGAATTTATTAGCCCATTGTGCAACCAGAAAGTCCCATTGCTACCAACAGCCCAATTTCAGTTTACAGAAGCCAGAGATTGCAAGAGACAAACACAAAGTGCTCTTTCCATGGAGCTGCCTATTTCTCTGGGTTTACTAAAAGGATTCCAGCCAAACTGTTCTACTTGACTGGGAGCCATTTCCTGTAATGGGGAAAGATCAATCAAAGGGTCATAATCCTGTTAAAAGATACACTCTGCCCATGTCTTTCTGCTAAATCTCCTGCTTCCTGTCATGTGAATGGAGACCATGCCATTTGAAAGAAGGGGATTTGGCTTATGCCTGCACACAGAGCTCCAGGGTATGTTCTTGCACAAACCCAGAAAACGTCAGTCTCCTCACACAAGAGACCACCAGTGGAACAGATCAAACAGACAGGATTCTAGCCAAGAAACCTAGAGTGGAAGAGGGCAAGGGAGAAACGTTCTTACACACTTTTTTTACAAAGTCTGAAAAAGTTTTTTGGGAAGTCGTCTATAGCTCCCAAAACTCCACAGTCAGCATGGGCAACAGCCATGCAGATAAGGAATTGTAGGAGTTGTAGTCTATAAAAGTAATGCTTCCAAACTCTCCTTTTTAAGAATGTGTAGGGACTTTGAAAATAACTCAATTTTTAGACAACTGAAAGAGCAGCTAATACCTTTATAGGACCACTAAAAATTGAACAAACAGCAAACTTTCATGGATCAAGTCCACTTGTTCAGGCCATGCACTGATACAGTATTTTGTGGATAGTGCAGAATAACTGTTAATGAGAGTCCCAGAAATTCATGATAGGTGGTTGTGCCAGGTTTGCTTCTTAGAGGTGAGTGCAAGTGCTGGCTGCAGTTGACCTTTAGGGACTGTGGTTTCAAGTTTCACCCCTGGTAGCATTTGGCTGGAACTTTCCACCCAGCTCTACAAAAAAAAAAGTTCTACAAAATAAAATAAACTGGATGTATTATTTTGGAAGCAAAATAATATACATCACCTAGTGCAAATTTCCCTTTGTGTTGGGGACACACTTCAGGACTAAGAAGGCTTCTGATGCTCAGAAGTAAATATGTCTGTTCAAGAAAATTATTGTTTAAATAAATATTTAATGAAACATATTGCAGCTATGTCCTAGAGATATCCTCACAGTTTCTCATCTATGTAAAATTATGAGCAGGAAGTGAAGATCACAGACAAAGGAGGAAAGGTAGCATGCTTATCAAATGAGGTTTAATAACTCAAGAGACCATTGTGCACTTAGGAGCCAGTCTCAGAGATTTGATTGACAAACCAGAAATGCAACTTCTCATCGAGGGGAAACCACCTAAGAAAACTGGATCTTTCTTTGAGATGATTCTTTCTTCAAGATAGGAAAGAGTTTCTCATTCAATCATCTTGTTCAACTCCTTTCCCCCTCCTTTTAGCAATGTTGAATGAGTAACAGTTTAAGAAAGTGCAAGTATCACTGTGAGTTTTGCCCTATGATTTCTCGAAAACTGAGCATAGTCATGAAAGCTTGTTTATAATTTAGTTAACACATTTACAGAGCCATCAAATGGAGCATGGGCGGTATCTTCTCCCACGCTGGTAGGGAGAAGAATGACAGGAGTGCCATTTATTTTAACTTCCTGCTCCTCCCCTTTTCCCATTTTTTAGCTCTTTCCCTTCCACTGCATGCAATGGGAGTGAAATCTTTTACAGCACCTCAAGGGCTGATGCAAATGTTCCTTTGTACTGAGGGCATATTTAGGGACTAGGAAGGCTTTTGATCCCCTAGGCCTGCCCATGCCGTGTCCCCAAACTCTCTGCTTCTAACTTTTCCAGACATCAATCCTCAACATTCAGAGATATGTTTTGGAAAGAGAGACTGGGGCACATCTATATTACAGAGTTGTATCATTCAGTTCCCACTTTAACAGTGATGGCTTCCTTTTAATGGAATCCTGGGAACTGGAGATTAGCAAGATGCTTAGAGGTCTCTACTAGAGTGCAACTACACTGGAAATTACTTCACAATCTGCTCTGGAACTGGCATATGTGACTGGGAAGTACTTTTCAATAATCACACCATGTAAAGGTCAATTTGATTCAGCCTGTCCATTTCCCCTTCCAATCCAGACTTTTCTCCTCTGCCACTGGGGGCTTCTACTTTTTTTTTCTAACCACAACAATTTGACTGGTGCCTTGCCTGTGTGATTGTTTTATTCTACAAAAGGACCAGAGGGGAAACTACAGGTGGTTTTCTGGTGACATGTTAAGTTGAGACATGATGTTTTGGGCCAAAATTCTAAGGCTGATTTATTCTTGCAGAAAGGAAATCATATAAATGTTGGAGGCAAATTGTCACTCATTAATAGACTGATTATTGTTTTTCTGAGTGTACCCTAATTGGGCACACAACAGAAAAAACAACCAGCACTTTATTAAGGAATGGCAACTTGCTACCCAAACCTATGAGGTTTCCTCTACCCAAATGTACATTTGCAGTTAGAGTATATCTCACTATAGTGAGTAAAGCTGACCAGAGACTTGTATGACTCCTTAGTCCGCTGAACAAAAATATGGCAGGCTCCTGTTCACTCTTTGTTTGACTGTTGTCTTTGAAGCAGACATAGCCTAGACACCCTTAAACTGGTAGTGCCTTTAGGAAGAGGACTGCTCTCTAACAGCCCTCTTTAAAATGGGACACATGTCCACACCAGCTGTAAGAAGTGTTTGTGTGTATTTCTTTCCTGCTATTTCCTACTTTCCCCAGCAATAACCAAAAAGAAAGAACGTTCCTACATGCTTAGTAGAAGACCATAAAACTAGGAAAGTTCCTTTAAAAAGGAACTAGTTGTAGTTTTATTTCCAGTGCCCCTTAATGTAACTGATTATCAAACACACTGGTGACAAACATGGAAATGAAAAACTTTAGTAATGTATTTATTTATTTGTAGACAAGTGTGACACGGCTCTGTGAATTAAGACTGCCTTGAGAATTTTTTTACATTCCCTCAGAAAAAGGTATGAAACTTCTTAGAAGACAAAATTGTCTTTCCTTGACAGAAGGAATTCACTGAGGCAACCAAGTCAACGTTGACACACATTTTAAGCATTGAACATGGTACTACAGTGCAATGCAACACCCCATACCTAAGTGTGGAAATCTCCAATATTCTATGGGAGGGGGAAAAGTCATACAAAGGTTCAGAAAGAAATAAAAGATATTTCTGCATGTAATGGACCATTACTTTTCACCCTTGTTAATCATTTGCAGTAATGAGCCAGTAGCAACTATATATACTGGCAAACTATATTTAAAACTCCACAGTAGCTATAAATTTCAAATGGTGCAATAAACATGAATATCCTGCTAAGCTTCCACAGGACTTGATGTGACTCAGAAATTGTGTAACAGAAAATATGGCATTGTCTTCCAATGTTATATTTCATTTTGTAACTGAACAAAGGTTCTATTTGCATTAGGATTAATGGTGGAATCTCACTGTGGCATTCAATAATGCATAATAAAATATAACTCCATATTATATTGTTGTCATTAACTTCCTGTTTCCACTATGTACCACTGGACTAAAGTTTAGAAATATGGCATTACTAAATAGGTTTTCCCTTCACTAGAGTCACACCTTGATATTCTTCTTCCTTCAGCCTCAGTTGCTTTATGCAAACCAATTGGCAAAAGTGTGTAGGGTGGATTTGATGATGATGATGATGATGATATACCTTCAAGTCAATCCTGACTTATGGTGGCCCTTTCCGCAATTTTCTAGTATAGAGCATTCAGAATTGGTTTACAATTTCTTTATTGTGGAGATCCTTTGGGACAATGTAGCTTGCCCAAGCCTACACAAACTGGGTCTTTTCCTACAAGACACAGTAAGGAATTGAACTCCCAACCTCTGGCTCCACAGCCAAGTACCCAACTCACCAAGCTATCCAGACAGCAAGTATGATTCATGGTTGCCATATTCCAGTTCTTCAAATTTGAGCATTCTAATTGGCATATTATGTGAATCATTTTTAGATAGCATTAATAGCATACTATATGAAAAGAGTTTCCATAACTCAGAATTGACTTGGTGGCACATGATTATTTTGGCCAGCTGACTAGCTCAAAAAAGTAATTTGTCAATTGCTGCTTCCCCCTATGTACAAATACCTCAGTCTCCTGTGCACATTTAAGGTAAAGGTAAAGGTTCCCCTTGACATTTAGTCCAGTCGTGTCCGACTCTAGGGGGTGGTGCTCATCCCCGTTTCCAAGCCGTAGAGCCAGCGTTTGTCTGAAGACAGTTTCCGTGGTCACGTGGCCAGCGCGACTAGACACGGAACGCTGTTACCTTCCCACCGAGGTGGTACCTATTTATCTACTCACATTTGCATGCTTTCGAACTGCTAGGTGGGCAGGAGCTGGGACAAGCGACGGGAGCTCACTCCATGGCGTGGATTCGATCTTACGACTGCTGGTCTTCCGACCCTGGAGCCCAGAGGCTTCTGCGGTTTAACCTGCAGCACCACCACGTCCCTTACACATTTGTGCACATTTACTGAGGTGCAAAATCCTTTTAATTTAGTAGGATATGTATATGAGTAAGCAGTTCAAAGAGCCATAAAATATTCCCAAGATAAATGCATGTAAGAGTTAGTTCTTCTTAAAAAAATGTAATATAATTTTCCTTGTCATTGTTTGAAACCTCTTTCTAGAAACTTAACATTTGCAACAACTGTAAGTCCAACCTCGAAGACAATGGCAGAAACTACTAAAAATGTATACAGCCCCAGCCAATTTTGCCACTTATTCCTTTCCTCAGGACAGTGTCTACCTACACTTCCCAGAAGGCAGAGGGAGATAAAATGGCACTGGCATTTCTGGAAGGCCATAGAAGGACAGAGTTATACAATCAGAGAACTGTACAGCCCAAAGAATTACTGAATCCAAACCCATTCTCTAGCCAGGAAACGCAATGAGTTGCCTAATATTGGAGCTTCAGAAACATTATTTTTTTGGACTACAGCTCCCATAATCCTCTAATCAGCATTCAATGCTATGGGCTAACTGCTTCCTGTACATTGTTTGCAAGCAGCTCTGCAAAAACCAAGCATTCCAACAATTGTGTCATTTACTCAGAATCTTTAGTTTAGGCAACAATCAGCTCCTGTTAAATTGTGGATGGCTTCATTCATTGGTTAATCACATGGAAAGGCTTGTTTTCACAAAACTTGTGGGCAAAACAGTGACTGCATGCTTTACCTTGCATTTCCAGTTCTACGGGAACTGGGGACTTGCTCTTTTTTAAAAAAAAACAAAGCTTAGAATCCAAATCAGCAGATGGGCTATACTGTATGGGCACCAGGTGGCCTTATCTAAAATCTGAGCAAAATCCAAACCAACCAAGAAATATGGAAACCCTAGCCTAACTGGATGGAAGGGGGCCATTTTCTTCTCTGCCTCAGGCATCAACATGTATTGTGCAGGAAGCCAAGGGGAAAGCCATGACATGAGCAAGCGGTCTTCATACCTTGAAGCAGGATTCCTGGATTCCTAGCCCTTGAAACAATGCAAAATGTGCTGAATAAAAAAGAACTCATAACCACAGAGGCCTCAATCCTAAATCTGTATACCCCAACTAAAACAGACCCATTGGCTGAAATTCTGTTGAGTAGTTATGCAAACAGCATAACTTTTGGAAGTGAATCACTGTAAGTTAGGGAATCTCTGTAGTCATTATCTGTTGCATGCTAAGTCATGTAGCTCAGTGTTCCCCAACCTTTTCCGGTCTGCGGACCGGCTGGGGAAGGCGGGGTACCCCCCCGCGCGCGCATGCGCGAACAAGCGCGCGCGTGCCGCCATTTGCGCATGTGCACGGCCACTCGCGGCGCAAACGGGCTGCGCGGGGGTGAGTGCGCGCGGGGAGGTCTCTCTTGCCGGCCCGGTCTGGGCCAGGCCAGGGACCGGCACCGGGCCGGGGACCGGGGGTTGGGGATCGCTGATGTAGCTCATTGAGCAACAAATTATGCCTATGGAGTTTTCTTAATTTACAGCAATGTGCTCCCAAAAGTTATGCCATTTGTGTAACTGCACAACAGGATTTCAGTCGTTGAATCAGCAAAATGTATACCTGTGTTGACCTATCATTCAGTAACCGTTTCAATAGGCCTTCTAGCAATTGTTTTTTAGGCTAGCATCCCTCTTTCTCTGTACCCAGTAAAATATATAGGAACCATGTGGTTAAACAAGCTTCCTATGTTCTATTTGTTGGAGCCATGTCTTCCCAGCAAAGCAGAATGCAACCCTCTGTTCATCAGGAAACTCAGAGGGGTGCCACCATGCTATGGGAAAGGCTAATGGAAAGCCTCAGCTGTTAAGGAACATCAAGCACTCTGTTCCATTAGTGAAAGGTCTAACCAAACACTTAGGGCATATGCTTCTTTCCAGGGTGTGAAGCAAAGTACATGGCAGCAGAATGAACTGTTAACTGTTTTAATCTTGTATTTAATCCTGTATTTTAAATCATATATTGTTTAATTTATCTTTTAATATTTAACTTATTGTGTTTTTAATTGTGTGAATTTTAATGTTGTGAGCCGCTTTGGGTCCCTTGTTGAGAGAAATGCGGCATATAAATAAAACTAACAACAACAACAAGGTCATGGTGCACAGTGTTTCTAATGCTTTTTGTTTCTTATGAGGAAGCATATGATTTTGAGGACGTTATATTGGCAGTGGTTAATCCTCTTATCCAACTTATTTGTCATGTTTCCTTCTCTGAGGCTTTGAAAGGTGTACAAAGGGAGAGAATTGATAAGCATTGTTTACATGACTTCTCTATCTGGACAGAAATATTTGCCATTTCCAAAGGTAAAAAATAAAAATCAGTTGTCTGCCAAATATTGTTACACTAGGTCAAATTCAGTGTTCACTTTCATTCAGAAGTCTATTCCTCTTAAAATTAATATACTGTTGAACTATATTTTTAAATTTTCAAAATTACACGTGACAGGTAACAAAATACAAACACGTGAACAACCACCAAAAATGCCTGGTTGTGTATTTTCAGTAAACCAGCTTTCCAGTGTGCAGTAAAATAATAAGGCAGGGGGGAGGTTTCTCAGTTTCCATAAAAGTTTACAAGGTAAAGTTAAGTATTAACTTTAAATGGCCAAAATGTAATACAATTTGTCTGCTGTTGCAGGCCCTACATTTTGTAGTGAGTTGTCAAAAAATGCAGGTTAATATCAGCAAATTACCCACCACAGTTTTTTTTTATTTTACATATATTATAGTTTTCAAAGTGTTACATTGTGGGTGATCACGGAACAAAGGAAGGCTAATTGCCTTAAAGAAAGAACAAAGGAGTTGACAATGGATGTCTGAGCCAGCGGAGCCTAGAGGCAACGCCCTGAGAGCTCTTTTATTTACTTAGCATGATTACATAGTATGTTGTTAGAATTCAAATAGGATACTAGTTACCTAATCGCAACTAGGATTGGCTGAAATAACTCTTTGATCTTATGCTCTACCTCTAAGGGCAGAATAAGGGCAGAATAAGGGGTTACCCCGCCTGCTGGCAGCTGCCACTTCCTGCCAGGAGTGTATGCACGTCACTGGAACAGAATGCAGCTACAACCTTTAAGCAGAAGTTTCCCACATTACATCTAAGGGTGTCTTTTTCTAACGGAAAGCTACTACTCAATGTAAAAGGAAACTTTATCTTTAAATGTATATTGGTATCAACTTCAGTACTTTGATTTCTCTCCTATTCCAAAAGCACTGTACCTTTGTTACTCTAGGTACTTCAACCTAATACTGGCCCAAGAGAGCCAAAATGATAGTGGCTCTACACTCCTTAGAAGGCATAGATAAAAGAAGAAGAAAAGAAAAATTGTGTGAGGGACATGTGTGCCTGCAAAATATGAGATGGCATTATAACTCTAGAAAACCCCTTTCCTCCACTAGATTTTGCTTGTTCCTAGGACTTTAGTAAATATACTAGCACTTGTACAACTACCAGCAGAATACATGCCACCTCTTGTACTTTTCCATTAGCATTGCGCAATCCAAAATATATGGCTTATGGCTGCAGTCCTGTGTATATTTACTTTACTCTGGGACTGGGTAGATATTCTTATGCTTGAATTGTGTACGACTCAGAAGGATGATGAATCGTCTTCATGTTAGACTATGTCCAGTGATAGCATTGAGCTTCCAAGCAGTATTTTTCTCACTCATGTTACTTACTTTACGGATAGGAAAGGTATTTGATATAATATAAAATGCAGCAACATGGCTCTATTATTGTTAAAAATAACTTTCCTGTTCATAAAAAAGTGCCCTATGCTATGTTAAAATGTAGACAATATTTTTTAAAAAGTATTCTGTTTCCTTCTCATTTAGAATTCATGAGTGACCTTCAAAATGTACTATCATAGACAGTTTCAGGACTGCAAACATAAGGCGGTGGCTTCCTTTGTTGAGTGAATCCATCTCATATTTGGCCTTCCTCTACAACACCAAAGCATAACATTTTAGAGGCAGAAGACAGTCACTGCATCCAAACCCCATGCCAAAATAGGAAACTCATACCTAAAGCATCCCTGAAAGGAAAGCTTCTGTTTAAAAACTTTTAGTGAAAAAGAATCCACCATCGTCTGAGGTGGTTCCATAATCAAAAAGCTCTTACTGTAAAAACATTCTTCCTCATGTTTAGGCTAAATCAACTTTTTTATAATTTGAATTCATTACCTCAGACCCTACCCACTAGAGTTACAAAAAACACACTCACTCCATCTTCCACATGACAGCCTTTCAAATATTTGAAGATGGCAATCATACTGCCTCTCAGTCGTCTCTTCCCCAGACTAAACATACCCAGCTCCCTCTGCCACTCCTCATAAGAGTTTGGTTTCCAGACATTTTACTAACCTGGTATCCCTCCACTGGATTTGTTCCACCTTTCAATATCCTTATTAAACTGTGGTGCTCTAACAGTGCAAAAAAAAAAATGGCCAATCTCCTATTAATTGTTTTACACCAATATAACCCCATAAATTCCAGTGGTGAATTGCCACCAGTTAAGAAATGGATGCTGTTTTTTTCTGATTGCTTGCCAAGTCATATGACTGCTGTGTGATAAGAAAAGCTAGCACCAACTTCTCAACTGGTGACAATTTGCCACTGAAACATATGCTAATAGAATTATGCCAGTGGGCATAAATAACAGGATTCTGGCCAATTAAAAGGTCAAGGATGCATCTAGCCACGCTTGAATGTAATGTGGTGAAGCCAGAAGACTATGGATTGCCAAGTTAGAAGCATCTCAATCAGTGAAATGTAAGATCCTGAGATCCAGATAATGGATTCAAAAACCTTAGTCTAAGTTCAAAACCTGAGACATGCTACCCCATATAATTAGATTTTCAAAATGCTCCTTGCATTGACAGTTCTGCTCAGCAACTGCAAACTCTATGCTGTGGCTATACCAATGACCTTTTCTTGAAAGCTATTTCCTTAAAGAACTCTGTTCAGCTTATATTTGCCTACACATGATTTCACAACAGGAAATTCAGAGACAAAGAAAGGGAAAATACCCCAAAAGCAGATTACTTCCTCTTGCAATGTCACACTGTTGACCCTGGAATCTCAGAGCACTTTTTCAAGAGTCATGTTACAGGTTGGTGCAAATCTCAGCATAAATCCCGAGAGCCTGGGAGTCATTCAAAATATATAAGACCTTCAAGCAAAAGCAAAGCGAAGGAGGACAATCAAGGAAAAACGAAATATGGCCCTTACAAAGTGCACTGGAGACTTGGAGGTTGGACTCTATCAGAGAAAGCACAGGAAAGAAATGGCTATTTCTATCTCTGTCATCCTCCCACTCCTATCATACCACCATCACTGATGTCTCCTCAGATCTTCTTTTATCTTTAGCTGTGTTTCTTGGTCATGATTTCAAGGCAAGGCTGACCCAAGATATTTTGCAGCCTGAGTCAGACCAGCCAATGGCACTGATTCCTCACCCAAAGATGGACAAGGTGTATAGGACCCAAAGGTGGACAAGTTAAACATATAGGAGGAAATCTCTTGTTGGTCTGCCAGTTAAAATGCAATGGCAAAGTAAAAAAACTAACAATTTGCTACCTTTTCACAACACCCAGTTCTGTTGCCTGAGGCAACTCTCTCACTGTAATCATGACTACAGAAGAACTACACAATGTTATTGTCAACAATTAAGAAATTGAAATGGTTAAAGATTTTTTTATATCTAGGTTCAATCATCAATCCAAATGGAGATGCAGCCAAAAAATCAGAAGACTGAGACTCAGAAGGGCAGCAATGAAGAGACTAGAAAAGATCATCAAGTGTCAGGGTGTGTCACTGGAGACCAAGACCAAGATCATCCTTTGTAATACCATCTCTTGTATTCCCAATCACTATGTACAGGTGTGAAAGTTAGACAGTGAAGAAAGCTGACAGGAAAAAAATGATTTGTTTGAAATATGGTGCTGGAGAACTTTGCAGATACCCTGGACTGCCAGAAAGACAGACAAATGGATCCTAGAGCAAATCAAGCCTGAACTAGGAGACAAAAATGATGAACTGAGGTTGGCCTACTTTGGGCACTTTAGAAGAAAGCAAGATTCTCTGGAAAAGGCAGTAAAATTGGGAAAGTTTGAAGGCAGCAGGAAAAGAGGAAGACCAAATATGAGATAGATTGGCTCCCTAAAGGAAGCCATAGGCTTGAGTTTAGAAGAACTGAGCAGGGCTGTTGGGGGCAGAACATTTTAGAGATTGCTTATTCATGGAGTTACCATAAATCAAAGGTGACTTAGCGGCACATAACAACAACAACAAATTGAAGAAGCCTTTACATTTTTGTATTGTCTAGACTCAGGCTCAAATCTCTTCTAAAGTAAATGGTCTATCTCCAGAGGCAGAGGTTAAGCTGGTATTAGAGGATGGATTGTCCAAAGTCCCTGAGCCATTTGCAAGCATAATCTCTTCTAAACTAATCTAATTACTTAAAAAAACAAGGACAGCAGTCAGTGAACGATGCATTGCAACAGTCCACCCTCAGCCCTACTTCCCGGTTTTTGTGACCTATTTATTTACTTATTTTCCAAGGACATGTGGCAAAGCGAACATAAAGCCGCACCTCTCCAGATAGTCAGTACATATAAAGAACTCAAACGAGACATTCCTTGTACCAAAAATAGACCAAGAGGATCCCCATCAGGATGGCTCCCACTCTGTTCTTAACGGTAGTTGCAGGAATGCTTTGTTACGTCAGCTCAGGTAATGCGCTTAAGTGCTTTCTATATCTGTGTCTGCAAAGTGAGAGTTCTTCCTGAGGGGAAAGATTAAAATGAGGCTGAAAGTGGAAGCAGAGTTGAAAAGATTTAACTGCCAGGGGCAACCTTGAGGTATTTGTACAAGTAACATGCATTGCTAGAGGTTCAGATGGTGCAGTTCAGTGCATTCTGGCTTTGGATTTCTTGATTTTAAGGGTGGGGTGAGGTGCCGGTTAGATGTACTATGTTTCTCTTTATTTACTTTGCAAATCAATATGGTAGCCTTGCTGTGGTTTAGAGGTTGTCCTGTTCATTCTGCCAAGCGGGACCACGGACTATGGACCCAAAGTCCCATCCTAATGGCACCACTGCCATTAATACATGTATATTTAAATGCTAGTGCGTATAAGTGTTATCTTTAAAAGCGCAGGCATCTCTGGGATGTTGCAGTGCTGCACAACAGAGTGTTAGCCTTAAAGAGTGTAGTGGTTAGAATGTTGGATGAAGACTCAGGAGACCTGAGTTCAAATCCCTACTGAGATGTGAAAGTCACTTTGTGATTTTAGGGCAGTCATAATCTCCTCACCTGATCTATTTGATAGAGTTATTGTGGAAATAAAGGGAGGAGGAGGAGAGCAAGAGTTTCTTTGGAGGAAAAGGAGGATATCAGTGTAACAAATAAATCCCAACTGTGCTCAGCGGGCCTTGGTGAGAAATAAGTGTGCAGGACTGCAACCCAATTGTTGATCAGAGGTGGGGCTTAAAATTGGCCACTAGACCTGCTAAAAGGGCCCGTTGTTGCTGTAAAGCCTCTTAAAACAGAACAGCTGCTGTTTCCACTAATTTTTACTCTTCTGTTGGATATAATCCTATATTCCTATACAGCTCTGGGACAACGTATCACCCACTACCACCACCAAACAAATGTCTCTTTGCTGGACAAGGGCACACGCAACACATGTACTAAAGATTTTTGGAAGTGCTCCAATGCAGTAATTTAAAGGTCTCCAAAACCAATTATTCCTTGTTTTTAAAATCATATATTTTTAAACTGTAAAACGATAGTAGAACTGCTTATACATCTTACCTTAGCTCAAGCTGTCATGTAGAGGTGAGTTCTGTTATACTAGCTGAAGAAGGAATCAGCCTTTAAATACAGTCAAAAGATCTGGCTTTCCCCTGTGGGACTAGATGCGTAACATCAGTTTCCCTTCCATTGGATCCAACTTTCCCTCACCCTTTGGTGCTTGGGATTTTCTTGTGTAGGGGATTACACCAAACAAGTTGCAAAGCTATATTTGGTGCATAGTGGATTGATTTACATAAAAGCAATTTAAATCCATAATTCAGTTTGGCAACAGAGAAGGTCAGTGGGAGTCGTAGGTGTATTTCAAAGAAGTAACTTTTCCAAACTCTGGTTAATTGACAACTAGGTCTCATCTGGGCAGTACATTGTTACTTCCCACTTTGTGCAGGTTTGTACTATTTAGTGTCACCTAAGGGCAGATCTTAAAATGATTTTTGTCCACACTACCTCACTTCTCTTCTGTCTTAAGAAGTTGGCCTTAAGAAATAGATCAAAACTCTTTCAAAAAGCTTGAAGAAATCCATGCAGAAATCCTTTGTATCTCCTTAGAAATCGTGAACATTTGATAGATTAGCAATAAATGGAAATGTTCCTATGGAAAGGGGGCATCTGCTGCTAATCCACCTTGGAAATCATTGGCCTTCAAACACTAGCATTCAAAATCTGGAGGAAACTCTAGAAATGATCTGCTGAATTTTTTGTGCTGATTTTTAAAATACGTTTTCCATGGTGTCTTTAAGGGAATTGTCTCTAAACTGAAAGCTTATAGCTGGAGAAACCCTTGCCACCTGAATGCCATCCCTGGTAGAAGGTGAAGCAAAAAAATCCCAAACCCCACACTCCTGAAGGTGGTTTTTAAAAGGGTTTTGTTTTGTTTTCTTGGTAGGAATGGGTGAGTGAGTTGGTTGTATCTTGTCACAGTTGGCAGCTGCAGAAAAATCTTTAAATATTCCCAATATGGGATCTTTTGCAGTAATTTAATTCTCATTATCATTTGTGAGGTTAAGTATGGGAATTTAGGAACCTGCATATTAGACAATCTCCCAGTCCCCTTTTGCCACTTTCTGCTTCACTCTGTCCAGTCTCGCCATTACCAAATCAAAGCACAAAGAAAAAAGGAATGTGCATGAGCTGAAATAAGGCTTTCCAGTGACTGGACAAATTATAGTAGTTTATATTTATCAATTGTAAATGAAATGCCTATTTGGTAGGTTGTAAATATGCGTATCTGAGAAACAACTGGATTAGTTCTTCATTTAGACAGAAAATTGTCTTGTTTAGAAGTTTTAGCCTTTGGTGGAGGTACTGATTCAGAGATTAACCTGATGAAATTGATTCAGAAGTTAATATGGAGAGGTAATATTCAAATTATGTGATGTTAACATTTTTACTATTTAAGAGGGATATGGCATTTTTAAAGAAAATTCTCATTTAATGGAGTAAAATCCAATTCATTTTTAAAGAGAATCTGTGTGATTGATTTCAACATCATTTATTTCAACACACCTTGAATTAGGGCATCTTTATATTGAGTGAACAGATAAATTTTTCATTTCCAGGGAATCTGCAGATTAATAGTAACTTCTTTTGCTGTTGCTCTTTTTTTGTTATTATGATGCTACAGGACCAGATTCATCGACCACAATTGCACCTGCAACACCAGGTAAGCACCAGATGTTGGGAACAGAATAGAATGAACATGAATGTGGCTATTGAAAAGTAACTCCCACTGAGTGCATTAGTGTCTACTCCCATGTAAGTAATTGGTTATGTTGTGATATAAACAGATCACCTAATTTTATTTTGTGCTTTCAGTGGGGAATGGAGCAGTTGGGCTTGGCTCTGAAGCCAGCTTTCCTTGTGATGCTGGCAACTGCATTTCTAGATAAGTTGGGGGGGGGGGTTGCATACCACCAACCAATCTACTCCCCACATACACTGGTCTAGAGGACAAGATGGCCAGGCTAATGGAATGGGAAGGCAGTGGCCTTTCACTTCACTTCCCCATCCAATCTGAAAGTTGAGTCATGGCAACTGGACTTCTTTCTTATTAGGCTGAAACGTTTTGCTACTCATCCAAGTAGCTTCTTCAGTCTGAGGAGAGTTGGTAGGAGATCCCTGATATATCCTCCACATTGGTTTCACTTTCCCCTGGTCTGAATAGGCTTGTTAGAAGGACAAAAGACTGGGAGTGAGTGAAAATCCCACTTCTGCAGTCCTTCTCCACCCATTGTCATTGGTTGTTAACAGTCAATAACAGTGGTCTTTCTGGTGTATGTGGTCCTAATCTTTCTGGGGATGGATGAAAGGGCAGCATGATAAATAGGAGACAGGCTGTATCTAAGGCCTCCTCCCCTGCTGAGTGAGGGATTTTCTACATGCACATGTATGGCCTCCCTGACCCCTCTCTCAGGGGAAGACCACTGTTAACAATCGTTAACGACTCAAAACAATGGGTGGAGAAGGACTGCAGAAGTGGATTTTCATTCACCCCCAGTCCTTTGTCCTTCTAACAAGCCTATTCAGACCAGGGGGAAGTGAAACCAACTTGGAGGATATATCAGGGGTCTCCTACCAACAATCCTCAGACTAAAGAAGCTGCTTTGATGAGTAGCGAAATGTTTCAACCTAATAAGAAGTCCAGTTGCCCTGACACCACTTCCAGATAACCTCACCTGGATGAGTGAGAATCTTCACAGATATATTTCCCCATGTAATAGGCCATATAAAGGCCATGTTAACAGATTATTTACTATGAACACTGGGCATTAAATTACTGGCATTTTGGAGTTTGTTTGTTTTTTACAAGAACAAGTGATGTTATCTATACAGTGTTTACACAAGGTGTAATGCTAACAAAATTTGACTGCTATTTTATGTAAGTAAGAGGATTCTTACTTACCATTAATTTTGGTTATCCAGACAGCTGCACAGTTTCTCTTTGCTTCACTCTGTTTACAGGGATGAAAGGGGTAGAGAGGGGGGGAAAGACAAGAACAAGCAAATGGCTGGTTCAAAACAGGTCACAACTTTATTACAATTAGTTTTTATAGCAAGTGCAGGAATTTTTGAGGACCTGTCTACTGACAGTTTCTTTAAATTGGTATGGGCCAGCTGGCCAATCTGAGAAGGACAGCATCTGTGGAAAAAGCCTAGCTTAGAACAACAGCAGCATTCCCCAAAAACATTCCTCAGAATCCTCAGAAACAGCACAGAAAATTCAGTGGCGCCTTCCTTAGTTTCCACATAGCTGTCTTTCTTTTCCTTCTCTCACTTGTAGTGCAGTTGTGACAGTTGTGCAGTTGTGACAGTGGTTTCAGAGCACCAAAAATGGGAGAAATCCTTTTTCATTTTCCTATCTTGGCCTTCAATAAGGCAGGAAGTTAACAATGTTGACATATTTACTTTTTATCCTGTGCAGGATTGTCCCTGAGACTAGCCGACACGTACAACTACTGTGAGGGCCGCGTTGAAATTTATTATGAAGGAGCCTGGGGGACTGTTTGTGACAACAACTGGGATATTGAGGATGCTCAAGTGGTCTGCAGGCAGCTGGGATGTGGGGATGCTGTTGCAGCGTTTCCTTGGCCAAAGTTTGGTGAAGGCTCAGGCAGAATCCTCTTGGATAATGTACAATGCAAGGGGGATGAAGCCTACCTGTGGGAGTGTGAGAACCGTGGATGGGGAATACATGATTGCACTCACGAACAGGATGCCACCGTTCTCTGCCAAGGTATATGTTGATTTTCACAAGCAATGATTTTATCCTGAAAATCCTCTAGCATGTTGGTATAGAGGAAGAGGTTGCTTGACCAAGTGGTAACTCATCACAATGTCTATGTACCTACTTGGTTTTTTGAAACTGCACCAACATATATAACAACAAGTAGTCTGAATTATTCAATTTCTTGTGATTTCTAAGTAACCTCTTGATGATATGTGGCTTGTCATGCTCAGACTCATCTCCTTCCCCCCCCCTTCTCCTAAAGTTTAGTAGTTGTCACTCCCCTTTGTTAAAAGGAGACAGCATCAAATGGGGTTTCCATAATGAATTATCCACAACAATTGTTAGCAAACCAGCACACATGGAAGCCAGAGCTGGAAATTCTGCAAGCTAAGGATCTTTCCTGCTGTTTTATCCCTGAATGATTTTTTATGCTTAATTACCACTTTTCTGGATAATTCATGCTGTTCAATAGTTCTAGGTTCAGAATTAAGCTCGTACCATGTATGAATGCCAAATAACATTGGCAAGGTATTGGGGTGAATGCTGATCATTTCACCAAACTCATACACCTGTTGTGTGGTGAAATTGTCTTCATCAACTTGGTAGATTGGTGTAGGCTACTATCAGCTACTACTCCAGAATAGTTAGAACAGTTATGTGAGGCCTCTTTGCTCATGTACAGTGCTGTGCACATGTTTATACTCCACAGGCATAGCAGTTTGATACCACCTTAACTGTTATAGTTAACTGCTTTGTAGTTCAGTGAACTACTCCTCTGAACTATAGCAGGGAATTCTAAGGCTCTTCTCAAACTACAAATCCCAGCATTCTCTAGGATGCAGCCATGACAGCTAGAGTGCTACCAGATTGCTATAAATATGTTCATTATCATCTTACCAAGGGATACAAGCTGTAGGTTCATGCTACATGGCCTATGTATATATGTTATGTGCCATCAAGTTAGAAATAACTTGTGGCAACCCTAACTGAATGAGATATTTAAGGAGTGGTTTTACCAGTGCTGATGATCATCAGTGTAGTATAATGGATAGAGGGATGGATGAATACTCAGGAGGCCTGAGTTTGAATCCCCACCTGGCCATGGAAACTCTCTAGGGGAGTGGAATTGATAAAACTACTCCTTAAATATCTCACTTACTTTGAAAGCCCTACTAGGGTTACTTTAAGTCTGTTCCAACTTGACAGCACATAACAACAAACGTACCAGTCACACACACACACACACACACACACACACACACACACACACACACTCTTCCATGGTTGAGCAGGGGTTAGAAGTCAGGTCTTTTGGTCAAAGTCTGTCACTCTGTCCACTATTCCACACTGGGTATGTGATCTATACCCATCCCTTTATGCAGTCTGTTGCTGATTGTTTGGAATGAACCATGCAATTGCAATGCAGTAAAGAGGATTTGGGTTGAGGGGTAGGAATAAAGAATTAAAGTTGAAGATTTCACAGTTGGGTCATATGCTTCCTATTACACACTGCCCACTGAGCAATTCTTAGCAGTTACTAGGGTCGCAACCTCCTCTTTCACTGAAAGTTTGTTCCCATATCATTCTGGTCACATTTGGATAACTACAAACATATGGTAGGGGGAGTGTGTGTGTGCAGTTTCTGCAGCTTCTCTGCTGGTTTCTGGCCAGGGGCAGAATTCATGACAGAATGTCCCATATGGGCTAAGGTTCCCTTGTGAATATGGCGATCCAAACATTACTGGAAAGTTCAAGATCAGACATTAAGAGGGTAGAGCAACTCTTCATTGCTTGTAATGTAAGAACAGTCTTTGATTATACCTTTCTTGGAGCTGTTTTGCAACATAATACTTGAGAGCGGTATGAAGTACTGTATTTCAGATGTAAAAATTCATTCTCTTTGGACCGCTGTACAAACCAGAGGCTCATGCAGGCTATTGAAAAGGCCTGACACAAGAATTATTTTGCATTCTTCCTAAAATGCCAGTTGCTCTGATGCCACAGGCACAGAAATCCAAGAAGCACTATGTGACTTGCTCAAGGTTATAACATAGCTGGGTTTTCACAAGGCCAGTGTAGAAGGAAACAGGCCCTTCCATATGGTGGTGGGGGTGGGGGGGGAGAGAGACTAAAACTGAGTCCAGCAGTAGGACATTTTTTTCTCTTATCAGTTATTATGGATAACTGGCACTTTCGATGCCAGTTTTATGTCTGTTTTCAATCAAACAAAAGACCTCACTCCACTTCAATAAAGGATTGAAGTTAATAAAGGATAAAGGACTGAAGTTATTCTCAGAGAATTATTACGTATACAATATTTGAGGAGTCTTAAATAAGCCATCATCGTTGCCATTGCCATGTTTCTAACATTTATTCCTGTTGTTTCTGTCTTAACAGCTGAAATATATAAACCAAGTAAGTTTTTCCCTTGTCTTTTTGAATTATATTCTTTCGTGTTTTTATCTGCATTTTATTGTACAAAAGCTAAGGATTTCTACTTTTGCTGGAATACAAGGAGCAGGTCAGAGATGGGAGACATTGGATTTTTGGACTGGCTGGGGATTCTGGGAATTATACTCCCCAAAACTCAGATGTTTCTCATTTGTGAAGCAGTTGTGAGTATGGAAAGGGATTGTAACACTGGATCCCTTTGTTGATTTGAAGAAGAAAGCTGGCATGTATAGCAGCACCATGTTCATACGGTTGTACATATGGAAATTCTGGATCATGACAAATGACTGAACCTCTGAATGGACACTTTTCAGACACTGATTAAATGTTACACTAAGAGTGAATGCAACCAACATGTGTGGGTTTGGTTAAATAAGCAGCAGTTTTGGGAGAGCCTGAGCAGCATCATGGATATAGAGAATATGGGATTTCAACTCTTCCTCCTTTTGCTGTAGTCCTGATAAAAATCACCTCTCCATCCTGCCCCCAGAAAAAGTTGCTATATGTTTTGGGAAGGACACTTCCATTTGCACTAATGTAACTTTCTAGCAGATGTAGTAGTTTTGGAGTAGTCACAGGTAAGGATTTCATTTCAGTTAATTTTTATAAGAGTTTTGACAACTTTGCAAAATTCTTCATATTTGGGAGAGTAAGGGTTCAATTTTTTTTAAAAAAATCATACATCAGATAAATTGAAACAGACAGCTTCATCTATCGAGGTTGTGGTGCATGAAGGTTTGTGGACACTAGAGATCAAAATAATTACAACCTCTGCAGAAGACAAATCAAAATGAAATGAGCAAGATATGATCTGTAGAATTTCTTTCTTTCTTTTTTTCTTTCTTTCTTTCTTTCTTCATATCATAGTGTTGCACAATTTAAAATTATGGACGTATATGAAATATAGGTAAAATTGAAACAAATTAAAATATTAAGATAATTAAACTTTTTTTTTAAAACCAGAAGTGGGGTACTTTAATAGCATTAGCTCAGCCATTTGCTAGATCTTGTTTTGTACATGTGGTGGGGCATAAATTGCATGCACATAAGTGCTGCATTGGTTGAATTTCTCCACAGTTGCAGAAAATTTGTCTGTTTCCAAGTAGCCCCATTTTACTTGATTGTTCTTTGATCTTCCTACTTCACTTTGAAGTCTATTAAGTGATTTCCAGATGGTCCAGCTAGAGTCTTATTCTAGTAGGAGATACTCTTCAGCATTCATTCATTTGGCATTCATACTTAAAAGCAGAAGTTTTAAGAAATACTTTTGCTTACAGAAAAGTCAAAATCTGGGCATAAGCTTCTTTTCATAATTCTTCCTGGGAATCATAAGGAGAGTAGATCTCTATTGCAAATGACATGCCAGGCAAAAGTGGGTTTTTTCCTCCAAACGGGCAATTACAGTTTGGGTAATCTAGAGATAATAACCAAGGTTGTATCAGGACAGCTCAGCCATTATTTCATAGCCCAAATCCATTTCAATTAATTTTACAGAAAAGCAAGCCAAAGTTCTAATAAGTGAACATCTTACCTACTTCCATGTTGGCACTGCTTCTGCCTTTTCCAAATCTCCAGCTGGTTTCAGTCAACGTTGGGCAATCATTTTGTGTTACTCAGCCATTGATCTTTTCTAAACATGTAGCTGAAATTAATTGTGGTGAGGGAAGGAATTATTTTGTATAAACATTGGTTACAGATGTTAACCATCACCTTTTCTTCTTTCTTCCAGCTGGAACTGTAGGAGATGGTGAGTTTTTTTGCATGGTTTAGGGTATTTTCTCTGAAATAATGAATTGAACTTATTCTAATTTTAGCGTGCAATAATCACATAGATCTCCCAATACTTTCTGAATCAAGTGTTTCGCATGAGACCGTTCACATGGAATTAACACAATAGTTTCATGAAAACCTACAGATTGTGCTTCTTTGTGAACAATATCTGCAGAGATCCTCTGCTTACTTGCTTGTTTCACCATGTTCCTTTCATTAACTTCCTTCTGTGTCAAAGCTGGGAAACATGTGGCCCTCCAGATGTTCTTGAACTTCAACTTCCATCAGACCATATTAGCCAGCATGATCAGCAGTGAAAGATTAAGGGGAATACAGCCCAAAAAATATCTGAAGGGCCACACATTCTCCATCTTGCTCTTCTTGAGAAGATGGTGTCATCTCAGGTGTGGATTTGTTATTTGACAAAATGTGGAATTTTTGGAGCATATTGCCATTATTTCAGTGCTGCCTAGAGAACAACAATTTACAGTGGTTTCATTATGTTCATTGAATAGTGAAAACTGTAAGTGGAAACAGTGCTATTTAAACAGGCATTTGGATCCATTCTCCCTACATGAGAGATGTTTTGACCCATTTATGTAAATTTTAATTTATTTGTTGTTGCCATCTTTGGTGGGGGGTTTGTTATGTGTTATTAGTTTATGTTTACGATGCTTGACTTGTTATTCTGTTATTGTTATTTTTATCTAATTCTAAAATGCAACCAGAAAATTCATGGTGCACAGAAAGAAAGAACAATCTTGATTGAAATCTTTCATGTCTTATCTGAACTGCTTGAGAAGTTCAAGTCAGTGCAGGCAGGCAGGCCCAATGTTCATGACTTAACAGGCTTCAAAACATCAACGTACCAGCTTACCTAGAAATTGAGAAGTGATCAAATTATTAAAAACTGTTCTGATTTCTCAACATGTGTATATTCAAAGCCGTTTTCAAAGAATCAAGTTTTCTTTGATAGCATACAGAGTCACATTCATGTCACCTTGCCAAGGTCCTATTGATTCCATGGGTTTGTCCTAGTTGGTGCAAGCAATGGGTTTAGTCTGGTATCTTTAAAACTTTTCTGTGCTTGTGTGTGTTAAATGAAGACAAATGCTTAAAATGTCACTATACCTATCTGTAGTGTTATTTAAGTGTTTTTTTAATTCCCCATTCTTCCCCCTCCCCCCACCCTCAGTCCTTTCTTTGCAGCTCGTTGGTGGACCAAATGAGTGTGCTGGCCGTATTGAAGTAACTTATTTTGCAAGCTGGCGAACTGTTGTTTGCAGTAAAGGGTGGGACCTAAATGATGCCGAAGTTGTGTGTCAACAATTTGGTTGTGGCCATGCTCTGGCTGCCTTGGGCAACGGCCTTTTTGGTTTAGGGCAGGGTGGCCCTTTGATGACAAATGTGGATTGTTCAGGCGATGAATATTATTTATTATCTTGTCCTTATGAGTATCGGCCTGCTACGTGTGGAGGCTACCCAGATGCTGCTGTTATATGCTCAGGTAGGTGGTTTCTGTTGTATTATGGAAATCAGCATTGTGCCTTTCTGCCTTCCACCCATTTCTCCCCTTCTTCAATTGAGTTTGTCTTGTTTAGGTGGGGGGGGGGGAGCATGTTTACCATGGTGAGGGATCTATGGTCTTGCTGGTGTTAATGAGCTACTGTTCCCATCATCTCTCAACAGTGGCCAGGCTGGCAGGGACTAGCAGACTAACTGAAATTTAATTAGATCTGGACCACAGACTTCCAATCCAGATTTATATAGTGTTGTTCTACAAAACCTAAAGATATGTCATATGTCAGTAAATATGATTCAAAACTTAGATATCTGAGAAGTAAGAACATGCTTTTAAAAATAACCAGGTATGTTTTTCATTTTTGAAAATGTGTAACACTCACAATTCTGTTGGGATGGTGCAGCATAAACCCAAAGCTGTGTAACTGGTCTGCATGATCATTCTGTTGTGCAGGTAACACACTTGGTTGCGTGCCTGGACATATAATGGATGACTGGAAAATTGTAGAAACTGCACAAATTGCAGTTTCTGTTTGCATGTGCAATATTTCAGAATAGAATTCTGGCCAACAGAACACAAAGCAAAAGTTCACCAAATTTCAATAGCTATGCTTTCTTAGGTGCATATATTCCTGGCGCCCTTCTGGTTTCATACATGAACAGTTCTGCCTGCTACTTGTTTAGAACTAGTCGATCATTTTTCTTTCGATTTTTATTGTGAAAAATATTTATCAGATGTTCCATATAGAACATAAATTTCATCAGGCATAATCCAGTTCACTACTTCCACTTAAGCAATGGTATACTGCATGACTGGTTGGACAGTTTCTAGTTTAGGGTAATATCCCACTGTGCAGGCTTAGAAAATGCTCAACCTCCCATGCAATGGATTACTGAGCAAGTGGAAGCAATGAACAGGATTTTACCCACTTTATGCAACTCGGCTATCTATTCCACAGGAAGATTTTTATTTAGCCCCTTAGTCTCCAAGAACACTTCTGAGGGAGATGTGTGGAGTTCATCACATTGAAATGATTCATGAGCAAAAAAAAAACACAAAGGAAGCCACGTTGTGCAAATGTAGAAGAATGTGATCCCCTTAATAGATCATTTGGGGGGGGGGGGGGATCAAACAATTAATGCAAGCTTCTGTGGATTACAAATCCTCCTGCATGCCTGATGCACCAGAAACTTGTGGACAGTAGAGAAAAATAACAAATGAATGTCCCAAAAATTCATAGCAAAAGTTAGCCATGCATCCTCTTAAGGTGAGTTTAAAGCTGCATTAGACCACATCCCCAAAGCCTGCCTGGAACCAGCTACACCCTACCTCTCAACATTTGTTGTGGTGCTCTGTTTGGGCAATGTTGTTGTAATAGCAGTCAAACAACAACAAAAATGGCAGCCTAAAATTGCTGTTTGGCACAACCTTTCTTTTCTTTTCTTTTTTAGTGAATAAATTGGGGAGTGGTAGTTGGTGGTGCATCCATTTGGATAGCATAGCTTTGCCTTTCTTTCTTTTTTTCCAAATAAGTGCTCTCTCTCCTCCTGCCACTACAGAGAGTCCAGCAATTTAATGAAATCTTTTCACATCTTTCCTGAATATTCAGTCTATTTCCATTCACAGATTCTGGAGTGGCACCACCTGATCTGCAAGGTAATGTGGATTTATCTTTTATCACTGTTTTGATGTGTTTTGAACAGTCTTCATTGTATATTGAAACCTTGGCACACCAGGGTGCAGTCCAGATTGCTAAGGATTTTATATGATCAAATCCATCATTTCCATGAAGGTGTTGTTTGTTTTTAATTTCACTTAGAAGAGTTTTGGATGAAGGAACAATGTGTCTGAGAAGCCAATGCAGACTATAGATAATTACCAAATGTAGTAGTGCTGAGTCTTTTGAGCTGCCAATGAAATTCAGCAAGGCTCTGAAGCTAGTTCAATCAGCACACATAACAGTTCTTGCTAGAGAGTATAAAAATTGAATATTCAACAACTGTGCATGACACCATGATATTAACCACTGTGGCATGTCCATGTGAAAACAGGAGAGGCTGCTACCAAATTTGAACAGATCTGGATTTTTAAAGCATATACCAGAAATACAGTGCGAGGCTGCCAGTGCAGTTTCAAAGACGAAAGAAGATGACCAACCTGACTGCACCCTCCAATTGATGATGGAACACTTGCAGTAAATCTGATTAAATACTTAACTGCACCCACAGTAGTTGTAGTGCTTGTTTCTATTGCAGCCATCACAAAGTTAACTGAGATTGCAGTCCTCTACACAAGACAAAAACATACATTCAGAGAAATCTGTATCCAGAAAGAGTGCCCCCTCAAGTGGTAAAAAAGGTGTAATTGTGAAAACACATTAAAAAGAGACACAAGTGTGTCATTTGAATTGTCTATGAAATGTAAACCATGACTCCCTTTGCATGTCTAATTCCAGAGTCATATGTAACAAAGCATATCACATTGCTGGGGAGAAAGCACTTTAGGCGGAGGAAAGATTCATTTTTCTAAACATGTACTTTGGCATGTTCCTACCTGGGAGCAAGACTCATTGAACTCAGTGGCGCTGACTTCAAAGTAAACATGTAGAGGAGTGTATTATTAGCTTTCTGGGGGGAAAAATCCATAATACTATAAGACATATGTATCTGCAGAAAGCAATTAATACAGTTGTCTCTTTGAATGTGTGTGATCTTGTAGTTTTAGTTTAATGGAAGCAGTCATCATGAAGCCTAAAACTAAGCATCTATGTTCTGTTCCAGATTTTGCCATACAATTGGTCAATTCTTCTAACCGTTGTGAGGGGCGAATTGAGGTTTATTACAAAGGCACATGGGGAACAGTTTGCGATGATGACTGGGACATCAATGATGCCCAAGTTGTTTGCAGGGAGATTGGATGTGGAGATGCTATTTCAGCTCTAGGAGATGCTCCCTTTGGTGAAGGAAATGGAAACATCTGGCTTTCTAATTTGCAGTGCAAGGGCACTGAGGCTCACCTATGGCAGTGCAAACACTTGGGCTGGGGAGCCCATGGGTGCCACAGTGTTGAAGCTGCCGGCATCATCTGTAAAGGTAAACTTTAGGTTTTCATGGCTCTGATGTTTAAACTTGTATTTCCAGTGTTTCCCCTCTTCCTTACCCAGAAGGGAAAATTATAATGTGGATGTTGGAAGTAGAGACATTTTGTACAGTTTAGCACAGAAATGTGACACAAGTCAGTTTTTCTTAGGGACAAATTATTGAGGATAGCAGCAAACTGTTTCTGCTCTTCCTGAAACAACATGTATCTTTTGGATATTTCCTTTTTTGTGTGATAACTAAAGACAGACAAATGAGGTTTACTCTCTCAGCTAAGCAATTAATAGGCAGCAGCCCTGTAGGCTACAGCTAAGTAACCCAAGGAACAAATTCTATAGGCAAGGGCTGGGGGTGATACCTTTATTTGACCACTAAAAATTAGGTAAAACACTAAGTTTTAACTGTGCAGGTCTTCATCAGTCTGGACAGCACTGGGCATGGGCAGTGCAGAAAAAAACATCAAAAGTCCAAAAGTTTTGGGTTGATGTCCATGCCAGGTAGAAAGTTTGAAAGGGGGGCAGCAGGTTCAGTTCATGAGTGTAGGTTTCAAATTTGCTCCCTGCTGGTGTTGAATGGAGTATCCTTCCCAAACTCTTGTCATTCAGCACTCTTCCTCTCCCGCACTGCCTCACTTTAAAACACAATGTTTCTTTTTTTGCTGAGGATTGGGGTTTATGGATATGTAGCAGATCCTGTATCAGAGAAGTTGGGGTAAAATTTAGTCTACAGAGTAGGTGAGCCAGTTCTAGCCAAATCAGCAGTATTACCTACTGGCTGGAGGAAGATGTTGTCCTCGGTTTACAATAGATTCTTCATATTGCCATGACATTGTCCACACCTGGTGAACAACCATATACAGTCCAGCAGGTGGCATTCTAGGTTTCAATTTATAAGCAGTCTCCATGTCTTCTAATTCCATCAGGTATTTCATTCTTTCCATCCACCGTTCCACCATTCCTAGTTGAAATTTATAAAACAAAGAGAGAAATCCAAGCATCTCAGGCGGCAGCGCACAGAAAGATTAAAGTTCAAATCATATCAGTCATGATACCATCTGCAGAAATCCAAGGATTTTTAGCTCAGTGACTCACTTTGATTGAAATTTTTGCTAGATAGTTCTAAAGCACTCCTTTGAACTTCAGCAAACTTTCTGTCTGATGTTCTGTCTGCCATGGTGACTAGGAATACTGTCATGAGTAGGAAGAAAGTTGATTAAAAGGTGTAACATCATTTGGGTTTCAGGATCAAATCTACAGTGAAAATCTGATCTCTCCATAAATACATCTCCACTTTTTGCATGTACCATCATCATGCACAGAGGAGCAGAACAACACTATATCAGACACAGTAAATCTTTTTGCACCCCCTTCCAGGTCAAATGCCTCAGAACATACTGTAGCTGGACTGGAAAATATGAAAGAAAATTACCATCATGTTAGTCATCATTTTGTGTCATGTCAGTGACTGCCAAGTTAAAGGTACAGGAGTTAGATCTAAAAAGAAGTGTCTCACAAAGCCAAAACACGGTCTCCGCCACATGTCCTATCACTTGCCAATGAAATAAAATATAGTCTAACAAATGCAAATGCAAAACTGCTTTCAGACAGAGATGCCTGTAGTAACAGGACACTCTTTCCAGTTGTTTGGCATGTACTGGTTGAACTGAGAACACAGGAATATACTAGAGATGCAGCATTCAGCAGTATCTTGCAGTACAGGATAGAAAGTTTGTCTCTGTTTATATAGCCACAGTGCACAATCATTCTTGGAACATAATTGTCTCTCATTGCATTTACAGGACACAAGGACTGTCATTGTTAGCTGTGCATTGTTACAGCAAATATGCAGTGCAGGCAATTCAGTACAGTGACTTTAGAAGCTTACGTTAATATGCATTGACTGAATCCTCACATGAATGGACTTCTGGGTCTGGAATGAGCCACCAATCCAGTGCTCATTTAACTACTAAGTCAATATATGCACCAGCAGCAAATGATTCAACAGTCCTCTGATAATATGTTAGAATCACAATCAATGATTGTGTTCAGTTTGATAAAATATAGAGCAGAAACCTCTTCACAGTAAAGAAAATCTTTGTTAAATATAAATTAGTACCCATCTCCTAATCTAAAGATTCTTGTTCAGAAGCCATTTATATCTACTGTATTTAAAAAGTGTTTTGGCTTTCAGATAAAGGTGGCATTAAATACATGGGGCGATGTACAAGGTCTTGACGAAGGCATATGATCAGGAAAACACAAACAAATATATTGTTAGAATTCTTTTAATTCAACTAGGAAAATACAATATTCTTTTTTAAAAACTCAGCATGGATTCAGTAAGGAAAAGTCTTTGGGGTTGTATGTGTACAAGTCAGCATTTATTTCCAAACATGTTAGCTATCTATCTTTCTTATTAACAATTGCATTTCCATGAAAATGTAAGCTGTAGAAAGAATGAATACAGCAGAGTATGATTTAGCCATGGTTTTACTTTCAAGAAGTCTTGGTTCAAAGTAATAACTTCTGCAGCCGAGAAGGGATCAAATGTTGACCACTGAAGACAGAGGAACAGATGGGGCAGCCAAGAGATAGCACATAGCATACATTAAGAACAGCAGAAGTATCATCTTGAAAATTGCATAGGTTGTGTGCCTCAAACCTATATGAAATTAGTTGATTGGCCAATACAGTTCCACTGAGCATGTGGATTTTTGGTCAAAAGTCTATTTCCTGTACCAGCACAGATATAATATAATCAGTCCACTGCTTGTTCTTAACAGAGAACATGAAATCCAGCTCATGTTTCTATTTAAGGGTCAATCTCATCAGGAATCACGGTTAGAATAATGTCTTCATTTCCCCTGCGTACTACCAGGCTGAGTGTATTGTCCTTTTTGATAATGTCACTGACATCATTGGCTGACAGGATTGGTTGTCCATTGATGCTTATAATCACATCATTTTCTTTCAGGCCTCCCCTGAAATACAAAAAGGAAGAGAGAAAAACACATTACCCCTAACAGAAAGAATCATACCTGCTTTTTGTAACCAGAACCTTCAGGAGATGGGATCCAGACATCTATGCAAAAACACAACAACTAAAGAGCAAGGCATGCAACACCGCACCCCTCAGTGTATGTTCAATATAGTTCATACTATCTATGCCAAACACACAGAAAGAAAAGCAAAATAATGCCCCCGTGGTAAAGAGGGGACACTTCTCGCCCCTCACTGAAAGATAGTTGAGAAGATTGCACAGTCAGTGTTTGCTCCTCTATGATGCTGACCTCTCGAGGAGAATTGGGGTTGTGATCCACCATCTCTGGATGGAACTAGTTTGGAGAAAACTATATGAGTTGTGGGGCGTAATTTAGGATTTGTTAGCCAGAGCTGTTCAGAGGGAGAAATTCTGAAAGGCTGGCCAAAAAGATGGGGCGAAATTCTGCCTTTCTAAGACCTTAAGAGTTCTAACATTAAATAATTGTTTCTTTCCAGTTCTTCAGTTGAGGGAATTTTAGTTTCTTTACTTGTATGCTTTAGTTTTCTCTTGTTTTTTATGATTTAAGTGCAATTAAAGAGTGAATTTCAAAAAATATTGTGTCACATTATTTCTACTAGCCACTAGCTTCCTTCCTCTCCCTCCACCCCCATACAATGAGCATTTGTTTCTGACAGAGAAATCAAGAGCAGATCTCTATGTCAAATGGAATTGTCATTGCTCTTTCAGCAGAAGTCACTATTGACATGCAAGCAAATGGGAACAATATGCCACCTTTTCTCTCCTGGATCATTTTGTCCTGTCTTGTAGACAAACTCTGACTCTGAATTATGAAAATTTTAGCCCAGATAATGGGATTAGACATGATTCATCCCCTAAGCATAATGAGGTTGCAGCCACAAAGCAGTCACAAGCCTCTCTCATGCAAAGAGAAATGTCTTACACAAGCACTCATTTCGCAACAAATATTTTTCAGAAATATTAATATCTTGGAGGGCTTGTCATTTGTGATGCTCAGGGAAAATATCAAAGTGAACTGAATGAAGTCCTCCCAACCATATGCCCCAACACCAGAAAAAGCACATTAAATTATGTAACTACCATCACAAATAACGGTTATGCTTTCAAGCTACTTACACAATAATGATGCCTAAAATCCTCCCTCCAAAATAGCATGAGGGTTACCAGGATTGTAACATGTGCTTATACAGTAGGTCAATGGCAGGATGTTGGATTAGTACATGAATATACTGTCATTTATTAGTGCTTCTGAGTAGAATAAGCTTGTAAATAATATTTTCACATCTCAGAAGGCTGAGTTCTGTGAATTTTGTCTTGAAGTGTCAAACCAGCAACTCTTCTACTGTTTGCTTTTAAAGAAAACCTTACACCAAAAATTGACAGCTTGTGGCCCTTCAGCTTGATGTACTGCAATTCTCCTCATCCCTCATCATTCGCTATTCTAGCTAGGACTGATGGGAGTTGCAGTCAGTAACATCTGGAGGACCCCCATGTATAACACCATTGTTTATACTAAATAGAACAGGGCATTACACTCATGCAATAATGGTCTGAAGGGTTCCGGGGGGGGGGGGATGTATGACCTGAAGTAGCCTAGTGGCTAAGATCTGAGCTAAGATGTGGGAAGTCCCCACTAGCAGTCTAATTTCTACCATCTTACTCAGCCTTGGTCTCCTCCTAGGCAGCACACTGGATAACTGCAATTTAGCTGCAATTTTTACAATAACTCTTTATGATGGAGTGGATAAAAGGCAGCCCCTCATATGTTGTTGGACTGGAATTCTCATCAGCCCTAGCCAAGATTGTGGATGGTAAAGAAAACTGGGAGTTGGGAGTTCCCTTTTTTGAACAGAGAGCTAGGCAGAGCCAGGTCTACACGAGGCCACAAAGGCCTTTCTCCCAGATGAGCCACATTTAGATGTCTGTAGGTATCTGTTTGTCAGGTGGCACTACCAAAATGGAAAATTTGGAGATCTATAATGTCTCTCTCTGACACACACACATGACACATCCCTAAGTCCAACAACATCTGGATGGCTACACTTTGCCTATTTCTGTCACAAAGCATTGTCTAAGGACTGCAGCTAGCTAACGCATGTGGCATTCTTTGACATCTTGACACTCTATAAATGCCTGTGATAATGTTGATGATGGAACTTCATTTCAGACCTCTGTCCTACTCCCATGATAAGCTCCTGGCATGGCACAGTCATATAATACTGCACCCCTTTGAAGGTACTGGATGCAATTGTGCCAACTGTTCAGCAGCCCAAGATCTGGCACTATTGTAGGTTTCAGCTGCTTCTGGGATCTTACCATATGGATCTTCTTGCAACTACATACATCTGCAGAGCAGCCAAGAGAACCAACTTAATCATTTTCTTCCCCTTCTCTCACTATTGCCCCTCTTTCGATCTGAGAATATTTAACAGGAAAAATCCCTTCTACTGGGACACCAACAGATTTCCTCAAATGACAAACAAACAAAAAGTCATCTGAGAGTATCAGCTTATTAATTTTTCTGTACTAGATACTATATGTTTATCTTTCAGACTATAGTTGAAAGATTTAGACAAAAAGAAAAGTTATTTAACTTACGCCTCAGCTGGTGTGTCTGGAATTACTTCAATAATATAGGCTCCAGAAATAACATCAGGGAAGTCTTTATGGCGTTCTTTCAGTTCTTTAGCTTTACTAGAAAAAACAAACTCAGTTGAATTAAATACGAATTGATCTTCTGTTAGAACACTTAACAATAAAACTGAGCAACTTTCCAGAAAGCAAAACATAGAGACCTTTACTAGGAGAAAAATTACCATATTTCTGCTATCCAAAGTGAAAAAAATTCTTTTGCTACCATTGTGGAAAATTACTTTGAAGTGCATAAAATGTATAGTTACATTGACCTAGCTATTTTGACATTTGATTGGTTTCTCTTTCAAAAAGTGAAAAAAACTGTGCCTAAAACATGTCCCACAGTAGATGATACATGTAACTGTGTCCTTTCTTTCTTTCTTTCTTTCTTTCTTTCTTTCTTTCTTTCTTTCTTTCTTTCTTTCTTTCTTTCTTTAATACCTCAAACCTAGGAAATAGGTGCTGGTAAAAGAAATACAATAATTTTAAAACTTACCTAGGAGTGAGGGACATCATACGTATGCCAATATATTTCTTTTTTGTTACTGCTTTTCCTGTTTAAAAGAGAGGGGGAAGCTTATTCTGACAAGCTCTTCTCATCAGAACAGCAACACTGCACACCTTATGCAGAATGCTGTGATAAAAGACCTCCCAACTGTACCACTTCAAAATGAAACTGTGAGGCAATGGTTTGGAAACTAGCTCGCAAAATAAACAAAGGCCAAAATATCTTATTAATTATATCCAGTGGCATAACATATTTGGCATAAATCTTGACTTGGCACATACAATGCTTATACTAATGTCTTAACTTGCAGCAATTTCACACTGAGATTTTAATTAATTACATGCTGTCATGTCAATTCTAAAGTATGGCAACCTTTTTCAGGCTTTTCTAAGTATAGAAAACATAGAAGTGGATTGGTTGTTGTAGGTTTTTTGGGCTGTTTGGCCGTGTTCTTAAACAGCCCAAAAACCCTACAACAACCATCAGATCCCGGACATGAAAGCCTTCGAGAATACATAGAAGTGGATTGTATTCCTTTCTTCTGGGGCTGCCCAAGGACTGTGTAGCTGAAGAGCCAGTCTCTGTAGCCTTGGGCAAGCTACATGGTCCAAAAGTGCCCTCAGAAGAAGGGAATGGTAAAATACTTTAGTGTATTGGAAAGGGCCACAATAAGTCAAAATTGATTGACCATATGTAATTATTATTATTGTCTTAATGTATGGCAAAGATTTTTTTAAAATAATGTATGTGTTTGTGTGTTCTGTGCAATCAAGTTGAGATTGACTTACAGTAACTCTAATAGGGCTTTCAAGGTTAGTGAAATATTTAAGGAGTGGTTTTACCAGTTCCACTCCCCCAGT
The DNA here is from genome assembly GCA_037013535.1 of Intellagama lesueurii. Classification (NCBI taxonomy): domain Eukaryota; kingdom Metazoa; phylum Chordata; class Lepidosauria; order Squamata; family Agamidae; genus Intellagama; species Intellagama lesueurii. Next base: position 198,365,919 of record JBAJHW010000003.1, read on the forward strand.
GAGCTTCCATAGCCAAATGGGGGTTGAACCCCCACTAGAGTTCTAGTCTTTCACTCCATCCACTACACTACACTGGGAATAAAAAAAATTAATAGCCACCAATAATTGTATGTGTCCCAAACATCTTCCTGATATTTTGGCGCTGGGACTCCCATAATTCATCACCATTGGCTTTGGAAGCCAGAGCTGGTATGAGTTTTGGTCAAAAATATTCAATGGGCCATAGTTGTCCACCCTGGTATAGAGTGTTAAATAGTATAGTACCATTAAACAGTATAGTACCTTTAGCTTGGCGGTCATGTGACTCAGTCAGGAATTTTTTAATTTTGTCCGACGGTATTGCAAAGGAGATCCCAGCAGTGACTTTCAGAGTGTTAATACCAATTACTTCACCATCCTGTAGTAATGTGAACAATTAAGTAAGCATGAGCTACCCAAATAAAGATATTAAACTTTAATTTGAACAATCAGTCCTTGGGAGAGGCCTATATTGCCTTGTTGGATGCCAGAACATAGAAGATCTGGTTCATTTATTTTCTGAACATGAGCTGGACCATGAAAACACAGCTCAGTGACATAAAGTACACTTTGCGTGCAAGCTGGGGTAAGTTACTTTTTTAGACTACAACTCCCCAAATCCCCCAGCTCGTAGTGTCCATCCTAGTTGGGCAACTCTGAAAATTACAGTCCAAAAAAGTATTTTTCTAAGCTCTGCTATGCAAATGTCAATTTCCATGGCCAGTTCCTGACATCTCCTCACTTAAATAGGGCATTCATTCCTAAGATCTGGCATCATGAAATGGATCTGGGACAAGAATTTCTAAGGTGACCTCAGAAAGTCATTCTGAACCAAAATAGATGCTATTGGCCTAATATACTAACAGACAGACTGTGGATGAAATGAAGTGTACTCCACTCTGTTCTAGTTATAGAATTATGCTTTGCACAATGCTGGGAAGCTTTCTTTTAAACTAAAAACAACAAACCCACCCTCCTTTAAATACCATATTTTTCTGTTTATAAGACGACCCAATGTATAAGACGACCCCCCCCTTTTCTAACCCCCAAATTAGAAAATTTGAAAATTTGCATGATCGCACCCCTTTGGTCCTGGAGCCCTTTCATGGCTGCTTCAGGATCAAAGGGGTGCAAGCATGCCACCCTTTCACGGCTGCTTTACCCTGTGGCTTCAAAAGGCAGGGAAAGCGGCTACCTTCCATGTATAAAATGACCCTCAATTTTTTGTCTAATTATTTAAGTAAAAAGTGTCATTTTATACATGGAAAAATACGGTAATATATTTTGTTCAATAGTATCTTTTCAACATGGAACATAAAATTTTCAAAACTATATAATCATAATGCTCATTAATGCTGAGTTTTCAAAATTCAAAGCAGAAACATTATAGGTCTTTTTGAACAACTGGCTTGGGTCAGAGGAACAACTGGCAGAAGAGAAATAAGACAGAGCACTTCAAGAATAACACAAATATGAATAGTTTCCTACTCCTTGTTTTGAAAAACTAGCCATCTCAAAATACTGTAATGTGTAATTATTATCATTATATCCCCATCATTTCCCTTCTTGTGACAAATTATACAAGAATTACGATATCTGAAAACAGAAACTTTGCCAGAAGACAAGATGCAATGATGGCCTTCTGCAGGCAGAAAAGCAACACACACACACCCAGCATACTAAAAAATGTGCTCTGGATGGCTGCAAAATTCTCTGGAGAAGCATTCTGTGGAGAGGGCCTCCAAAGGGGAGGGGAGGGAGCTCCACTGCACAGGTACTACAGTGCCAGTGTGATTTTAGATGTCAACTGCTTCAAAGCAACAAGTAGCATTGTGGAAAACCAGTACTATAAGAGATGTATACACCTGATTTATAAGTGGGGTGGGGGGAGGACTTCTATGACATGTAATATTTTTTCCTGCAACCTATGTTTGAGTTTTTGGGTGTATTTGAGCAGGTTTATGAGTAATCTGGTGAGAAAGGTCAGATTATTCATAAACATCTTTGAACTTGCTTATGGGTTCAAAGGTAAGTTGGAGAGAAAATGTGAAATGTCATAGAAATCTTCCCCCTAGTTATAAGACATTTGCATACGCCAGTGTTTCTGTTGTTATTTTTATTGCCAAGTACAATAGTATTTCTAACTGTAATAATGGATCTTCTAATAATGTATTTCAGGAAGTTTATGAAAGCATTCTGTATTTCCACTTTACAAAAGAAAAGGCAAAAGCAATAGAAGTAGAGGCACTATAATTCAGGAAGACCTTATCCAGACCTAGGTTTTGAATTGTTTCCTCACTATCTCCAGTATGACTGGCAGTGATATAGAAGTATCAGAAGGAAGAGGAAGTACCAATATCCAGTGACAATCCTTCATTACTGAATGTTGACTTCCACCATAGTTATCAATTTATCATAGAGAAACTGATAGTGAGAATCATAGAAAATATATTAAAACTAAAGCAGTAGGAAGCAAGTGCTGACTGTCAATGTTTCAAGTTTCTGGTACAAAACATGAAAAACATCATATGAACAATATTCTTGTTTGCAGAAGAAGTCAACATTACATTCATTCTGGAAAAAAGGCACACTCTAAACATTTTGGATACTAGACATCAGTGACAGCACATGATTTACCAACACTGGCATGACAGAGTGATGAATAAGAATCATATGATGCTTATGTAGACACTGATCAGCTTTCCTCTTTAATCAGAGGAGGAGGTACGAAAAGGGAGCCAAATAGTTTATGAAATCCAATGTGCAAAGTAGAATTCTAATAATGAACTCTTACCAGGTTTACTAAAGGTCCTCCGGAATTTCCATACTGCAAATGTAGGGGAAAAATACATCTTAATCTTAATCCAAAATACTTCTTAATCTTTTACATTCACTAATTTACAAAGCTTATTTACATTTTGAAGATAGTTGCCATGTAATACTTTCTGGAAAGCATATTCACATTCACTTATCCATAGCATTCCTTTCTGGGGTTGTAGCTATTCAGACCTCAATGGCAGAAATCATAGAATTTTTGGTTTGGTGAGAACCTAGGAATTCTCTGCTATAGAGCTTTAGTGTACTCCTCTGAACTACAGCAAAGAATCCTACGTCTCTTAGCAAACCACAAATCATAACAAATCAAAATCTCCACTGATCAATGGCAAGCATACAGTCCTGAACTGTCCATTATTTCTGAGAGAAACAGCACTAAAGCATGCAGTCAGCACCCTGGGAAGAGCAAGAAGAGAGATCAAAGTGGACTCATCAAAGACGAAGCAAAATAGCACAGCAGCCCAAATAAACTCCTGCGTGGAGATACTTAACTTGGGGAATTCTGTTTTGCCACTGAAATGTCCTACAAGACAGGCAGTGACATTTCTTACCTGGTGTTATTTCAAAGATCACTGTTCTTGCCCCACAATTTTGGCACCTCTCAGTACTTCTCTTAAAACTCTTCTTATGTGTTACAATGTTAAAACTTGTTTAGTAGAGTTCCTTGACAATTTAGTCTTCTAAATCTACTAGAGGCTGGTTCTTTTATTTTCCCCCCTTGCTACTTAAGCTTTAAAATACAATTGTTTTCTCAATTCTGTAGACTCTTAGGTTACGAGCACTTAACACAACGTCAGAAAATTAGGTCTGGTAATTTACCTGCTACCTCATCACTAGCAGAAGAAGTACTAGAAGCTGACATCTCTTTGCCTGAGTCCTGAAAAAAAGTCACTTAAAAAACCCAAGAAATATAATCTTTTGACAATTTTCTGATGGTTCTTTAGAGATAGCTAAAGGATATATAGCCTAGACTCATAGGTTGTAATTCATGGTTCAATACATCATAGTATCTCTTTAAAGAACAAGTTTAAAGTTTAGTGTAATTCGATTGTTGTCCATTTTCTGAGAAATCATTTCAAAAAAATGCTAATGCACTAACTTTAATAAGATAGCAGATAACAGTAACAGAATAGCCAAAGAATCTGCTGATGAAATTTATTTTAAGGTCAGAAGCATCAATAAAAGAGAAGTTTGAGGAAAGTAACTTACATTGATAATGGCATCTGTTTGAATGTAGTCCATATCAGAGTTTCTAAGTCCAAGTTCCTTGCCTCCCCGTTGTGTGGTGCTAACAATTCCAGTAGTCACTGTGTTCTGAAGAGAAAATGGGCTTCCAATTGCCACCACAAATTCACCAGGACGCAACTCTGCTGAACGTCCAAGCAGTAGAACTGGCAGCTTCTCCTGTGAACAGAGAAAAGCAAAATGTTGACATAAATCAATAGCACTTCAAACATTTAAACGTTGAATTAAACAAAGGCACCAAGAAATATGTGAGCTTGGCTTTCTATGATTGTAATAGGAACAGTTCTTTCATTAGTATAAAAACATCTAGACATAAAAATGTGAAACCAAGAAGTCATCATGGAAAAATGTAAATGACATGTTAAGCACTCCAAAACATAGATTGTATGGATCCACAATTTTATTTTTTCTCGAAAAGCTAGAAACTGAACACAAAATTGTGCTTACTAAGGAATGTGAAGAAATAGAAGAAGGCGAGAGGTAAAATCTAAGGTAATTTAGAAGGCATCTGATCATAGATTCTCCCTAACCTTGTGGCAATACCACCAAGTACCATTAATAAAACCCTCTGAAAATATACCGTATTTTTCCGTGTATATGACCTCCCCAATGTATAGGATGACCCCCTAATTTTTACCTTTGCCGGAGGCGGAGAAGCAGTCAATGGGCAGCAGCGAGAGGCAGCTGAGCGCAGTTGCTTCTTTGCCTCCATCTCCGCCTCCTGCTGCTGCTGCAGTCTCCTCCAGCACCGCTCATGGGCTCAGCAGCAGCAGCAGGAGGCGGAGGCAAAGAAGCAGCCACGATCGGTCGCCTCTCGCTGCTGCCCATTGACTGCCGCTGCCCGATCGCAAGGAGACGATCGTTGGAGGGGGCGATTGAGCGGCGGTGGCAGCAGTCAATGGACAGCCGCTTTACCTCAGTGTCCGCCTCCTGCTACTGCCTTCCGTATACAAAACAACCCTCAATTTTTCCTCTAATTATTTTAGGAAAAAGTGTCATTTTATACACGGAAAAATACAGTAAGCTGAATGTCTCCACTTCCTGTATCAAATTTGTGAAGTCAGAAGCACCAATTCAAGAGAAGAGGTTTGGTAACATAGACTTACAATTGCTTGGATGTAGCCGATACCACAGTTTCTAAGTCTGAGCTTTTCATCTCCCCCTTGTGTGGGGTGCTATATTTTGTTAAGAAACTGCACGCTTGGCTTTCTCATGTGGCCTATGTTTTATCAGCTAGCTTATGGACAGGCCTTGATCCTTAAACCTACTAATGAAACAGACAAAGGACCCCACTTTCATCTGCGCCAGCTTCAATGCTAAAACTTAGCTAGTACAGAGAAGGCTCCATGGGCTAGGTTTCCAGCTGCCTTTCCCCACTCATACAATTGACATCTGCTGATTCATTTTGTTCACTGTATTATGATTCCTGTCATAACTCTTCAAATTAACTTGTAGACCTTAAAGCTAATATGCATGAATGTGTGGGCACACAAATACTCATGTGTTTGGGATTGTCTTTCAGGCATACACAGCTGCACATGCAGTTGATTATTATTTTGCAGGTGTGTGGGGTGTGGCAACCATCCCAGCTCTGGCAACTCTGTAGATTTCTTGGAGGAATCTGGCTGGAGGTGAGAGCAAATCTGTTTCTTAAATGCATCTTCATTATTTGCAAGCCCATGCACAGGTCTAAGGAATGATCTAGGCTAGGGCAATGACATGGCAACCCTGCTGAAGCCAAAGTGATGTGAGCATAGATGAGGGACTACCTAGTTGCTTTTCTCCGTGAACTTTACAAAGGAAAGTTGAGATTACTAGAATTTTCAAATAACACAAAGCACAGGTTTTTTTCTACTGCAGTTCAAACATCCAGTTACAAGTAACCAAATGATATATATGAATGTGTGAAACAGAATATCTGAGCATTACTACGGTAATTGCAAACAAATATAAATGAGTTATCATGACTGAAGTTCTGCAGTAGCTGTTTCTGCTATGAAAAATGTTTCATGAAACTAAAAGGAAAATGAAATATGAAATGATGTAATAGCAATACCCAATCCATATTTTCCTCCTTTTATGTTACTGGAAAGGGTTTATTCAGGGAACTGTTCAGATAAGAGCCATTATGTTACTACTACTACTACTACTACAATAAAAGAGTCAAAATTCCAAGATCTCAGTTAACAGCCTTGACTCAAAGTCTTTCATCTAGATGTGCTTCGTTTTTTCCTGAGCTCAGCACAGTACTTTAACAAATTTATTACCAACCAATTCCTATGTCCTGAATCAATTCAGTTAGCAAGAAAGCATGCTTGACCAGAAACAAAAAAGGGATCAGCAAGCTAGATGAAAAAAATAAGACACAGATTTTATTCCACCTTATACTTACATTTATAATAGCAAATTTTAACAACAAAATTTTTAACAAATTAAATTCATGGATGTCAAACACAAATTTCAGTCAAGTTTTTAATTTCGCACTGCATGCTACATTAAGTTCACCTTAATCCAATAGCTATACCAAGGGAAATACATCAGAAGGAAAGAGCAAAGGAAGGACAAAAAAAGTTCAGATATGAAAAGTTTATGTCAGATATATGACACAGAATTTAGAAAATTACTTATTGAAAATGTTATTCCCATTACTTGTTACAGTATTTAAAAAGTAACTTGCTGCTGTTACACGTTACAGCACCGAGAAGATAACATATTAGATTACTTGTTATGCTCTTCCTTATTTGTTTGACAAACGTAAATACCTTGTTTGACAAAAAACCAAAGTATAATAAGAGACTAACAAAACTCTTCTTTAAAAAACTTGTCAGAATGTATCTGAAATGCCTTAAAATACTCTTAAAACTTCTGGGAACACCTCCCAGAAAATCTTAGAACAATAAAGAAATTTAATCCCTACTTGTGACATTACTTCTGAAACATGACTTTGTTCCCTGCTCCTCACTATACCCCCAAAATAAATGGTTACACATGACTCCTTTAGTTTTAAGTAGTTATGTACAAGTTCTGGGGCACCTGAACAATGGTACAAATAAAACAGGGAGAACAACTGTGAGGAAGCTCATTTGCTGGCTGAGGAATAAGTTAAGCCCATCTGCTAGTACCACTATGGTGCTCTGCCAGTAAGATTCTAAAGGCCTGCCATTTGCCCATCCTTGGCACCTTGAGAACAGTCAATGACCATCTGTTGCACTGAGGTGTTCACTGATGCTGAATAAATAAAGTGTGAACTAAATACACGCAGATATGCATTATTATCATACATTTAAAATATTGTAGCTGCCTGCAGACAGCCCTCACCTAAAGGAACTGTCCCCTTCCTAAATTTGCTTTATTTACATGACTGTTCACCCTGATATGAAACACTCCAAAACTTGCTACCTGCCCTCACTTTCTATGAAATTTCCACAGCAGGGAAAAATTAGTGTGTGTGTGAGAGAGAGAGAGAAAATGATAGTGACAACATATTTTCTATAACTTGGCTAAAACAATTCATCTATCAGACCAAGTCCTGATAAGAGTAATAGCTCTCCTGAGGCAGACACATATTTTCAGAGACTTGAGATATTTCTGAAAGGAGCTATATAATAAATAGTTGGTGAGTAATGCAATTATTTGCAGTTGTGCTGAGTCTTCAAGCCTGGACTAATATTGGTGAAATGTCAGTTCAAAGTCAAGCACTGTATGAGTTGGCTCAGGATCATGTGTATGATTCAACATGTCTTCTGGAAAGAGTTAGTCTGTGGGGCTCAGATAAAATCAGTTGCAAAAATCCCTTCCTCAGCAAATGCTATAAAACATGGTTTTGCAAAGCAATATGTGCCATGCACAGAAAGTTTCCAGAAAGGACCAAGTACTCTTATTCTTTTTTTACACACACACACACACACACACACACACACACACACACACACACACACACACACACACAGAGTAAGCAAAAATCCTCAAATGACCGTGTAGGAAATGCTCATTTGTCAGCTTGTTCTTATCCCCCCACACTCAATGTGGCAAACATTATCCATTTATGTAAGCAGAGTCTTCCTTTCTCATTTTTAGAGATCTAGTTGAGCTTTAAAATTTTGCCAAATGACACAGATGTTCAAAAATGGGGAATCTAGAGGTCTATGAAGTTTAAAGTGGTTCAGTCAACTTGTAAACTGAATATAAAATGTACATTGGCCCAAATATTCATTTATGTTACAAATATGTCTCTTTAACATGAATAATGATCTGGTATGGCTATAAACAGATAAAAGTGATGTTCTTTATTATGTATGAAAATGCCTTTTAAAACTATGCCTGTATATTTTTAATAAAAAAACTAAAAGCACTTATAATATTGAAACTAGAGATGGGCACGAACCGCTGATTCATGACAGTTTATTGATCAGCCAAACAGGTGTTCAGTGCTTCAAAGCCGTGCCTCCCCCAGCAGTTACCCATTCAGAGGCAGTGACCTGGCTTCCCTGCCCCACCTCCTCCAGGCGCTTCCTCTGAGTGGGCACCTACCAGAGGAAGCCGGGCTTTGAAGTGCTAAACACATGTTTGGCCGATAAACAAATCGGCTGTTCATAGCCATCATTAACTGAAATTTAGTATTAAAAGAGATACACTATCTGCATGTGTTTTTACGTTAAAGTCCTGTGAATGCAATCCAAATACATGCTAGTACATGCCTATGAAATTGCAGTGTTATCAGCTACCACCTCTTCAGTGGACACAGATTGATTGGTACTGTCAATGTGGATGTTTGGTGGAGTACTCACACTCCCCAGAAACCATATTTAGAGCAACTCCTTTTGCCAACTGAATTCCTAATTCAGCTCTGGAAAGTCAATTCTTCGATCAAATCAGGTCAGTAGCAGTGCCATGTCATATGTTTTATCTTTCTCTCTGCCTCTCTCTCTCTCTCTCTGCATTTACTGGAAAATAAGAATTTTTACCAGTGTACAAATGTAGAAGGATGTGATGCATTTATTAGACCACTAAAAAAAATCAAACAATCATTGCAAGCTTTTGTGAATTAAAAATCACTTCTTCAGGCATGCACCAGTAATTCGTGAGCAGTGCAAAAAAATTATAAATGAATGTCCCCAAAAATTTAGGGCAAAAGTTTGCCAGGCATCCTCTTAAAGTGAGTTTAAGGCTGGTTACAGATAAGCTTTGGGGGTGTGGGTTAATGCTTTATCCCTGGTGCAATGTGGATGGAATTTTCCAACCTGTATTTCTTTTCCTATTATTTTTGGAAGGGAGGAGTTATTTCAGCAATTAAGTGTATATCATCGCTATGTGCTTTAAAAGTAGACTCCGGACCTTTAACAACAAACACCACATAAAATCATGCCTTCCAGCAGGAGATATGTTAAAAGACAGAAGCCTGGGCATGCCATAGATTTAAATTGCTCCCTGTGCCCTTCCCCACAACCATGCAGAGTTTCTGACTCATTATGTAGCCTAGGGCAAATCATACCTTTGTTTGCATCTCTTCCTGCCCCCACCCTTCATCACACGGCCTCATGCAAGGTTCAAACAGCACAGGCCAGCAGGGTTTTTTTTTTTTTAATTTTGAAAAACAAAATTGCTTTTCCAATGAGTAGTGCCAAAAGTTCTCAGGCGTGGAACACACATTACGTGCCATCATGCACAAACGTATCTGCATTCATTGATGACAAGGGAAGCCTCAATCATATGATTAGGAACTGAACAAAACTATTCAACCCACTGCCATTTCAACTGAAGGAGAAATACTTTTGCCAGCTTCCAACTGCCTGTTTGGGGACAGTTAATGCACAGGGCAAGGAGCAGGAAAGAGGGGCAGCTCTTCTAGTACACTCTGGAAATAATTTGAGGGGAAAGGATTTTGTTGGATTTCCACCAGATGTCTGGAAAATAATCTGTATTCCAAACAGAGTCTAGAATGGCCCTTGAGGGCATGGGTAGCATCATTGCAAAGCCTGGGAACCGTTTCTTGAAATGCTTGCTCCCATATATTTTTTCCCAAATTTAGCCAGGCAAAGAGGAGACAGCAGAAAAGACTCCCAGAAAATCTACCATACAGCCTCAGGTTCCTGACACTAACATACAATGATCTGGAGTGGTAGGAAGAAGCAGAAATTTAATGTCCATTTATGTGATTTCCAGAGGGCCTAGACTCTGAGAATGTTTGAGAGGCTGTCCGAATGACCTTATATGGTAGGTAGCAGGTGGTGAGAAGGGCTCCCAGAAACACTGCAGCCTAAAAAGGAAGAAGGATCCAACCTCTGCCACACCACTAAAGGCCTCATCTATGCTTGCAACAAAGTAACATGGTAAAACAGAATACAATGTTTCAGCTTACTAATTCTCCCCACTGTAGTCAGAAAACTAGAGAGTAGTGATTGGGCTGGGATAGCAAGCTGTTCTTCGTATATACAAAGAATATGTGTTATGTGTCATCAAGCTGGAACTGATTTACAGTGACACTAACAGGACTCTCAAGTTAAATGGGATGTTTAGGAAGTGGTTTCACTGCTGAGTGGGGATTCAAACCCTGGTCTCCTGAGTTCTAGACCAGCACACAATCAACTGCACCACGCTGGATACAAGACAATCAACAACAAAAAGACTCTACAAGCTCAGGGTTCTATAATCCCATTATGTTGCATGTGCAGCTCAGGCCTAAGTAGAAGGGCATTTGGGAGCATGCTCTACTAATATAAGAACTTTATTTATTTGTTTTAAATTCAGAATATGCATGACATTAATTGTATGGATGAAATTTATGTGTGCATTTCCCATTTCCATCTAAGGGTGCTTCCCTTGAAATGCAAACAGCAGTTTCCAAGTTCCACTGGGACCACTGAGCAATTAATGCTCTATGAGATTCCAGACAAGACTTTATAATGGACTTATGGTTTCCATTCACACCTGGGAAAGTTTATGGTAGATTGTGGTGGTGCTGCCTCAGTGGGACCTCCAAACCTCTGCCCACAAGACAGTCATGCCCTAGTATTGGCATGAAGTGCAGCCAGAGAAGGGTCCAGCCAGGTCACCCCACCCCAAAATGAATGATTCAAGCCAACACCAGAAGGCACTGAGTTGCTGAGAAGAAAAGTGCTACTTACTACACATGAAGGGCACATAAAAAGGATGGAGGTGATTCATGGCCAGCATGTGGGGATGCTGAGTGAGAGGGAGGAGCCAGGTGAAAGGACTTGTGTATAGACTATAAAAGGAGAGGACTCCCTAGAGGGGTAAAGACTTGGGACTGACAAGGAGAAGCCAGAAGAGGCTGAACAGCCTGAAGCTCCATGGGGAATAGACTGTGCTTTTAATAACCTCCCCTGGCTTCTGCAAATAGTGCTGGACTACATCTTAGTTGACCTGAAGCAGAGCGAGAGTCAACCTACCCCAACTTAGAAGAACCACTATCCAGGCCTGGTGACTTCACCATCAAGTGGACTAAAGCCAGACACCTAAGGGTGCACCAGAGACAGGTGTTCTGGTGCGAACCATATACAGTCCACGGAGAGTAAATGAAACCACTGTTAGGCTATCGCTGGGGAACATGGAGGGAGTTCAGGACAAGAATCTAGGCCAGAGGTGGACACAAACCTGTAAATAGTTCTTTGCTATAAAGGCTCACAGTGAATGCACCATGGTTGATGGTCATTTATGTCACTTCCCCAAAAACATTTCAACACTCCCTTACCCATGGAGGTTCTGAGGGATCACATGGTGTTGCGGACACCCTGCTTTCCCATATATGTAATGGTATTAGCCTGCACCAATGGGAGTTGTTGGGAGGCGGAGCCAGAGTGAAACTAAGAGGGGTGTGTGAGTTTGAGTGAGTGAGTTACAGTTACTGAGAGAGTTGGAGTGAGATGCTTGACAGTTGGAGAGTTAACTGTGAAGTGGGGAGTTAGGCTGTGGAGAGTTAAAGGTGGCAGTTGAGAGTGAGGACATTAAAGAAAGTTAAATAAGGAATAAGTTATTAAGAAGCCAATAAATGCCTTAACGTCTTTTAACAATTTATTCAAATGAACTGTAATCAATAAACCTGTTTTATGTTGAAAGTCACACAGCGTATGGACCTCAATCTTTCTGAGTAAATTGTGTTGGTAAGGACCAACTGGTGGCAGCGTGAAATAAAAAGGGAACGTGGTTCGTGTGCCTTGGGTTAGTAAAACAATCTGGGGGCATGCAGGAAAGAGGGTGCACGTCACACATGGTAATATAGGAATTTTGTAGAAAACATTTTTGGGACTTACAGGGAAAAAATTGAAAATATCTGGACCACAGTTCGTATAGAATTCTCTTTTGAAAGAACCAAAACAGCAGGATAATAGACTTCCCTTCCCCCTCCACTGGCATTCAGACAGCCTGCTATTAGTTAACTGCAAAACATGTAGCAGCAGTAACTCTGGGAAATGCCTTAACTGAAGGACAGCAATCTGTCAGGATAAATGATGCCAAAACGTAGAAGGGGTATTACTATATTAAGACAGAAACGCTGTTTTATTTGTTAACATAATGCCAAGAATAACAACATGTTTCCAACTTCAGTGGGTTCGCAGGCTTCCAAAGACATTTGCATGGCCGAACTGTTAAGATTTTAACAGATCAGACCAGTAAAGAAATCATCTACAAAAATAATAGATTCTTTCCATATGATGCCACAGTATGAGTAACTGAATGAAGCACTGGCTAGCCATGTTTCAAATAAGTAAGCAGTGAAATGAAATACATTCACAGAAACTATGTCAGTGTCCCCTAAAACTAGCTCAAATGCAACATCAGCAACATGCCAAATCCTCTGTGTATTAATGAGAGCACAATTATCGTCAAAAGTAAAAAGAAAAGATTGAGAAACAGATAAAATGAAAGCAGCATAGATGAAGAGAATGCAGGACAACAAATTCACAGAACAATACAACAGATGCACACAGACAGCAGTCAAACATGGGCAATGAAATAGAGACATCTTAGGGAATACAATGCTCCTGCTTCTTGCTATATTAAAAAAAAATTTAAAAAATAAAGCAGGAAGGCCATAAAATCATATATACTGCTGAGCTGGGATTCTTCTTGAAGCCATATAGGAAGCTTAATACGCTCGCTACAGTTTTTTAAACTATGTAATTGGAACCATCTTATTGAGCCAGTAATGTTTCCAAGATGTAAGGGTTTTCATTATTTATTTTTATTTTATTAGATTTATACCCCGCCCATCTAGACAGATAGGCTGAAAAGTGTGAGTGAAGCATCTTTTTACTGCTTCTGATCAATTGAGGAAACGTATATTGGCTTTTTCAATTTTAGTGAAGCAAATAATAAAAAGAATATTCACACAGGGCCAGGGCAGATCTATTAAGTAGAAATAAGAAAAAATAGAATTAAAAAAATACTTTTTAAAGGTAATTTGTGGAACTGTTAGCAGACTACTTCTCCACATAGTTACCACCAACGTACCCTGCTGGGCGGGGCTCTACTTCTCTCTCTCTCAACTTCACCCCTGCATGCGCTCATGACTCCGCCTCCCCCCACATGCAGGGTTCCATCATGACTGGAACCAAAGAGGTTGAACACAATCGCTGTGTGGAAGAGGGAAAAAGCTGCGTGGAGGGAGGTGGAGTCGCGCGTGCACGGCTTAGAGGGAACCTTGGTTACCACATTTATCCAGGCACTTGAACCAATAGGGCATCAGGATAACAGGCAAAAAGACTTTCTGATGAACCCTTGTATACCCTTCTCCAAAATCAGTTACTCTTATGCTGCAAAAGAATGAAATTATACCTCGTTGTGTTATACTTTTAATGTAACTTAAATTATGCCCTCCTGATTATATGAGAAGAATTAATTACAGATATGACTTTACTCATAGTTAGTTATTTCCAAGCTGTGATGGTTAATGCCCCCTCCACAGATACTGAGTTCTTAGAAATAGGGGTGGTGCAAGAGATTTTGCTGCCTGAGACAAAAGACAAGATGGTGTCTTCCCCATCCCATGGAGAGAAACAAAGCAAACTGCCAGCTGAATCTTAAGTCAGCTCTCCAATAGGATAGTGACAAAATCTTCTCTCTTGAGGGCAGCAGGTTAGTTTACAGGGCGTAGGGCAAGGTGCACACATTACACAGCTCTATCCTCTTTAAGAGTGGGAAATGGCCAACGAACACAGGAAGAATGGTCAGGGAACTGCCACTCCCATCCCCTCAGTATGTGCCACCTCAATCAATTGAGTCACACTGCTTAATGAAAGGGCCAGCCCTATCTGGGACATCAGAAATACCAGCTGCCACAGATACTGCCACATATACAGAAATACCACAGATACTGTTATCAGCTACTGGAAAAGATAACAAAAAGGAAAGAAAACCAAATTAGATTGGTGGACAGCTCTCTCACACACAGAGAGCCCCTGTACTGAGTCTTTTTCCATCAGAAAGAACAAGAACCTGCACAGAGTTGATCTATCTCCAGCAGTCCCATTTTAATGTCAATGCACAAGATTCTCAGCAAACTACAGAGCTAATTTGTTTCTTACCACTGCAGCACCTGAGGACCACTCACTTCAGCTCTAGGAAGCAAACACGAACTTTTGCCCTCCCAATTTCTCTCACACCCACTGTCTTCATTTCTGTTTGTCTGATCAGTTCATGTGGGTTGTCCTCCCCTCCATAGCACTGTGGTTACTGAACTTGTGTGGCCAGAGATTTGACTCCCTGCTCCCTGTGTACATAGGCTGTAGAAAGCGGCAAAACAAACTTCATGTGTTTATGCTTAAGTATGTTAGTGTCCAACAATTTTGAAAACAAACTGGTTGCATTTCAGAGGTGCCTCTTATAAAACTTGTGGAAATGACCTTGATGCTAAAAGATACAGCCAAACCTCAAAAAGTTTTTCCTCGTATGTTTATCTCATAGTGCTTTCAAGATGCCAAGGAAGACAGACCTTTTTAAAAAAAATCTGGCCTAATACAGTATATAACTGTTATTTTATTCCACAGGTCCAAAATATGGTTTTTCTTTTCTTTATTTCAAAACTGTGGTTATAATCATCAGTTATTTTTCAAACACCTCAAAAGGTTAAAGACCTCCTTCAAAGTACATGAAAGCAAAACTGAGCAGAAAAATGGAATAGCCAAATTTGAGATCTTTATGGGACAGAAGCGCCTAAAACATACAGCACTATACACTAGCAAATTGGCTCCCAGTCCTGGGACCTCTGTTAAACTTTAGATCCCAGAGGCAATACCCAGCAAGGCCAATGGTGAGGAATTCTGGGTCTTGTAGTCCAGCAACATATCAGGACCTATAGGTTAAGAAACATTACACTTGATCATGTTATGAACTTGAATGTTTCTATCCAAAGTCTAAAAGCAGGCCTCTTCCTTTGGTGCAGTTGTAAGAAGCTTGCATCTTAATTTTTTGTTAACCATAGTCTAGCATTCTATTTCCACTCTTAACTATGGTTTATTGAAACAAGTGTTTGTTTCTGTGTATGTGGGTGGGCGGGTAGGGGTGAGGGTGTCTAAAATGGAACGCTGACTTGACAGTCAACATGAAGGCACCTACTTTGCAGAAGGTTCATAGACATTGAATGAAGAAATGAAGTTTATAAAAAAAAAGTTCATCCAGTCATCTTGGGTTAAATTCTCCCCCACTCCACTGTCTTGAACTCAAAAATGGGTAACCATCACAAGTATCCTGACCATTATCCCTAGGAGTCCTTTTAAAGTACTGAATATTATTGGGACTAAAACTGAAGACATGTTTTTCCCCTACCATACCAATGATTAGATCTGGGTTAAATAGATAACCAGTTGGATACTGGCAGGGCAGCTATGTTTGGGCACTCATTTAGAGACTATGAGAGACAAAAACTCGTGTTTTCCAGTCAAGCCTCCCAAACAACCAATCAAATAGGAGACTAAGTACTTGATTTCCTTTCACTGAAATTTCCATGTGGGAGGTCCACTCAGTTCCATTTAGTTTGGCCTTCAACTAACTACAGGGTAATCACAGGATGTGACCTCCATTCATGATGACTTTTTGTCCAATTTACTCTTTCCAAAGGAACACAGAAGCCTAATTAACCATATGGGGTTTGGCAACACTTTGTGCTACATGAAGCTCTTTTAGTCATTGCACGCATGCTAGACCCTACTGATGACTAAGCTATCCACATATAATTTCCAACTTGCAAGTCCTTCCAGAAAGTTATTCATCTGGATGAAAACTAGTGGATGGGGAGAGCAACCATGAAATGGCATTAAAAGATTACACTACCCAAAATGCATTTCCAGACAGAGGGCTCCTTCTGCTCCACCATTAAAAAGGCCATTCAGGACTTTTTTTTCTGGAACACATGAAAGAAAGAAAGAAAGAAAGAAAGAAAGAAAGAAAGAAAGAAAGAAAGAAAGAAAGAAAGAAAGAAAGAAAGACTATGACTAGGTCTCTCATAAACTTTCATGAATGAAACAGTGCAACTGCATTGCAGAAACCTCCTCTGGAAGCAGCCAAAGTGCACTTCAGTTATTTTATCTTCTCTAAGCATGGCAATATATAAGCAGAAACTCTGTTTTCAGTCCTAAACCAATCTATTCCCTTCTGTTCTGCAATTATTTACTGGAATTCTACAGATATTACTGTGGATTAATATCACAATCAGGGATTCAAACTCTTTCTGCCCCACTTCTATCTCTACCCACTACTGCCAACAAAACAAAATGACATGGTAGTGCATGGCAGTGTCTTGGAACCAATATTGCTCATGGAGAATTTGAAGAAAGGAGGCAGTGGGGATGTTGCACAGATAAACACAAAAAGGAAATAAACAAAAATGGTGCAGTCCAGTATTTATTTATAGAAACATATTGGTGTGTTGTAATATGACTCTCACCTCTTTCTTTGGGAAAAAAACAAACAGTACATTTTCCTATTTGCTCCAAAACATATGCTACATTTTTAAAAAATTACACAATTGTCTGGATAAAAGTAAAAAGTGGTTTTGGTCCGTGTTCTGGAGATTGAAGCAAAGCTTCTGAAGTTATTCCCTGAAGAAGACATGAGGTTTTGGACACATTTCAGATTGCTCTGGACTACGCTAGTTTGGATTATTTCTGTTTTGTTGTTGGAAGAAGGGATTTGTGAGAAAGGGTATGAAAGTAATAATGACTTCCTGGCTTCCAAAGGAAGCCTAAATGTATTGAGACTGTACTAGAAGTGTTATTTGCCCAGGTGCAGTCTGACCAATATTAAAGAGCATTGCTCTCTACACTTCCTCACATCTATCTGTCTAATATTATCAGAATTCATGTGCCATTTTCATTACTCTTTGTTCTATTGAAAAACCACATCACATGCACAGCTCCTGTCACAGATAGTTTGATCTTTGATTCCTGGCATTTCTAAGTAAGCCACTGAGGGGGAAAAACTTAGACTTGGTGATGAACTTTATTATCACAGATCCCTAGAGTTGGACCATCTGATTCATTACAAGGTAGCCAGTGCTCATTTTCACTTCTTCTTTATTTTCTGAAGAAGCTTCTCTTGTGCTACTGTTCTCCAGATAGAGTATTTTCTTGCAAAAAAATAAACATAAAAATGAATAAATAAAAATAAATAAAATAATCCACAGTGATACTTCATAAAGAAGCATCATCCCTCATTACAGTACCTAATATTACTATGTATCTCTATGAGGGCTTGGTTGTGCCAACCTCATGGAAAGAGCAAGGAGAAGTCTTAAAGCAGACCTGTTTCTCATTTACGCTGAATTCTTTTCCATGGAAAAATGAGTTAGGCAGTGGAAACCAGTTCATTCTACTGGTGTCTGTAACTCAATACTTCATTTGATCTCTTTCCTGTTTAAAAGAGCAGCCTGTCCTGAACTAAAAGCACATCACTTAGAGGAAAACATGTGTGAATGGGCATGTAAGAACAGAACTGTTTTAGAAATGCCAGCAGCACTGGAATCTTGGAGCCAGGCGTCAGCTCTGCCATACCCCATAACCAAATTTAATCCTCCACTTTGCACCATATGGCAAAGTATAGTTTTCCTCTGCTTCAGAAACAGAACTGTATGATGGACATCTTCACTGAACAGATATTTAATATTCCAGTACAATAATACAAAGACAAGAGAGAAAAAGAGAGACTACACTGAGTTCATAGGGCACAGAATGGCTAAACAGGGTTTTGTAAGAGTTAATTCCTACAGCACATACTTTCTCTTTCCCTAGTGACAATACAGAAGATAATGCAGGAAGGAAATTGTTGGGCTCGGCTACTGTATATGCTCATCTGCTTACTTCATCTTTTCCAGAATTCTAATATGCATCAGCATTCAGCACCAGTTACTAAATTCCCTTCTCTTTCTTCTTGGTACAGACTGAACAGATTCCATCTCTTGGAAAAGTTATATATTTTTTGGACAACAGCCCCAAGAATATTCCAGCCAGCATGGCTACTCTAGGGGATTCTAAATGTCAAGAATCCAAAACGTTAAAGTTTTGCAAACTCTGAGAGAGTCTGACCTCCTTCTGCCCTACTGTAACATTGCAGGGGCCTCTCTATAAGGCTCTTCACCACAGAGGTCACTGGGTAAGTCTCTCAGCCTATCAGCTGCTACTGCCACCACCACTTGAGCCATGAAGAAGAGTAAGACTTCTCTTTTAAACACTTGGCTATGCGATTAAAGCTGGTATGTGGGTGAAACAGTTCACTCTGAATTTGCCTAGAAGGCAATACATTTGTGGATGTAAATCCAGCATTTTATTTATTTACAGGGGGAAAACAATCAGAACTAGCAACATAATAACAGTCCTACATGATATGCTAAACTAACACAATAGACTCTCAGTTTTACATCTGTTGAGGCTGTTGAACTGATCTATCAGCTAATTTCTTCCTTTGATTCCTCCTATCATTTGATCTGATTTCCTTGCTGCCAATCATTCTTGCACTCACTTCTGTGTAGTCCACTACCTAGGAAATGCCAGCTCAAGGGGTTTTATAAAGCAGCCATTCTCAACCTGAGGCCACATGGCCTCCTGGGGGGCACTGGCAGATTTGAAGGGGGCTGCAGACTGGAAACAATTATTCACACATCACTTTATAAGGTTTGTTATGCAGCTTATACAATCCTGATTTGGCCTATATTTCTTTCATATTGTGTTTATGGCCATGGCCAAAATAATGGCTGATTAAAGCATTTTCCAAACACACCCTTTTCATCTGCTTTGTTAATCTTATTTACTTAGTCCTCTAATGGTGCTTCCAAATGTACATACTTTTAGTAGTGGGGGGGTAGTGGACGAACATTCACATCTGGGTCATTCATATATCCTCCATAGGATAGAACTCAATGGCTCAGGTGTAGGAGACAAAGAAAAGCCAAACTAATCTGCTAGGGTCTTGAGTCACTATAAATACAACTTTGCAGTAGCTTTCATCTTGTTTTAAAAATGCATTGAAAGCTAATATTAATGAAGAATACACTGAAGAAGTATTAAATTTAATAACATCTATCAGGACTCGAAATATTTTTAAAGATAAACAATCTGATTGAAGCATGGGGGAAAGGTACAAGCTTGACAACTCAATCAGCATTTAGCTTACTGATAGTACCTCTGTCAAAAGCATTATGAAGACATAGGAGGGAGGGAGGGAGGCAAACAGGCTGGGAAAAATCTTGCATTAAGTCCTATTTTAAGGCACATAAATATGCATCCTAAGAGTGAAACTGACCTTTGGTACCTTCTTCAGCAAAGAAACCCTTGTACTCCCCAAAAGACAGCCCATGCTTGTCTCTGTTAAAAAGCCAGAGCCGCGTGGGTGGATTGGAAGCATCCTGGCCTGCCAATGAGCACTGTGAGGAACACAGTTGTAACAGTAAAAACATTGAATGGAAGATGCTGAGAGCCCATTCACAAGATTGTGTATGCAGATGTGGAACCGGGACAATCTCTCTATCGCTCTTAGGCTGTAGTGTTCCAATTTAGTACATCTGACATTTGTAAAACTCTCTGGAAAAAAAGGAAAGGAAGGAAGGAAGGAAGCAGCAAAAGCAAACAACACATGCCCTGCATGCTGATGGTGCTAGGGTCAATCTCCAATATAGCTGACTGTAGACAGTAAGCTGTGAAAGACCTCTGTTTGTGGTCTTGAGAGGTACAGAGACCCAACCACAGAATACATTTCATTTCTCTCTGCAAAACCATTTTTGTTGCTTTCTTTTCTTTTATACAGTTTTATGTATACCAATGCATGCATAAAAATAACTAAATATATCACACAAAAACTTTCTTAAGTCACTCATCCCCAAAAGGTACTTTGTATATCTCACCAGTGGTTTATACGCAGTAAAGCCAAAATAAAGTATTACAACACTGCAATGAGGGGGCTGTGTGGTCACAACAAAGCATTTACCCATTGTTTAGTAACCTTGTGGGGTTTTGAATTACTAGAGAGGGGTGTGTGTGTGTGTGTGCGCGCGCGTGCTTTCACATTTCCAAAAACACTTAGCAATGGAAAATGAAACAGGGTTAGTCCTTTTAAATATGCCAAACTATATAACACAACATGCACACCTGCACAGCATTAAATGGAGTTTTGAAACAGGGACAAATACAGTGGCAAAGCAAACGTACCACATGAAAACTGGACAGCACTCTATGGCATAAACAAACATTATTCTTGCAACAAATTGGGACAAAAATCGAGCAGAGACTAGAAGATATATTCCTCAGAAGCTGAGTTATTTTATAATTCTGCTTTTTCCTTCCAAGGCCGTATTGCTGAGTGAATTAGGGCACATCTGCACAGTAACAGCCTGTGCTCCTAGCTGGACTCATGAAGGGTGTTTCTCCAAGTGCCTTTTGCCCTGGAATAACCCCATACTAAGAAAGGAGCCATGGAGAGTGCATAGCTTGCATTGCTACCGCAAAAATCCAATGCAATCCAAACCCAAAGAAATTCCCATTGTAGTGGGTTTGAAATAGACATAAGCCTCTTGTGCCAGTACAACTTGCTTGTGCTGATTGACCTCAAATCTCTGGATACAACTGGATCTGTTGGCAGAACTGCTACACTGGCTGAGATAAGCTGACAAATGAGCCAAAAAAGGGAGTGGGGAAGTAGGCCCAAATCCCTCTCAGCCCAAATTTACAGCCACTATGCTACCACAAAGTTAAGCCGGGGTCAGAGTAGTCATAAATAATTTCCACCATCCCTAGGCTGAGAGCAATCTGGATTCAGCAGAGCCTCAGCTGGTTCAATGCTGGCTCAGCCAATCCTCAACCATCTAAGGTAGTTAGGATTGCACCAAGTCTTGGTTTGCATGTGGACTGAAGAGCGCACTGTAAGAATGCATTCAGCTCCTAAAATAAGAAAGGGACAACTACATTCTTAGCTTTAAGTCTACTATCTGTGTTATTTACTTGAGTCCATCTGAACTATAGCTATTCCATTTTTGGCTTCCCATCAGTGCATATAGTTGTACGTAATTTCTTAGTGGGGAAATTGTGTAATTGTCATTAAGTGTGAAATAGTGTTCCTAAATCGTCCTAGTCAGGCATTCTGACAATGAGTAAAATAAATGAATGGTCAGGAAGGGGAACACTAAACCTCCCATTTATGTTTCAGTTTCTGACACTCTCTAGCTTCTGAAGATGACTTTGTGAAGAGGAGAGGCTCTGACATCCACAAAGTCTTTCCACTCAATTTCCAATTATTTTTAAAAACTCAGTGTTCAGAACAGATCAGATCAAAAGGCAACAGACTTAGGAATTAAAATGTATTGAATACATGGAGACATACTCCTTTGTTGTTGAGCAAGAATCCATGTCACAGTGTCAACCATACAGTATATCATGGTCTCATCAGGTTCCTGCATTCCTGGTTACATCCCTAGGTGGCCAGCCATTGGATGCAAAAAGCGAAAATGGTTCTGCCTATTAAGCTCCAAAATGTACACATATACTGGTGGAAAAAGAACATCTAAGGTAAGGTAAGTGTGACAGTGACTTACCTTACATTATGGGTAAGTGACTATCACACATTTGCTGTAATAAATGAAAATGTCCCTTGCTTTTGTCCACAACTCGATTGTTTCAGTCTTGTCAAAGTACTCTGAGTAATTCTGCAGGTCTAAAAGGTTTTTTTAGACCTTTCAAACAATTAGCTACATGGATCCTCACAAGAAGTGATGGCAAAAAACAGTAACATGTCAAAACATATCAAATCTATTTCAGTACTTAAGTTCACGTCTATATCACAGCGACATAAATTCTGACACAATCAATCGATTTACCTTAACAATACAATTACGATGGAAATATTTATACTGTTCTTCAAGCCCATTCTTTATAGTACAGTTACTATCATACCAATATATGCAAAGGGCTCTGGTTTTACTCTATAGCTTGGTTTTCAACTCTTGCTAAATAACTTTAAAATTATCTTGACTTGCAGTCCCAACAGTTTTTATTTGTTTTGACAAATATTTCTTACAAATAATATGTGGGTATTGATAAGAAAATAGATGTTATCTGTAATATTCTGTTCATAATTGACTCACCTGAGTGTCTATTTTTATTAGTGCAATATCTGCTTTTTCATCAATATCTTTAATTTTAGCTTCATATGTGACACCATTCTTCAATTCCACTTTCACTCTGTTCTTATTGGTAACCACATGGGCATTAGTAACAATCAATCCATCTTCAGAAACAACAAACCCTGAGCCACTGGCAACAGGAACTTCCCTCTTTGAAAAAGGCAATCTAGAAAACAGGGGATTTAAAGATGAAGAAGCAAAGCAGTTTCTGACTATAACATTAAAATATGCTTTTTGAATTTGTTTATATTGTCAGTATATATTTTGTTAAATATTAGATGTGCAGTGAGTGCTCTCACAAAACATTCATTACTGCATGTTTTTTAAAAAGATAGTAACTATTTAAATATTGATATCCTGTGTTATCAGTTGTAACATACCGTGTTTCCCCGAAAATAAGAGAGGGTCTTATATTAATTTTTGCTCCAAAAACGCATTAGGGTTTATTTTCAGGGGATGTTTTATTTTACAGTCATGTCATCTTCCGGTTGCTGCACAATGGTGGAGGGCGGGGTTTCACTTAACTAGGGCTTATTTTTGGGGTAGGGCTTATATTATGAGCATCCTGAAAAATCATACTAGGGCTTATTTTCAGGTTAGGTCTTATTTTCGGGGAAACAGGGTAAATGTTATTCTCACAAACAGCTTCTACACAAAATAATATTTTCCACAGCAGTACACAAAATCCACACAGTCACTAAGGAAATACTAAAATTTGGATCTCTTGTTTACTTGCGAAACAATTCGATGTGAACAACAGCCGGGGCGATCTTCTCCACCACATCTGCAATGAAGTTGTACTTGTGACGCAAGCTATTTGGATCATCCTGGCCTGAGGATTGAAACAAAAAACCTTTGTCAGAATTTATTACCATGACACAGAGCTGCATGAAGAATTGCAAAATACTTGAATTTAAAACAGAGGCTTGTGGCCTACAAAAATTAAGGACAACACCCAAGAGTTCACAGTTTCATTGCTGAGACTGTATTTAAAAAACAGAATGGGGGGGGGGGGAGCGTGTTACTTAGGTAACAAGTGCTGGAGAGCTCTATATTGCTTCAGCCTGCCTAGAGAGATCCCCTCCCTTCATTCTAAGAAATGATCCACTATACAAATGAGACTACAATTTTTGTATAGCAGGCTCTTTTTCATTACACATTAACCGAAAAGGAGCCACATTGGCATGGTGGGTTATTCCTTACTTTGGAGGCTTCAAACATGCTTTGGTCAGAAATACTAATTTGCTTCAAAAAAAACTATTATTTAAAAATGAGCTTTGCCTTGACAACTACAGGTACAGAGTGGCTCCTAAGTTAAAGAAACTAAGGAACATACATCTCCTTGCCTCCCCCCCCCCAAGATAACAGTAATTGAAAAGACAATGTATGATTCTTGTCCAAGTATCCATATATCCATCTATCCATCTATCCATCTATCCATCTATCTATCTATCTATCTATCTAATATACTGTCCAATAGTGCGATATACACTTCCTGGGTTGTTAACAACCAACGCATATAAACTACAAATAATGCAAACAATTATAAACATAAATAAACAAAGCTAGGCAGAGAGGTTTTGCATACAGCTTTTCCATTTATCTCTCACCTCTGTATCTCTGTTACCATACCTATCTCAGGTAAAGAAAGTGTAATATGACAGTCTCTCAGTTTTATCAAAGGACCTTTTATTTATGCTAATATAGAAATAGATTCTTAATATTCAGTGTATTTAACTACAAAAGTCCAAAAATGTTGGTTTGGCTTCCCAGCCAACCATTCTCTGTGATGGCCACTCCCTTCCTCCCTCCCTTTCTTTGAGACTTCTGGTATGCACAGATGCTCTGTCATCTTATTTGACAGTACTCAACTACAGTCAGAGTTAATTTTAAGACTTCAGTTGATCAATATCTCAATCTCTAAATCAGTTTGTGACCCACATTGCAGGAGATCAGCTACTCATTTCTTATCTTGCTTTAATGCTGTCCCATCACAAGTGACTGTTGCGCTTCTGAGTAATTTAAGACACAACAACTTATGATATCGGGGGGGGGGGGGGGAGAGAGATAGAGAATAATGTGCTGCAGGATATTTTAGCATGCAGTTAGACATATCTCTGCTTGGTTAGGAGGTGACACAGAAAACCAAAGTCACATGTCCATTTCAAAGAAAGGACAAATGTGGAGGGGTGTGTGTGTGTGTGTGTGTGTGTGTGTGTGTGTGTGTGTGTGGCCTGTGCCTCTTTATCTGAAGAATAGGAGTGTGATATCCAATCCATGGCTGCCTCAGCTATAACTTTTTAAAACAACAGCCCTAATGCAGCCTGCATCTTTCCTGAATTACATCTAAGAAAAATGTGCCTGGAGAAATCCATCTTGCCAAGAACCTTTGGACTTTACCAAGAGTAACTTTCCTGGCAAAATCCATCTTGCCATGAACTTTTGGATTTTTAAGTTCTTCACACTGGTACATGCCTGACAAAGTGGATGGTTCTGATCCACAAAAGTTTGCAGATTGTATGATTTTTTTTTTAGTGGTCTACAAAGATATTGCCTACTCCTGTATTTATGCTTTGAAAATGTTATGTAAGTAAAACTAAGCCACAACATGTTTAGCTAATTTGAATAGCTATGAGTTTTCTCAAGTCACAAACCAGAGGGGCAATAAAACACAATGAATTTATGATAACCTCACAACCTTTATTAACATATGGTACTGAATCAAATAAATAGGAACATGCTATGGGAAATAATTTGGATTGTTCCATAATCTTTTAAGACAGATAATTATGAGCAATGAGTTGAGAATAAATTTAAGTATGTTAGGATATGAATTTAGCAGGTGTATAGATTATTATAAGGTGGTAAAATATTGTATAAGTACAATGTTTGTATTATAATTTAAGTTACTTTGTTATGTTATGGATGTCATGAAATACATGGCTCCTAAGTAATGTGAGAGGATTGTCAATACAATTTTTAAAAGGCAAAAAAAAAAAAAAAGTCACAAAATAAATTTCCATAATCTCTCCACGCTGGGCATAGCTCAAGAAAAATGAACAAAACCTGGGAAAAACAGCAATGATTAAAGGAAAACCGGAAGACCAAAAACTCCACAAACCTCTGTTATGATGTTAAAAAGTCAGATGGGGCTACCCAGAGTATGGCAGTCTGCCCACATACAGAGGTACCAAGGGCTGACTTAGGAGAGCCAAAAGATAAAGTGGTGTGCAGATGAGAGCTCCAACAATGCAGTGAATGCTCCACATCAAGTACTAACTGCTTGTGCCTCAATATCAAAAACGCTGCACAATTTTTACAGGAACTTCTGAGGAAAAGCTAGCAGGATCTAGAGAGTATAGCTCATCTTTAGAATTTATGGAGCAAATCAGCTTTCCCTAGACAGGTGATTTCTGGATATTTTGGACTATGCTTTCCATTGTCCATACATACTGTTCATATTTCTGTAGTGGAAACATGGCTACTATAAATGCTTCTGATCTACATAGCAAGAATAGAGTTAAAACTAATTAACTATAGATTCATGAGGGGTGGAGTGAGTGGGAATTTCTTCAGATAATATAGAATTGAACATTGATTGGAAATTCCTTTTTTTTTTAAACTGCATCTCCCAGAACTAGGGATTCAAGGAGATCCAATCCCAAAAAGTAACTTTTCCATGTTCAGCTCTTTAACTTGTAGGATTCACTTCTAGAAAACAGTCATGTGGTTTAAAAAAAAGGACTGGATAAATTCTCAAACTGGCTGGATAGCTCAGTGGTTTAGGTATCTGGTTGCGCAGCCAGAGATTGGGAGTTTGATTTCCCACTGTGCTTCCTGCAAGTAGACCCAGCATGTGTGGCCTTCGGCAAGCTACACAACACAGGATGCTCCCAGAAGAAGGGAATGGTAAACTCCTTCTGAGTACTCTCTACCTAGAAAACCCTGAAAAAGGGTCGTCATAAGTCAGAACTGACTTGATGGCACATGATGATGATGATGATGATGATGATGGATAAATTTTCAGGGAGATCTACCTAAAGACTAACCTCATGGTGGCTGATCAACAGATTTGTGTACCTCTTGCTTTTACCTTCAAACATTTTGTCTGTGGGTTTCCCAGAGGCATCTGGTTGGCCTTTGTTACAAATAGAATACCAGACTAGATAGGACTGCTGGTTTAATCCAGCAGGTCTCCACTTGCATATTTACTTTAACCTCTGTTCTTGCATAAACTTTTGGGTTGTTGTTGTATAACACAATTTTGCAACAGATGTTGAAAAACTGTTCTAACGGAAAACATCTTA
This sequence comes from Intellagama lesueurii, assembly GCA_037013535.1. Classification (NCBI taxonomy): domain Eukaryota; kingdom Metazoa; phylum Chordata; class Lepidosauria; order Squamata; family Agamidae; genus Intellagama; species Intellagama lesueurii. The sequence goes on from JBAJHW010000003.1 coordinate 198,392,943, forward strand.
CCTTCTACGTAAACAGATCTTTTATAAAGTTAATCTATGAGCAGTTTGTGCACTTTAGAAAACAGGCCAAAGAGACCTCATATTCTTCAGCTCCTCACTAATGATAATCAAAATAATATGTCTTTTCACAATTTGTCAAGCTATTTTGCAAACACAGCATTTTAAGAGGTAGCATTTGCACAGGGTCTCTCCCAGAAGGGAAGAACAGGTAATTTCTGTATGACATTGCTCCCCATATCATGGGACCTACCCCCTATTCTTTGTCAGCCTAGAAGTAAGATAGAGGAAAGAAATAAGGATAGACTAGTACAAACATCTTCCCTAGATGCACATAGCAGTTCTGCCCATCTGTTTAAGCCTTCCCAGACATGAATTAAGCAGATGCCCTGCTGGCTTTTGATCAGAACAGGTTGTTGAGGGAAGCATAATCAGGGGTTTCTTGGGACACCTTGTCACTAGAGATATAAAGAATCCTTGCTAAATTATTTCTTTATCAATTTCTTTATCAATCAATTTATTGACTGAGTCAGAGACCACAATGAGGAATATTCAAGCCTTATGAAATGAAATTGCCTCCAGGCAACAGTGAGTGAAGGAGCATTATTTTTATTTGCTAAAATCTTCATAACTTGTGGAGACTGTCCATAAAACTAGAATCCTTTCTCTTTTAGAAACAAGCATACACACAAAGCAAAGTTGGCTAATCAAAAAGATGCAACATTTCCTCTGATACATCTATTCCTTAGAAGTCCATGCAATAAAGCAGCAGCCACAGTCATTTTACACTGCTTGTGTAATCTGCATTAAACCCCTACCACAGGACAAGAACAATTTTGCAGTTCTTTATCCTTGCATACAAGGATAAGACAAGAAAGGATTTACAGTCCTTCTTGTCAGCCATAAAATCCTGGACATGTGACATTGCTCTCCTTTGCCTCATTTGCAAAACCTTATGAAAACACCCCTTCACACTCTGTTATATATGTGTGTGAATATTTCAGGTGCACCCTATGGTTCCATGAAAATTAAAAGATTTATTATGCCTTTACCTGTTCACACACCACAAATGCTGAAATTTAGGGTAACCCAAAACATGGTTGCTGCAACAGATTAAGAAGGTTACCCTTCCAGAATATTTCAGGTGATGGTGCTGCCAGCATTCTGGCAGCAACGTTCAGCACTGATGTAACGCTTGAGTATTCAAAGCAAATTTGACTTTGAAATATGTTTTGTTTTAATTGAATCTATACAACAGCCCTGTAATGTAGGTAGGTTAGACTGATTTCATATTTTAGATTGGGGGAGGGGCAAGTCAAGCTCCCAAAATAATGACTTGCCTAGGGCCATGTTGACTACTGAGTTATCGGTTATCATTTCAACCACCATAATACCTCTTGATGATGCCCACTTGCCAGCCAGCAGTAGAGTAAGAAAGAGACTTCCCTTGATCTCCAAGCTGGAAGCAGGTGACTAATAGAGAAATAAATACTGCATGTACCACATGTTAACAGAAATGCAGTGTGAACGCTTGTCATGAACATCCACCAAGAGTACTTGAAACTACACAGTTTGAAGTCAAATAGTATCATTGTCTTTAGGATCAAGGTTTGATTTTTAATAATGGCCAGTACTGGAGGAGGTTTGGGATATTACTGCCCTGTTTATCATATGCAGACAAAATGAAGAAGGCAGACACAATAACACACTGTATTTCTTTGGATGCATCATAGGTAGTGACTACCTTCTTGGCTGTACTGTTGCTCAAAGTTCATTGCTATACACAATGGGTTCAGTGAACCAAAGAGTTCCCGTCTTCACACAATGCTTGTTCATGTTACGTTTCCTTTTTCTGGAAACGGAAATCTGCAGACAGGAGCCTTTCCCTTTGCTTTGGAAGCAATGAGACTCTATACACTCTGCATAGGAAATCTATCCTGTCCTTTCGTTTTGTAAACTGAGATATTGTACATTCACTTAGCATTAATAGAAAGAGGTATTTTAAAATCCATCGTTATTGAGTACTTTCAGTCTCCTGAAGCTGAAATTCTCAAGAATGTCTTCATGCAAAAAGAAAGAAAGAAAGAAAGAAAGAAAGAAAGAAAGAAAGAAAGAAAGAAAGAAAGAAAGAAAGAAAGAAAGAAAGAAAGAAAGAAAGAAAGAAAGAAAAGACAAAAGCCTACAAGACAGCACCAGTGACTTTGTGTTTGTAGATGGATACTTGTACAACTTCAGCACTATTTTACAGTACGTACAGGTGTAATGCATTTTAATATAGTATATTCTAGATTCATTTGTAGAAAGCTTATTTGAGAAAGCCCAAATAAATATGTGCACATGACTGGAGAAACATTTAACTGCAAGATATTCCATAATAAAAATTACTATCCAAACCCCTTTCCATTTCAACAGTGGGTCACTATAGAGAACTGCCTGTAATATAAAGACAAAAAGAAACAAGGAACAGAACTAGTTATGAGTTTCATTGGATTTTAGCTCCTACAACCTGCAGAGAAAACTTCAAAGAAGTGGTAACTACTTAAAGTATAAGAACAACTGCATTGGTTTCTGGAAAACAGAGTAACCTTCCTCGTATGCACAACAACATGATGAGAAGTTCTGGAGCTGAAGGATAGAGGGGAAAGTATGCTTTATTTATGTATGACTTCAGAATGAAAATGCTGCCAGGGATTTTCTGCACTGCTGGAAAGGAAAAGCTAACACTGACACTCCTGTCTTATTTTGGTATTCATAACTTACATTGTTCATGTAAAGCCACATAAGGATTTGGAGAGAAATAAAATGATGACAGTGTTTGGAAAACAACAGCTATTATCTGTCTATATCTCAGTACATAACTGGATGATTCACCAAGTGCATAAAGACTGCAAGGAAAATGAATCACCATCCACAGAGGAAGTGAATAATATAATTGTTCAGGGATAATGTTTTGTATGCATGGGGAATGTTGGGTAGTGTTGTCAATCCACATAAAAAGACAAAAGCAATTTACATAATAAATCTTGTATATCTACATAAGTGAGGAAATGATCAGTTTTCTCATCATGCTTGTAGAAAACATGAATCTATTATTTAATTGTCCTGGAGGGGGGAACTATACCATAACTCAGTTTCTATGAGAACACCAGAACACAGCCAAATAAAATAAAATAAAATATTCCAGGGAGGGTATGAGAAATGGTTAAAGTAAATTGGCAGGCCATGTGCACTCTGTATCCTTCTTCTCAAAGGCTGAACGCCACAGAGAATACTGTTATGCAACCTCTGCTATTTGGATTTTGAAAGTTACACTTAGCAAAGGTTTGTTGCAATTTAGCAGTCAAAATGATGGTTAGCAGGATTAATAGAAGCTTTAATACAGAGCTTCCAGTTTGCTTGAATACAATTTATAATGAACAGCATATGCCAACTCAGTTCATGCTCATATCATACTTTTTGCACTACACAGTTTAAGTATTTCCTTCGAAGTATGCAGGCTTATCATTTGTTTCCTCTGAGGCTGAAACAAAAAGAGTGTTCATTCATTTGCCTGAACTCTCTATAATTGCAGTTTACTTAGTTAGAAGAAACCATGTCAACAGGTAGAGAACAAATGAGTTCTTACTAATACCAAACCATGTATCATAAAGTTTAAAGAGTAAGAGTTATGCCTGTGCACTCTAGATGTTATCTGAGAAAGATTAATCTCAGAAACATTAATCTCAGAAAGTAAATCTGCTAAACTCCCAAGATGTAACCTGGGGTGAAAGAATAAGCATGCTTTTTGCAAAAGAAGTTTAATTATTAAGCATGATTTTATTTATTGGTTTGCAATACAATATAAAATAATTCTAAGCATCGGTAGTTGGTTCATTTCCTGAAAGCTTTAATACAGATAGCAATCGTCACCTATCTCAAGGGGAAAGGGGGAATAAGGGATGCAGACTTATTAATAAGACATGCACCATGGTAGACAAAGTCTTAATATAGTTCTTGTCTGTCACTAACATGAAGAGTAATCTGTAAACCTTACATAATATAATAAGGCACAAACTGCTGCTACAATCTTTCTACTGTGTATTTCATAGGAAAGTTTCTGACCAGGAATGAAACATTTTAAACTGATCCTATTATGAACATATAAATGATCAGATGATGATTTTCTCATGTCCATTTACGTTCTCTAATTAGGTTAAGTAAAAATGCAAGGAGGTGAATTCCATTATTAGTCTTCTCACACAAGGATCACCTAGGGTGAGTTGCCTCTATTCCCATGGGGAAGGACCTTATTCTCAAGCCTCTGATTAAAAATTGGTGCCTATATTCCAGAAACAGGAAACCTGCAAAACTAAAGAATGGTGAGTTCTTTGATCTCTGTGTAGGATAACTGAATTTGGACTACATGTTTTACAATGTGGCTAGAGTTATCCTTTTAAATACTGCTTGCCAACACAATACTACACTTCAAATAAGAAAATGTAAATACTTTTTCAATCACATGAAATGGATTGTCTTTGTTGAAACAGCCTTCAGTTGGGGTTAAATCTAGGGCTCACAATTTCTTCCTACTCCATTTTCTGGCTAGACAGTTTCATTTTAATTATTTAATTAAAAATTATAAAGAATGCTGTCATAATGTTGGTTCCTTTCAGGCAGGAACAGCTTGGTTTTAAACAGGAAGTCTTCTCCCTGCTAAATTGTAAACCACAGACAGTGGAATATGATTCAGTCAACCATCTTCATGACTTCAGTGGCAGCTGCTGCTACAAACACCATCAAAAAATAGAACACTTCTTGCTATGGAAAGTAAGCCTGCATGTTAGAGTGGGTGTTGACAGTTCAGAAGTTCTAGCTCCTGTTCTCAGTTCTGAGCAGTATGTGACCACAATTTTGCAACTGCAAGCCTAATTTTAAAATGGTTACAATATTCCACCAAACAAGCCTAGCATGAGACTCAATTAAAAGTTGGCAAACCACAGAGGAAGCTGCATTTTCTCCATCAAATCTGTCTAAAAATTACATCAGTGGAAACTTTGAGAGACAGTTATTGATCTTCAGAATCAATGAGGGGGAAAAAGCTTCTGACGAGACAGGAAAGGAAAGAAACCAGGCACTCTAGTGCCAAAAAAACATTAAAACAACTCTGGACTGAGATGGACTCAATAGATGATGAAAAATCAGAACCTGGACCTTTATGCAGCAATTGAGCTCCAGCATCAAGAAGTCTGCCTTGCTGTTCTCTAGACAACTGTGGTGGATTATGCTTCCCATCCACCATCACCATGGGCTATGCACATCTAGGATCTCTAGGACCACAAATTGCCACCCCAACTCTTCCCTGTCAAATTCATTTTCTAGGGTTAGAAGCTGGAGAAACATTGACATTATAATGTACTGTGACTCAACCTTTACAATGCATAAGGAATCAGAAACATATCACAACTGGGCCACAATAGAAGCATGCCACTACTGTTTGTTAGGGGTATGCTCTCTTGAATTTTTTGAATGCAATTCCCAGAATTTTCCAAAGTTTTGGGAATTGCAGCCCAGGAACCCAAATCACGCACCTGTAGGTTTTGCCCTCAGACAATGGCTTTGAAGTTCCTTACCTGAACCATCAGCTTTCCCAGTCTATATCTGATGGTTGGTTTTTAAAAAGAATGAAGGAAGGTGTGGTGCTTCCTGGGAGTTGTAGTTTTTTGGGAGGTACCCCTTATAGAGCTGAATGGGCACTGAGACTAGAACTCCCAGAAAGCACAGCAGCAGTTTTCCTTTAAAAAGAAAAGTCAAGGGAGGCTGATGGTACAAGTAAAAATAATAATAACCCAAACCCTTCTCTAGAGCAGAGAAACCTACAAATGTGCTGATTTGGGTTTGTGGGCTATAATTCCCAGAATTCTTGGGAAATTCTGGGAACTGTAATCCAAAAACCTGAAAGAGCACATCCTTACTATGTATCACTAGCTCCCCTCTCAGAATCCAAGGTTAAACGGTGGCAGCAATGTTAATCACAATTAGCTTTTACTAGGCTCATCTCTTAACCAGGTTTTTGAAATTGTTACTTGTTTATGTTCCTGCTCAGTATTGATTTTTGGTTGCATTGCCAACAAATAGAGGAAAGGAAGTACACAATTATACAACCTATTCCAAATACTGCAGATAAGGAAACCCAGACAACTGCAGTAATTCTATGTTTCTGACATGCTGCAGCTATAAATACTTTCCCTTGAGCTAGATATAGGAGCTTGAGTTTTACAGGGCCTTACAAAGGCATAAATGAAACATACCTTCATATACAAGTTACATATTGTTCTTGAAATACAGCTGTTGGTATTATATGAGAACCCTGGATTTGCTCAGATGCAACATCAAACTATGATTTGATAGTACATAAATGAGCCACAGACTCACATACTCCCTTCCTCACCTCACACACTGTGATTCCTTGTCTCCTCCTCTGTGTTACCAAACCACTACTTTAATATACATGCAACAGCTTATGGTTAGTTAACAAGCAGCAGGAGAAGGCGGCAAATGCAAAGAAGAGGGAGTGCATGAATCTACAGCTCATTCACATAGCAACAAGTTATGGTTTAGGGTTTGGTCTAAATGAAATCACTGGGACTATGAAAAATCACTAATTCTGTATTGGGTTATTTGCCATATTTACGTTGTCTAATTTGAAGGCAGTATCTCTCATTTGCCTCTACCACTTAAACTGAAAACATAATATAGAATAGTTAATTTCTTAACATTCTTTGAAAATTGCTGGGATACACAGCTGCATGGAGATAAAATGACCAAAAGAAAACAGGCATCAATACTGCAGCAAAAAATATGCACCTATGTTTTAGCTTTATTTAAATTTTTGACATTTATCTCTGGGAAAACAGGATGCAACTACTGCAGTTAGTGCAGTTAGCTAATGAAAGAGAATATTTGATGAGCATTAATATTCAGTATACCAGAGGTTCTTCCTGTAGGGACAAAGAACCAGTTGTCTCAGTGGAAATTCTCAAAGAAAATAATTATTTAACTATCCTGCTGAATGAAAACCCCAAAATACTTAGAGAGTCATGGAAAAGACAGTTCCTAAACAGCATTAATTATGTGACTCTCAAAGAACCAAGGTTCTGTGCAACCATTCCCACTAAACAAGATAAGTTCATACCTCTTTTACCATTGACTGAAATCTTTATGCTTAGCATAGTAAGTCACAACCACCACCGAATCAGTGGGGATTTGGTATGTCACCTCCTCCATAAGTTCCCTTGATTCCAATGGGCCTACTCTAGTTTTCACTTATGGAACTGCTGGATAGCTCAGAGGTTTATGTATCTGGCTGTGAAGCCAGGCATTGAGAGCTTGATTCCTCACTGTGTCTCCTTGACAAGAGCTGGTCTCAATGATCCATAGGGTCCCTTCCAGCTCTGCAGCTCTAAGATTATTATTATTTTCACATAATAAGTTGCAACTAGAGTAGGCCCATTTGAATCAGGAGTTGTTGATATACCAAATTCCCACTGGGCCTACTGTAGTGCAACTTACTATATTAAGCAGGATTTCAGCTACTTAAAGTTTCATAATAACTGACTATAAATTCATTCAGAAGGGAAACAAAATGCAAGGGAGATAGGGAAAGTTACAGAAAATTGAATGCAGACTTCCAAAGAATAGCAAGGAGAGACAAGAGGGCCTTCTTAAATGAACAGTGCAAAGAAATAGAGGAAAATAATAGAAAGGGAAAAACCAGAGATCTGTTCAAGAAAATTGGAGATATTAAAGGAATATTTTGTGCAAAGATGGACATGATAAAGGACAAAAATGGGAGGGACCTCACAGAAGCAGAAGACATCAAGAAGAGGTGGCAAGAATACACAGAGGAATTATACCAGAAAGATCTGGATGTCCCAGAAAACCCAGATAGTGTGGCTGCTGACCTTGAGCCAGACATCCTGGAGAGTGAAGTCAAGTGGGCCTTAGAAAGCATGGCAAACAAAGGCTAGTGGAGGTGATGGCATTCCAGTTGAACTCTTTAAAATCTTAAAAGATGACACTGTTAAGGTGCTACACTCAATATGCCAGCAAGTTTGGAAAACTCAGCAGTGGCCAGAGGATTGGAAAAGATCAGTCTACATCCCAATCCCAAAGAAGGGAAGTGCCAAAGAATGCTCCAACTACCATACAATTGCACTCATTTCACACGCTAGCAAGGTTATGCTCAAAATCCTACAAGGTAGGCTTCAGCAGTATGTGGACCGAGAACTCCCAGAAGTACAAGCTGGATTTCGAAGGGGCAGAGGAACTAGAGACCAAATTGCTAACATGCGCTGGATTATGGAGAAAGCCAGAGAGTTCCAGAAAAACATCTACTTCTGATTCATCAAAAGCCTTTGACTGTGTAGACCACAGCAAACTATGGCAAGTTCTTAAAGAAATGGGAGTGCCTGACCACCTTATCTATCTCCTGAGAAATCTATATGTGGGAGAGGAAGCAACAGTTAGAACTGGATATGGAACAGCTGATTGGTTCAAAATTGGGAAAGGAGTATGACAAGGCTGTATATTGTCTCCCTGCTTATTTAACTTATATGCAGAATACATCATGCGAAAGGCTGGACTGGAGGAATCCCAAGCCGGAATTAAGATTGCTGGAAGAAATATCAACAACCTCACATATGCAGATGATACCATTCTGATGGCAGAAAGTGAGGAGGAATTAAAGAACCTCTTAATGAGGGTGAAAGAGGAGAGCGCAAAAAATGGTCTGAAGCTCAACATCAAAAAAACTAAGATCATGGCCACTGGCCCCATCACCTCCTGGCAAATAGAAGGGGAAGATATGGAGGCAGTGACAGATTTTACTTTCTTGGGCTCCATGACCACTGCAGATGGTGACAGCAGCCACGAAATTAAAAGACACCTGCTTCTGGGGAGGAAAGCGATGACAAACCTAGACAGCATCTTAAAAAGCAGAGACATCACTTTGCCGACTAAGGTCCGCACAGTCAAAGCTATGGTTTTTCCAGTAGCGATGTACGGAAGTGAGAGCTGGACCATAAAGAAGACTGACCGCCGAAGAATTGATGCTTTTGAATTGTGGTGCTGGAGGAGACTCTTGAGAGTCCCCTGGACTGCAAGGAGAACAAACCTATCCATTTTGCAGGAAATCAACCCTGAGTGCTCACTGGAAGGACAGATCCTGAAGCTGAGGCTCCAATACTTTGGCCATCTCATGAGAAGAGAAGACTCCCTGGAAAAGACCCTGATGTTGAGAAAGTGTGAAGGCAAGAGGAGAAAGGGACGACAGAGGACAAGATGGTTGGACAGTGTCATCGAAGCTACCAACATGAATTTGACCAAACTCTGGGAGGCAGTGGAAGACAGGAGGGCCTGGTGTGCTCTGGTCCATGGGGTCACGAAGAGTCGGACACGACTTAACGACTAAACAACAACAACAATAAATTCATAGTAAGCTGGTTAACTGTTGAACATTAAATAACCCAAGTATGACATTCCTACAATTAATCTACCACATTTACAGCCTACTCCCAGATTTCTAAATCTGGCATTATGCACTTTAGGTAATAATTAATTAATTCTGTGTAACAAAAGGGACATAAAATGTTCAGTCAAATCTGTGTTTTACATTTTTAAATGACTAATAATTACCCAGCTATCCCAAGTCTATGTTCAAAATTTTAAAAATCAGCATAAATATATATTCATCTTATTTAAACAAATGTAGAAAGCAGTGAGACAACAGTTATTTCTAATGTGGTCCACAGTTTCAATGGCTATAAACACCATCAAACTAGGTTAGTTTGTGTTGAACAGTTTATCTGTGCTTTATTTTGTAAAGTATGTTGGTTTTCTCAGATGTCAGAAAGGAAGTGTCCATTCACAAGCCAAAAGCAATCTTCATATCTAGCTCACAGTCAACTTCCCCCTTAATTTCAGTGGAATGTTTTCACCAAACCTCCTTGGTTTGGGGCAGTCACAGCTGGTAGGTCACACATTTTCCCATGCACTGCAAAATCCTCTTCTTTCTGCTGTCAAACTTGGAAAAGCCTTCCATTCAAGACAGTAAAAGACTTTTTCCAAGCCTACTTGAAGAACAGGTAAGGGTTTTACATAACCCCATTAAATTGCCTGTCCCCAAATAACCCACATGTTGTCCTTTCAATGGTCTCTTGTGCATCTGGATTTTATCTGCCAATCTACTGAGACAACCACAAATACCTGTGTTAAGTATAGATCAATATGCCCTGATCATGCGTTTACATTATTAGTTACAACCAAACTTTGATATTTCCAAAAATTCTCTCTTTTTTTCCTTTTACTTAATGAATGCATCCATGCATGCTCACTCTGAATATTTTCCAAAGCCTCCAACATTTTGGAGAACAGGACATTATCCTTTATCTAGTAGAATCAGTATCTTGCCACCTACTTGTCAATCCACTTTTAAAGAAGTTACCTTCCTCCTTCCATTGGTCTCTACCATGGCCTTTATATCTTCTATAAAATGTTCCCTGCCCTACTCTCTATCTGCCTCGAATAATTCATAATTCTTCTAAAGTTCCAAAATATAAAGAATGCTATTAGCTGATAAACTACCTTACTTTGAAGAACACACATTTCAGAACTCTCCTGATCCTAAAGGGAAACTTTAAATCTTGCTGCCAAACAATTTGTGTTCCTTGGCTCTTCTTCTCAATATGACCCTTAGAATGATCCCTTCTATGTTCTGTCTCTCCAGATTTAATGTGCATTAACCAGGCCAGGAAAAATAATTCCAGACTGTACTTCATCTGATAAGTAAGATAAGCATGTGTGTGGAAGCCAGGGCAATGACTCAAAACATCACACCCTCATATGGCTCCAGGGGCAGTTGCAGTGGGGGGGGGGGCACTCTGAGGAGCTAAATAAATCCCACAATGCCAGCATATAAACTAGGTATCTTCAACTTCACATTACAGGAGTATGAGCCTTCATAAACAGGAGACTGTGACTTATAAGAACATGCACTTTTGCCTCGAAACCTTCCTGTTACAATACAGCTAGATCAAGAATAACAAACCACTGCCTCACTCTTATTATTCAGGCAACAGCCCATGAAGCAGAAAAAGTCAAGTTCATAATGAAGTTGACACAACGTAGCAGCAAAACTTTTATAATTATGGAACAGATACATTTTAGATATAACACATTACATAAAAATTCCCTCATTGCATGAAAATTCAAAAACAGATACCAGCTGAAATCCTGTTACACAAACAGCACAATTTTTAGAGGCAAATTGTTGTTAAGAAATTCCTGTAGGCACTATTTATTGTGCACCAGGTTGTGAGACTCAATATGCAACAGAGAACAGCTACATAGATTTGCCAACTTACGACAATTCCAAAAGGAACACCATTTGCATAACTGCACAACAGGATTTCAGCCACACACAATATGGAGATGTGGAATCTTTATTTCCTACAATCTGAAAACATTTTTGGTAGCGTCGCCTACCAAATTACTTCAGAGGTCACTGGTTTGCCAACTCAATATTAGATCACAGCCTTAAGACCAAATATAAACTAGAAGGGAAAGAGATTCATGGAGATACCGTATAGACTAGTGATAATAACCATGAATGAAAGTGTGTTCGTTTCTATAATAATATTATTTTAACTTAACCACAATCAGATAGTGTTCATGTGCTACAATGACAAATAGGTACTGTACATATATGTAGGTATATGTAAAGTAAGCTCAGTTCTTATAAAGAGAGTATAACACAATCCTTTCTTTTGCTTATCTTTTACTCTATACACAAAGCCCAAATATAGCAGGTATGGGGGTGGGGCAACTGTAACAGACTTAATACAGCCTTTCCAAAATTAGTTTCCACTGTAGATGGACTGTCTGTGCCCTTACAACCACAAAAAGACTGATTTTGCAACACTGGAAAGACAGATGCCCACCAGCAATGATCCAGTGGATAGAAGACCTTACAATGCTATCGATATATGAACATATGTCATACAGGTGACAACTACACATGGATATACTTTTTGGTATTTGGAAACCTTTCATAGAAGCCTATGTGTTGACACTCTTGTCTTTTGTTTTTCTTTGCTTTCCCTCTTTTTTTCTTTCTATTTTTTTCTTTGCTTTTGCAGTATTAGAATTTTGTGTATAGACCTACTGTATCTCCAGTTTAGTTACTATTTGTTTTGTCTTACAATTAAGTAATTTTAATTTTTTTTTTTTTTGCAGATTTGCCACAGATGGATCATAACCAGGGCAGGGGGTTAGATTTCATCCCTGTTTATGAGTGACCCCTGAACTTAGCTTTGAATATCTGATCTGCTTACAAATATACCTTAAAGAGAAGAAAAGCAAAACAAAGTAAGTTTTCTCTCTGGCTTCAGAGTTCTATCTTGTACAGCCATATTATTTATACTGATACTGCTACACTGATTAAGCTATAACAGTGATTATATGAAATCATTCCAGACTGATAACCAATAACCATGTTTAATCTTTGATTTTATCATCACGGAAGCCACTACAAGCCCGGCACATAATACTACCAGTTTTCTTTTTCATAATTAGCTGGCTAAATCTGTGACTGTCACAAATGTCTTTGTGGAATTTCCCTTTCTGTCCTAACTTTTCATTGCTGAAATTGTTCTTTTGCCAAAGTCTTCAGCTGGCTCTATCATACAAAGCAGAATTTAAATTACTACTATTTTCTCATACTTCCAGCAGAGTTTCATATTGTTCCTCAATCTTGTTTTGAAAATGATTGGTAAATTTTTCACATTCCAACACAGGAATACTTTCTTTTCAAAGAGAAGTGGTTTCTTCAAGGTGACTATGGTGGATGCCTGTCATAACCAAGGACTTTTCATGCAACCAGCAAGAATTTTTCTACACAAATCAGTGGATGGCATGACCTGCTTTTCCAGCTCCACCTTACTGAGATGTAGACAAAGCACCAGGCAGAGGAAACACAAGCATATGCTGTTTCTCCAAAACAGCTCATGTGCAAAACACACACATGGGAGGAAAGCAGGAAAGGAAACATAAGAATGTCTGAGAACCAGACTGGAAACCCAGAAACTAGGTAATGAGGTCAAAACCTAAGCAGGCAGCAAAGTAAAATATTGCTCTGTCCAATTTTGTCCTGGCGATGATTTCAGAGCTCTAGTGGGAGGAGGAGCAGGAACTGTCTGATGAATTATGAAAATGTCTGAAGTTTCCACCATTAACAGAAACCAACTAAATTAAAGTCATTGGTTTGGATCCTCCATTGTTCCTCTATTTGCATAAGAGACAGCCAGATTCCCCACAATCTCTCTTCTATCCATCTTCTACTCCCCATATGATCCCCTAGAATCTAAGTCAGGGTGAATGAAGTGTGGCCTATTGGCTGCATATGGTCACAAGATCCCTGATGAGTAATTTCCTGTTTCTTTAAAATTAAAAGCCATTTGGATCTTTTCAGGATGGGGAGGGAAGTGTACCGGGTGCTAGCCTGCCATGGTCAAGAGGAGAGTGAGAATAGCTCACCATTGAAAACAGACTCCACCCTGAGATGATTTTCAGGGGCACAGAGGGCTGTTGAGGGAAGAGGAAGGAGGGAACACTCTGGTTTACAGACACAGATTAGGATCCAAGACATTTAACTATCAAATTCAAACCTATGCTATAAAAATTAACGTGTACACACAGGGATTTGTGGACTCAGGAAGAGTAAATCTTCAGACTGGGGATTACTGTGGGAATCCAAATGTTGGATAAAGACTGAAGATATCCAGACTCAATTATCACTTGTGGATGCAAATGTAATAAATAAAATGCCTCAGAAAATAGAATCATTTAGGCTTATATTTTGCTCAGATGTTCTCGGGACTTACCGTATTATTCCATTTATAACACGCCCCCATTTATAAGACACCCCCCCCCCAATTTTCTAACCCCAAAATTAAGAAAACTTAGCTTTGAGGATTCAGCCTCTGAGCTCAGAACGTGGGACATTTTGTCTCTGTTGAATCTTGAGCCTACAGGCTCCATCTCCAAGGAGGTGTGTTCCAACTGGTTTGTTCAGAGTCAGCTGATGTCAGTTCTATAAGGCTCCTGATTGGAAGAAGCTAAGTCTCCTGACTTTAGGAAACTCAGCCTGGTGGCTGAAAGAAGTCTGTTTACAGAGGCAAGATATGTGCCATTTTGTTCTCTTCTCAGCTATCTCAGCTTACTTCTGTGTAAAAGACACCCCTCAATTTTTAGGGTAATGATTTTAGAAAAAGTAGCATCTTATAGATGGAAAAATACGGTAATTCCAGCTGGGAGTTCACTTGAGGAAGCCTATTGACATGATGTGTGTATGTACAGTATGTATGTAAATAATCATGTTATCAGAGAGCTTGGGAAAACATGGAAGTTTCAGTAGGTGTACATTTACCCTGTTTCCCCGAAAATAAGACCTAACCTAAAAATAAGCCCTAGTATGATTTTTCAGGATGCTCATAATATAAGCCCTACCCCAAAAATAAGCCCCAGTTAAGTGAAACTCTGCCCTCCACCATTGTGCAGGAACCAGATGACATGACTGTATTTGAATAAAAGTAGATTGTTGTCCATGAAAAAAAATAAAACATCCCCTGAAAATAAGCCCTAATGAGTTTTTTGGAGCAAAAATTAATATAAGACCCTGTCTTATTTTCGGGGAAACACGGTAGACTTCTGGTTGATGGAATATAAAAACATGCAATGCTTTTGATAGGGCTACTGAAGAATTTGTTGTTATGTTTTAATAGTTTCTCTTCCAGCTATTTTCTTTACGGCTACCATTTTTATGTGCTTTAAAACAGTGTATCTTTTAACTCTTTTAAAGAAGTATGCTTCTATGCTGGATGAACGTAATACTTTTTTTCCTGTTAAGACCTTCTATTCCTTACTGCCTACAGAAGAACTACACAACTTTAACACTGACAATGAAGAAATTCAAATAATTAGATTTTGTATACCTTGGCTCAATCCAAATGGAGAGAAGAGCCAATAAATCAGAAGACTGAGAATTGGAAGGGCAGCAATGAAGGAAGTAGAAACAATAATCAAATATAAGGATATCTCAGTAGAGACGAAGACCAAGATCATCCACACTATCATATTTCCAATCACCTTGTATGGGTTTGAAAGCTGGACAGTAAAGAAAGCTGACAGGAAAAAATTGATTCATATGAAATGTGGTGCTGGAGGAAAGCTCTGCAAATACCCTGGACTACTGTAAAGAAGAATAAATGGGTCCTAGATCAAATCAAGCCTGAACTATCTCTGGATGCAAAAAAATGATGAAATTGGGGCTGTCCCAAATGAGTTTCAACTCATCAGGAGAAGGCAGGATTCTCTGGAAAAGAAAATAATGCCAGGAAAGGTTGAAGACAGCAGGAAAATAGGAAGATGAAATACAAGATGGATTAACTCCCTAAAGGAAGACACAGGCTTGAGTTTACAAGAGCTGAGCTGGGCTGTTGAGGACAGAACATTTTGGAGATTACTCATTCATAGCATCATCGTAAGTTGGAAGCAACTTGATGGCACATAACAACAATAAATTCCTTACTGAACCTTTTCTTAGTTGCAATGGTACATTTTAGTCTTCTTTCAATAGTTGTATGGCTATCAATTTAGTGAGCTAAAAAAAATCTTTAGGGGCAAAATCTGAAGCAAACACATTGCAAAGAAAGATTTCCAGACCACACTACTGCATAACAGAATCCTATATGCTCACAAACACTGCATATGAAGACTGTGTGGCAATGAAAGCTTCTCTTCTTTAGTCATCTGAATGGATAGAGGTTGTAGGTTACAACTGAATTTTTTTACCGGAGAAAACGATCCAGAAATGTTACTACCCTTGCCAATGAAGGCACAAGAAAAATTTCCTGACCCAATCAAGGTGCACAAACATTACTTAATCCTGAACAAAGGCAGAAATTCATTTTAGCTTTAGTTGGAACACATCATGATTTAATCATGAAATGTAGTGCAATGGTGATTGCTTTAAAAGGGGACAGCTGCATCCACTCTAAAACTATTAGGATTCTGTTTTAATCAGACAAATTGCAGAAGGACAATTGTCTGAATCATTATTACATGACTAATATTTTAGGAAACTAAGCTATGTTCTATCTGGCTTATTGCCTGGCACATAAATCCAGCCTCCTCACTTCAAATGCTGCAAGGTGATAGCTGAATTTTATGTATACTTATTCTTAATAATACTCACAGTATATTTATATATGAGTTGAGCCTGAAAAAGGTGGAATTTTTCCTGCTGGAAATCTAATATGCTTTCTTTAGCATTACAGTAAAATAAATGTGTATTGGATTCTAATTGCACCTTCTGTGAAATCAACTAGTAAATACAAAATCTTCCTAAAACAATCATATAATTCATAAATAGAACTAAATAGATAAATATTTACCATATTAAACCATTAAATCATAATGGTAGCAAAAGAAAATATAATGTCTATATACAAATAACAAACAATGAGCACATAAATATTAATAACACTTAGGAGAAAAGGAATACTCAGGAGTGGTTTACAATTCCCTTCTTCTGGGTGTGCCCTGAGACTGTATAGCTTGCTCAAGGCCACAACAAGCTGGCTTTTCTTGGGATCCACACTGGGAAACTGAAGTCCCAGCCTCTGGCTCCATAGCCAGATACCTAAACTACTAAGCTATCCACAGCCATATACCTAAACCTCTGCTCTGATAAGGAGCCCATTGGAGGAGGCGGGACTGGGAACCGCCAAACACCTGCTCATCCAAAGGATGAACTGGCATGAATCGTCAAACTGCCAACTCTACAAGGCCACACAGGCTGGCTCTACTGGCAAAAGCCACATCGGGGAATTGATCTCCCAACCTCTGGCTTCACAACCAGATACCTAAATCATTGAGCTGTCCAGCCAGCTCACTGCAGAGTCAGAGGTTGTGAGTTCAATTCCCCATTGTGCCTCCTGTGAGTAGAGCCAGCCTATGTGGCCTTGGGCAAGTTGCATATGGTGCTCCCAGAAGAAGGGAATGGTACACCATTTCTGAATATTCTCCACTTGGAAAACCCTCAAAAGTGTCGCCATTAGTCAGAATTCACTTGACAGCACATTATTATTATTATTATTATTAGGAGGAGGAAGAGGAGGAGGAGAACGAGATCTGAAAATTAAATCCATTAATTAATCCATGAACTAGTGATCAAAATCCTATTGGATGTTTATACACATGCAGGAGGAATTGCAGAAGTTGCTGTGGTTAATTGCTGCCAGTTGACAACTTGTCAGGCACCTGCCAGATGCATACCAGACACATGATTGGGCCCACAACTGACATTCAACAAGCACCTTGCCAATAATCTATGGTACCTTCTGTGGTTCTCCTTGTACACATGTATATATCAAATAGGATTCTGGACCGTGATTTTAAAACTATCAGTCTGTTTTCTCAGTCTCCTCTGTAGTTTTTCTCATCTTCCTACTCCCAGTTTCTTCAGTTCCCTAAACATCTAGCCTTACAAAGTTCCTCAACCACATATACAGACAAACACATATGCAGATAATTTGTACAAATTATCACAAGTCTTACATAATTGTGCAAGCTAAGGACTAGATTCTGAATTCTGATGACGTAAGTACTGCTTAAATACTACTGCTATGAAATTTTGTTCATACATAGCGTCCACCATCCAATAGTCCAAAAAAACTGTTTACCTGGAGAAGCACCAGCTATATGTAAATTCATTCATACTATTTATCGACATGATTTTGCAGAACCAAAACCAATATCACTACTTGATTTTTTTTTCCCTAAGGTGTGGAATACTGATCTCTCTGTCTTCCAGAAATTACAGCTAAAAACGTAATTTCATCATCATCACTAAAATAAATTCAGATTGCCATGTGCTCACCAAAGAAACTGAGACAATTTGTGCTTGAATGATTAAAGACCTTTAATTGATTTCCAATTATCTGTTATAAATTCAAACAAGAAAGGAAAGCTACTTTGCAATTTATATAACTGCCATGTTCACAGCTTCAACTTCCTCTAAAAGGCTTAGATTTGTGTACATTGGGTTCTTTCACTGTATGTTCTCAACAGCCTTACGAGGTACGCTAGGATGTATATTAGTAACAGTTTCCTGTCCTTCTGTATGGGCTTGCAAACATTTCATGTTAATATGGATTTTGAAATTCACCTATGACTAGATCTCGGAATTCATATAATCCTCTCTTTAGATTTGTCTATCAGTGGAATTCAACACACCTCTACTCAAAAGCAGAGTTCACTGAGCTCAATAATGCCTATTAGGAAAGGAGACTAAGGGAGGTGAGCAAAATTTGAACCCAGTTTCCCTCTTGGTCAGTTCACTATAGTGGTTCTTGGTACTATATTTCAAGGTCTTTGAAATACATCAATGTGAGCTTTACAAGCCTTGTAATTTTTTTCCAGTTTTAAGCAAATGTATACATTGATTCTGATGAGATGGGTTTTTGCATTGCCAAGAATTGTTCCATGGACTTGCAGCACCCATTCAGCAATCATTCATTCTGCTGAGCTTGCTAAGTTAGCATTTCTGATTGCATTTTCTGTGACATCATTCAGTTCAAGGGCACTTAGTCAGAGAGAGATTTAGATTAAGCCTTTTAGCTACATTTACTTTGCTAGTCATATAAAGCTACCTCCTGGATTGGTACAAAATATTGACTGCATTATTATGACTACAGCACAAAATATAAACCTCAGAATTACAGGTTTTGTCAACTACTTTAAATCTTCAAAAGCTATGTTAATACTTTCCTATATATCCTGGAAAAAAAATAACATGAAAGAACACAAATGCCTTGCAGTTTTAACATGCAAACAACAGATCCATCACAACATGAAAAAGTTCTTGGTCCTTCTTTATTAAAATGTGGTTTCAAAACTTCCTTTCGTTTTTTAAAGTGCTTGCTTCCATACCCTTTCTTTCCAATGTCTGCCAGATGTTTCCATGACCTTTCAGTCACAGTCTTATAAAGAGAGGTACTTCAAAAGATATTCAAGAGTATGTGTATTCCAGACCACATCATTTAGGTCTAGAATCCTGGGCCTAAACTTCTCAAGTCTTTCCAGTGCCTTAATTGCACACATTGCTGAACAGCCCAAGATTACTAGGAATCATGAACAGTAAGCACACAGCCAAATCTAATATGGCCATTTCCTCTGAAGCTGTGCATGATTTGGTGCACTGAAGACATGTGGAAGGACTTGGCTCAGGTCCTGCCAATTCCTTATGAAAGATGGAGTTAAAGTACAGTAAGGATGGCCATGCAAAGATGGCTTCTGCCTGCCTGCCTGCCTGCCTGCCTGCCATGGTTTCCCACCAGTATATTATACCTGTCTTAGCCCATTTTCCTCCTAGCAGATTACTGCTTGCTACAATTGGGGGAAGAACACATAAGAGATTTTAAGAAGAAAGAACATAGGAAGGGGAAAGGATTCAGCTGCCCCCTAGTGCTCATCCATCTTCAATTATAAACTGTCCCACTGCTTTGTAAGAATTCAGTGGCAGGGCCAATTTTGCACAGAGGTCTGCCACTTCTAACTTGGTTCTGCCTCAGTGTGTCGAGACCTGTACTGTAACAGTCAGATTCTATGTATGTTTGCTCAAAAAGTAAGGCTATGTATTCAATGAGACTTATTCCCAAGCAAATCAGTATGGAGTGCAGTTTTGAGCAGGCAGAATTCTTGTTGGTTCTTCAGTCAAGCTCTTATAAAAGAAAATATTTATCTCCAGGAAAATATTTGCTAGAGCCAAACCAGATGTTACAAAGCAGACAGTAAAAGTCTCCCAACTTGTTTTTCTTAATGAAAAGCAGCCACAGGACTCTATAAGTTTGAACAGAGGAGAAGGGACTCCTAAATGCTTTCCCTTTTGGCTGCTGCTCTTCCATCCAAACTGGCACCTCCCAGTTTGCTTTTCCATCTCTGGAAAAAAAAATATTAATACCTGAGTATTTCTCCCTTTTAGCAGAAAAGCAGCTGTGATGGGAAATCTGAATCAGGAAATGGCCTGATAAGAAAAGAGTTAAGCAATCCTAAATCTGCCCTTCCTCTGCTCAAGGCTGCAATCTACAACGGAGACTCCTATTTTTGTTTAAAGACTCTGAGATAAGGTTGCCCTGTGGTTTGCACTCAGTAGCTGAAATCCTGTAGCTCAGTGTAGTAAGTCACACCAAAGTAGACCTAGTAAATCAGTAGAGATTAAGCAAGTCATCTCTTCCATAAGTGCCATTGATTCAAATGGGCCTACTCTAGTTGTGACTTACCTTAGTGAAGTAAACTGCAACTAGAGTAGGCCTATTTGAATCATCTGAATAAATGAAATTTATGGAATAGTTGACTCACTAAATCCCTATTCTAGAGTGACATGATACTCTAAGCAACAGGATTTCAGTCAGTGGAATTAAACTGAGAGGACTCATAGGGAAATAACAGAAAAGATGCACATAGAGTTAATGGAATATTGTCCATGTCTAAGCCTGCCATCTCATACACACTTACCTAGTGATTATCATTCCAATGGATTCAAGGGGACTTCAAAATAAACATACATAGAACTGTGTTGTATAAATTCCAGGGTTATTGTCAATGAATACTAATGTTAACACCATCTCTTTGTCTTATACAGCTGTTTCATAACATTATATTAAATCCAGTTAGTAAATTAGAATGAGATTAATTACCTTATATAATTTTGATTATATGAAGTAGTTAACAGCTACATCCATGTGACAGATCACAAACCAGGAAGAAGTATTTTTATATCACTACCAACTTACCTTTCTTTTAAAAAAGAGCAATAGGAACATGATTTTCTCCAACCCTTAATTACACTCTTTTGGATCCCAGTTTACTCTAATCTCCAGCACAAATCCTACCCAATGCATTACCTGCCTCTCCAAAAACTGACTATTCCATCCTCATTTCATCATACATCCCACTTCTTACTTCTTCCTGACCTTAAACTGAGATTTAAATTTTTTTACAAAGATGGCCACAAGCCAGAAAACTTTGTATTTATTAACTTTCATTCTGAATTGTTCTCTCTTTCTCTTCCTCCTGTCATGGTTACCACTCTTATTTACATGTTGATAAGAAAAATAAGGATAGTGAGAGCACTCCACAAAGTATGGGCCAAGGAATTCAGTTTCATAATCATCTGAGACAGCAATCCACATGGTTCTAAGGTCAGCATATCTTACTTCCCCTCCCCAAATGTACACGCACTATAATCCAGAGCCAAGAGCAGAAAACAACTCCACAGGAAAGCAGTGGCTCTGTAGCCCCAAATGCCCCTGGATTACTGGAAAAATGAGCAGGAGGCCAAGTGAGATTTTGCAAGGAACTCAGACAAAGTGAGGGGAGGGAGGGGGTGTGTGACCAATATTTTGTCCTAAGGCTTGTACTTCAATAGAGACCGGGAGTTGCTTTTTTGGACTGCAAGTCCCAGAATCTCCCAGTCAGCTGGGGACTCTGGGACTTGTAGTTCAAAAAAATGACCACTTCTGGGTTTTTTTCAGTATCCAGTATGCTCTTTTATGATAATGAGATGCAGTCGGGACGTTTAAAGAAGGACTTCTAATATATGCAACACCACTGGAGAAAACGACTGCCTGAAAGCCCAGGAATCGTGGTCTCCAGTCAATATAGCAGACACCGCTGAAGGAGACGGACCAAGGAGCCTGGCTGGTGTGAGGCAACGTCCGAGGTGCGACCCATCCCGTTCCCAAGGGAAACTTCTTCGTTTCGCTTGCAGCCGAAGCCACATCGGCCCCGGCTTCCCCCCCCACCCACCCCCCACCCCCCAGCGGCTTACCGTGACCGCAGGCGCCCCGTTGAATGGCGATGACGGGCGGCTGGCGCTGGCCCTCGGAGCGCCGGCTGGCTGCCCGCAGCTGGCACAGGTTGGCGTAGCTCTTCCCGTCGTTGCCGCACACGGGCTCGTTGCTGGCGCACACGCAGCGGCCGCCCTTCGCCCGCCTGCGCACGGTTGCCGAAGCCGCCGCGCCGGGCCCGCCGGGTGACAGCACGCACAGGAGTCCCTCGGCGCACGACGGCTCCCCGGCCGGCGGGGCCCCGCACGGCTCGCCTTCCTGCGCGGCGCAAACCGGGCAGCAGCCACACGCGTCGAATGCTTCTCCGCTTCCCGCGCACTCGGCGGGCAGCTCCGGGCACCGCGCCCGGTCGCAGCGCTCGGGGCAAGCCCGCTCCTCGTAGCGCCGCCCGAAGAGCTGAGCCGAACCGCCCGGCAGCCGCAGCAGCACCGCCAGTACCACCAGGGAGTAGCAGCAGCCGCAGCAGTAGCCGAGCATCCCGGGCCGCCCGAGGACCCTCATGGCTCCGTCAGAAGAAGGCGGGAAAGCGCTCGGCGAGCCTCACACGCCCGCGGGGGGGGGGGTGCTGGGGGCTGCGCCCCGGGGCTGCCAACGGCGGAGAGAGGGAAAGGCGCGGGGGCTGCTGTGGAGAAAGAGAGGGGAAACTCGGGCGGGCGGGCTGGGCGAGGAGCCGCGCTGAGGGAGGCGGCGGCGGGCGGGGAGGAAGAGCGAGAGCGA
This sequence comes from Intellagama lesueurii, assembly GCA_037013535.1. Classification (NCBI taxonomy): domain Eukaryota; kingdom Metazoa; phylum Chordata; class Lepidosauria; order Squamata; family Agamidae; genus Intellagama; species Intellagama lesueurii. The sequence continues at coordinate 198,415,601 of JBAJHW010000003.1, forward strand.
GCGAGCGAGCGAGCGAGCCGCTTTTAAACGAACCCCAGGGAGGGAAGTGCAGCTGCTGCTCTTGCGCGCGTGGAAAGCGGCCCGTCGGTTTGCGGCGCTGCCGGGGAGGGGACTTGGCGGGATTACACAACCGCCTGGCCCGGCGGGGGACACGCAACCGCCGCAGGTTTTAAAGCGGCTGCCCTCAGCCCGTTGGTTCTTTCTTTGCCGCCGCCCCCCCCCCCCCACACACACACCCCGTCCAACTAGGGCGGCGCGTAAAGTTATTCTAAGCCTCTTGAGCCGCAAGCTGTTAATACTGGAAACACGCGAGGCAGGGTGGAGCGACACGGTCTCTTCACCCGCTCAGGGAGGCATCAGAGATGGTCGGTGTTGTTTTTCGGATCCTTTCTAGGTCTAACGTTCCGACCTGGTTCTTCAAGTTGAACCCCCCTTTCTCTCCCTCCCCCCTTTCCTCTTTACCCATCCGTTGGAGACAATCGTCATAATTTGTTTCAGGAGAGCTGAATTACCTGTGCAGATGGAGGTCATAAGAATGTGAAGATCAGGATGTGAAGAGTAGGATTCATAGCAAAAAGCCCCCTCAGGATACTCCTCAGACTGGATTGTTCTTTAGGCAGGGACACCACTCTGAGCACAGAATGAACTGTAAAAATCACAAGAGCCGTTCACTGATCCAAGCATTTTGGGGAGGGGAGGCTCACCCCTGTTGACATTTCTCCAAAAAGGCAAGACACATACCTATCATCACATCATATCTCATATTCAAGTTGAGGAACTGCACAAGAAACATGGCTGCAGTACTTAGTAGCATGGCTATATGGCATAAAACTGGGATTCAGTCATTTTTACAGGCAGACAGCATGCTTCACACCTGCGCATACAGAATATAAGAGACCAGGTGTTTCACAAAAATGTTGTGGAAGGAAAAGCTAGAAATAGGTTACAGACCAATGAGTGTCAGATACCTTTTTTTAAAAAAAGTAAACACAAAATTCCACATTTGTTCCTACAAATGGGATTGTAAAGCTTACAGGTCCATCTTGTATCATAAAAGCATAGTTCTCAGATCCTGTGGATTTGTTTGTACAAGGGATGGATTTAAAAGTCATTCTATAATCACAGCTCACATGCTTTTCAGCATGCTCTCATAGGCTGAATGAGGGCTTGTTATCTGAAGCTGGATCCCAACAAGATGGTGATCCCCGTGTCTGAGAATTTGGTAAGTGCACTGTTCTGGATGGTGTTGCACTCTCCTGAAACAGCATGAACCATCCGTGTCACTGGAGGCTTCAGTGGTTTGGAAGACCCGAGACCAACTTGGTTAGCCTGCCAACTAGAACCATTCGTAGACAAGGATAACACTGGTAACTTCCTGTTTTGACGATTTCAAAGCACTCTGCTCGAAGCTACCCTTTAAGAAAACACAGCTAGTGCAATATGCAGTAGCTAAAGTGCAGGCAGGAATATCTCTATCACCCTGAACACAACTGATCCCATAAAATTTAGGAAGTTAAAACACAGTCATGCCTGGTTAATAATTGAATGGGAAACCACTAGGAAATGTCAGAGATCTCTAGGTGAGACTAGGAAGGAACTCTGCCTGAATTCCTGGAAAGCCAGAGCCAATCAGCACTAACTGGGCAAAATGGCCATTTAGACTTTGGTTCCCATATACTTTGTGTTCCTTACAGATATCTTATGGGGCCCATATAACACCATTTCTAAAAAAACCTTGCATAGGCTGACAATATGTCTTGTCTGAGTTCAAGATGTTGATAATAATAGTCAAAGCCCTAAATGAGACATGGCCCGAGATCTTGTGGTGTCACTGCTCATGCAACAGATTGACATTTTGGGGTGTCCAGGAACCTGCTCTAAAAGCAGAGGTTTTATTAATGGAGATCACTGCTTATGTAATTCCAATGTTTGCACAAATAGTGCTACTATGTCACTACACTGGGAAGACATTTTTCTCAATGGGATCCTTGCTTTACGTATCCGAGGCAGTGCTCCCCCTCATATACTTTCCCAATCAGTGCTGCTGGGAAGGAGCTCCTGGTACACAGTGTTGCAGGAAAGGACTTTCTCAGCTGTAGCTTCCTAATTGTGGAATGATCTCCCTTGGAAGACGAGGACTTTGCCATTACCTGAAACAAGTTAAAACTTGGTTGTTCCCCTTAGCGATTGGTGTCCAGGCAGATCAAGGATTTGGTTTGCATTCATTGACTTTGCCTGTATGTTTTCCTCAAATTCATACATGTTTAAGTATTTTATTGGTTTTAGATATCTTTTAAGTGATTTTATTGATTGTACCCCATGCTGAGATCAGTTGAGTAGAGGAGGTTAGAAATATTTTAACAAATAAATCCATGTTCGATCCTTGCAGCATGACAATCATGGATCCAGTGTATTATGATGGAGAAACAGTGTCAAGGTATAAATAGTAATTGCATTAATTTCTGCATAAAGAGCTTTGAAGTGTAATATATTTTCTCAAAATGAGGACACAAGCTTCACTGTAACCAGAAGTATGGCAATGCAGTGCAATATGAAACACTCTACACATAATAGGCAGACAGAAATATCAGTGAAATATATAAGTATTTAATACGCCTCCATATAAGTATGGAGGTACATTAAATAATTACCAATAGGTGTAAGTATGCAGATATACAATGAAAATCCTGGCAATGAGACATTTCACACAGAATCTTCCTCAATGCATAGCTTCACTAATTTAATCATCTTGGCTCCAGCCAGAGACCTAGTTGATTCTTACAACTATGATATATCTTATCTTTTGTTTCCTTGCTTAGATATTGAATTCCAAAGGTTTTTGAACTAATCAGAGGGAAGGAAACAGAAGATACAATCATGCTGTAAGAGGCAGACTGACTGCTGCTTGGAGCCAGGATGATTAAATTAATGAAGCTATAGACTTGAGAAAGACTCTTCATGAAGCAGATTGTGTATTTGCAAATTCCTGCCTGTTGAAAATTATCTAACATATTTAGATTCTTTTGCTTGCCTTAAGGTGTTGCATATTTCTGTTTGCTTAATGCTATTATGTTATTGTAATTTATTAACGTACATCTGCTTGTTATGTTTGGGAATCTAAGGATTTTGCAGTGACATTTATAGTTTTGTAATATTGGGTTGGACATGCAGGTAGGACCATCATATCCACGGAAATGGTATCTGTGGTTTCAATTGTCCGTGGTCACCTTTGCTGCAACTCCACAGTGCACACATGCACACTGCAGTGTGCGCACACACTTAGTTCCTCCTCTCACCCCCCTTCCCCTCTTGGATAGTAGTGAATGGGTTCACTTCTCTCTGAGGTTTCAGGCATATGGGGGGGTACTAATTGCAGCTTATTTTGAAAAAAAGACATTAAACATTCTAAGTAAGAGTTAATGTGATTAGCATTTATACATTGTATTGTTGCTATGTGTCTTTGTTTTTTAAAGTCATAGGCAGTGCCAAAATTTAGAACCTCTATGCGGATGTTCATTGATCCTTGTCATTTTTACAGTGAGATGACTGATCAGTTAATCTGAACATTATTACCATCCATGCCTACAGAAAGCATAACAAGTCTTTAATAAATGACACTGTTGCAGCATTTGGAAGTCCACGTTCAAGATATGAATTTTATGAGTCCTCATAGATTTTCTAGGCAGGCCACAAAAATAAACAAACAACACAGATTACCTCTTTGACTATTGGCTATCATAAGCAGCTGAAGTCCAACCAATTTAAGCATGTTTCTCCTAAGTATGACTGAGTCTGGATCCAACTACAAATTTTACATTCCACATTATTTTAAAAGTTTGAGGGTTTTGAGAAAATCACACACACACACATGCATGCATGTATAAAATTGTCCTTTTTGACACCAGCGACCACAGGCCACTGTGCATAGCCAAATACAGATAAGACCTATGTCATAGCTCAGAAAGCCACACACATTGTAAGATAAAAGGCCAGCATTTTGCAGGATGGGGGTGGCTTGATAAACCATGTCTGATCATGTCTTTTTGAAGAATCTTTGTATTTGTTGCCATAAATTGGCCTTGCTTTCTCAAACAAACATTTGTGCAATTTAAGGTCATTGCTGTGCTGGCAGTCAAGTCATGTCCTAAACACTGATTTTCTGGCAAGTTTCACATTTCTGGGAAAAGGAAAAGTAATCTCTTTGTCCTAAAAATACCTTCCTATGCTGATCTTAATACATCTGCAGTCATTGCACAGTAAGAGAAAGGCACAAACTTAATCATCTTGCTTTTATCGAACACTTATTGGCCACAGTTATTTACAGTTCAGAAGGCAAGAAGGGATATTTTGTTTTCCTGCATGCAGCTTTGCTCCTAGAGAAATGAGCTATAGAACTACTCAGAAAAAAACAAGAGTCTTTCAATCACTGAATTTGATTGCTAGATTTCTGGCTACCATACAAGCCACAAGGAGCCACATATTCCAATTTACAGTATCTGTTTAAACCCAGGGGAAATCCGTATCTCTTTCAGTAACTTTCAGATTTGTCACTCATTTAACACTGAGAAAATAACCCTAACCAGAGTTTTCCTAAAATAGGATGAAGACTGCAACACCTTTTGGATACATTATAAGAAAAACTAGCTACTGTTGCTCTACTTTTAGCACTAGGGAATTGCAAGTGGAGATTCACAACAAGAATTCAAGAATTAGTATTTGAACAAAATATGGTGTATCTTTGCAATCTTCAGTAGGAGTGCCCATTTTCATTGCTCCAACCAGCCTCTAGTAGGGCCCTTATAATGCTATGTGGGACTGGAGAGAAGGGGATATAGCTTTCCACCACCACTCTCTTACAACCTTTCCCCCCCCCCCCCTCTTTCTGTCCTATATATAGTACAGAAGGGCTCAGATTCAGATTTGGCTTTACCCTGTACGAAGTGTAGGGGCTGGTTTGGGGAGGAGAAGTGGATTTTTTTGTACCCCGATTCCTCAAATCTCCCCATGGATTACAGGGAAGAACCTATGTTACACCAAGTCAGATCTATAGACCGCCTAGCCTAGCATCATCAACTCTGACTAGTAGAAGCCCTCGGGTTGTATGGGAGGATTCTTTCCTAATCTTACTTGAAGACTGCTAGTATTCTCTGGTGGTCTCCCATCCAAGTGCCAACCAAGCCTGATGCTGCTTAGCTTTTAAAAATTGACAAGATAATGTGTTCAAGGTGACATGGTGGTATTATGTTGCATACCCTTACTTCAAGAATACTACAAGAATTTCAAGCAAGAGCCTCTCCACCCCACTCCCCTTCTTTGTTTTCTATATGCCATGGGCCCTGCTGGCCACTGAGCATATCCCGATCTCAGACTCTTTTGTTTACAAATTTTACTGCTCACTCACCTAGCATGGGGAGTACTAAATTTGGTATTAGAATAAGTAAGTCAAGTCTAAAACAAAATTTTGCAGTGCACTATGCCCATCCTGTAAGAGAGGCATTTCTGTTTATGACAGAATTGGAACATCTCTGGGATAAGAGGTAAATTTCATGACCGGTGAAGAGATGGACACTTCTTTCTTCCCACCACCACTCAAAGTGCAGGCTTTTTCATGCTATGCTAGTTAATCCTGGAGAACTAGTAGCCTCAGACCTCAGTTCTTAATAGCTACGTAGCAGCATAAGGGTCCTGGGATATATGAAGTTCTGGAGTTGAGAAAGGTATTGTCCTTCACCCAGGTGGAAGTTAAAGTTACTTTAACTTCCAAGTTTTCAAGTTACTTAAAGTAACTTGCAAAATTGTAAATTACGTATCTTGGGTAGGGAACAGTGCTGGTTACCAACTGTTTTCAGCAGTATGGAAAATTTTGCCTTCTTGATTTAAAATGAGAAAAGAGATTAACGATCAGCCCTAACATATCTTAAACACTATAGAGACTCTACCTTAGTTTTGATAAGATGAGACTTCCTTATCACTGTTGGATTGTAATTATTAAAATCTAGTTTTGAGGGCACGAGACCTTTTGATCTACCTCCCATCTTCTTTCCCCAATGAGATATCTTGTGGAAATGTTTATTTTTCTTTCTGATCCCTGCCGGCTGCTGACAAACCCATGAGGTCCCCGCCCTCCATATTTTGCTCCATAGAATGAGGCATTTTATCATTCAAACAATCTTTATTAAGCTAACAGACAGCTCTTCAATAGGATTAACTTCCAGACATATAGAAGCAGCTTCAAACCTTTTCTGGTTAACCATAAATCTTTTATCAGGCCCAGGATCCCTTCGCTTCTGGGCAAGCTCAGTGATGGGGGTTTTGGTTTCTGCTCACTCACAGCAGGGGTCTTACGTAGGCTAAGCAAAGGGCTCTGCAGCAAGGATTCTTTTTTATATAACCCCACTGAGAATGAATGGGTAATCCCTCTCTCCTTCCTTTCCCCTGTTTGAAAGACAAGGAGGCTTGACAGTTTTCTCAGGTATTGTGCTAAGGTGGTTATGGAGACATGGAGGATTCTTAAGAACTGTGTTCTGGGACATGATGCTATTTCTTCCTGTTTTCTCTCTCCCAAATAGGGGGGTTTTCTAGGGAGGCTGTGGGTTGCAGTGCCTTTTGGCTTCAGCTTTGGTGATCTGCAAGGAGACAATCTCCCCAGTACATGGACCCTCCTTTAACACATATTCTCACTCCCTCTCAGGTTTATCATCAGCAGGAATCTCTATCTCTGCTAAGCATGCTTCTCCCACTCTGGGTATCACCCCCGTTTTCTTCCTCCACCACCCTTTCTTCTTTCCTGCCAAAATTTTCTCTGACCCTTTCACTAGCACCTCTTTTATAATTTTGAAAGGCAGCTGGTCCTGAGGAGAAGCACGACAGCCCACCAACAGAGGCTTTATCATCACTGTTGCCCTCCTCACACTCCCCCTTGCTGAAGAACTACTTTACTTGCACTGCTTCAAATCTAAGCCCTACGAAGTAGACATACATTTCAGCCTTTTATCTAACAGTGCTGGCTGGAGAGCACAGTGAGTTGGTGCCTGGCTATGGAGCCAGAGGTCAGGGATTCAATTCCCCACTGGGTCTTGTTTAAAAAGAGACTGCCTGTGTAGCCTTGGGCAAGCTACATGGTCCCAAAGCACTGCCCCCTCCCCCAATATTAAACCATTTCTGAGTACACCCACTGATTCTTTAAATTAAAAACTGTTTGGGTTCTAGAGAAGTAGTTTGCTCACCCACCATCTCCCCTTCACCATCCTTTCTTGGAAGCACTTGTTTTCAAAAGCGTAACAAGAAGCCTGTTTAAGAAATGAGGCATAGGGCAATTCCCTTATAAGATCTACAATCCTGTGCACCCCTCTCTTTTCCCTGGTTCCCCAAGAATGAATGAACTTGTCTAAAAGGAGTGTTAATGTGTTCCAAAATATGGTTCTCCCATCTTTATCTCCTGTTGTCTGAAGTGTGTCTCTCCCTTTTCCAAAAAGACTCACCCTTTCCTATCCCATTTGGTTTTATCAACATCAGGGACTAGCAGCTTACATCCCTCCAATTTTGCTGGGATGCAACTTCAGTCATCCTTCTTCATTGGTTATGCTGGGCAGGACACATGGGAGTTGCAGTGCAGTAAGGCCCACCTATGGTTTACACCTTGAAGTATCACTCTATTTAGAAATCACATCCTCTCTGCCTTAGTAGCAAGTTGTCCCTAACTGAATCAAAAATTTCTTTGTCCCCAGTTCTTCCCCACCACCTGACCATCTGTTGTCCTTCTCAATTAATCCTGCCCAGTCTTGTCTCCTCATCATTCTTTACTTGCAAGTACCCAAACCCCACCAGGATGACTCGGGAGCTTTGCTGGTGTGTCCATCTGTCTTTTCAATGTTGTTCCCCTTCCCTTCCACTCCCCATCTCTTTTCCTCCTTATTGCTTGGGAGGTTATTAATCCCAAACTCATTGCAACAGGACACAGTTGAGTAAGTATTCACTTAGAGGCTTGGCCTTACTTCCTATGACTTGAATAGGAACAAATGATTTTTATCTCACTGCATGAATTAAACAGCTCATCAATGCAAGATGACCGTTACCAGCCAAGTAATGATAATTGTAAATGTAAGAGTATACTGTTTGCATTTCAGTTCCTGCTCCTCCCACTGATTATACCCATCCCTCCCAACACACACACATATATATCTACCAAGTGATACGAGACTCCCTGCATCTGATGCAGTGACCACAATCCAGAAAAACTAGTGTCAAACAAAATGTGTCTTCAAGGTTGTTCTCACTTCTTGCTTTTATTACCAATCTCAGGATACCCACAAATTCAACTGAAATACTTCTGAGACTTGCAAACAATCCTCATCCCTTTTCTACCACTGGACAATCTTTCTGCCCATCTCAGTTTTCATATCCCTTCCATTCTCCTCAGCTTCCTCCTGAATCATTAATAGGAAATAATACCACACTCCATGATCCATACGTAGGGTCCCTTCCAACTCCAGTTCTAAGATGATGGTGCCGACTACTGACCAGTAATACACAATCATTTGAATATATCTGTCTCGGCAATCAAATGTATGAATGAACGTTAACCCTACAAAGTTTAATTTTAATGCTTTTGTTCTTTTGCATGTATGTGCCTTAGTAAAGCAACTGTCTGATCTCAGAGCCAGTTTTTGAGAGCTCTGAGTTCTCAATATTAGGAGATCCCTACATTTGTCACACTTGCACATACATAAAACTTGCAAGTTGTAAGTGTGTGCAAAGTTGCATATTGTGTAGCAGCAAGTAGAAGCCAGCAGGCTAATATTTTTGAAGCAGCAACTGATCATTTGAGTAAGTTCTTTGGCATTAATGTGTCATGCCATAGTTGTACCACTTGAGGGACAGCCACACATTTAAAAGATCAATTATATCAAAGGATCATTGTACTAGAGACAGCAATGTTTTTGCAAGACTGCTTGTTTATTTTTTTAAACTTCATTAACTTTCCTGTGAATTTAAGAGGGACGAACAAAAGGTGGTATACAAAATAGTTTCATTCACTTTCGTATCTTTTGAAGTGCACTAAATGTAGTAATCTAATAGGATTGTTATGTTTCATTATTTAAGTCAATTTATTAACAAGTGTGACATTTACAGAAAACACCACAGGTTCTAAAATAATTTAACAATTGTCATCAATTTCATATTTAAAAAGTACTGATAAATAAGAGACCCTGACAATTTAGCAACCACAAATATTTTCCTGCACTACTGAACTATGTAAGATTCTAAAAGATTCCGTAAGGATACTGGTTTGTTTCGATTCACTATTGAAAACCATCAATATCAAAACAGAATAAAATGAACATGCAGTGTAGAAATTGTATAAGAACCAGAAAAAATGTAACACTACATCAAAGTACATCAATACAAACATTTTAGTTCAGTTTCTCCCACAAAGTACACATTTATTAAAAATAAGGTTCTGTATATGTATTGGCTATGTTTGTTACAAGTTAAAATGTATGCTACTAAATTAGACTTGTTATAACATTCAACTTATTAGTTCACAGGTAACTGAGAAGGCAAATAAATGCAATTTACAAACTCTGTTTGTAAATGTTTATGATTTATAGCTTATGGTTAAAAATGTAAATGTGCTGTTATACTGGATCCATGTGAAACAAGAGCACTGCAGTTTGGCACTGCTACTGCTTTATCTTTTGGCTTAACCCATACTAGCATTATTTTATTTCAATTTTTAATCTTGGCAGACCAAAATAATCATCATAATACATACATGTACAGCACTGGAGTTATCCCTGCAACATGGCTAGCAGACATTTTGATTTTATTAACAGTTGGATCTGAAACATTTGCATCCATTTCCATTCCAGTAAATTCAATAAAGAAGGTGAAAAGTGGAGGAGGCATAATCCGGAAAGAATTCTAAAGAAACTGATTTCTAAAAGAGAAGAACCTGATCGTAAGAGCCATCTTTTAACTTGCTGGGAGACAAATAGGAGTGCAAAAGTAGAAATTTAGACAATATAATGAACAAAATAAAAAGAATAAAGAGATACAATGTCATCAGGAAAAAGCAAGATTCAGTCTGAATCAATGAGGTAAAACACTTGTACCTCTTAATTCATAATTTTGCATGCAAAACCCAAAATGGAGAACAGAAGACTTTACAAGTTTAGGAGCAGAACAGGATCCCTTGAGTAGAAGTCCATAAATGATCATAGGCAGAACTGCTGTGTAGATATAGTTTTAGATTAAGGTATTCTATGGAGAAATAATGTGTAGGACAAAAAAACAACAACTAGAAACCACTTACCACTGGGATAAGAAATGTACGGTGCTCCAAGATGTCACTGCACTTCTGTGCCCAGAACCATGCACTGTTGCTGTGCTGGCTTAGCGATATTGACAGTTCCAGCCCATCAACAGAGGGACCAAACATTTCCCACCCTTGATTAAGCTATACGGGGCATCAGAATTAGACCAAATGAGGGAGTTGCAAAAGTTTCAAGTCTTAAAATGCAAACAAATGCAACTCATTACTGTGAGACTTTGGGCGAGTTGCGAGCAGGACTTTCATGCAAATACATGTAGCTGGACTGCAACTGCTACCCTACTCTTCCTCATTTTATACTTATGGCACTCAAAACAGATAACTGCCAATTATTAAATACAATATTGAAATAAAATTTCCCTGAAGCTCTTAAATGACATAGGAAATAAGGATAAATTACCTTCCCCATCATGCTGGCACTAGGAAATTTTATAACGAGCAAGAATTTAAAACACTGGGCGGGCAGTGACTAAATTATTTTTACCTATTTTGAAACTAATGCTATTTTTGTGAGACTGTAGAGTCTAATTAGTAATTAAAAATTGGAAGTGCCCAATGCCATTATCCCTAAAGCCCAAGAAATTATATTGCGCCTTCAGCCACACAGAAGCTTTAAGTGAGGTTCTAGGGCTGGGATGGCTCCAGTATTTTAAATTCTATATTGAGAGTATTCCACTGAATTTCAACTGAAAAGGCTGAACATAACATAACTCAGTCAAACATAACTTAACTGTCTGTTTCATTGAAGTAGTGAATATTTTCACTCAAATATATCTGCATTTTTCCTTTCAGTTTTTGTCAGGTTTGTCAAGCATTATAAACATAAGATTTTAAATGACCAGAGTACTGCAACGTGGAAAAGCTGAACTGCATAAAGCAGCATCATGTGAAACTTTGGGAATTCTATTGATTAAAGCAAACACTTCCACATCCTAACTACAAAATAGTGCATGCTCATTCTGATCAAATACTCAATATCAGATTCTTAAACCTTTTATATTTTTAATCACTGAAACTCCTCAACAAAAATCCAGTAAAAAAAACCACAGTGCACAGCTCATACCAGTAGGCTGGCAACCTTAGCATATTATCTTATACATGTGCTGAACTATACTATACAATGCAATTTCACCTCAAGGTTCAATAATCACAAAAGCAAAATTCAGTATCCATCTAGCCCTCACAGATTTAATACATTGAAAAGGAAGAACCCACAGGCACTTTAATAAATTTAGTGCACCAAAAGTTACAGGCCACAATTGCATGAGTGAACGTTTCAGTACCAGTCAAGACAATAAAAGAAAATTTGTTCAGTCTTTTCCTGACTCCAATATAAAATGGGAACCATTTACAAAAAAGAATCACACAGAAGGAAAAAATAATAATCCTTAGACAATAGATTAAACATTTAGTTTCTTTAAAGCCTAATATAAAATATTTTGATGAATCTTTAAAAGATTTAGTAGTCCAGTTTCCCTTCTCCCTAATTTTAAAAATTTACCTAACACCCTTACTTATTTATGGTGGTCCATTAATATCCAAATGTGCAAAAGTTACAGTTTAACTTTAGGAGTGCATAAAAATAGGCTTAATATTCAAAATAGCAGTATTACTCTTATGTAGGTTTCACAGCACCAAATACCTGGAATTCTAAGGGAGGTGGATTCCATAGAAGGGCACTGATTACAGAAAAGTTACAAAGAAGTTCCAATTAAGTCCACACATTACGTCAGTGTAAGTGATCTGTGGCCCTTCCATTTAAGAATGCATTTCTTATGCACAGAGATACTTCATGTAAATTAACAGGTGTATCTGTAATGTCTAAAATGCACTACAACTGGTTTTCATGCCATGTCTTACACAGATCATGCAAATGGCTTGTAAATCTGTGTATTGACTAGGGGGGAAACACACATTTCAGAGAACACAGTAAGACTAATTTTTTTGTTTCTTTTTGCATGAAAATTCTCTTCACACAGGAAAAGTGCATTATTTGATATTGTAAGGTTCTGTGAGCTTGGATCCTATAATAATAGATCCTTTATTCATATATTCAGATGTTTGAAGGGCTGTGCCAGTGTTTTTAGAAAACGTCTAACTTGTATGTCATGTCACCTGATTTACAGTATCATTAAGTCATATGCTAATATTTCTTTCATCGTAGCACTAAGAGGCTACTAATTTCTCCCAAACTGATGAAAAGCAGCTAGATCCTTGCTTATTGACAACAGTAAATTTTAAATTGTATTTTGGCCCCTTCCAATTACAGATTTATCTTCAGATTGTGGAAAAGCAGAAAGGCCCACTCTGATAGTAAAAGGCAGCATATGACTATCTTAACATACACATATTTGAATGTATGCACACACATACAGATCTATGTAATGAACATTTCATTCTTTATTCTTTCATCCCACAGTCATCTTTGGCTAAAAGTCTGAGCAAGGAAATTCAAGGACCAAAAACTAATCCATCATACTCCAAACTCTTCTATTATTACACATCACTGACTGGAAGGCTTGCATCATCCAGATCCACTGGGCCAGAATCTTGTTCCTGAGTGCCATTTTTATTTTGGGATTCCAACAGGCCCTGTAAAGTCACTTTGGAAGTTGTGTCTCTTGAAGGGACAGCCTGGATCTTGAAGTTCCCTGGCTTGGCCTTGGTAAAAGATTCGTGAAATCTTCGCTTCTCCAAGACAAGGGGTCTGCTGTTAAGGTTTTGGACCAAAGTGGGGTTGTGAGTGGTTGTGGAATGTGAGGTTGCTGCTGCTGTTTCTGCAGGACAGCTGGATTCTGAAGAACAGGTGGAATGCTCCTGCAAAGGAGGATCTCTTGTCAGATTTAGTGAGTCATTAATTGCATGCTAACAGGGGAAAAATCAAAGAGGGAACAACAAAGCAAGGCATAAGAGCAGAAAGCAGATGCATCTCCAAAGCAGCAAAATGTTTAGACTGTGAGCTTACAGCATATGATTGCAAGCTGAAACACCCATGTATGGCCCTCAGTGTCTAGTGTGGCATCCTTTGATGTTTACTAGCATAAACTAAATTTGATGCTATAATTGTAATTAATTTATTTTAACAAAATAATCAAAATTACTATTGAAGAAATACTTTAAGAATTTGAAAATGCCTTAGAATATTTATTCAGGCATGAAAGTCTAGTCCTAAAACCAGTTCCAAAAAACTAGTCCCAAAAATTAATGCACGGTGTATTCACATTAAAAAAAGAAGCACAATTTAATCTCTTAAGGTTTGTATGAGAGGATAAACAACCCAGGGAGCAAATCTCCTCAGCCAGGGTGTCATAAGAGCACATCCAACAAACTCAGTAGCTGAAATCCTATTGTACTTGGCATAACACCAAATTATACCTTTAGATGTTTCCAGGGAATTGTGCTCAGGCAGTTTACATTGCATGAAATCACAATTGTACAACTCTACCTGTGAAACTGCTTGCTTTGCACATATCTGCATGAACACTAAGCTATACAGGCATAGCTACGCAACAGGAGTTTGGCCAACGTCTTCTGTAAAGATAATTATTGCATAAAGTAGTAACTTACAAATTGTCTACAATATCATTCACAACTATTTGTGAATTCTATGTTTCAACTGTGTGTTTTAAGAGATCTGGAAGAGAACATTATTGACATTACACTTAAGACTGAATTTGCAAAGTTGCTTAATAGCAACTAATTTTATCCAATTTAATAGTTAAAGAGTAGCTTTACCACTCTTGAATACCAAATAGTCATTTCTAATGTTGTATACGGGAAAACAAAGACACGTGCAGAAAGCTTTAAAAAAGCTGCAGCTGAACCTGCTTCAGATTTTTGAAGGTCCATGTCAGGTAATTTTATATAGCAGTAATCTTACCATGCCACCAGTGCATCACACTGTAGCACAGCAGAAAGGTTTCCAATCAAAGAATATAAACCACTTGACCGTACTATTGTCCTATACTAGTTTGCTATTCAAGAAATGTTACCCTCCAACTCTTCAGTTATTCTAAAACAGTTCTTCCCACAGTTCCCTCTAAGCCATGCACGCACGACTCCACCTCCCTCCACGCAGCTCTCTTTCTCCTCCACGCAGCGATTGCATTCAACCTCTTTGGTTCCAGTCGCAATGGAACCCTGTGTGTGTGGGGGAATCGCACGCACATGCAGGGGTGAAGTTGTGTGAGAAAGAGGCAGAGTCCCACCCAGTGGGGTTGAAAATTAGAGGGTACATTGGTTCTTACACAGTATTACTTAATTCAACTGAGGGCTGAAGGTATTGGCACCTACTATGCTACAACGTTTTACAGGCACAAATCAGCAATAAATCATGCCAGACCATATCTGTTAAATGTCTATGAGAGAAGTGATTTTATTTTCTCTACTCCATATTTTTTTTCCAGGTTAAACAAGTACTCCCATACTACTGCTACATAACCAATAATGTGGCGTGGTGAAATTGACATTAAAATATGGCCATATCTACTACATAAATCATTGGTGCAAAATGCTGTTGCCTAGCATGCCATTAGAATTATCTTGTCTCAAAAGATTCCACACTGATTAGTAAATATATCTGGATTAATGCAACAAACCATGAACACCACCTGAACTATTTAAATGAAAAATTTTAAGAGAACACAGAAAGAAGGTAAAATGTGTATGTTTCATTTTGAAGTGGCAAACAAAACAAATGTGCTTAAACACAAGAAGAATGAGTTCCCAAAATAAGTGAATTAATTCCAACTATAAAAGCTGAACCTACAATTAGAGCTTCTTTTCTGAAGTGAATACTATTGAAAACATTTCTGTAAGTTTTAAGCTGATCGAAAGAGGGACCAGCACTGGATAGCAGTTTGAACATCTTGTTGATACCTGCATAATAATATATACATTTTTCTTATGTCTACTGATTATAAATGAAAACTTTATAGTCATTGTATTATACTGATTAACATACAGGTTGCAAGCTGTAACAGCCCCTACATCTTGACTAATGATCCCATGCATATCTATTGTAAAAGCCATGCAAATCAGTCCAGGACATTTTCCTTGGTGCACATATTTTACATGTGCATGCACTCTCACCATTAGGTTTTTGAGTGGTTTGTAGTTAGCTCTTTTTCAAAAATGATAAAATGGAAATATGAACTCTCATGCAAATTCAGCCAAGTTCAATTTCTCTAAATATATCTTTCCTACTAGAAATTTGTAGTCAGTAAAATAAGCACATAGAAAATGTGAACAGAAATTTTAGCGCTCTGTGAAAGTTTGGCATTCCTAATAATATATTTTATGCAGAAACATTTAAAAAGAGTTGATGGCCAATGAGAGGATTTTACATGTTAGTAATTCCATGGTGGTTATAATCAACAGAAGAAACCACAGGATTAAGCTTATCATTTTACACAATGTTAATAAATGTTCTGGAATTTCAGTCCTGTGTTAAGGTGGCACATTTACATGAGAGCCCACATACATGCTGCATTCACCAGTTCTTGATGTATACCTCTGTATACAAGGATTCGACAGCCTTCTGGCCTGCCGCATCTGGAACACAGTGCAAAGCTAAGATTAGAGTAACCTAAACTTGAGAAAAGGAGGGAAAGTGAGAAAAAGAAGGAAACAGACAGACAAAGACTGCTGACTAATTGAGTTATCTCACCACAAAGAGTATAGACCAATGATGGTGAACCTATGACACGTGTGCCACACCTGGCACACTGAGCCTTCTCTGTGGGCACGTGAGCCATCTGGCTAGTCTTGTGACAGCACCGACCCCGCCTTGGTTTCTCCCCCACTGCTGAGCCCTCCATGTCCCATTGTGTGTGAGAGTTGCCTGAGTCCCTGTCTTTCCCCTTCAGCCACACCCCTTTTTCTCTTGGCTTCTTTCTGGCCGAGGTTGCTTGCTTCCCTCTGAGGAATCGGGAGAGTGAAGAAGCAGCTGCTGCCCTTTTGTTTGTGTGTGAGCGACTAAGGGGAGGGAGCCTCCAAGAACTGGGCAGGCAGAGCCTGGAAGGGGGAAAGCAGTGACAGGGATTTCTAGCAATTGAAAGCCTCTGGCCGGCCAGACCTGAGACAACCCAAATTCTTCGTGGTACACCCACTACACTTTGACCCCCCCCCCCCATCCCGGGATCTCTGCTGCCTCCATCGGGACAACAACCCCTCCTTGTTTCTGCACAACAAGATGTGAAGCAAAGACTCCTGGAACTTAGCTTCATCCTCCTCGTCCTGGCTCCCTTTTTTCATTTTGTAGATTATAATTACTTTTAAATTTCCTATTTTACTGTCCATCTGTGCTTCTTTTATATTTTTGGACTTTTACAGACTACAGAAATATAATTCAAAGTTTTAAGCAACCCTGCTACTTTAATAATATATACTGGAGAATTGATCCACAATTAACTAGCTAAGTAATATTTGTTAGTTCTGTATTTATTTAACAAATAATTGACCAAATTAAAAGCTCTAATTGACAAAATGGGCAGGGTAAATTTACAGTAATTATGTATCCACCTCAAGCCTTGTCAATATGGAATCAAAACTTTGTTAATGTCCTATTCTTGACTGCTCTATTCAACTCTTGCAAGCTGCCCAAAGCTTCAGTTATTGGGTGTTTTAGTAATGAAATAAATAAGTGAACAAACAGACCAACATATGGAATCAAAGAAAAGTCTTTTAGAGCAGCGGTCCCCAACCTTTTTGGGACCGCGGACCGGTTGGGGGGGCGGGCTCTGTGCGCGGGGTGGGGGCACCCCCATGCTCGCGGGGGGGGTGTTGCGCATGCGCGCGAGCGCGACACGCTCCCTGCGTGAGCGCGACACGCTCCCTGTGTGAGCGCGACATGCCTCCCGTGCGTGGGGGCGGAGATCCGTCTCCGCGGCCCAGTTCTGGCAAGCCCACGGACCGGCACCAGGCCACGGACCGGGGGTTGGGGACCCCTGTTTTAGAGTGTAAACTTACTTACAGAAGCTTACACTCTAAATTCCAGTTTCACACTAAATTCAATAAACAGATTACCCAAGAAACTGAGGTATTGTATCCTAAGGAAAACTAATAGTACTATAAGATCTTTTTGTTACTGTTATGTGCTGTCAGGTTGCCTATGACTTATGGTGACCCTATGAATAAGCGATCTCCAAAATGATCTGTCCTCAACTGCCCTGCTCAGCTATTGTAAACTCAAGCCTGTGGTTTCTTTAGGGAGTCCATCCATCCCGTGTTTGGTCTTTCTCTTTTCCTGTTGCCTTCCACCTTTCCCAGCATTATGGTCTTTTCCAGAGAATCCGGCCTTCTCATGATGTGCCCAAGTAGGACAACCTCAGTTTCATTATTTTTTGCCTCAGAGATAGTGATAGTGCCTCAGTATTCAGGTTTTATTGCAGTGTTGGCACTTTGAAACAAATAAGTTGGTTTTGTGTTGCAGTTCGGGCACTTGGGCTCAAAAAGGTTCGCCATCACTGGTATAGACGTATAGACAAAGAAACAGAGGAGAATTGTTTGCTAATATATTCTCTCTCATCCAGAACACAGTTATTCCCAAACATAGTATCTTGCAGCAACTAAATGAAATTGCTATAATACTCCTCCTTGCAACAAGAGCAAAGTAACACTTGGAACAAGTTGTTTTAACATACTGCCAATGTTATTAAGACTAAGCATTCAGTAGTACAGACTCAATCTGGCAAAGTCAGAATTGTGATTCAAGCTGTCCAAAAGCAAAATGTAGATTTAATCATCTTAGATACCAAAACCTTCTTCAAGTTCCGAATGTATGTGTGTTGCAAGCCATCACATCAGAACTGACATAGTCACCTAATAGGTTTTTCAAGGTAAGTAAGATATTTAAGGAGCAGTTCTACAAGTACAACTCCCCCAGTGAGTTTCCATGGCCAAGTAGGGATTCAAATCCAGGACTCCTGAGTCCCAGTCCATCACTCTAGTCACTACACCACAGAAAGTATTCAAGTTCGGATTACTACCTACTATACAGATGGAATTTTTTTTAAAAAAACCAACGTAATTTGAACAAGTTGTACATCAAACTACTTCAAATCAATTTGAGGGGCATCTCAAGCCAAAAAATTCAGCCCATATTATGAAATAATTTGATAAATTTCACTGTATCTCCAAATGATACAAAATGATATTTTCCAATCCAAGAGATGCATGGAACATTAGGACAATGCAAAAGAGTCAGACAACACACATGTATACTGCTAAGGTCAGCAATTAATAAGAAATGCAAGATCCTATGCAACCTGTAATGCATGCAAAGATGTTACTCCAGATCCAAGGGTGAGTAGAAGGGTAACTGAAATCATGTACAGAACTTATCACTACCAAAACAATATAACTTCTTTTAAAACATACAGAAGCTGCTGATCTTCCAGGTCCCCGCTGTGCTACTATTGCACCGGATATTGCTTTAATCCAGCTGTGCATATCCTCTGGGCTGTCTGCCTGAAAAGAGAAAAAGTTTAAAACATTTTTAAAAAACTTGGAGATAATAAGCTATAATTGCAAGATTTACAAAAATTTTGATGTGTGAACATGCCAGGTGCCTTCTACATTTTTCAAAGCAAGAAATTATGATTAAAAAAACACACTCTTAAATAAAGGTTGGGCTGATATACAAATGCTTATCATAAAAAAATCTGTTACTCCCCTCCCATTTACTTGTACATCACCTTTCTCAAAGACTGCACTCAAAGTTGCAGTTTACACCAATATTTTGTGCTCTCAACCTAATGGAAATAGTTATATATAAAACAGTTGCATATCACTATTTGACACAAAATCAGTACCTCCAATGGGTGATAACTGTCTTCAGAGATTTATTTTCAGGGAAAGAATATTTAAAATACTCAGGTCTGTTACTAATTTTTGTAAGAATTTCCCTTCTACCAAACTGGCTCTCAAATTCTGAAACTGTTATCTTGATCTTTAGTACTAGAAAAGGTTCCACCATGCCTCTTATTCTATGACAACATTCACTTAAATCTATATTGCTGAAATTCTGGCACACAATACATACAAGTAATTGTCTTGAGATAAACTGATATAAAGATCTGTTTGCCCCAGACAAGTATCTACAAGATAGCAGACTAAGGACAGAGTACTTTTAAAAAAATGGTGATAGGAGGCTGGTCTGAAAGGATTGGCAGAAGTATTCCTTCCAGCTCCACAGTTAGCATATGTATAATCCATCTCAATCCAAAATGGAGTCTAACTGCAAGTTTCTTTACTATCATGGATTTAAAGGAAAGTCATTAACTTTCTTATAGAAAAGACTGTTTTCCTTAAAGAGTTACCTGTACATAAAATGTTCGAGAAGTTGTTACAATTTCAAAAAGATTGTCTCTCATCACGGTATCACTGAAAAACATACAGAAACATGTAACTATTTACAGGTCTTTTAAACCAACACTTGTTTCTTTATTCTGAGACACGGCTCTGTGCTTTCAAGTAACACTACATATAAAATGGGTACTTTGAAAACAATCATATTCTATATGAATGTGTGTAGAGATACTATAATGATTAGTACCTGTACAAGATTCTCTCCATACTCATCCACCCCCTCAATCGTTTCAGTATATTGTAAAGACATGAGACATCCTTCTCCCATTCCCCTTTTTTATACAGACCATGTGGCCAAAATCCTATTGTGTGTCGACACTTCCATAACTTGAAGTTGTGCAAGTTGCTGCGAAGTCTCCACCAAGGTGAAAGTCACACTCAACAAACACTTCAGCTGGAAGAGCTGTGCAACTAGTTGCACAACTGATTGCACAATCAAGCACACAATGCAGACCGCCTGGGCATAACTCCTTGCAAACATCGTCAGGTGTAACTTTACACTATATGCAGTAAGATTTCACACTTCAAGAAATAGAGTCATTATCTGACTGGCATTGCCCAGCCCAGGCACGGGCCATCAGCAGCCTCTTGGCACAGCCAACTGTAGAAAGGGTATGGGCAACAGCAGAGCACATACACACATAATGTGATTCCAATAAGCTACCATATTCTCTTGCTGCCAACATGCCCCAAAATTCACCTTGTCAGGCATAAAACAGCCATGGACTCAGGCTTACTACAACAAATTCAAGAAGTCAAAAATAATTTAGAATATGCTCTCAAAGCCTGTTTCTTACAATATTGTAATGGAAATCTTCTTATACCACAACCGCCACCTAATTTTTCAAGTTGTAATTCCAGTTTCATCATTCATATTTGTAGCTATCACACATACACCAAAAATCCTTTCAATAGAGTTTATTTATACATCAAACTGTATTCCTCAATCTTACTTTGCAAAGGTGTAACTCCCAGTAAGGGCAAATTTCATTTCAAAACATCCCATCAATCAACTCTGCCCACGCTGTTAATGTCCCACACTTTGTAATTTTATCCATCTTTTGTTTAGAGGCCCACATTTTGTTTTGGTACGATATAACTGGCATTCGCTGGATAGTTCAGTGAGCCAGATAACCAGGGGTCAGCAGTCTTGATTCTCCACTATGACTTCTCGGAAAAAAGCCAGCCTATGTAGCTGTGAGAAAGCTACATGGTCCCAGAACACCCCCAGAAGAAGGAAATGGTAAACCATTTTGAGTACAGTGGTGCCTTGACTTACGAACTTAATCCATCCCAGAAGATGTTCGTAAGTCAAAACGTTCATAAGTCAAATCAGCATTTCCCATAGGAATGCACTGAAAACCGATTAACCCGTTCCGGCTGTTTTTTGTTCTTATGTAGAGGCGCCGTTTGTAAGTCAAAGCATTAGTTCCCATAGGAACTAATGCAAAACCGGTTAATCCGTCCTCTACCACTAGGGGGAGAATTTTTTTTTTTTAACCTAAGATGACTTAGGTTTTAAAAAAAGGGCAGGAAAGGAGGGAGGGAGGGAACACCTTTTAAACAGAACACCTTTAAAACCAAGCAGCTTTATACCAAACCAAGCACCTTTTAAACCAATTTTTACATTTTAAAATTACAGTACCAGGCAGTCCAAAGTCCATTTCCCGCTTCCCCCGCGTTTTTTTGTTCGTAAGTCAAAGCTCCGTTCGCAAGTCAAAGCAAAATTTTGTGAACGGAGCTGTTCATAAGTCAAAATGTTCGTACGTCGGGGCGTTCGTAAGTCAAGGCACCACTGTATATACCCAGAAAACCCTAAAAAGGTTGCCTAAGTCAGAGATGACATGACGGCATGTAATTATTATTATGATATAGCAGCAATTCAGCTTAATACACTGGTTTATGATTTCATCAGTGCTTTGTCTTCACTACCACAGTACAGTAAAAAAGCATACTGAACTGTGCTAACAGATCATTTGTAGATAGTTTTTCTTGTTTCAGTTAAAAATGATATATTACCTTTACAGTTTTTGAACCTTCAGCTTCTCACCTTTGTTTACATTCCTGGACTTTATGTACCTCTTTCAGTGGTATAATCCGAAGAGGCTCCTTATCCTGAAAAAACAGAGGCTTCACTGGGTTAATTTTTTTAAATGACATAACCATGAGTCTCAACACCTAAAAGATTGTACTCTGTGAATACTTAAGATTAGAAAACCAAGCAGAGGTCTTACTGCCAAACTGAATTAAAGGAAAATGCAGAATCCTATGCCCAGTTGATTTCATTAAGAACAAGCAATCCTGGTAGATTCATTGTTTGTTGTTTGCCAGGAGAAAGAACTGAGAGAAATAACTCAATTAGCTACCAAATAACTTAGCAACAGGTAAAGATAGATTATTCACTTTGTCCAACTTTTCTGGATTGACAATGTAAGGAACAATGGATACACAGTAACCAATGATATCTTTTGTTATGTTGTGCATTTGCTGTTCACACTACTTATAGCCCATCTGCCTTACATTTCCCCCTATCCAGGGGTCTAATTCAAGTGCCATTCCCCTGGGGATTCATCAGCCCAACACGCCTCTAAGAAGTCCTTAGACTTGGCATTCCCTCAGGCCCGTTCCTCTGGGTCCTTGTTCTCCTCTAACAAGATAGCCAGGACTCATCCTCCTGATCTCCTGTCTCCTACCAGGTTTCCTCTGCCGGGGTTTTTGCCTCTGCTCATAAGGCGGTATTTGTATCCCCCAGTGGCAAACAACCTCTCTCTTTCCCTAGGACAGTGGGTCTCTGATACACACACTCAGGCAAAGTCTCAGTTTGAGACCCACTGTCCTGGGAGTAGGGCCACTCCTTCTCTCCTGGGTCCTCCCGGTCTCCAAACCCCTTGATAGAATCTAGAGGGAGCTCAGTTGGTAATCCAGGTCCTTGGCCCAAAAGACTACCAACAGAGGTGCCTTTGTCACAGTACTCTTCACAAGACTGATCCAAACTCTATGCATATTTTGATTTTCTCTTTAATTTGGGATAAAGTAAGCAAACTCAGGCATTTTATTAATTACAAGTTGATATAGAATAAGCTTCTAATTACATTGGGAGCACACAAATATTAACTACTTACTGTATATTTTTAATATATCCTGACAAAATGTATCATAGAAACAAGACAACACAGTGACATTACTAACCTGTTCATTGTTCCTTTTTGACAAAAATACTATACAGGCAGTGATGTAATAATTAGGTCTTTAAGAAGAAATGTTGTAATTAGCAATTGGTTAGTACAGGTGGAGTTAATTAGTCACTGCATACTTGACTAGTAGAACACAGCTGTGTGAAATAAGCTACCCTGAAGTAAACCACTAATTTGATTGGTTGAAGGAAGTATAAATTAAGGGGCTAGCTAATGTGATCTTCACAGTTCTTATTTGACTATCATGGTTAAGTTTTGCTTGTTTGACTGCTGAATGTTTAAGTTCCTGTGAGCACTATGTAAATTTGTACATCATGTAAATATATTTTCTGTACTCATTCCTGCCGTCTTTTGTGTGACTTACTATGCTGGAGATTGTGGTCCAAGGCTTTGTAAGGAGAAAGCTTCTGTTCTGGCTTTTAAAGCTCACACCTTTGTCACGGTACTCTTCAGTGATGTAATAATTACTTCTGAATATACTATAACACTGAAGTTTTTTTTAAAAAAGTACAGAGCTATGTGTCATCAACTGAACATCACTATATATGAGTAAATTTTTAAAAAACGTTCAAATTCTGGCAGGAGTATGACAAATATTTCAATGCAGCTGACATTCTTTGGTTTAAGTTTAGCTAATATAGTTTAAGGATGGCGTATTCTTTCTCCAAAGCTAGAAATACTGTCAACTTTCATCTTCCCTTTTTTGTGCGCCATCATGTGGTTATTGAAAGAAAAGAAAAATGCATGTTTACATGAGGCTGCCCCTTCAAATAAAGTCAATACAGTAAAATCACATTTCATGTTATCTTCACACTAAAGTGCCAAACACATTCCTTCAAATGATCAAATATTAATGATTGCCAGCAATGTTATGAATCAGAACAATCCTAGTAACTTAAAACTAACCATGTATTTTCAATTGCTTCCATACACACACACTCTACTGTAGTTGAAATGTGAGGTCCTTTAATTCAGTTTTCTTTTTCTCTCAATTTTTCAGAAATGAACATAGCACAGTTCATATTTCACCTACAAAGTATTTGTTTTAATGAAAAGCTGCTTCCATCCTCAAAATGAATTCACAAGGCAGGAACGATAATTTTTTTTCTTATTAGTTACATAATAATTGTTCAATTTGAAAATTCTGAATAACTTCTTAAACCTATATAAACTTATACATATCTTGCAGGGAACAAGCTCTGTTCAACTCAGTGAGGCTTTCATTGGAGTGGTCACACAGGACTGTACTAGAGTTATTCAATTAGAAGCATATTGATTATTTGAAGAGGCACTTGTTCAGCAGGCCGAGGCAAAGAGGCAGTCCCGAAACCAGCAAAATCAGGAAGCTGGACAGGGGACAGATTGTATTTGTCTTCAGTGTGGAAGGGATTGTCACTCTCGTATTGGCCTTCTCAGCCACACTAGACGCTGTTCCAAGACCTCTATTCAGAGCACGTTACCATAGTCTTTCGAGACTGAAGGATGCCTACAGATTATTTTAATATGAAATGAATACAGACTCCTGCATCAGAGATCATGACCTTGTGTCCCTCTGACAACTGAAGTGAATATGTATGACAATATGCTTTCTCTGTAGCCTGGTCTGAAATTCTCAGAATGTTAGATGGATGGCTCCCAGGTCCAATCAAGTTATGATGTTGCTGGCCTCCTCTTGACACTACCTGTTCTGGGTAACCACACTATCACAATGAGCTCTCCAAATCTTCAGGACTGCATCTGCTTTAAAGCTGCACCCATATAAGGGCCATGGCAGCCTCTCCTGTTCTAACAAACAAGGTTATCAAGGAAAAGTGAGTAGACTGAAGCCCCGTTTTCTGATTTTAATCAGGACTTTTATGTGGCTTGATGACTAGTGTAGTGTAGTGGACAGAGTAGAACTTAGACTGGGACTCAAATCACTGCTCAACCATGGAAACTCACTGGGGGAGTAGAACGGGTAAAGTCACTCCTTAAATATCTCAGTTACCTTGAAAGCCCTATTAGGGTCACTGTGAGTCAGTTCTGACTTGATGGCATATAACAACAACAAATATGTGGCTTTCTCTCGCATATAAGAAAGTACATAAGGCTATCTAGAATAATGTCTCTTAAACTGAGTGAGCAGCAATTCATACAATACTTTCCACTACTGTAGGAAAACTATTTCTCAAGTATATTTACATTCTACCTGCCTCCTCAAAACAGGTTTAGTCTATGTCTCCTAAAAATAAATTGTTCTAGTTTTCCCAATAATGATCAGATCTTATTTCTTATTATCAATCATCCTCATTTAGGTTTTTGAGGCTGGGGGTGCACTGAGACAGAGTGAAGCTGAAAAGAGTAACACTACAAAGAGCAGAAATCAAGACTGCCCCCACTGTGCAGGCTTCTATATTCTCATACTCACAAACTGTCATGGCTCCTGGCCATATGAAAAAAATGTATAAATATTTTAAAGATACTGAATCTAGAGGCAAAATGAAATGAACCAGCTAAACAAAACAAGCATAATCACATTTCAAAAAGACTACTTTTTTAAAAAAAAAATGAAACAGAACAATTATGTATTGACACATTAGGAAAAAACATTTGATCAAGAGGTAAGATTAGAACAATTAGATACATACCAGTTCAGATTTAAAATAGCCTATTGTGTTTTCATCCAGCTGGAAGTACCTTCTTTTCCAGTTCTTCATCTATATAGTAAACA
Organism: Intellagama lesueurii; assembly: GCA_037013535.1. NCBI lineage: Eukaryota > Metazoa > Chordata > Lepidosauria > Squamata > Agamidae > Intellagama > Intellagama lesueurii. Next base: position 198,441,207 of record JBAJHW010000003.1, read on the forward strand.
AAAGATAATCTAATTTAATCCCAGTAAACCTCTAATGCTCACAAAACTTTTAATTTTAGTTATGGAGAGTCTTATCTCATTTTTTTTAATTGGGTGTTCTTCTTGGTAGATGGTGGGAATGCTGTAGACATAATATATCTTGACTTCAGCAAAGCCTTTGACAAAGTGCCCCATGATTAGCAAGCTAACTAGGTGTAGACTGGAGAGAACAACTGTCAGGTGAATACATATTTGGTTACAAAATCATATTCAGAGAGTGCTCCTCTATTCAGCCCTGTTTAGGCCTCATCTAGAGTTCTGTGCCCAGTTCTGGAAATTGCACTTTAAGAAGGATGCTAACAATCTGGAGCAAGTTTAGAGGAATGCAACAAAAACTATCAGGGACTGGAAACCAACGCTATGGGAAAAGACTGAAAGGACTGAGTATATTTAGCCTTGAGAAAAGATTGAGGAGAGATATGACAGTACTCTTCAAATACTTGAACGACTGTCATATAGAGGAGGGGCAGTATCTATTCTCAATCATCCCAGAGTGCAGGACATGCAATAATTGGCTCAAGTTACAGGAAACGAGATTTCAGTTGAATATCAGGAAAAACTTCCTGTTAGAGCAGTATAACAGTAGAACCAATTACCATGAGAGGTGGTGAGCGCTCCAACTATTTTCAAGAGAAAACAAGACAACTATCTGCAAGATATATGTTGTTTTGGATTCCTACATTGAGCAAGGGGTTAGAATCAATGGTTTTATAGGTCCCTTCCAACTCCATTATTCTATGATTCTATGGTGTCATGAGGAAGGAGATGTGGTCATCTGGGGAAGCCCAGAAAGACTGACTGGGGCTCCAGGAGGGCTGGATTTGGATCAAGGGCGTGTAGCTCCCCATTCCTGATACATTACATACTATATAGTGTGAGGAGAAGCCCTTCCCTCAAAATAAAGTTCATATTTCCAATTATGTGTTTGAGCAACTGGGTGTTCAAACATTCTATAATCTCCTCAATAATTTTCTGTGTGGCAAAATTTCTTCCTGTAGCATCATACAGAAATAAAAAAACCTAATTAAACTCAAACTCTTAGTTGCTTACCACTGCTCCTTGTTTAACACAGTAGCCAGCTTTGATCACAGCATTATCCGAGGGATGCTTGGTAGAAAAATAAGGAAGGTGGCTTTGGGACCGTTTCAAGTAATTTTTATCACCTTCAGCACATTCATTTACCTCTTCTTTCTAAAGAAAAATAAACAAGAGGGCTTAGATTGTAGTTCACAATTAATTAATTAAGAAATCAACATTACTTTAGACTTATTCTGGATAGTAACTATGTTGGGGGAACATTTAAACCAGAATATCACAGAAAGCTATTTCACACAACTGTGTCTGTAGTTTACCATACATAGGCTTGCATCATGTCTAAAGAAATGGCTTCATATTTAACTTAAATTCAATGTATATGTATCTGTATTTACATATACACACACTCAGACAAAAAAAACCACCTTGGTATTTTACAGAACTATTCTGATCATTTCTTTTGGAAGTACTGTTGAAGAAACTGATCTTGGGACACTTGTAGCTAGCTGTACGAATCAAGCTATCTGAGGGATTTTTGAAATTCTGTTTTGCTGAAAAGCCAGCATTAAATTCTTGAATACTAGCCCAATATAGAGATCTGAAACATTTAATTTTCCTAAGAACCAGTATAGGAGTTTAAAAATCCAGGTAAGTTCCTATGGTTTGTTTGTTTGTTTGGTCAGAATTTACTACATAAATATGAGCAATATAAAGAGTTTTGCTGTCTACATTTTTAAGATTCTAAGTGCTATAATTTCTTTCTTACCAAGGAACTGATGTGTAGCCAAAAGACTAGATTACTTAAGTTTCATATTAAGTAAGTTGTATTAGTAATATTTCTGATTAGTCAGTCCCCTCCTTTCATTTAAGATGACATGTTATAAAAGTTAAGCATGAATTTGCAGGTATATGCATATTTTGGAACAACTGATTGCTTTTTCTCTCACCATGGGTAATAACAGGTATAACAATGACAACTACTTGATACCAGATTTACATGGCTATCAAAGCTGATCCTCTTACCAGGCCCAAACCTCTTACACATCTATCAACCATGAAGCCAGCTCTGAACCTAGCCTAGAACACCAGCGACTGCAAACAAGCAAATGATTCTGCAACTTATTTAAAAATTATATTTTTCATAAGAATGTGAGTGTTTAGATATATGTGCAGTTGCAACCAGACTACCCACAGGTAGAACTCTACCCACATGGAACTCTCTTGCTGGAGGGAGAGGTGATTTTCACTCCTTGTAGTCCCTGAAAATTTTCTTTAACAGTCCTTGGGAACTGAGTGGGACACCGTGCTAAGGGAATCAGGGAATATCATCAACCGTCACATTTAGTCCAGCAAGAGACTCTGGTAGATCTCTGTCTTTCCTGTTATAATGGAAAGACATGTCCAGATCTGACAGACACAAATACATTTTAGACAATACAGCAGAATAACTGAAAAACGTTTTCTGATAGCAAGTTAGGATGATTCTAGATAGGGTTAAGTACAGAAAGTGAGTAAAATGAAATAGCTCCATTTATATTCCCACATGCTCTTTAAATGAGCACATGAAACTACTACATGTAAATACATACTTTCCCATTTCATCAGAAACAGCAGGTTCCTATGTTCAAAGCAATGCCCACAGCCACATATTACACTGATAACAAAAGGGGCAACTCTTGCAGGCACTGGATTTCCTACACTGCAGAAAATTAGTCACCCTAGAGTAGTAGTTCCAAACCTTGGGTAACCCAGGAGTTCTTGGACCGTGACTCCCAGAAACCCCAGCCAGCATAGCTGGCAGCGAAAGCTTTTGGGAAATGCAGTCCAGGAACACCTGGGTTACCCAAGGTTGGGAACCACTGCCCTAGAGAGATAATATGCCAATAACACAGTACTGTACCTAATTAGAAAAATGTTATAAAAACACAGTAGTACCTGAGTAGGGGTTATTATAGGAACACCACCAACAATATCTGTTCGGTAAGACATTTGCTTCTTCAATCCCAGATTTTCAGTGTGGTGTGGGTTATCAGCATGAGACAGTGAATCAGGCTGCTTTGGTACCTTGAAAAAAATTAAGCATTGTAAATTGAATGTACAATGGTCTGTAAACAGGGCAGCTAACACAAAACTAATTCGAAGCAGCTCCACTCTTGTAGATATGTTTTATTACTAGACTCCTTTTTATAATTCCGAGACTCCTCCTCAGCAGGGTGGATTTCATTTAAATCAAATTGTTTTAAATAACATTTTAAATAAAAAAGTATTTTTGATTATTTATATTAATTTTTTTATTATTTATATTTAAAAAATCAACTTTTTACTATAAGTCATGATTTAAATGATTTTGTTTTAAAAACATCATTGGTTTTTATCCACCCTTCATCAAAGCAATCACACAAAACTTACTTCCACACTAATGGGATGAAGGAATCTGGGGAGGAGCTTAAAACATGAGGCTTTCCATTATCTGCTTCCCTTCAAATTCTCCTGTGAAATTCAATGTCCCTGTGCAATACTGTGAGCCCCTGCAGCCACTAAAACACCTGTACCCATATGTCTGATAGAACTGTCAAAGATTTCTAACAACCCTTTGCAAAAGCCGCATTCATTTTCTCTCGGCCTCCTCTAACATGTTTAACAATTCTATGTTTTAAGTTATCTACATATCACATTTCTGCTCACAGGTCCCTAAAATGATGCAAAATCCCAATATTAAGAAAAAGAACAAAATCAAAGCATTTTTCAAAAACAGACTTTTTAAAAAAGTCAAAGGTATGACAAAAGAACACCACTTTTACTGATGTGGGAAGCTCAGTAAAAATGGAGCCGTGTGTTGGGGGAGGGGTGTTTCTTAACTGAGATACTGTTACCAAAAAGCCTAGTTTCATGTAATCAGGCTAACCTCGGAGTGGTGTGACACTCAACAGAATCTCACTTTCAAGATCCCAAAGTCCAGGCACGCTCCTATGGGTGGAAGCAGTCTTTTAGCTACCTTACTACAAAGTTATTCTAGTCTAATCTCTCTCAGAAATTCATGAATGATAGAATGCAGCTGAAGATTACAGAAATTTCCTTAGTGCATTCTAGAACTCATTTGTTAAAAGAGGATTTAGATTAACTGTCTTCCTATTTTATGACAAGGAGGCTGCTTTACATAAACTGTGTATTTTAGCCAAATATCTTTGCAATTTTCCATGAGAGAATCTCTTAAAAAACATAGATGAATATGGTCCAGGCCTGAAGAATGTTTTGATTGTGCTCTCTCCCTCACCAAGTTAATGTTCAGTCACTGTCTATGGATACCTGGAAAGCACTTTTCAAAGTGCAACATACACGACTTTCTAACAATTGGGAACTAATTTTTTCAAAATTCCTTTCCAAACCAAAAACACACACCTGTATTTCAAATTATACAGCATATTTCTAATTAATATCCATAAAATGAATGCCTGGCTGTGACAACCTAAAAGAATTTATGTCAAAGCTGTTCATATTGAATGGTTCAAATGACCCCAGTCTTACAGAATGACTAACAAGAGCTGGTGAAGTAAAATGAACTTGTCCTGTTTACCAGGTGACTGCTCAACAGATTTTCTTTCAACAATTCAAACACTGCTTTATTTTATTATTGTAGTCAAACAGTTAACTCTGGAAACTCAGAAGAGGATTCATTACTCCTGGCAAGTAGATTTGTGAAAGTTTTTCAACACAGTCAAATCATGAAACATAGAATTTAACAGATTTCAAGTAATAGCTAATGCATGAAAGAACACCAAAAACATATAATCTCCTCACCTAATTAAAAACCCCTTAGAATACAAAAAGTGTTTTGCTATAATTCTCCAGATATCACAAGAATCTATGTGAAATGACTCTAGCATCCAAAAACAGTTACTTACTGTGATTTTGGTAGCTTTGTTCAGGACATTTACCCATTCAACTAAGTCTTGCTGATCATTGGCTTGTAGAAAATATTTTCTCATCCCTGCATTCATGACTGTTGGAGACAACAGAAGAATGAATGTCGCATTAGCTGAAAAAAATATTTAGCAGTGCCCTTTGACTAAGCAGAACATTTAACAGCTCAGACACATGCAGCAATCAACATTGCTTATCTCAAAATCTGAAGCAAATGCAAGTTTTTTCACTAGTGCACATATATATATATTTAAAAATGCTGTTTTGCTTTTCTAGACCAGGGGTCTCCAAACTTTTCAGCATGAGGGCTACATCATATATATTACACATTTTCAAGGGCCGAAGGAACATCCGCACATGTGCAGCATGAAACCCCGTACCCCACGCATGCACGTGTGCAGGCACAGAGTGAAACCCCGCCCCCCACCAGGGACTCATTGGGCAGTTTCTCCTTCCAGGCCAGCAGGAAGGGAACGGACCTGAGCCTGCGGACCTGACACTGCGACGTTCGCTGGGCCGGATAAAAAGGCGGGGGCGGCGGATGTGGCCCACGGGCTGTAGTTTGGAGATCCCTGTTCTAGACCATCCTAAAAGAAAGGACACTGTGTATAGGGCTGAACGTCCAACATGAAAAGGAAAAAGTGAAAATTAAGAAGCATAGCAAGTACCGTTTTTTCAACTTTCCAAGCAATCATTGACTGCATTATCTTTACTGGTTGGGGGGGGTGCGCGTGTGTGCATGCGCATGCACACTGGTTTTTCTTTTGGCAACCCTTGCCCTTCTTAATTTGAAAAAAAAAATGAAGAAAACTATTTTTTCTGGCTTTGGCAACATCAAGTGAATTGTCCTTTTATATTATTACATAGATTAGCTATTGTTATAAAACTCAAAAAAACAAAAAACAACTAAATTAACTTTTTCAAATTTTAAATTAGTATTTGAATGCTGTTGAGAAAAAAGACAGAGCAAGACTCTGTCAGAGCATAAAGATGTGTATACAACAGCTTGGTTTGAAGAGAAACCATAGAAATGAATTCAAGCAGTGTCAATGAAGCTGGTTTATTTTGCTTTAGTAGCACAATTAAAGTCACAAATAATGTCCGAATGTTTAGTAACCATCTGATGTTTAATTAGCTTGCATCAAAAAAGTTCTCATATCTTGTGTATGTAATTCAATACAAGAAAACATCGGAGTTGAACTAACCTTTTTCACAAAGGTCATTCTACACCCTTCCATATTAGAGGAATATTCATGTAAGAATGTCTCTTCTTTTAAAGGTGGCTCGAGACCATATTGTTACTTACTTTATTCATGCTGCAGGGTACAAACAACAAATGTAGACTGACAGCTGTCCACAGGACAGAATCCCATTGTTGTTTATGTAAGGTTTGTATAACTTGCTTTTGCTAATTGTATCCAAGTGACGGGGTGCATCTCAGTCATGTGCCTGATCACATACCCAACTGCATAAACATGACAAAAATGGCCTCATCCCATAACCAAATACTAGGAACAAATGGGATTCCACAGTTACACAAGTGGCAAGACTACAAGTGGTAGAACACTTAAAAGCAACCCTATTTTATAAGAACTATCATTATGACTCATTCTTTGATGTTGCTCTGCACATGGTTCAACTTCTCCAGCATCCAAGACAAAATAAATAAATCCCAAAATGAGTACCATTTCAGAAAAACTAGGGGAGCCTAAAAACGCCCAACATCCATGCCCAGTTAAAACATCCATAAGTCTATTCATAGAAGGCAATTCTGAGACAAGAAACAAGTCAACAAATATCAGACCAAAATGCTGCTGGACAAAGGAGTTATTGCAGCCCAGCAGAAAGTTGTGTGAACATGTTGCTAGTGGTTCTATCTCAGGGAGGGGGGGGGGAGGCAAAATGGAGACTGCAGCCCACATGTGGCCTCAAATCTGCTCCAATCACCCAATGGGAAAACAAATTACATAAAAATGATAAACAGTAACTCTCAGAAGCCTTGGTGACACAATTTTTCATCAAAACGCTATGGGGGGAGGCGTATCCAGACTTGTTTCAGGCCTGAAATAGTCTTTTCTGGAAATCCAAAACCATCCTTCAGTCACTTCCTGTTTCTAAAATAGCATTTTTTTTCTGTCAAGACCTAGGCCAGAGAGAAGGCTTAAACAACATTTAACACTTCTGGGAATGCTGTTTGTAACTTCTTCAGTGGTTAATCCCTTATTTCTTTATATGGAGGCATTTGGGAGCAGGAACTCACCATAATCTGGGGAAAGGTGAAAATGGCCCTGGAGAGTACTCTCCAAGGTTGCTCACTGTGGCTCAATTTAACAATCCCCCCCCCAAAAAAATTCAAATTAATTCCCAAAGGAATTACTCTGAAGTCCAAGGACAAACATACTAATATTAAGTTCTCATTAATGACTTTTGCAATTACTACCTAAAGCCTCAACAAATTAATAGTGTTACTACAGTAGGTCACATAAACTGGTTGTTACAAACATATTCACTTAAATAAAATAAATCCTTTAGTTTTTTAAATGATATAGAAAGAAGATTTACGTGATCAGTTACTATTTTAAATACTCCAGATATTTCAGCTATTAAAAGCAGTTTATTTTTCTCTTTATATTGTGAAGGAAACATGAAGTATAAATTAACTGGCATTCTACATAGATACTTTTGTTTGTCTCTTTTAAGGAAAAAGAACATACCTTTGTTCCACTAATTTTTTTAAAGCAATAGTAACTTAACTGCTGTCTACAAAAACTTACCAAAACAGAATTCCGCCTTTGGCCTCAGCTTAGTTGCATCGCTAACCTAACAAAAATGATACAGTTTACATTACAAGTCACAAAACATGCCATAAGTTTCACATCTATTGCATAAAATAAAAGTACCTGTGACGTTTGACCCTCTTGGCCCGTTTCTCTTCCAAACACAGAGCACACGAAGGCAACCCAAACACCTTTTCACACGCTGCCACCAGTTGATCACTAAATCAACGTACTTTACTTAGGAAAGATGAAGGTCCATTCAGTTTTCACTTTTTCTTAAAACAGGTTTAGTAATTACAGATGTTTCTTTAATAATTCATAAGTATTTACTTCAGGTTCATCATGCATCAATCTTCTATTTAAATCTCACAGGTTACTATTCACTCCTCTGACTAATCACACCTCAGATCTCCCATCTCTCTCTCTCTCTCTAACTCTCTGAACTCCACTCCCTTCTCCAGACTGACTCTTGACTCTCAGGCTCCGCCTTTTAACCTCTCTCTCGGCTCCACCTCTCAACAACATTAGCATACAACATGAATAATGCATAACCTATTCAGCATAATAAGGGTGAATGCCACAGTACCTTTCAGCATAATTTTATATATACAGATAAACCACACACATTGTTCCACTACATAGGTCAATGGAAACAGCAAGGACCTATTTCCCAGACAGCAACATTCCACCATGATTTCCCATATTCCTCAGTATCTTGCCATCAAAGGTTTCATTTTACACAAAAGTTATCCTTAAACAAAGACTTGGGTAAACAGAAGAAAGTTGGTTCAGACCATTTTCTATATTCTCTGTTAAAAGTCTTCTACTAACATGGATAGCATGGAATTTCCAGAGGATGTAAACATCCAAGTTTTCTTGTTGTAAAATACTGTGTTTTTGTCACCACCACATCGAATTTGGCAGCAGGAAAAAAACAAGGGTCTTAAAACTGGATTTCTGTGTTGTGCACCTCTGCTTTAAATAAAAAATAAATGCCCGGCCTCTAGAAGCATTCTGACTAAGCTGTCTTGCTCCTTTTCCAAGAGCTTTACAATAAAAGAAAAATGTTTAAACTCTAGAAATGCACTAACCTAAGCTCTGTTGATCAATTCCCAAGTACCTTGCAAGTGTATTACTCTACCCAGACTAAACTATCTTAAAGGGAATCAAAATGCCTCACAGAGCTAAAGAAAGACTCACAAAGTCTGAAATGTCTTCAGCTTCTAAAAACATATGCCTTTCACAAAACTGAAAATATTAGAACTCTTTTACATAATAGTGTGTTACTTTATCATGCACATTTAAATATACTCATCAGTTTCTCAACACTGAAGGCTGAGAAATTTGAGGCGAAAGAGACCAGAGATTGTGTTGTACAATCATGTTGCCAGCATGCTATAGAAGCAGTAAGTGTGGCACTACTTCACCAAATTATCTCAACAGGTCATATTTTGCAGCTTTTGGATGTGTTTGCTAACATCCAACACTAGACCATTTTTGTTCTTAGTAATGTAATAAAGCACAGTAAAAATGCTACAATAATGAACACTACTATTTTGCATACTGGATCCAAGATATCTATGGTTAGTTCTGTAACAATTTTATTAATTTATTTATATGTTTGATTTAGCATTAAGCTAATGAGCTTTAGGCTCATATACTCTTCATATCCCTCTCTGCTACCATGAGACAAGTAGAAGCATTTACTTCCATCTTCAATTAACTGTACTTATTCCATTTTGGACAATCAATGACTAGACAAGTTGTATACCCTGTTGTCACGAACGCTCATCTCCATTTACTCTAGGAAGCTGCGATTAACAATATATTCCATTTACATCCAAATATAAAATGATGGCCAATAGCTTCCAAACAAGCCATAATATAAAGCAAGCAGGAGCTCAAAGTTAGATGCCAAAGGCTGGCTTGTTTGTAAGATATTAACAATAGCTTTCCAATTTGGATATAATGGAAAGTTGTGGCTAACCCTGACCTATTTCTTGTTTATTCACTGTGAGAGGCGTGATGAGAGTATAGAGGCTCTCATCGGAGTGCCGTCCCTCTCTAAGATATCCAAAGAGGTACAGACCACTCCGCCACCGACTCCGCGGGAAAGGGTACACCAGGGAATAGATACCCGGGAACTAGAAGAAAACCTACGGGGTTTGACAGTAGCCACTCAGACGGAAGGAGAATTGGCGGGAAGGGAAGAAAAGGGGAGGTCCGTGATTGAGGTGGGAATGGGGGATATAAAAAGGGAGAGGGACAACATACCGGGGGGCTGGGAGCTGATCTGGGTAGAGGACCCGTGGACGGGACAATGGGAGAAAGTAAAGGTACCACGAGAGGAGGCCGACTATAGAAGAAGGAGAGGTTTACCTCAAAGACCCTCGTATTGGGGCGAGTCCGAGGCCCGGGAGTGGAGAAAGAGGCTAAAGGAGGAGAAGGAGCTGGTGGCCAGAGAGGCAGAGGAGCGACGGCTATGGCGAGCGGAGGAAGCGAGGAGCATGTTGTGCCACCAGGACCGTGGGGTTCCCTGGGACGGGAGAAGGAGCCGATTTGGATCGGAGATGGAGGGGAGGAGACCCTACCGTTGTTAGGGGATCAAGAAGAGGAACAACAAACAATGACTCCTGATCCTTTTCTACCTGGACCGTGGGAAACCAAGTCGTTAAACCCTTTTGAGCAAGAATCGTGGTTACCCTTGCGGCGTCCGTTGATGTCGCAAGAGAAGTTAAGAACTGAACCTTTGATTAATAATTTCCAGTTAAAAGATACAATAAACCCAAGTTTGGATTTTGATATGAAATTGACTCCTGGTTTATTTGGTAATGAGGCTAGAGCAAAATACGAACCTTCACATTCACTTGTTCATTAAAAGTAAGCACTGAATTGGAAGCTACATGATGATATAAAACATTCACAAATATCCTGACTAATTAAGACATGTTTTAACACTGGATGCCAAAGGCTGGCTTGTTTGGTCAGCACTAACCATGGTTCCCCAGTCTGAATGTAGTGAAAAGTTGTGCCTTATTAAGCAAATGTACAATTCCATCTGCATGCAACCACTGTGTCTAAACTGAGAAACTATGTTTAGTTTACACTATGATTTGTCAAAATAAGCTGAAAACTATTTGATCACATAAAATATTGTTAACACTAACTGCCATCCCTAGTTAGGACTTAACATACACAAAAATTATGAAGGTTATACAAAAAGTAGATTCACAATGTACACGTAATATTGTCACTGATTTCAGAATTCTCACTTCACACTCTCCACCTCATCTTCAAAAGAAACCACCAAAAAGTAACATTCTTTAAAATACTATACGAAATCATTCCTCTAAATATAAAAGTTCTGATTTCTTTTAGTTACTTAAATGCTATCAAAATCCTCTTGAGATATACAGTGTTTTCAAGAACACATACATACCTTTGAAATATAAGTAAGTTTAATGGATCCAACTGGTGGTGATCCAGAAGGCAGGTTCTGTAGTCAAAAACATAACATTGTAAGGTAAAACGGATACTACCAATCAAGACACAGTATCCCTTCAAATGTTCAAACCAAGTACTTCAAAATTCAAAAATATCATCCATCAAAATACAGAGTATTCCTTTAACTTGCTTTAGGTTTGGTGATCCAAAACAGCACCACAAATGACTGCAAGCATACTCATATCTACAACTAATTGCACCTTTCAGCCTTGAAAGACAGGAGCATATTCAAAAGCACTCCAGGCACTGGGATTAAGTCTGTGTCCACTTAATAACTTCCACCTTGATTATCAATACATCTAAAAGTGTTTCACTGAGCTCAACAGAATTCATTTCCCTGTAATAGTCCCCAGGACCAAACCCTGGGTATCCAATTTTTTAGTGGTCATAATTTGAATTGTGAAGATGAAGCCCCACTTTCCACCATGATTCTAACAGAATATATAACACAATTTTTTTTAAAAAAGGATGATTAATTAATATTTGCAGAAATTTTCATTAACGTCAGTAAAAATCAGCAAAATTTTCAAAAAAATCATCAAAATAAGAGTCACAATACTGAATGGCACAATCATGAAAAAAAAACATCCCAGAGTAGTTTACCTGTGGATTATCCATGTACCATACCAAACTATCTTCTTTTGTGTCCAATATAAAATATCTACGCAGAAACTTTCCACTGTTTTCATTTTCTTCAATGTCTAGAAAACCACAAATACGATTTTGACGATCTACATAAGGCATTTCTGAAGTTGAACATTACACTGAAAAACAAAAGAATGGCAAATTATTTGCTTTTCTATAAATACATGAATCGAAACTGATCCATAGCTAGTTTCATTTAATGAACACAGCTTTCAGAAGCTCATTTTCAGAAAAAGGTAGTACTCTGCACTAATTTCAACCTCACTGCAAAGGTTTAAAATATTTGCTTTTAACATAATAATATTTATCCCCAAAGGTATTCATCTGGTTTATAGTCATAGTACTTTGTACAACACACAAATGTTAATATACTGAATGTTGGCCCATGTCCAATATTCATACAAATATTAAAGAAAACAGTACATTATACTAAAATGTTCAAACCTTACAATCCTCGCATGGTAAGAATCGTACTCTGCAAGTGCTACATTAATTTTTCCCGCCAAAACATGAAAGAAAGGCAGTGGATTTATTCAGTTTTGGGAACATATCATTTATTAAGAAAACTAGTCTTGCAAGAACCTTGCTGGGGCTTGAACATCTTTTCATAATAGCAGTTGCATCAACTATTTAATACATGACAATGTTCTTTGCAGTTTCATATATTATTGACCAGACTATTGGTGCTTAGAGAAAAGAAGATGAACACTAGTTATGAATAAATATTACAGGCAGAAATAAGTGGTGGAGCCAAAGGACTTAAGAGTTAAGTAAATGACAGGACAAATTCAATTGTTTAAAAAATTATTACTTATTTGGCTTACTATCATTTGGTAAGGAGAGAAATTAGGGCCTTTTTGGTGGCAGCTTCTAAGGCTGTGGAACTCCACTTTGAGAGGGGCAAGGCTGGTCTCCTCCCCGTAGGCCTTCCATCAGCAAAGATCTTTTTTTTTTTTATTTAGATAAGCTGTTGGTTACTGACTGAATGCCAAAGAAGGATGTCTTAATTATGGGTGTCTTTTTCCCCTTGCTGGGCTTTTATGTTGTTTCAATTCAGTGCTCATATTTCATATGATAACTTACTTGCATTTTAATATTATAACTTCTTGGCTGAAATAGTCTTGCACAACTCTGCAGCAGCAAATTCCCACTGGAGATTACTGAGTGCACACAACTTCACTGCACTGTGCACGAGTCATGTGCACCCCAAAATTGCCTTTGATCAGAGATTTGAAATGATGATGTCAGCTACACTGCACACATAGAGCTGTGCAACAAAATTTCAGCCATTTTGTTTTTATCTGTACCTATTTTTAACGCATGTTGCAACCTACCGTAGCGCCTGCACTGAGCACATTAGATCAGAGGTGTAAAACTCAATTTCTTCTTGGGCCGCATCGGCATTATGGTTGCCCTCAAAGGGCCGGTTGTATCTGTAACACTATATAAATGTATCCACTCTTTATCATATTTAATACTCCTCATTCAATTATCACTTTGACTCTTCGCTGCTTGGAATGCTGGGATTAGAAATCCCGCTGGGCGGATTCCCAGCATCCTTATGGAGCATTATGGGTGACCGAGTAAGTGCCTGCGTATTGTATGCTGCACAGTAGCAGGCAACACTGCGAGGGACACATGAAATGGCCCGGTGGGCCGGATTCGGCCCACAGGGAGTTTGACACATGTGTATTAGATCAGCGGTCCCCAACCTTTTTGGAACCGCGGACCAGTTGGGGGGGCAGGCTCCATGGGGGGGCAGGGGCACCCCCGCGCTCGCGGGTGGGCGTTTCACGCTCACGGGTGGGCGTGCAAGTGCGACACGCCCACCATGCGTGCGGGGTGGCGGATATCCGTCTCCGCAGCCCAGTCCTGGGAAGCCCACAGACCAGCACTGGGCTGCGGACCGGGGGTTGGACCCTTGCATTAGATGATTCAAGCTTTTTTTTTTTTTAAGTACTTTGATTGGGAATAATATTGCTCTCCTGCCAAAATAAATCTAGACCAAAAACAAACAAACAAACAAAAACTGAGGGAGGCGAGACAGAAAAGAGATTTATTGTAACCCCTCCAAAGCATTATTTGATCTGTACTTTAAAAAAAAAATACTGTATGTTTCCGTGTATAAAACGACACTTTTCCCCAAAATAATTAGAGGAAAATTAGAGGGTCGTTTTATACACAGTAGTAAGGAGGGGGGAAGGGATCAAAGCGCTCTGATCCGCTTTCCCCCTCCACTTTTTGCAAAGAAAGTGGAGGGGGAAAACACTTTCCTCACAAGAAAGTGGAGGGGGAAAGCAGGAATCGCTTTCCTCGTCCACTTTCTTGCGAGGAAAGTGCTTTCCCCCTCCACTTTCTTTGCAAAAAGCTGCTTTCCCCCTCCACTTTCTTTGCAAAAAGCTGCTTTCCCCCTCCACTTTTTGCAAGGGGGAAAGCAGCTTTTTCCAAAGAAAGTGGAGGGGGAAAGCAGGAATCAAAGCACTTTGATCCCTGCCTTCCCCCTCCACTTTCTTGCAAAGAAAGAAATTTTGGGTTAGAAAAGTGGGGGGGGGGTCTTATACATGGGGGCGTCTTATACACGTAAAAATACGGTAATCCTCAGGACTAGTTATTTTCAACCATTGGGTTTTTCTCTCACCACCGAGGGCATATAAAGATTTCAAGACAGGTATGTAATACAAAGAAAACACATGCGGTTCTATAATTTGATTTGGAAAATGGGGAAATATATTCCTGCCTACTAAACTTTGTAGAGTTTATTACATAATCCTATAGTAGTTATTTCCACCTTTCTTTATCTGAGGCCTGTATTGGTTAGAGTTCACTGTGAGTGACCAGTACCTTAAAATTTCCACCAACTCTGTCATTCCCATGGCACAAAATCTAACCTAACAAAATCTAATTTTTGGAGTTCTGACTTTTAATTTTCAGTATCTTTTTAGACACTGCCCTGAAAAGAAAAAAGAACTGAAGAAATATATTTAGTTGAAACCAGTGTTTCAACCAAAATCAGTCCATATTCCCAGAAGGAGCGCACTTTGTAACTGGAACACCATTGGTAAAAAGGCCCTGTCCTGGCACTGACACATAAAGTAAAACTCCTAATGGACAACCATTTGGGGATGTGATTATATATATTTTTATCTTATTTTGGCTGAGTTTAGTTTTGATTTGGGACTAACCTCTGGATACTTCTAAGAACATACTCATTTTTAAGGTATTCAAAAACTTTGCTGAGGATGCATCATGCATGACTTCCAATCTGAAATGCAGCAATTGCCCAAAAACTCTTGTATCACTTGTTCAAAACAGAAGTGTACAGTCTAGTTAATAAGTTTGTTGAACAACTAGGCAGATGAAGATCTTTAATCTCATAATCAATTTTATGGAAGTTTATGCTTTTTACAAAGGAGTCTGACCCACACATGTGGCCATGATTTTAGGAACTTTTATATTTCTTCGGCACCTACTCCAGCTCTATGGTTCAGCCTAATGGAGACCCTTCTAGGGTTGATAGCTAGTTGGTATTTGTGAATGTTTAGTGACACAATAATGTTCAGTGACCTAATATTAGTGACTAGAGATGGGGGTAATATGAATATCCCCAAACAGCTGGATTTAATGAGGGTCCGGCCCGTCCACAATCTCTCCTGGAGGCCCACTCTCTTCCTGCTCACTAGCCACTTCAGGCAGGGGGAGGGAGGACAAATTTCCCTGCATGGCTGTCAAGTGGCTAGCGAGCGGAAAGAGAGTGGGAGTGATTGGAAGGATGAGTGCGGCTGCCGCCGCCGGATGCCTGAGTGGACAATCTGGCCCTAGGGGCCGGACCATCATTAAGTCCAGCTGTGCAGGGATATTCGTATTCGTACACGAATACCCCCATCTCTATTGGTGACCTTGTCCTCAAGTCAAGCTTAACCATATTTGAAACACTTATAACCTCTTAACATCACTCATTCCTGAATAGAATGGGCTGTGCAAGTATAATGATGTAATTTTTCAGAATAAGCTGTAACGTTTCACCACAATATCCTGTAGACAAAACAGAGTACTTAGGGGCCAAGCTGCAGAAAAAACAGCACTGTTCATAAAGCTTGTAATAACAAATACTTTCCATGATCCAGATCATCTATTATAAAAGTAAGTACTGACACGCACATTCAGCTGTTATTATGTACAGCCTAAATTTGTTTTGTTTTTTCTTTCCAAGCTATGGTACACTTTTTGTGCAGATGGATTCCAGAAGTACTTCATTTGCAACTAATAACCAAAACTTCTCCCTAATAAAAAAATTAAAATAAGACAAAATAAAATAAAATATGGTTGTCTTTTAAATTAACTAACTACATGTTTATAAACATGATTATATTACCAATTAATATTCTAGCAAGTTTTACAGAGTGGAGAAAAACATCCATTTAATTTTTTTCTGCACAAATCTGAAAATAATTAAATAAGCAAAAACAAGCCTTGCATATCAGGAACAAGCACAGAGCTTGGGAAGCAAACAAGATAAGCTTGAAACTTTCAATACAGGAGGCAAATATGATTTAATAGGTACCAGTAGAACCCGCTTATCACTTATCCATGGTCTGAAAATATTAAAATTATTAAAAGAAAAATCCTAGAAATATTTATTTCTAAAAATGAAGTTACCAGGACTGGCCACTAGAGTGAGCGAGACCATGTATGTACAGCGTTTGCCATTATCTGCATTTTCCAGCATCCGTGGGGGAGAGCTTGGAACTGGATCCTACTGAATTTTTTGTTGGAATGAAACTCATAACTGGAAAGAATAGACATATTCAGAAGCAAAAGACTAGACAGGAAGATTAGAAAAGTGACATTATATTAAAGGATTTCTAAAACTGTGATGAAATCAATGAGTTGGAGCAAGGTATACTGGTGGAAAGCACAAAGTAGAAACTAAAGGAAACAGAAATATTGATAGCATTGTTTGCTACAAACATTCTAGCATGGCTGAAAAACTGGATGAGGCCCTGCTTAGGCAGACTACCAAATATTCAAAGAGGAGAAGTATATTGATAACAGGAGAGTTCAACTACCCTGATATCTGTTTGAAGACCAGCTTTGCTAAGAAATTCCTCACTTGCCTTGGCAACAACTTCAGGTTCCAGAAGATTGAAGAAAAAAGGAGAACAGTCCTGCACCTGATATTCACCAACTGAGAAGAGGTGATTAATGAGGTAGGAACAGTGGGAACTTTGAGTGGAAGTGACCATACCTATCTTCTTTTGGGAACTGCTATAAAAAGAATAGGGAAATATTAAATATACTGACCAAGTCAACCAACAAGCTTCTCATGTGTGACTGAACTTAAGATTGACCTAACTTTGGTATCAAATACATAATTAAGTACATAACTCAAATGCTTAAGTGCTCATTGTCGCGTTTTGACCCCTTTTGGATCCGACACCTCTGGAACCTATGTGGCGTTGGACCCACTCGTGCCTTGGTCTGTCCACCTAGACTCAGACCTCAGAGCACACCAGGGCAAAACTAAACTCTTTCCTTTCTTCCACTGCTGCCACCAGGAGATCCCTAGATCCCCATAACTCCTTTAGAAAGAATCAGGTCCACTCTTTAATGAAATAGAAAGATCTTTAGTTTATTTGCTTATTTGTTTCAGTATTTTAATATTCAGTTCTATTCCTTCTCCCTTCCAGTCACTGGTCAATCACTTCACAGATCTCCTACTATATTCTCATCAGTCTAATCACAATCACATAAATCTCTGAACTCTCTAATCAAACTCCTTCCAAAACTCTGATCTCCCTTCTCCCCCTCAGGCTCTGCCTCTTATACTCTGCCTCTCGGCTCCGCCTCTCAGCAACATAAATATGCATGACTCACTCTAACTAAACCTGAGCCATGACCACATTTAAAGGAGAACGCTACACTCATGTTTCTGTAAAACTGTGGCCTGTATCATTTGGCATATTTCACAATAAATTTCAACAAAGAGTGTGAACATACAAGTCTAAAGCAACGGTCCCCAACCTTTTTGGGGCCGCGGACCGGCTGGGAGGAGTAAGCTCCATGCGCGCGCCCCCCGGCGGGAGCACCCGCGCGCACTCACGGTGGGAGTGTCACGCTCGTGGTGGGTGTGTCATGCTTGCGCACATGCGCACGGGCACAACACCCCCCGCGAGCGCGACACGCCCCCCACGGGCACAAGGGCCCCCGCACGAGCGTGACACACCCACCGCGCATGCATGCGGGGGGTGGGTGGAGATCCGTATCAGCGGCCCAGTTCCAGCAAGCCCACGGACCGGCATCGGGCTGCGGACCGGGGGTTGACGACCCCTGGTCTAAAGAGGTCCAAGTATGAAAGCTCTGTATGTGTGCATAATGTGCTATCTAGGTGGAGCAACCTTGTAGCAACCCTAATAGAGTTTTTAATGTTAAATGAGATGTTTAAAGAGTGATTTCTCCGGTGCTGCCACACCCAGTGAGGTTCCTTGGCCAAGCAGGGATTGTAACCCAGGTATCCTGAATCCTGGTCCATCACTCCATCCACTACACTAGGTATCAGACAAAAAAAGTATGGTAAGTAACTTAAAAGTAATTAGCATAATGACACTTTGAAGAAGATGGTTATATATTGCTACCTTTCGAATGCTTAAGATTTTAGATTTTAAGATATTTATGTCAATTTTTAGGACGGAGGCTTATGGAAACAGTACAGCAATGGAATAAGCAGGTAATGCAGATTCAGTGCTATTAAACAAAAAGGAAAAAGGCCAAATACAGGCCTTTACAGAAAACAGAACTCTTCACCAAGCAAGAAAATGGAACCTATCTCCTGAGAGATAGTCTGCAAGGACAGGCTAAGGGTACACCTATCAAGGATATCCTTCTGTCTTGTACTTGCTCCTGTTTAACTTACTGTATTAAACAGTTTGCTGGCATGCAGTTTCACTTAAATTAATGTAGCAAAAGTTTTATTCAGAACCTAAATTAACAGCACTGCCAATTACTCAGGAAAAAAATTCCTATCTCTGGCAATGAAATGCAGAATGTAACAATAATAATAGAACTGCAAGAAACCCTATGGATCATTGATTCCAGCCCCTGACAAGGAGGCATAGAGGGGAATTGAATTCCCAATCTCTGGCTCCACAGCCAGATACAGTGGTGCCTCGACTTACGAACGTCCCTACTTACAACCATTTCGAGTTACAACCAGCTCCGGCTGCAAAATTTTGCTACTACTTGCGAACAGAGCTTCCACTTACGAACAGAGAAAGGCAGGGGAAAAAGGCGGGAAATTCAAATTTCTAACTGTAGGTGGCGACAAGGCTGCTTCTTTGTAGCTCTTTCGCCCCAACAGTTAGAGAGAGTGTGTCGGAGGAGGCTTGGGACTGCCTCCTTCTGCTTCTGAGTGAGCGTGTGTGTGTGTGTTTGCAGGGAGGCTTCGGGCTGCCTGGTAAGGTAAGGTGCTGTTTTCTGCTTTTTAAAAACTGTTCTGGGTGTTTTTGCAGCGTGGTTTTGAGCTGGGGAGGTTATGTTTCTGTGCTGTGATGGGTCTTGGGGGGTTTGTTTGTTTTTTGGCTTCCCCCCATTTCCGATGGGTCTTGGGGGGTTTGGTTGCTTTTTGGGGGGGGTTTCCCCATTTTCGATGGGTCCTGCATGCTTCCCTTGCTTTTTCCTTTGTTTTCTTTGCATTTCCGACCTGCCCCCTTTGTTCTCTGTGCATTTCCGATCTGCTCCGTTTGTTTTCTGTGCATTTCCAATGGGTCTTGCACGCTTTAGTGCTTTTCTCTCCCCCCCCCCCCCCTTCGGCCGGAAGGGATTAATCGCGTTTCCAATGAGTCTTGCACTGATGATTTTTTTTTGTGATTTTTTTCTTCGGCCGGAACGGATTAATTGCATTTCAATGCATTCCTATGGGAAATGGTGCTTCGACTTACGACCATTTCCAGTTACGTCCATCTTCTGGAACGGATTATGGTCGTAAGTCGAGGCACCACTGTACTTAAACCACTAAGGCATCAGACTTTCCCTTAGATAGTCATGAAACTACTAAATCTTGCAAATGCATGCTGACAAGGTATGCAAGTTCAAATGCATTTTCCCTAAGCAGAAGCATGATATTATATTATACTGTTATTTTCAGAATTCCTTCCATTATGTTCTATGGTGAGTGATCTGGATTATCTGGAAAATTTTCCAGTTGCCCAAACACAACATTAGCCAATACAGTATGCTTATATGACTTGCATTCATTTTTAATTATCAAAAGCCGGTAGGTGTTTGAAAGGAAATATCTGGTTAAGAAAAGATACAGTTAATGTGGCTTAAATATTACATTTTAACAAATTCAAAGCTTTATTTGGAAATTATTTTTATTAGAATATATACCTTCTATTTTTAGAACATGTACTTCCTTCATTTTTTTTTTAATTTAAGCAAAAATGTTACTGAAAAACATTTGTCGCCATAAGATTTAGCACAGCCAATAAGCTGTGCAGGGACATCTATTTACAACAGAACTCAGCTCTCTTCCACTGAAGTCACTAGCCACCCCAGTCACTGTTTGCAGAGCAGCTTATAATACATCATTCAATATAACATTTAGGCAATTTGGTATCCATCCACTCATTGTTACTTATTTTACAAAAAGTTTGTCCCCACAAATGAAAAGTCTTCTACAAAACAATAATACAGTAACCAGAAATTTTTCTGCTCAACATTGCTGGTTCTAGTTTTGGGGTTAATTTGCTTCTAACCCAATTTCTTCCTCAGTTTCTTCTTACATGTGGCCTTTCACACTGAGATGTGCAACCTATTTTAAAGATCATCTACCTGGGCTATTCATTCCACTCTGGCTATGCCTCAAGTTGAAGGTGGTCATCCAAAGAGATACCTGGAAAATAATAATCAGGAACTGGGGCTTCTCAGTGGTGGCCACAATGCTATGGAATGCACCATCGGTGGATATATGTTTGGCTCCTTCCCTCTTGACCTTCAGGAAACATCTTAAAGTCTAGCTGTTCAAGGAGGGTTTCAAGAACATCCTCCTCCTTTGATATTTCAATTTGACCCATGAGTTTGAATTTGAATTTTGTTTCCCTTGCCTCTGGAGTTTGTTGTTTGGTCTTTATTATTTATTTGTTCTGTTGGGGAGGAAGGATGTTTGTTTTAATTTACTGCTAATTGCCCAGAGCAGTGGCTTGCTGCTAGATGGGTGGGATATAAATGTAATAAATAAATAAATAGGCACATGCAGAGACAAAAGCAAGATAGTAAGCCTATGAGCTTGCATAATTATAAAAAGCAAAACAAAACCCACAAAAGACCAATGATGAGATCTAAAGCCAGAAAACAGTCTAAAGCATGCTGGGCATGCTCACTATGTGCTGATTGTGTGTTAGACTAGGAATTGAGGGGAGAATGAAAGGGAATGGAGCATCTTACACAATATCTTCTAGGAGTATTCTAGAGGAGGATGACACACTGAAGGTCTGAATGTTTTTTTGCAAGCCAAACTCTTCAACCACTTATAAACCTAAAACTAGTACAATAAGGATGGGATAACACAGTATTTATTACTAAGGAAAGGAGAAAGTGCAATCACCCTGGCTGAAAACAGGTTATTTATTAGTTATATCCTACCAGTTCTCCAATGAGCTCAAAGTGGTGTGTATGACACTCTTCCTCCCCACTTCACAACAGCTCTGCAGGCTGAGACACTGCAACTGATCTAAGTACAAGACTGTCATTTCTGTAAACACACACAATTTTGAATTGTTATTCATCCTTCTCTCTAAATTAGGACTGCATGGTGTGGCCTGGAGGACATATGCTCTAGAGCAGTGGTTCCCACACTTGTGTCCCCACATTATCTTTGACTAAAACTTTTAAATAAATAACTGAACCCTAACTGGTCCCATGAAAGATTATTTTTTATGTCTGCTACCTTAAATAAATTGTCCTACTAGTGCTTTTAAATGAACAACTTGGTACATTTCTACAATTCTAAAGGCTACAGTGATACAGGAAATTCATGACAGCACTACTTCTTCCTCCGATTCTTCTTCAATGCAAAACTTTCATCACTGCACTTTAAAAATAGAAAGAGAGCACCCTAATAAGGCCAGTAGTGGAAGCCCACATGGCAGCAAGGCAGCATGTAGGATAACACCCAGTAAGGACCTTGCTTCAACAAGGTCAGGAGTTTGACTGAGGTCTCTTCTAGACCAAGACTACCTCCCTCCTGGATGCTACTCTTTCCATCAAAGTGGGAAGCACTCTTTCTTCTTTTCATGAGCTCCTGTCGGTAGGCTGCTATAATTGGCACAACAGCTAAGGGATCATGGACCTCCTTGGGGAAGGTGGGCTGCCTGAGTGCTGAAGCTGGGCCCAGGTCATTTCCAACAATGCCTTGGTTATGGAGGACTTGGGAGTGTTCTGCTTTGCCAGCTCACGGGTGGAGGTAGGGCCACATGTCTCCTGTGATAGTATCATCAGGGGTGGAGGTAGGGCCACATGTCTCCTGTGATAGTATCATCAGGGGTGGAGGTAGGGCCACATGTCTCTTGTGATAGTATCACTGAGTCCTCAACTTCCTTACTCATGACCAAGCCACTGCTGGTTTTCTGGCTCATGACCGAGAGAGATAATCAAGACTTCATTACATTGTGCACTGATTTCCTTTTCTGCTTCAAATGTGAGTTTCATGTTGACAAGCTCAAATAACACTAACCAGTATGCTGTAAATATTCCAGCATTCTATACAACAAGGTTTCTCAACAAGAAGCAGCTGTCACCAATTAAAATGCACTAAAGTGTTTTCTAAAAGGAACAAATACTAAAGCAGAGAGGGCAATGTATTGGAGGGGTGAGAAATCCAGAAACCAATGTACTTTAAAACTCTAATTATAGTATTTTAACAATTTCCCTCGTACAATAGATATTTTTGAATACATAGATTAGCCAAATTTAAACAAATAGTTTAAGTCTTGGAAAATGCACCAACATGACAGGCTTCTGAAGCTGTATGGATGTTGAACTGTCAGAACCAGTATAAATCACTCATCTTGTCATGAAAAGCCTTCATTATGTTGTTCTATAGAAATGATGTTCTATAGAAAAATTAAACACCTACACACTCCTGACATTTTTTTTCATATTCCTCAAGGAAGTATGCCTATTTTCAAAATGACACCATTAGCTTACTTCCTTTAAAACAAAAGAAGCCCTCTTTTCACCTTGTATGAGCAGGAAATGCATGATAAAATACAGGTTTGTGAAACCCAGCTGCCATATCAACTCATATTTAAATATTTACTACATAATTCTTTATCTGTCACAATTAAAAACATTAGACCACTGTAGTGCCACTGTCTGAAACTATCACTGTTCTCAAGTACATTTATATTTCATAAAACATAAAATTCTGAAACAGAGCTGATCACTCACTGAAACACTCAGGTAGAATGCCCATTCATGAGACGTGGAAACTGAGTACAAGAGCGGCAAAGATAATATTATACCATTCCTGCAACTGGAGTATCATAGAATCATAGAATAGTGAAGTTGGAAGGGGCCTATAAGGCCATCAAGTCCAACCCACTGCTCAAGGCAGGAATACAAATCAAAGGATATCTGCCAGATGGTTGTCTAAGTTTCTCTTGAATACCTCCAGTGCTGGAGCACTCACCACCTCTCGGGATAATTGGTTCCAGTGTCCTACTGCTCTAACAGCTAGGAAGTTTTTCCTGATATTCAACCAACTTCTGGCTTCCTGTAACTTGAGCCCATTGTTGTGTATCCTGCACTCTGAGATGATCAAGAACAGATCCTGCCCCTCCTCTGTATGACAGCCTTTATCGAAAGACCAGTGGTCTTTCAGTAAATATGAATGCATCACCATAAAGCCTTGACTGTATTTTTTGTACACAATCAATGTCATATGCTTTAGTAACATCTATATGTTACTTTTTTTTTCACTTTTTCTGATGGTGCTTTTACAGGACAGACTGTCACAGAGTTCCCCTTTCAGTAATATTAAAAGCCATAGCTGCATCCGTTACAGCATGCCAAAGTTTTCCTTACAAGCAAGGGATGGTTAAAACCCTTCCACTAATGAATCTGGTGACATTATGCCACAGATACATAATTTGGAGGGGACACCAAGTTATGTGATTGCACAAATACCAATATAAATTTCATATTTTAGATACAACAAATGCAGCATATTTTTTATCCAAACAAGTACTTTAAGGGGAGGGGAGTGAAAACAAAATGTCCATGTTCGCATGTTAAATTCTCAGATCTGCCACCATCAAATTACATGTTATGTTCAAGAATAGCCAACTTTGTCAATACAGGCAAGGATGAGAAATTGAAGTATTAAAAAGAATTCTTTTGACTAAGAAGCTACGTATTTCTTTTAGGACAACCCCCATCAAAATCCCAAGAATCCGAATATCCTTTCATCTGTCACACTCCACAGAATTGTCTACATGTTCACTGCCAGAGAGAAGGAAATCTTGATACACAATTGGACAGCACAAACACAATTTCTTATCTTTAACCATCTGCCTGCTATTGCATGAAGTGAATATGAGCCTCTATCCTGTGGATTATATAACTGATTGCCAAAATACCACCACTGGAAATCATCAACTTGAAGGGAAAACAATTCACACTGCTTAGCATGTAATTTGTTAGCATATATACTACTGCTTATTACATAATTTTTAGTATTTGTTCATAACTAATTATCTTAAGACCTGATAATGTCTTTAATTAATAATGCTTTTTCTGCAAAAGTACAGTGGTACCTCGACTTACGAACTTAATCCGTATTGGAACAGCGTTCGTACATCGAAAAGTACGTAAATCGAGGCAAACTTTTCCACAGGAATGCATTGAAAACCATTTAATCCGTACCTGCTGTTTTTCGTTCGTATGTCGAGGCGCTGTTCGTAGGTAGAGGCATTAGTTCCCATAGGAACTAATGCAAAGCCGGTTAATCCGTACTCTACCACTAGGGGGAGAATTTTTTTCTTCTTCTTCTTTTGACCTAAGATGAACTTAGGTCAAAAAAGGGGCAGGAAAGGTTTTTTTTCGGGGGGTTTTCGTTCGCAAGTCAAAGCTCCGTTCGCAAGTCGAAGCAACATTTTGCGAACGGAGCCGTTCGTAACTCGAAAAGTTTGCAAGTGGAGATGTTTGTACGTCAAGGTACCACTGTAGTTACAGAGTCTGGTAGTCATGTATCCAAGTAATTATAACATAAAGAGTCCATGCCATTGGCATGAATATCTTAACTATGGTATTTCAGATAATCATGCTCAATGTTATTTCAGAATGTGCTAAGAATGTTGATTTCCAGGTATCCAACTAAAGGATCTTCATAGGATAATACTGCAAGTGTGAAAGAGGACAACCTGCCGCTAGAATAAGCTGAAATCACAAATCACACATTAATTATTTTGTGAGAAGATTCATCTGGATCCTATGCATTTCCCAGCACAACAAGGTTTGGCTGAGATCATTTCAGTGTCTTTTTTCTTCAAAAAGGTCAACATTCACAGTAACCAGACCGATGCTTTCTTTCAACATGACACTTTAGAAGGTCATATGTGCCAACTTTCCTTTACAATATTCGAATACTACAAACTGCAATTGTCCAGATAAAAAGAAAACCATATTCTGTTTTCATACTTCCGTATAGATAGAGATGGGCACGAACTGCCAGTTCAGTGGTTCTGCAGTCTGGAGTGCCAACCCCCCCCCCCCCCGCAGGCACCCACTTAAGAGGCAGTGCCCGGTGGAAGCAGGGAAGTCAGGACATTGCTTCCAAGTGGGTGCACTCCTGAAGGGGCGGGGAGCCAACCCACAGTACACCTATTTCACTATCTGTCAAACCGGCATGGACAGTCAAACCAGTGGTTTGGGCCTATCTCTACCTATAGACAATAAAATGAGAGAAACTACTATTATGCTATGATGATAAAATCAAAATAAAGACTGGCAAACACAAAGCCATATATAGATATAGATAAAGCAAGAAAGTTCAGTATTGGAAGGGTTTTGAAGTAGTTGAGAAATGAGTGGATTTGATTTAAATCATCGATTTAAATCACTAGTCAGTAAGCATTTTATTTTAAAAATCTGATTTAAATCAAAAAATCCAATTTAAATTTTAAAAATCCAATTTTTGATTTTAAAATTTAAATTGGATTTTTTAAAAATAAAATGCTTACTGGCTAGTGATTTAAACTGACTTGATTTAAATTGAATCCACCCTGGTTGTGAAGTTATACTGAATTCCAGTTCTGATTATCTCTTCTCTTTAGCAGCTACTTCAAGACTTCAATTTAAATTAATAATATACACGTGCACAAGATGCAAAAAGCCACTGAAAAGACGTTCAGGCATTCATGCCCCCACCCATCCTTTATACAGACGCAGCACACAACCACAACCCAAATCACTCTATGATTCAAGAGAGATAAGATCTCTCTACAGCATCACAGAACACTGAAATAACCAGAACTACTTAGTAACAAGATCAGCTCCTGACCGCTGGGGATGTTGCATATTCTAAAATATTTACCAGGTCAATTATACCCAAGGTAAAAAGTTACTGAGAAATGAAGCCAAATGCTTAAGAGAAAATGCTGCATGGTGCAGAGATTAGAAGTGATTTATATCAACTTTTTCTCAAAATGTTTATTAAACAGGCAATCCCCAACACTCTTATTACACACCTATGCTTTCCCTTTATCTCCTCCTCCTCTCCTAGTTTGTCTTCTTCAGTCTCAGCACCAGCACAGCTAATGGCACTTAATACCAAACCCAGTGCTTCTCCATCATGCACCTCCCAGACCAGCTCTTCTCAAACTTTTGGTGCACCAAAAACTTCTCAAGCAGCCCAACAAGGTCTCCATCCTGATTTCAAAAGGAAGGAAGACAAGACCTGATGGATAAGCCCAACCACAACACTTTCAGGGGATAACCCTGTTGTGGTGTTTCCCCATTATCACCAACCTATACTCAGGAGCCTGTTGCCACTGAACATGGAGATCCCCGGTTCCATCACAAGCAAAGATACACGGCTGCTCTTTCACAAATAGCCCTCAACACCCATCCAATTTAGCAGCACTACCTTTGATGAGAACAGAGGTCCATTTGTCCATGCATGTCCCTACAGGAACCATGGCAGGAAGGGTGGCATCAACAGCCCCGGCCTGAGGTTTACACAACCACCTCCCAAAGCTAGGACCTGGCACCCCAATGTTATACTGCCCTCCAAACAACCACCCCACCCCAGCGTGAACAACCCTTCAGGAATTACTTCGTCCTCCCCTCGCCCCCACCCCCACCCCAACTCCAACCCCCCCCTCACCCTTCCTTTACTTCTTCAGCCCCGCCTTTCAATCCCTCCCCCGCCTCTCAAGACTTGCCACTCCTTCCACCCCTCAACCTTTTACCCCGCCTCGCCTTCCCAAACACGCCTGCCGCCCCTTCGACCCGGGACCCGTGTGTTCCAGCTCCCTCGCACCAGCCGAACGCGTTCACACGACCCTTCCGCAGGCCCACCCCCTGCCTCGACCTGTTCACGGGCACCTCCGCCTCATCAGCCCCAGAACCTTATCCCGCCTTCCCCTCACTCACACGCGCAGGACGTCGACAGCAAGGCAACCCTCCCGCCTCTGCCTCCTACTCATAGCTCCCCTTTCCTGGGAGGCAGAGGGAACCCCTCGCCCGGCGCGGTAGGAAGAGCGCGGGGGAAGTCCTCTCCGGCCCTGCTTTCCCTCAGAGGGCCGGTACTCACTCGAGTCGAGGAAAATTCCTGTGGAGCCCCCTGAGAGCAACGCCAAGCCGCCCGCGAAGCCGGACCAGCCGCCTCTTCGGCGCAGCCCCGCCCTCTTTTCCTCCCAGCGCTCGCGCTCTTCCCCTCCCGCCTCAAAGGAGAAACTTTATGGCCTCGGCAGGCGACAGGAACTGCCTCTCTCGAGCCACGCGCATGCGCCGGACTTCGCTTCGCCGCCGCCTGGGACAAAGCTGGCGGCGGCGGGGGGGGGGGGAGTTTGCGGCGGAAAGACTACAGATCCCATAAAGGCGGTGCTCCAGAAGCAGACTCCGGAAGGCTGGCTCTTCTTCCGCGTGGCATGTTCGGATATGTAGTCTTTCAGCCGCTGCTGCTCGTCGCGGGAGTACTTTGAAGGCGTTGCATCCTGGGATTTGTATTCCTCGCTCAGCTACCTCGAGAAAGAAAGCTGCATGTGTGGACCTGTCGGTCGTGCATCCATAGCGGCAGTTGTGTTGTATTGTTAGTAGGTGACGGGAAAAGCGATTTATGTTACGAAAGACACGGACGTTTAGTTTGTACGTGACTTTTTCTTCTGCCTCGGCTGAGTTCTGTATCCTGAAAACCAAAAGGAAGGAGGAAATGCAAACTCTTGTGTATTTTTTTTTTCTTGAAATACATATATTTGCTGTAACTATTCTTGGGGTTTTTGATCGGTTTTAACTTTTTTAATCAGAAGAATTGAAGAGCAAGGATTTTTTTTTTAGAATAGATAAAAGTTCCTAGAATAAAATATTTTCATTTTTCCATTCCTCTCGCATAGGCAGGAACACAATTAGTGAGCTGGATTCCTCACTGTGTCTCCTGGGGGAACAGGAAGCCTACGTGGCCTTGGGCAAGAAGCACAGTTCCAGAGCACCCCAGAAGAAGGGAATAGTAAACCACTTTTGAGTGGACTGTACCTAGAAAATCCTGGAAAGGGACACTGTAAGTTGGAATCAACTTTGACAGCACATAATTATTGTTTTTTCACTACAGTTCTACCAGGCAAATGAGGCTAGCAGTATAGTGGAAGTACTGTATATTGTCTGATCAGCATCCCATTCCCCGAGATTGCGGTCCAAAATTTGGGAGTAGGGAGCAGGTCTCAATAACATCACAGAAGTGGGATAGGCAATAATTGGGAAGGCAGAAGCAAAACACACTTGCAAGCACCTTTGTGCTGACCAGGTGAATCCTAGTGATGGCACCCCTGGGAATGGGTGGAGATGCATGCCCAGGCTTTAAAGATAGTTTGTGTGTAAAACCAAGACTTTCTCCTGTTTCACCAGGAGTAAGCACCAGGCGCTTGCTGTAGAATTTGTATCCCTACAAGGGTACCCAAAGAACTACAGCAATTACCTGACACTTCAGCTGATGTCCTGTGACCTGGTAACCCTAAGTAGAATAATGTGGGCAGCTTGAATGGCAGAGGAGATACCAGGAAAGGGAAGGAACCATCCAGTTGTCTTGTAAAAGGGAGGATTCTCGTCTAGCCCTAAAGGAGAAGACCACACAGCTCTGAGTACTATGTTTCAGTAACCAGAAAAACAAACATAATGATAGGCTGACACAAAGGGGGTACACTTCCTGCTCTTTACCATGTTATTGTTGTTTTACTTTGTTGCCATGTAAAAGACAAAACGGGTGGTCTTTTCAGAGTGCCACTGAAGGAAAAATAAAATGACAACCAGATACACAGATGGCAGAGGAATATGTTAACTACATATTTACTTCTGATATATATATATGTATTTACTAGTTAGGTCCTGATATTCACAGAAAAACAGCCCATTCTGCTCTAAAAATGTATGGTAACTTTATAGTAAAGCTTTAAACTTCACTCATTTAATGCTCTTTTCTTGTATAACAATTATCAGTCTTTGGGATGTGCTTTATTTTTTACGAGAACCCCAAGATCTGTCAGCTGGAACCTGACACAAAAGACATACAAAAGAAACTGAAAAATTTGAGCCCAGGAATTTGAGTATTGATAGAGCTCACGCTTCTACACATAAACAAAAATCAATCCCTAGTTACCCCAAAGAGCTTTGCTCTTTTCAGCAGTAAAATCTGAGAAGCAGAAGTGATTTTGTTGCTGCTACTGTTGAGCAACTGAGGCTCCTTCCTTATGGAGCATTTCTCCTCTTGGCTTTTTTCCCCAGTTGATGGCTGCAGATGTGCAGGCCCATCATCTATAAAGCATGTGGTGAATAATGGTGTGCTTGTCTTTATGCTGGCATGTTGCTTTATATGTCATGTTTTATGTTATGATTGTATGACTGAATATTAGAAATGCACAACACATGTGATCCTAGATCACAACAGAGGTACGTACACTAGTCGTAGTTACATTCTAACATTGTAACTATTGTATTTTTGCAAGGTTCCTAATGCAAGAGAAGGTGCCCTGATCCTCAGGATGTATTTATGCCTGAGAAAGCTCAGAAATGTTTCACAAATGGTGTTGCCACAGTAGGTTGCTGGGCAAGGCAAGTTGGCCTAGTCCGGCGATGGTGAACCTATGGCACCGTGCCACAGCTGGCACACAGAGCCCTCTTTGCGGGCACGTGAGCCATAAGTCACCGGATCGCTACTCCCCTCCCCCCCGCAGCCAAACCTGAGAAGGCGGCTGCAGCCGCGGTGCTGGTGCCCCGACAGGTGGTGGGCCAGGATCTGGAGCAGCTGGTGCTGGTGGCAGATCCGGAGTGGGGTCTCGAGGCATCTCCGTGCCCGGGATTCCCCCTTCTGCCGCCACTTCCGCTTCCACCGCTGCCACTTCTGCTTCTGCCCACTGCCCGCTGGGTTTTTTGTTTTTTGCTTCAGTTTGGGCACTTGGGCCCAAAAAGGTTCTCCGTCACTGGCCTAGTCTGTCTTGCTTGCTATACAGGCTAGTATCACAAGCAAGACAATGTGGCAACAACATTTCTACATTTGCTCTCATCTTTCAGCTGTACAGAAAAGTGTTATGATGACTGAAATACTTTTACAGATGCTGTCCTTTCTTATCTTTCTACCATCATGTCCCCTCTCTGACAACTGCTATTCTGTATAACTGCATTATCTGATAATATGATAGTTTTATGCAATGACCAGTGCAAGCAGTTCCAAAATCCAAGTTATCTAGCATGGCTCATGATTCTGTTGAAAAAATCATACATTGAAAACATATGCAATACAATGCTGGAAAATATCACTTGTTGGGCAACATTTCCCAGAATCCTTGTAATTTTTGCAAGTTGTAGCTGTAGTGTCCCATTCTAAACATTGACTTGCTGCTGCTATGAATCACATGGACATGCCTTACAACTAAACTGACAACTCCCCTAAAGACACTTCATACTAATAATAGAAGATAATTATCCTGCCCTGTCAGTGATGCATGGAGAAACTCTTATGCACACTGTGGTAGCTCTGGCCAGCTCCTATCCAGCCCCTAATACACAATAAGACACACAGATAGTCTTATTACCATGTCAACTGCATGCTTGGATGGCCAGCTCTGGAACATACCGTATTTTTCCGTTTATAAGACGACCCCCCCTTTTCTAACCCCAAATTAGAAAAAGCAGGGATCAAAGGGCTCCCTTTTTGCTAAGCCCCATGCCTTGGCAAAAGGCAAGGAAAGCGGCTGTCAAAGTGACTGCTGCCTTTCCTTGCCTTTCGAGAAGGCACGGAGCTTAGCAAAAAGGAAGAGAGCAACGCCTCCCCTTCCTTTTTGCTAAAGCCCAGCGCGCCCTTGCCTTTTGAGAAGGCACAGAGCTTAGCAAAAAGGAAGGGAGCAACGCCTCCCCTTCCTTTTTGCTAAGCCCCGTGCCTTCGCAAAAGGCAGCGGTAAAGAGCTGCCTTCTGTGTATAAAACTACCCTCAATTTTTTCTCAAATTATTTAAGGAAAAAGAGTTGTTTTAAACACGGAAAAATACGGTAGTTTATCAGTGTCTTGGGCCCAAGCCTCACTTCCCACACATCCTACTCACTTCTAGAGCATGAGCTATAGATTTTCACAGCTGGCCCAACAACAGGTCTGTAGCATTTCAGGGTGTAGGTGACCATCTCCAGACCTGAAAAACATTACTTTTTTGGAGTAAAACTTTCAAAAAGTTGAAAGTAGCCATGTTGACTGGGGGACTGTGAGAGCCATCATCCAACAAAAAGAAGGTGAGACTACACCGCAGGAAAAGTGCGATTGGATTCCCTGTGAAGTCACACCCAGAAAGTTGGGTTTTCCTGGATTAATGGACTTCAGCTGACCATACAGGAAATTGGTACGCAAAAGCTTTGTTTGCAGTTTGTTAAGGTGGCTGCTCTGGCTGTCCAGATTTGCAGGAGACTTGGGTAGAGCAGTGCTACTTTAACAAGCTGGAAACAAGTCTGATTGATAACTTCCTCCTTTCTCTGCCAATTCCTTACTGTTTTCCCCTTTGATTGCTTAATTGTCCTACCACTAGGCAGCAAGCATTTAAAAGAAGGAGTAGTAACAGAATGGGAAGGGAAGAGGAAAGCAAACCATGGCACCAGCTTTGCAGAGGAGAGGATCCAAATTGCAGCCAGTTTCCCCACTGCCCTGTTTCTCTCATTACTGCTGTAGCTGGGTGCAATAGCCTCAAACAGAATGTCTATACATCCCTCCACATCAGCTCAAGCAGTCACACCACCAGAACAGATGCATCTGATTCCAAAAAAGTAGACAACTCAGCAACAAAGTTAAAAAACAAAACAAAAAACTGGATTAGGGGAGGAAAAATCCAGATTTATTCCCATGGATTTGTACATCATATAGTCAATGGAAAATAATGTGAATCTGACCATCCCAGTCCTGGAGCATTTCCTGCATTATTTGTGAATGCAGCCTCACCGTAGGTCTGCTGAGCTCCGAGCATAGCTGAATGGCAAAGAAGGGCCTATTGTTACCCTCGGAAGCAATAAGTTATCTCTAAGGGATATTAGACAGGGCAGTTTATAAAGTAGCCTGCAGCAACATTTACAGCCTTATCTGACCAAGGTGGCCATGGTCAAGAGGAAGCTGTGCTGAGTCCCATCATGTGAATGTTGAAAATTACTCTCAGCCTGGCTTAACTTCAGACCATTATCCTGGCCCAACTTTGTGCTAGCACCCGGTCTGTGTCCCTGGGCTGAAGGATGTTTGGATACAGTGCATCGTCCCTCATCTTACCACACCTCACCCCTTCTGTGCCCTCCTTTGGCTCTTCTGCCATCAGACCTTAACCTGGAGAACAGTCCTGCTGGCAGATTGCTCTGTTGAAAGATCTCTGTGAGAGGCTTTCTGGTAACCCTAGCCCTTACAGCCAGTACATCTTTGGGTTAGGACTGCATCCCTGTTCCTCTGCTGACTGGCGTATCATTGGGTACTTGTGGAGCCATAGAAGGCTGTGTACCCATGGCGGTGGTGGTGGTATAGATAGGTATGAGATCAAATTCTTTTGGTGTAGTAATCATGTCAAATTCTAAAGCACCACATAGTACAAAAGTGCTATGAACAGGGTTTTTTTTAATATATTCATTGCTGCTTTTTTCTTACCATAACTTTTTGTTGTTAACTGTTTTAACTGTTTTAATTATAATGTTTGGTGGAACCCGCCCGGAGTAGACTTTGTCTAAAAGGGCGGGATAGAAATCGAATAAATAAATAAATAAAATAAAAATTGTTGTTATTACACTGTTAACAATCAGGTGAATTAAGTGGACAAAGTTTGTTAGGTTACTAAGATACCAGTTAGATGAAAACACTTCCTTTAATTGGACTGAATTAATTCATGATAAGAAAATGCAATAAATGTATCAGTGACCAAAGAAGCTGAAAAGTACAGAATAGTTTTCTTTAGTAAACATGTTTTTAACTTTCCTCTGCTCTGTATTGTAATTCAGAAGGCCAGCAAATTCAGACATTCTCCAATATTTTAAAGGCTTTGAGACACATACATGCACACACATACACAAATGTTTTTTCCAATAATAATTCCTGATGCTGTCATAAAACCACTTGTGCAACAATCAACTTTTATTCTGTTTCTTTTGAAATATTTAATATTATTCAATCTGCACTAGTTTAAAAACAGCCACTCTTTCAGGCTTGAAATAGTCAAATCTCTACAAGACCTCAGTACTCAACTTCTGGGTGTAAATGCATCTTTGTAGTTCAGGTATTCAGTAACTGTACTTTATAATGAAAGAAAAGCTGTAATCAGAAAGCAACAATGAATGCTAAAGTCAGCTGTGAACAGTGGTGTACAATTCCCATGGCAACGTCTTCTGCCAAACTCATGGAGGGTCACACAATTTGTTTCCAGCAGCTTTTCATCGTTCCAGGGCTATTCATATATTTTAGCAATCTTTCAGTAACAGTCCTGCAATCAAGCTATTAAACAGTATGTAATGATTCATGAGGGAGGGGAAAAATCTTCACACACTGTTTGTGACTACTCTTGTGCTTTGATTGATCGGAAAAGCGCTCTCTCTTGACTATATAAAACTCAGCTTCTCCAGGCAACATCTTGAATCTTGGAGAATACCTAATTACTTATTGACAAGCAGATAACCTGCCATTGACATTTTGGATCCATTATGTGTGCAGGTTTTACTATCATTTGTACTGATGTAGGCGGTACTGTTCTGTTTTGTTAATTTAGAACTCTCCACATGGAGCATTTGTACCACCTTGTTCTGCCCCCCCCCCCCTCACTTGTGTTGCTCGCTTCCAGAAGAACATGGAGGTTACTGGGATTTGAGTCCAAACTATTGACTGGATCTTGGCACAAAATATATGTATATTATATATAGAAAGGAGCACCAATACAGACCTAGTACTTTAAATAACTAGGGGATCCAGAGAGAGCCTTTGTCAGTCCCTTCGAGTTCCAGTTTTATAACCCCACTTTTTCGTGTGTATATTATGTGGAAATATTGATTATATTGATTTCATATTTTAATTATTTTTATTGGGCTTAGATTATAAAAGAACATGGAAGAGAACGAAAAAGATTTAACTGGAGAAAAATAAAATACTCCTTGAAGAACTAGAAGCAAATTATCCAATTGAACAAGGGGGCAGAAAGCCAGGAACAGAAGAACAATAGTATTAGTTTTATTTTAAAAGCCCCAGTGTCCAAAAGATAATCTAGATATAAATGTTGATGAAAGTCGACCACATACCCAGGTAGGTAGCCATAGGTAATTACCATCTATAGGCCATACCTTCAAACGCAGAAGGAAATGGGCACAGCAGTCTAGTGATTTATGGAGGATGGGCATTTTTCCTTCCAGTGTTGCAGTATCAATTGATTAGGAGTGTGGTAACTATAGGACCATTGCTTTAATTTCCCATGCAAGCAAAGTGATGCTCAAGGTATTGCAACAAAGATTTTAATTTATAGAGTGAGAAATGCCTGATGTTCAAGCTGGATTCCAAAAAGGAAGAGGCACTCAAGATCATATTGCAAATATGACTACTGGAGCATGCCAAAGAGTTTCAGAAAAAGATTAGTCTGTCCTACTTTGGGCACATAATAAGAAGGTAGGACACACCAGAAAATACACTAATTGTTGAAGGCAGCGGGGGGAGGGGGGGAGAAGACCTAATATGAGATGGATTGACTCCCTAAAGGAACCATGGACTTGAGTTTGCAATTGCTGAGCAGGGCTGTTGAGAACAGCACTTCTCTTCTCATTTGATGGCCAAAGTATTGGAGCCTCAGCTATCTGACTAAGGGCCTCCCTCAGTGACATGTTGATTTTATACCTAGAAACAGTGAATCCTTGGGAAGAAAATACTGTTTTCTTATTAACTTCAGTCTTTGTTTGGCAAATCAGCTTGCTTTTGTTTTGTAATTGGCCAACTGGGAGATAACATGGCTTTGCTTGTCTGATGTCTCAGGCATAAAGTAATTAAAAACTGCATGCCTTGGAAGGGTAATGTTGTAAGAGGAGGAAACACACATTTGTCTTAACGTGTTATTTGACCCTACAAAGCAGAAACAGAAATTGCCTCTAGTTCAGTTTATGCCAAAACTTTATAAATATTTGTTCTTCTGTTTGTTTTCCTTTCAGGCCACAAATGGCTAACTAGAATAGTTGCTGAAAGCTGGCTGGTCCTTGGTGATTTCCTGCTTTTTTCCTCATTTTTACTGTGTATCACACTATGTTTAACTTTTAATGATAGCTGTGCTCATTCTTCCTATAACCTGCCTCCATGGATGGGGAAATTAAAGCCGCCTATTAACCACTTCTGCAATACTGGATCACGTTTAACACATGAAGTGAACTTGGCAAAAGCTTAAAATAACACGTGTGCTTCATTCTCTGACTACTCTCCACCTTCTGTTAATGTTTTTGTTCATTGGAGTCTCTTATTCTCTTTGTTGCTTTCCTGTTGTTCAAAAATGTTTATTATTCTATACAACTCTGGTAGGAAGGGCATACATTGTAGCTTATTCACACACACAGGCAACTATGACCTTCAGTTTAGCAAAGCTATTTCTTTTGGGCAAATGAAGAGTTGCCATGTCATTGCAGGTAAAGGGTTTCCCCAGTCTATTCTTTTTAAACAATGACATTTCCTTGAGTCATTTGAACACAGTTGTGTTAGCAAATTTCTTCTTTTGGCCATCCCATCTTTCAACACAGAAGAATCACTCAAAGGACACAATCAGTTCAATGTGCAGTAAAGACGTCATATTTTGTTTGTTGCTCACAGTCCACAGCAAAGTTATGCCTGCTCTTTGTTGAACTATTACATTGCTATCACATTGAAACAACAGCATTTTGGAGGTGGAGAAATGGATTCATTTCCCCAGTGCCATTGTAGTGTCATCAAGTGGTATGGCTCCTATCAAAGTATTATCTGTGATGTGACTGGTGACACAACTCCTGCACACACATGTACACATTACGTGTTGTGAACATTGAGCATGATTTCATTCATTGGGTCCCAAACTTTGTGAAGAAATTCCAACAGGAGGCACAATACTGTGAAATATTCCCTTTAAAGTATATGAATTTTTACCCAGATGCTTGACTGACATTTTATGATGAACCATCCTTCATGCTAAAATCATTGTACTTCAGCTATTTCTTAAATAGATAAATTACATTTTTATTATCTCTGTGTGAAAATTTTCAATATGTGTATTTTTAATATAAAATATTTTCATTAGATTTTTGTATTTGTTTTTAATTTTAATTCAAGACTGTTTATTAAAACCCCAGGGGGTTGAATGATGATAAAGGAGAGGTGGGGATGGATAAGAATTAGAAATCAAAAGGGGGCATAATGTTGAAAAGGCTAGGAACTGCTAAGCAAATAGGATTACCATATCTCTTCTTTGTCTTCTTTTGTTATTTCTGTGATGATGAAGAATGATGATTATCATAAATTTCTGTGGTTTTATGCTCTTTGCTATACAATTCCAGTATGGGAGCGCCCATTTAGCTTAAAAAAAAAAATAGCAAAAGAGGCAAAGTCACATAAAATTCCACAATGGCCTCTTTATTTCTAGACAGGAGTCATGCCATATTGTCTCAAATTCTCCACTCAGGGTTGCGGTTTGGGGAAATTTTCATCCAGAATAAAATAAGTTTAGGAGCTTAGTGATTCAAAGGAGAAGGAGAAAGCAGTTGGTTTTCATACTATAACCACCCATATACAGTATATACCCTGTTTCCCCGAAAATAAGACCTAACCTGAAAATAAGCCCTAGTAGGATTTTTCAGGATGCTTGTAATATAAGCCCTACCCCCCAAATAAGCCCCAGTTAAGTGAAACCCTGCCCTCCACCATTGTGCAGCAACCAGAAGAAGATGACATGACTGTATTGGAATAAATGTAGCTTGTTGTACATGAAAAAAATAAAACATCCCCTGAAAATAAGCCCTAATGCGTTTTTTTGGAACAAAAATTAATATAAGACCCTGTCTTATTTTTGGGGAAACACGGTATCAGTTTTTCCCCATTAGGAGTCCTCCACTATCATCCACAGCCATAATGGCTGTGGTAGTTCTCCAACATAATCTGGAGGGCACTAAGTAGGGGAAGGCAGATATATAAATAAGAGGAACAGTAGAGAAAACAAAATTGGTTGCTTGATTATGCAGTTTTGGTGAACAATGTACAAATCATAAAAAGAACTCAGCAGCAAAGACAAAGGAATAATGTTTAAGCAACATGTCTTGTTTTTTCATACAGCAAAGCGCGTTATCTGTGTATCTGTATTACCATTTACTCAATTGTTGGCTGATTTTCAAGTGCCAATCATTATGACCTCTTTTTTGGATGATAAAAATATCCATACTTATGCCTTTTCAAATCTAGTTTCAAATCTGTTTGGAATGGATACAAACAAAAGACCTTGGGTGTTTGGGTTTGGCAAGCAAAGCTGGCAGTCCAGAACATATTCTTCTTGTTATTTATAATAAGATCACACTGGACTTATAATAAGATCTAACTGGACAAATACATTAGAAACATTCATTTCTGATAATATTAATACAATATGCTGCAGAAGGAGATATATATATATATATCATATATATATATCATATATATATATATCATATATATATATATATATATGGGAGTTTTGGTGGGATGTGTGAGTGGGACTGGTCCCAGTATCACAGGCAGAAGGGGAGCTGAGTGATGCTAGGAGAAACTTTGTTTGCATCTGGAATGGTGACGGCTGGACTAGGAAATGCAGCTTCATGGGGACTGTGGCTTAGGGAAGCTGATAGTGCCTGCATGGGCAGTATTGATCTCTAGCTTTGTTTCCTCTCCTCCCCACCACCACCTACTTCTCCAGCCCCAGCGGATTGTTTGTCTTGGATCACTTTCTATAAGCAAGATCTGGCATTTGGAAAGTCAACTCCGCATCCTATAGCCATGATAGGATAAGGAGGAACAAGCAGCTGGTCCAAATCATGGAAGGACATCCCTGCAGCCAAGATTGGCATCGTATTGCTCCTCACAAAGGCAAAGACCCATCCAAGTGAGCCCCCAACTTTCTGCCTTGCTTGCTACAATGGTCTATAATGGCAGCTACTGGGCAGCAGTGGTAGCAGAAGGTGACACTAGAGGAAGAGGCAATGATGGTGACACTCAAGTTATCTTTTATTAGTACTATGTAGAAGATGGCAATGATAAACCACTGCTGAACTTCATTTACCATGAAAACTCTATGACAAGACAGTCCAAAATGAAACGATAGTGCTGGAAAATGAGACTCCCAGGTTAGAAAGCATTCAATCAGTTATTGAGGAAGAGCAAAGGATAAGTGCAAAGAACTCTGTTGCTAATTATGTAACTAGATAAAAACTGAAAGGAAGTCTAGTGGCTGACGTGCACCGAAATGTATGTGTGATGCTGCACAATATATACTGTACAATTGGAACATGAGAAGTATGAATCAAGGTAAACTGGAAACTGTACAGCAAGAAATGGAACATATACATATTGTGGTGCTTGGTGTCAGTGAACTAAAGTGGACTAGAGCAAAATATTTTCAGTCAGACAACTAGAAAGTGTTCTGCTCTGGAAATTACAAAATCAGATGAAATGGAATGGCACTAATGGTGAGGCAAGATGGAGCACAGGCAGACTCTGGGGGAAACCTATCAACATAACCATCATACAAGTCTATGCTCCAAGTACTGATGTTGAAGAAGATAAAATTGAAAGCTTTTATGCAAGCATCCAAGAGGAAATTGATCACACACCAAAACGAGACATGCTTATAATCATAGGTGACTGGAAGACAAAAGTAGGGAAGAAAGCAGAACCTAATGTTGTTGGAAAATTTGGCCTAGAGGATAGAAATAAAGCAGGAAAGGAGCTCATAGAGTTATGTGAAGCAAACCATCTGTTTATTGCAAATACATGCTTCAAGCAACTGAAAAGACGTCTGTACACATGGACATCACCAGATGGTCAGTATAGAAATCAAATAGATTACATAATTGAAAGCAGGAGATAGAGAAGCTGGATTCTCTTTGCCAAAACAAGACCAGGAGCAGATTGTGCTACTGATCACGAACTGTTAATATCCAACATGACAGCAAAGCTGAAAAAGAACACTAGAAGAATCATAGTGCCAAAATATAATTTAAACAGCATTTCTGATGAACTTAAAGTCCACATAATGAACAGATTCACATTATGAAACTTACTTGACCACGAACCAGAAGAATTGTGGATTGAAATCAGAGATATTACTACAGAAGAATGCAAAAAGACAATTCCTGTAGTAGAAACAAAAAGAAAAACCTAGATGCATGACAGAAGAAACACTTAAAATTGTAAAGGGTAGGCAAGAAGCAAAAGCAAAAGGTGACAAAAATAGGTTCAGAACCCTGAATTAAGTTTTTCAGTACTTGTCACAGAGAGATAAAGAGAACTATTACAATAACCAGTGCAAAGAAAATAAAGTGTAAATAAAATAGTTCAAGGAGGGGTAACACAGGAATTCCCTAACAGTAAGATATAGATCTAAAATCTAGCATCAATTACATATGAAATAATTGTCCATC
Organism: Intellagama lesueurii; assembly: GCA_037013535.1. Taxonomy (NCBI): domain Eukaryota; kingdom Metazoa; phylum Chordata; class Lepidosauria; order Squamata; family Agamidae; genus Intellagama; species Intellagama lesueurii. The sequence goes on from JBAJHW010000003.1 coordinate 198,481,489, forward strand.
TGTCTGAAATTTGGCAGGTGAAATAACCACAATTTTCATGGTGTTGAGAGATGGAAAACTGCAAAATTACAAACAGCATCACTGAAATCAATGGCCAAAATCCTATTGCTTAGTGTAGTAAATCAATCTAGAGTAGGCTCATTGAATCAATGGAGATTTAGTGAGTCAACTGCTCTGTAAATTTCATGGATTCAAATGAGCCTACCTTAACTGCAACATAGGCCGTTCCAGTTATATTTTAATCCATGGAACATACAGAGGAGCTGATTTACTAAATCTCTGTTCATTCAATGGGTCTATTCTAGTGTGATTTACTACAATAAGCAACAGGATTTGGGCCTATAAAAAACATTAATTAACAATGAATAAAAAAATAAATCAAATACAATCTAAATCAATGTGAAGCAAAACAGAACAAACTTTGAACATGAAAATAAAATCTACCTTGCACACTGCTATGGCTGAGTGGTAAGCTCCATATATTTATTTTTTATTTATTTATTTATTCGATTTCTATCCCGCCCTTTTAGACAAAGTCTACTCCGGGCGGGTTCCACCAAACATTATAATTAAAACAGTTAAAAACAATTCAAAACAATAATGATTAGTAATGCTCAAGATGGGAAAACAGAAAATTATGATAAAAATAAAAATAAGTCAAGTATTGACAGGAGGGAAGGCCTGCCTGAAGAGCCAAGTTTTTAATTGGCAAACAATAAGCAAACATATATATGGCTTATAAACACTAAGACAAACACAAAAGTATTTTAAGGCTACTCGTTTTCTTTTAGCATCAGCTTTCATGGATTAGAATCCATTTATTTAGATATAATCAATCAATTTATTCAGACACAACCTATACTACATGGGCTTCAATCATGCACCTTAACACTGAAAAAAAAAAGATTCAGTCAATACTCATTTCTTATTTAGCGCAATAACTTGAGAAGACGGCAGATACAATCCAAGCACACTGACAGGTGTACCAACATCCACTTGCCTTTTGCAATAAATGTAACTCAGTTAAGAGGTGATTGATTAGATAAAGAGGGAATGGGTGATTTGATTTACAAACGTTATTCAGGTAGCAGATGATGGAAGTGGTTTACACCTTAACAGTGCAGTCCTATAAATATATACTTCACAGGTAGGCCCTGCTGTGTTTGTCTCACCCTTCTACCGCTAATCAGCATAAGATTACCTGTGGGGTAAATGCATAGGATTAGGCACCGTGTAGTCGATTTTACACACAGCTATTTGGCAGGAAACTTACTAACTCAGACCTTATTTCTGAAAAATTACGTAAGAATTATTTTTAGGTCCCTCTTTGTAAGCCCCCCCCCCCCCCCGTGCCTGTCAGGAACAATAGGATACTGTATGACCTTTGGGACATGAACATATAGGAATCACAAACCAGACTCTTATTATTATTATTATTATTATTATTATTATTATTATTATTATTATTATTATTATTATTATTATTATTATTATTATTATTATTATTATTATTATTATTATTATTATTATTTATTACATTTATACCCCGCCCATCTAGTCAATCGACTACTCTGGGCGGCTATCCTATCCTCCCCTAGTTTTTAAAAGACTTTAATTTAAAATTTATTCTGTTACTTTCAGATGAATCCTACATGAACTCACCCCAAAGTAAGCATGTAGATGATTGCAGACCAAATATTCTCAAAAGTAAATGTGAACCATGCATATAATTTAAATCTACCACAGTTCAGGAGCAGAGAATGAGTCCTGATGCGAATCAGCTCAAAAAGTTTATAATTCAAGGCAATTTCAGTGAACTTCAAAAAGCTATCTCAAAATATATTAGAACCTGTTTACAGCACATCTTTTAGGAAGAAGAGGAAGAGGAGAAGAAGAAATGCACCCTATATTTGAGTTCCTTTTCAGTGTAAAGCCCTGTAATGTTCTCACTTTTCCCATATTGTCCTTTAGAATTGCTCTTACTGGAGCTATTAGCAATTTATTCCAGTTAAAATTGTTTCTGTGTTAATTGATCACTATGACAATGAAAGAACATTTTAAAATTTAGAGGCTAAGGGCTTATATAGGACACATTAACATAAAAATACAGACCTCTGCCTAGGTAATATGCACAAGGCCATTCAAGCCATCATTGGTCAAAATCATTACAGTCTTGAGGGAAACAAGGAGCTATGCAGGAGTGCAAACAATGACTGCAAAATGTATTTTCTGGGTGCTATTAATTCAAGGATGACTATGAGACATAATGTATAATTATAATTAATATATAATTATATAATTATATATAATTATATAATTATATAAAATATATAATTATATATAATATATAATTATATATAATGTATAATTATAATTATAATTAAGCGGTCACCTCTGAAGTCCCTATTCCCCTGGCTTCCAAAGGTTCCCGCTCTTCTTCCTCCTTCGCCGCCACCAGGTATTACTGTTTTAATACCATTTAATCATGGAGACACGTGTACTTTTGAAACTTAAGTCATTTATTAAATCAGGGAAGTTAACATACGATTAATATTCATGAGAAAAATCACAGGCTGCTAATCACTTGTCTTTCACTCAAAGCTGCTTTAACTTTATAACTCTTTTAACTCTCTGTTCCATTCATTGGTCTTACTGGTCACTAACTCACTCTTAATTCACCTTTTAAGTTTCATACAGTCTCTCTCTAACAGAAACTCTCCCCAATCTCTCAGACTCCATATGCCAGCCTTTATATCCAGCTCCCTCCCCCCTTGGCTCCGCCTTCCGACCCCTCATTGGTTCCTGCTTTAAGGTTCTGCTGTGACGGACAGGTGAGGGCAGGGCTGTTCGCTACACACCTCTCCCCTTAAAAAGTTGTTTCATGGGGTAAAACCTATAGTGGTTTACCCTCATGAACAACGAGGAGCCTTAATGTAGACCACCATCAACTTTACAGCATTACAATCAAAACTTACCACCTTTGTAAGTTACTTACTACTCTTCTGTGTAGGCCTTTATTGAACTTCCACACTTTACAAGCCATGCCCCCATCTCCCAGCTCACACCAGGGCACCACCCCATCATCAAAACCTCCCACTGTCTGCCAAACCCCTGTGTGTCCTTTAGAAGTGGTTCACTGCACCCTCTCATCCAGTCCATCACTTCTTGGCAGCGGTGAGCTGGCAGGTCACTATATTACTTTAATATTTTTTTTCTTAAACTTTTATGCCACTCGATTAATGCAAACCACTACTCTGGGTGGTTAACAGTCGAGTCAAAGCAAATAAAATAACAACAATCAAAGAAACATAATAAAGTAAATCAGGTAAATAAATGACATAAGACTAACAAATCGATCAGCATAAACAATAGATGGACGAGCAGCACAATTTGGCAGCATTTATGAGAGGATGCCGTGAAAAGATATAGTACACAATGTCATCTTCAGCAGCCTCTGAAGAGGGAGGCGGCCAGGTGCAGCTCGACCAGAAGCCCATTCCAGAGGGATGGTGCCACAACCAAGAAGGCCCAACTTCTGCTGGAATTCTTTCTGGCCTTTGTCAGTGTGGCAATCCATAGGAGCATGGCCTGTGAGGATCTGGTGGAGGCAGTAGTACCATAAGAAAGTGTGGATTCAGTGGAGCAAATCAGCTTTGGCCCACCAACACACCTCCCACCACCTCGATTGATAAAACATCAGTGGCCTGCTGCTGGTGACCAGTGGTGCCATCTTTAGTGGATGGTACTAAGCCAGCTTTCTGAGGGCACACCTGCTGTCCCAATGTGGTATCCCTTGAAGACCCTACAGACAAGACAGTGCCATGTGGCGACCCAATGCCCTCTTGGCACCCTCCATCAATCAGTCCTCCACCTTACATGGGACTTCCTTGTGCCCTGGCACCACTGGACACCAGTAGCAGGCCACTGATGTCTCATCACTTGGGGTACTGGGAGGTGCACTGGTGGGCTAAAGCTGGTTTGCTCCGTTGCCCCCATCACAATCTCTCATGGTGCTACAGACCTCCTAAAAATAACTGCAGCAGAAGATGAAAGCTAACTCTGAATGCTAGAAATTATGTTTCTTTCTCTCTCTCTAAATCAAAGGCAAGGGAAGTGGGTAGGGACAGAGCTGAAGCAAGCTTCAACAGTGTGGTGATCTGTAAGTGTTTATGACCTTCAGCAAGGCAATTTGCTCTTGTTGACAATTACATACTGGTAGGATTTTCCAAGCAGCTGTGTGTGTGTTTTTAATGTGGAAAATTAAATCACCCTGATACTGATCATCTTGGTATGGGAAGTAGTATGTATATTGTAACTTGTGACGGTGCTGTGTTCTGTGACATATATGGACACCCACAGCCTAGGAACATATGAATCAACCTTGTACGAAATGAGCCAATTTGTCTATCTAGCCTTGCATTATTAACTCTAACTGGCAGCAGCTCTCCAGGACAGAATTCCTTCACAGCCACAGCTAGAGAAGCCTTGTGTTTCCAATGGTCTTTCATGTATGACCCTGCTTAGAATGCAAAATCAGACAAAATCAAGTGTATTCAGAATGGTAAGACAAGTGCAAGGCTGCATCTCCTTCACGTACTGTGTCTCCTATATATTAAAAAGACTCTGCAAAAACCATATGAGATTCACATAGTTTGGCCCATTTACTTTAGATCTCACCCTAGATAGTTCATAAGTGGGGCAAGGAGTAAGGTGCCCCTCCGACCTAGTCCCTGAGTCTGCTGGCGAACATGATTGGCATTGTTTAGCCCCCAAAATGCTGGGAATGGGTGTTAAGAAGGATTAGGTCAATAGAAACAGTCTTGGTGTATGCATGCAGGCCGTGGGCTGCAGTTTGCCCACCTACAGCTTAGAGCTCGCGGGTGGACGTGGCACGATCGCGGATGCGTGTGGCACGCTTGCAGGTGGGTGTGGCGCGCTCACGCACATGCACAGATGGGCGTGGTGCGCTCACGGGTGAGTGGGGTGCGTGCGTGCACATGCGCACCCCACCCACCCGCAAACGTGCCACATACACCCACTCTCCCGCATGAGCACACCACGCCCACCATGCATGCGTGTGTGGGGGGGGTGGGAGATCTGTCTCCACGTCCTGGTCCTGCGAAACCCATGGACCAGCTCCGAGCCGTGGACCAGGGGTTGGGGACCCCTGCCTCAGAGAGTATTGCCACCTGTATTAATGACAGATTGGTATCTGAATATGTAAATTATATAGATATATAGCCAATAAGACTCACTGGCAAAGACAACAATGTTGGGGGGAAAACTGAAAGCAGGAGGAAAAGAGAAGGGCTGGTCATGAGACTGACTGCAAATGCCTTTAGTTTGCAAGACATGAGTAGGGCTGTTACTCATGGGACCTTCTGGAGGTAACTCATTCATAGGGTCACCTTAACGGTGACGGAGTATAACATGAAAGCCAATTAATCTTTTTTTTTAGTACTCTCCAGCCTAGATGGCTACAATATTTTGTACTCAGGGTTGAATTGAAAGACAGGTTGGAAGCCACTTTTAGAGCAAAGCACAATTGCAAGGTTGTGAAGGAAACATGTGTTTCTGCATTGGCCAAAGGCCGGACTACACAATCCTTGGTACGTCCTCTAACTCCACTATTCTATGACCTGCCTGTAACCCTGTTTCACAGATTCAAAATTGCTGATGCATCAGGAAGTGTGCAGGTTCCTGATTTGTTTCCAAACATAGTTCAAAGTGCAGGTGTCTACCTTTAAAGACCCAGAAAAGCATAGCCTGTGATTCAAGTGGGAATGACTACCGATCTGCACATGCCCTGTGCTTTGCTCTGAGAGCTCTCTTCAGTCTGCTCCCATCAAAAGAGGAGAAACTGGTGGCCACAAGAAAGAAGACCTTCTGTGTGAGGACACCTCTTGTCAGGAACTCTCTTCTCTGAGTGGTTTACTCACCACTGGCCATGCTCATTTCCCCAGACCGTTCAACATCTGATGTGATTTTAATATGCATTTTCAAAAAGTTTTTTTTATACTGCTGTTTTTTGTCCTTTCAGCAAACATGTTCTCCTCTTAAAATATTATTATAATGTTGTAACACTGTAAATTGCCCTGGTGACTTTTTTATTTTTTTAATATTGAAAGGCAGTGTATGAATGTGTCAAACAAATAATTTATCTCCCTTCCCCCAAACTTTCCCATGAAAGAACAACTTCCATAATCCCAAGTCAGGGTGGCCAATGTGAGTTGTAGTCCAACATATCTGAGAGCACCAGCTCCTGTACAATAAAGGAAGTAACAGATACTGTCTGTAGAGATACTCAACACACCAACCCGAGACTGATGTTTTTATGACGTCAGTATTTTTCCATTGGGTCGTATGTACAGGCACCTTTGGTACAGAACTCTTTATTTGTTTACAAATATAAATATATCTCTGACATCCCCCACCAACTGCATCATGTTTCCTATATTCTACCAACTGATATACCGGCCACTGCTTCCTGTAACACCCACATTTTGACTCCACAAGTATTTTTATTATTAGAAGGCACAAATTGTAACTCTGACATTTGTACTTTGTGGGGGAGGCAGCTGAGTTTTTTAAATTTATGAACCATAAAGAGAAATTAATATAGGTGATTTTTCACAGGATTTATGATTCTGTTCTTTATCTTTTTCTTCCTTTCTGCTAGTTAGAATCTTATTTGTGAAACTTTAAAAAAATGGTTAGTGGGGTTGCGGTTCTTCATTCTATGAGATTATAATTTACCACCTCCACATACCTTTCAGGCTGACAACCACTACTACCTGTCTTTCCAGCTCCCCTTAGATGCAAAGTTAAGTGGTTGCATTAATGAGCTAGCAACTACCCTTTGTATTTACCGAATCATAAAGTAAACTTTATCTGTCTCTTGCATATTCCTTTCCTAACTGAAGTTAATGCAGTTTTACCATGGCCTCGGGAACACTTTGATCTTGAACAACAAAGTGTGCTTTATTCAGCTTGCCTGCAAGAAAGTCTCAGCTGCAGTCTTCTGTATTTTTCAGCAGAACTTGACAGAAGCTAGGGTGTCAGACTAAAACTTAAAAGACAAGAACTGAAGGCCAAGCTAGATGAGATGGAGAGCTGACACACAGTGCTGGCTTTCCACATGTCCATCCTGTTCACGTATAATGTGGTTGGTGAGGGAGCTTCAAGCCAGTGTCAACTCTCACCAGAGAGGAAAACCAGCTTCAGAAAAAAAATGTTCATTGGGACTGTGACATGAGGGAGGGGCTCTTTTTTTTAAATACACACACAAAAACATGAAATACATTTCACATCTCTAACTTGGTGCTTGCTTTAACAATGTATGTAACATGCCTTACTGTCTCCAAATCGCCTTGTCTTATGTGATATTATTATTCCCTTCACATCTCTCTTAAGGTGTCAAAGCCAGGAATGGAAATAAAGGTGCCACTCAAGAGCATATTTTGAAGATCCCCAAATAGCTGCAGCTGTCCTCACTTGTTTGGATAGGTAATGGGTTTAAATTTAAACCCCAAAATATGCAGTAGGAAAAGAGTACGTTGTATGGAGGTCAGGTTACTGATCTCACTTCCCAAGCCTTCTGGTCTGGGTCAAGGGCACAGGGAGTCAGTGGGAGTCAAAAGTGCCAGGATGCTTCAACCGAATCAGGCCTTGTCTTGCCCCATCCCTTGAGTTGCTTGGCAACATAAAATTGAAAAAAAAAATACAATACAATACAATCTTGTCAAGAGCAGTATACTCCAAAAAGGCGGGAAGGCAAAAAAGCAGAGTAACTGACGGGGGGATCGCTGATTGAATGAATGAAAAATATGAAAAATCAATTAGTGAGGTAATAAGAGAGGAAATATCTAATTATCTGTTCAAAGTCGCAGTGAAAATAGCTCAATCTTTCCGGAGAACCTAACAGCACGGCGGAAAAAAGGAACTGAGGGGAATCTTGGGTGGGAGGAGCATGTGCCTTAGGGGGATCATCCCACTAAATTGTTACTTTTAGCTCTAGAATCTTCCGAGAAAGTCAGCGCAGGTGCAGACAAGACCCATTTGTGTGCATTCACAGAGGCCACGAAGAAGAACAAAAGTTTGGTTTGTGTTCAACACTTATCTTTACGAACTTGTGATAATGGTACAGAACTCTCTGATTTCTCTCATATCCATATCCATATATCTTCTCAAACATATATCTGGGCACACATGCATACATTTGCACAGAACATATTTCTCATGGATTTAGCACAGACAGAAAAGCAACCACCACCAGCCAACCTATATGTATACATACATATGTGAAATATACTGTCAGTACGTGTATGTGTGTTTCAAAACACACATACAAACACATATATACACACACATATATGGATATACTGGATATAGATTAAGGCATATATTTGAAAGAAATCAGAGAATTTTGCGTGATTCCCATTGGCTACCTGATATAGTATAGGAATAGCTTAAGAGAATACAGCATTATGTAGGAATAAGTAAAATAATATGAGACAATACAAGAATAAAACGAAAAGACTTAGACAATGCAAGATTTTATTTCTGAGTTGAAATTACTAGGGAAGGCTAATATCGCTAGCCTTCTCTAGGTAATTCCTTTCCTATGTGGAAGCAGCATGTGTTGCAGGGTGGAGGCTGGACAAAGGCTGTCTGCTGGTGGCTGCTTTTATGTAATACATGTTAAGCATGTTAATCATTTGCCATTATCATTAACAGTCAGAAGCATGGCGGGGCAGCTGGTTGAAGGCCAGCTGCAGAAAGTGGGAGAAGAAAGCTTTATAAAATCTCATATGCACAGCCAGTTTAGTGGTGGGAGGAATTGATCGTATCCTCTATCTGTTCATAAAACCTTGTTAGGTAAACCGCACCTAAGAAAATATAAACTACCTCCAGCACTAGCTACAGGACACAAAAGAAGAAGGAAGATGGAATTAATGTCCAAAAGAGCCCAGCACAAGAGAAGAGCATAGTTTATTTTCATGCTGTACTAAATAGAGGTCACCTGCTTCAGCAGCTCAGCAGCCCTTAAAAAAATATCCTACACCAATCAGTTGTCCAGATGAGTTCATCCAGGGAGGACACTAGAGAGCTTGTTCTCTTTTATGACGATGGGAAAAGAAGAGAAAATGTCACATAGATAGGAACCGATGGTATGCAGGCTTTCAAAACCTACATTTAGAAAGAAGCAAGAGTTAACACACAGCCCATTCCAATACTATCAGCAAAGTCAAACGTACAGTGGATTCATGGTGGGCCGTACCCTTAGGCTGGGTGAGACAGTCACCTCAGGCGGCAGGTATTTGGTTTCATGAAAGGGCAGCCAGTTTCTAGTTATTTACATTATTATGATAGCATTCTTACAGCGGTGAAGAGAGAGGGAGGGGATGCCTGTGAAATTTTCTGCCTCAGATGCTGAAATAATAGTTTTAAGTATTATATGCCTTGACTGGAAGAAGCAGAAGCAGAATTTGCTTTTCTGCCTCAGGCAGTAAAAAACCTTAAGCCTTAATTGATTTCTTCTATTAAAAAAATATAAAGATAAAAGTAACAAGTAAAGAAATAAATAAAATGTGGTTGGCTGGCCTGCAATGTGTCCAACAATTTAACTATATATTCTCTTATTCTACCTAAGTGAACAAAACCATGAACAAGTGTATCTCATTTCAACATGTCAAGGATTACAAGTCTCATAGCTTTTACAGATTAATTCAGATGAAGGGAAATGGAATAGAATGCAAAGCTGGGCTGGCCCTGCTAGTAGGCAGAGTGAATCAGCTGACCTGGCATCAGATTTGAACTTGTTGTGAAAGGACAGAAAATGGTTAGTTATTTGCTTCATTGTTATTTTGTGTTTTTTACTGCTAGGGAGGAGGAGCTTGTGGGAATTTTTATCTCAAAGATTTTCCACCCAAATATGTACTTCAACATAGTTCAATAGGGTGAGTGAAGCAGTGAAATGCTTTGGACCAACCCTATGTCAAAAGTCCATCAACTTTATACATGGAAGAAGAATTCTCTGAACATGTGTCTTATCTCAGGATTAAGATTCAGAATCCTGAGGAAACAGAGGGATACTATCACTTGCCTTGAACTACATAGTACATCCGTGATTTGAATACTCCTTGAGCAAGAAAATGCTGATGTAATCTTTTGCTCCATTACAGCAACTACATCACCCAGAATGGAACTACTCATGATGTTCAATATGCACTTGGAAACTAACACCCATATTGTCAACATCTTCTGCATAATATATAGGACTATGTACCATATGTCATGATGCCACCACATCACACATTTCCCCATCACTGCTCTGCATGACATAATCATGTGACTATATTGGGTATGTGCTCCAAATTTGTTATGAGGGTCACAGAGAGAACTGTCCTTTTGGCAGCATCCACGGGGAAGATAATAGACTCAGCCTAAGCAGAGCAAATAACTTCTCAAATACAACATCAAAACAATTCTCTCTTCCCATAGTAGCCTGCCTCATCATTAACCTTGTGTTGGGGACGGGGATCTCTCTTTTCTGTCCTGCCAACTTCTAAACTGGGAAAGTGGAGAAATTCTTCCCTCAAGTTACATCTAAATGGGAACTCCCTTTGTGTCCCACATCCCACTGTGATGGCCTTCAATCAGTTTGCAAACATTTACCTATGTTGTCTCTTTAGCTTGCTGAATTGCTGATGTTTTGAACCTCACAGGCTTTTGACATTCTCTGAAACATGGCCCAGGGCATTGGTTGACCACCTCGTATGGTTTGGATTATACCTGCCCCTATAAGCCCATTGTCTGTCACCAAATGTATCTTCAGATGCCCAGAAATCACACTTCAACAGTTTAGGATTTTATCTAATACACAGTTTGACCTTTCTCCTACTCTGTGCAGACTGCCCTAATGCAAACACATGGAACAATTTCCATTCCTTTTCCTTACCACACTTTTGCAGCTGGGCTTCTTAATGCCGAACTTTTGAGTAAGTCTCTCTGTAGTGAATTCTTCCCATTTCCCATCTATTTGGCACTGTGCTTTTATTTCATACTTAACTTCACGCTCTTGCTTTAAGCTGACAGGACTGCGCTCAGCAGTAAAAAAGGATATAATTGGATCTGCATGTTTGACTCTCTGAAATGACAGTGAGTTAAATTTAGTCCTCTGGTTGTCAGTGTGTGTGGGTTGAAGTGCTTCAAAACTCTGAACTAAAAAAATCTTAATTTGGGATAGATTCCCGTCACTCAATTTGCATAGTTTATTGTGACCTTATGGGTGTTTTTTCTTTATTTTTTAAGAAGTAAGATTGCTTTGAGAAGGATCAGTCGGGGAAGGGAAAATATAAAGACAAGGCATAAGCACAGTGAGGAGAATAACAGAAGATGAAACTAGATCTCCCAAATTACAATGGCTCGCTTAATCTTTCCTTGGTTTTACAACCATTCTGATATTATCCAGTGTCCCACCACTAGCTTCCAAAACTCAGTTCCACAAGCTCTACAACCAGTACATAGATATCAAGAAGTGCAACAACAGAGGAAGCAGAGGAGGACAGAACTAACAGACTGGGAGTGAAGGATCTAGCAAGCCAGCATAGGACAGATTGGGAGAGGGGGAAGGCATCTGAGGGGGACAGGAAGAGCAAACAAAGAGGTGGAAGATGGATGGAAGAAAAGAGATGGTGAAGAGGGTCAGAAAGAGCAAGCAAGATGGGAGAGGATTGAGGCAGAGAGAAGACAAGGTAGAATTGAGGCTTGACAATTATCTGAGAATCAAACCACTATTTTAATATTGACCTCAGTGGGAAAGTAGGGCTGAGTTTACAATGATTTGCTTTACAACTGCCATTGAAGGAATCAATTAAGTCAAAAATCTGGGGATCTGCCCTGACACAATATCATTGCCTCCAATCTCTCCATATTCCTCTTTCATTATATTCTGGGTGAATACTTCCTGTTTCTTTTCTCTTTTTTTAATGACCATTTCTGGGCCCAGTGGAAGCATACCTTGAAGTTTCTTGGGGACCAAAATTTGGCCCCCAAGTTCACTTACCCCAACTACACTATATTTATCCAGCAGAGCTAAAGCAGTTTGAAATCCCTTTAACTGCCATGGCTCCATCCTATTGAATCCTGAGATCTGTAATTTGATGAGGTATTTAGCATTTCCGCTAGAGGTTTTTTGTGCACTCCTCTTAACCACATCAGCAGATTCTAAGTACTTCACCAAACCACAGATCCCAGGATTGCATAGGATGGAGCCAAAGGAGTTAAAGCAGTCTCAGGCTGCTATAATTGTGGAGCATTTTGGCCACCAGTCTTGACTAGAACTATGTCACTGCAACATCATGCTTACTCATGCAACACAACACAGCACACTCATAAACCTGCTTTCATATTATTTGCTCTTTGTATATCCTGATATTTATGAAATCGTTTGGTAATTGATTGATTGTGGTTTCAGAGTGGTGTTGATACAGGTGTGCACTAAGTGGGTGGGAGCGGAACTTGCACTGGTGGCAGAGTCTAAAAAGTCACAGAACCTGTTTTGCAGCATTACATTCTCGTCTTCACCTTTGACCTGGAGCATTGGGGCAGGGTAGGGAGACAGCTCAGGTTTATCCTCCATTTCTTCTCCTCTGCCAACAACCAGGGCAAAAATCCCCAGGCAGAATCTGTGGTTTGGTGGAGCCAAGGCTCACAAAGCTGGCAGATGGTGACATCATCAACTTAGGAAAGTTGATGACAATCATCCACCACCTTTCTTTGTTCCAAGCTGTTCTTGTTGTAATACAAAGTATTTTGTGGTGGCTTGGCTGTGAATGGGTAATTAAGATACATTGTGGTTGTTGTAGGTTTTTCGGGCTGTTCTGGAGGTTCTGGAAGTTTTTCTTCCTAACGTTTTGCCAGTCTAGGAAAAAAAAACCTCCAGAACATGGCCAAACAGCCCGAAAAACCTACAACAACCATCAGATCCTAGCCGTTAAAGCCTTCGAGAATACATTAAGATACATTACTTTGTCAATATGGGTCAACACTGCTGTTTTGGTCTCTCTTAGGAGATGGAGCTATCACTGTAATCTGAGAATTTTGTGATCAAGAAAAATGAGTACGCCTGCATCTTTATGTATAAACCCAAGATCTGGAACTGATATTTAGCTGGAGCAAGAGACCAACTGAAGAGACCTCTTGGATTAACTAGGAGCTAGCTGCAGGTGAAGGATCCTGTTCATTTTAACTGCACAGCTCAGAAGTGCTCTGATAGTACATCTGCTCCACAAATGTACAAATGTCTTGACATGCTCTGCTGAGTGATTAGTAACACAATCCACCAAGACGCAAATCAGTGCAAACCCCTCTAATATGAATGGAAGCTGTGGAAAGGGACATCTGGCACAGCCCAAATGGAAACCAGGTTCCACAGGTTTCTCCTTGCAATCAAAAATACCAATGGCTGAATTTTCCTTATGCTACCCTAAAATTTTCAGCATGTGACCTTTCAACTTTTAATTCATGTATTTCCATACTGAAAATAATCTGATACATTTCTATCATACCGAATTCCTTACATCTCTCTGTCTCTTTTCTTTTAATTTCCAGTTGGGCTTATTATATTAAAACAAGGGGAAAATAGCATTAAACACCTGCAGTAAGGGATTACAAAATTTCAGTTCCTGACATCTCCAGGTAGAGCTGAAATAATTCCTGCTCGTAACACTGAGGAGCTGTGGCCAGTCTGAGTAGATGGTCTTGAGTTAGGGGGACTGAGTTAGAGGGTCTTGAGTTAGAGGGGCTCATTATACAATAGTTTCTTGGAATGCTTAACAGTTCAAGCCAAATTGGGGGTCCCTCATCCCAAGATTTCACAGAGAGCTTCCCCCCACTCCTTTTAGACTATGATAGTGGTTCTCAACCTTGGGTAAACCAGCTGCTCTTGGACTGCAGTTCCCAGAAGCCTTTACTACCAGCTATGCTAGCCAGAGTTTCTGGGAGTTGTAGTCCAAGAACACCTAGGTTACCCAAAGTTGAGAACTACTGGATGGTGTGAAACCTACAGTAGCTTTCTATATCCCTTTGTGGATGTGCATGGGAGTGTGGTCTTAGACATGCACATGATTTTGAAACTAAATTTAATGGGAGCTGAAAGTGCTTTGCCTTAGCTGGAAAATAGCCAACGTTACATTGAAAACCAGTTGATTCCTTGAAACTTTTTCCTTACCTGCATGTAAAAACTGTATGCTGAAGCATCATGTCTGACTGCTTTTATCTCAAAGAAGAATCCATAAATGGAAATAATTTCTGCATGATATCTTGGTTCCTGAAGTAGCCAGCACATATTTTTTTAAAAATGCAACTTTATCCCAGCTAATCTCAAAACTATGTCAGCAAAAATATCAGCAAACAATCTCTGAACAGGAAGAAATAACTCATATATCTTTGCCAGTCCCCTACAGTGGATATGTTGTTACAAAATTATTTTTGAAGTAAGACCATAGAAAGACAGAGAACCTCTAAACATTCAATGCAAGGAAGTTTAAATAGCCCTGAGACAACCTAAGCAGCCAAGTGAGATTCTGCAAAGAAGTGAAGATAAGTGTTTAATAATTGGAAATATTTTGTAAATATTCCAATATTAATTTTCATGTCCTTATTTTCATGTCCTTAATCCAGCCAAAATCAAGAGTTTTGAAATCCAATTCATTTCAACATGAAAGTTAAGATTGTAGTTAAGGATGCAATCTTATATGCAGTGCTTTCAGGCTTTTGGAGAATGAAAACCTGAGAGGAAGGCACAATGAACTCCATGGGACATATCTGTTGGATACCTCAGGGGTATCATTATCTGGCTGCAAAGACAGAGGTTGGGAGTTCAGTCTTCCACTGTGCCTCCTTCACAGGGGCTGGACCTGATGATTCATAGAGTCTTTTCTAGCTCTGTAGTTCCAATAAAATGACAGTGATTAATAGAAATGTAGAACATAGTGCTGAATTTCTGTCCTTAAAATCAGTGGCATCTCAAAGTGCTGTACAATGTAAGCCTGTACCTGCTTACTCAGAGGCAAGTCCCTTTGAGTTCAATTGGACTTGCATTTAGGTAAGTGGGTAGAGAACCACAGCCAATATTTGTTCAAATGACGTTCATGCTCCATTTTAGACTCTTAAACTCATACACTATAAAAATAGTACACTAATATTTTGTTGCTGCTGCTTCTTTTTTTAAGAGTGAGAACCTATGTCTTCATTTATTCTTGATAGGAAGGCTAATCCTGAAACATGTTGGGATCTATTTACACAACTGGAGGGCAGGGGGAGAGAGCACCCAAAGCAAAGGCATGCCTGCAGACAATCTAACTCTTTGAAAAGTAAAAACATTAGCAAGCAGCTTGACAGGTCCAATTCCTGTGTTAAAAACTGTACCCTAGGGATACAGTTTATCAGGATATCAACATTTAGCAGGCTGAGCTACAGTAGAGGAGCATGTTTTGTGAAAAACATCACTGGCCACCTATGCACCCCTGTCTGGTTTGAGAGGAGAAACTGAAAAATAAGTCCAAAACTGTCACCTGTTTGAAATATGAACTGGGAACTTTTGGGCCAGAAACAAATATTATAAACAGCCTGTGTCTGGCTGAGGAAAATTCTTAACCAATGTGAGTATCTGAACATCATAGCACACATTTCTTTCACCTTCATGGTTATACAAATTAGATTGGTTGTCTAGTGATTTGTCTCCAGGATTTGAGCACTGAACTCCCTTGATTGGGAGTGCCACAATCACTTCTCTGCAACATCAAGGTGCTCCAACTCTAATTATAGCCTATCTCTAACAAAAGGTTTTATAAACTTCCTTTAATCTTCTCAAAGGGTTGTGTATCTTTAAGTTATTTTATATAGTTCTAGTGCCTTTCAACAGAGCTACCTCTGCATCAAGAGCTTGCAGCCACCCTGAATAAACTTGATTTGCTGGAACTAGCTACTATTACAATAGCCAAAATCCTGTTGATCAGCTACAAGTGCACAAGCTGGGATTGTGTCCGTGGTAGCTGCATTAGAGCTGAGGAAGAAGTGCTATCCACAAAGCACTACTGTCAGAGCATTCTGCAATTGGCCATGCGAGGGATGTGCAACTGATGTGCAGCTCCTTGTTGCCATGTATAATGCCTGTCACATTTACACCAACATAACTTTATGTTATGCTGGCATAAACAGGATTTTACCCATTGTCAACAGTGAATATTGGTTTGCTTTTTTTACTTGCCGGGGAAGGGATTAAAGATTGCATATTACAAAGTAAGTATGAAAACTATTTATTTTACTAATTCCTGCCCTCCCATCGCTAAAACTTTAGCCCGTGGTGGTTCTAGGCATAGTCAGTCCATTAGGTCAACTGAGGTGATTCTGAAAATCAACCTCAGGCTATAACCAGCCAGCTCCCTCCTGTCTCCATTCTTATCAGAGCTTCAAGAGGCAGGGAAATGTTGAACTGCCAGACTCAGAATCTGTTTGTGTACAGTGGGTGGACAGAAAGGGAGGGGGGGGGAGAAGGAAGGAAGCACAGAAGGTAGCTGCAGGTTGTCCCCTTGGCTCTGCCCACAATTGACTTCAGTACTACCGACCACATTAGGTGGCAAACATCTCTGGGTGCTCTTAGATTACCAGCATATTTTCAGTTCCTTCTCCACTAAATTTAGCAGATCTTCAGCTGAGTTACCTGTGTAAGAACTAGACCAAATCTCACTGCCTGAGTGTTAAAGTCCCTCTGAAATGCCATGTCACCACCATTTTCTAGCTGAAAGGAGGGAAAAAATATTATCTGTTATGTAGAGTTCTTGAGTTCAATATCATTCAATAAAACACAGTTTTCAGTATGTCAGAAGGAACAATGAAATGTTTTGCTTTCTATCTCATTTATGCTTTAGCCTTCCTAATAATATTACAAAATATTACAGCTTTTCTGTGCAGCTATCTAACTTTGCATTAATGGTTCTTTATATCTTGAATGACTGATCCTTGGCTAGAACATGGTGGGTCCCTGTCAGAGAGAATTTATACTCTGTGGCTGAGGTGAACTAGTGCCAGCAGCTGAAAAGTGGGTTGCATCTGATGAAGTGGCTACAGTGCAGTCTGTGAACATTTATGCCAAATAGAACTTGTCATATTTTTAAAGTGACAGAAGACCCTTTGTTTTTGACAACAACTAGGAGCTCGGTTTTAATTTAGTATTTAAATTAAAATTAATTATAATTATTAATTAATTATAATTATAATTAATTAATTAATTAATGTTATTTATATGCAGCCTTTCTCCCCATAGGAGACACAACACAGCTCACAACAATTAAAACAGTACAATAATGATAGGTTTTAAAATACCATTAAAAACTATATTAAAAATGTAAACGTTTATCAATATTAAAACCACAATTACAAACTATTTCAGAAACATTTATAAATCTATACATTCAATAAATATAGCATTTATGACACACACCCCATGCATATCATTGCTGAAAAGCCTGCCTGAAAAGGAAGGTCTTTACCTAATGACGAAAGGACAAGAAAGGGGACAACCCGGTTTCATTGGGCAGCACCTTCCCACATATTTTGTCTAATAAAACGTGATAAACACATTTGACTCATCATTATCATCATTGTCATTAAACCATGTTAAAAATTCTATTCATGTCTCCCCCCCCCCCCCCCCCCACGTTTCTCCATTGAGCTCTGTGTATAACTTCCAGGTGATAGTTCAGCTTTGGATATAAATAGCAAATAGAATTTCTAGCCATCTGCAACAGGGGATATTTAAAAAAAAAATAGGGCTGTCACCATCTAGTTACCAAAAAACTTTCATACATCTGGTACAGGAGATGGCTTCCTAGTTAGAAGGTATCACTTTGAGGGAGGGCTGGCTCATTGTAGGAACTGATGTAGATATACCAGGAAAATACATCAAATAAGAAAGCTGTGAAGCTAAACTGGAGTACAATTTCCTATTTTCTTGCTATAGTAAGCATACCAACTCACTGCATGGTAATGATCGGACAAGATCCTGGTTAGCCATGGCAAAGGAAGGAAGTTAATCTCCCATAGTTCCTCCAGATGCTTGCCTTTGGGAAGAGAAGAACTTAAGTTTGGTTGGTGTTAATCAGGGGAAAAAAAATCAAAGCAATTATATTGTGGATACTGATAGTGTAGCAGCAGGTATAGCTCATAAGAGGTGGGATAACTCAAGGGTTGCAGTGCCTGGCTGCAGAACCAGGGAGTTCAAATTGCCACTGTGCCTCATGGGAGAGAGGTTAGCAAGATCACAGCTGAGCATATACTGTATGTGGCTGATAGTGTTAATGTGCCCTGCCACATGTATAGCCTTGGGGAGGTTATGGGGTCTCAGAGTGCGACTAGAAGAAGAGACGAGTAAAACACGTATGAATATCTTATGCCTAGAAAAGCAGGGAGCGTCACCACAAATCAAAATTGCCTTGGTGGCACATAACAATTATACAGTTCATGAGAAGGGTTGGTGCAACAAGCAGAAAAACTGAATAGACAAATGTATGAGCTGAGCTTTAAAACCTCCCATCTGTTTGAGGAACATGGGCAACAACTGAGAAAACCACGACGCCTACGCAGAGAGAAGACGAACCTAACTCAGTTCCGACAGCAGAAATCGGACAAATTAGCAGTTGAAGTACAACAGGCATTGTATCAGCCTATTCAATCACTGTATTGCATAGCTGAATAGTTTAGGTATGGTTGCAAGTTCAATTCCCCACTGTGCCTCCTGTGAGTAGAGCCAGCCTGTGTAGCCTTGGGCAAGCTGCACAGGTCCCAGGGTATCCCCAGAAGAAGGGAATGGTAAACCACTTCTGAATATTTTCTACCTGAAAACCCTAAAAACTGTCACCATTAAGTCAGAATTGACTTGATGACACATGATATGATATGACACTGTACTAGGAATGCCAGCCCTCACGTGGCTTGTTCCTGTGTGTGAGAAGAAACAACATTTTCTCACCACTTATGAGTACGGGAGATATTTTTTGTTAGTCTCAACTGAAGTTTTCATATTTACAACAATGATTTTTCTAATAATGCAAATTATGCAAAACTACAATAGCTGCTGTCATTTTTCATAGACTTTTAAAAATTAGAAGCATCATATGGGTTGTTTGTGTCGTTTTGATCATGCAGCCAATCCTCATGTGTTTGCTTTATGTGTAACAGTCATTTGCACACAGACATTTTACGCAAATTGCAGAAACTTGGAAGGAAAAAAATGAGACACTTCTTCCTTCTTCTGTATGTACCACTATGAATCTCTCTCCTCACAGACTGTCACCAAAGACAGAAAAGCATACCAATCCACTGCTGGAAGAGCATACCAATGCATTGCTATATCCGCTCTCATCAACGGGAACAGCTCACAACCAGTTGAGTCAGATCTAAAGGTGAGATGTGATGGATAAGTGATCTAGATCACCAGAGGGAACACCCTCGGGACTGGAGTGCACCAGGCAGATGTGCTGCTATTTGATTATGATGTTAAATGTGTTTTAATTGAAACATCATTTTTTCAAAGGTTGGCCCTGTCTGTGAGAACTCCAGATTGTGGATTGAGATGCACTTAGACATAATTCTCTTTCTCTCTCTCCCTCTCTGTTTCTGTCTCTCAGTTTGCCAAATCACATACAGTATATATATATATATATATAAAAGAGCAAACTGGCAGAATCTCAGGAGGAAAAATGGCCCATGCTAACAGACTGCAGGTCACATCTGACTGCCGCAGAAGGCGATAAGGTTGGAAGCAGAGCTATTCCACTAAATTTGTTGACCTACCATTAGCTCAAAGGTTCCTCCCTTGACTATCACTACGTACTAGCAGCCACTCCAGAGGGAATTTGGAAATCCACAGAGCTTATAAGTGCTCTGATAGGTTTTTATTAAAACCAATTGGCTTTGACTGGAATATTAAATCAAAGCAAAGTGTGCTGCTTATATACTGCCCCATAGCACGTAAAGCACTCTCTGGGTAGTTTGCAGTTTAGTTATGAAGGCTATACATTGCTCCCCCTGCCATCCAACCTTGGAAGGATGAAAGGTTGAGTCAACCTTGAGCCAGCTACCTGAACCCAGGATTGAACTCAGGTTGTGAGCAGAGTCTTCACAGCAGTACTGCAGTTTAACCACTGCACACAAGGCTTCTTAAGTGGGTGGTTATTATAGATCAGGGTTGAGCTAAATGCTTCTGTCCATACATAGTTGATTCTCCCTCTCAGTACTTCAACCATATCTGGAGGGACACACTTTGCTCAACCATAATAGGACATCAGAGTATGAATTTTGTACTGTTGTATTTACTTTATATGCTTTGAAAGCCACCTTGGAAATTTTAGTAAGTTGTACTTATATTATTTTTAAATAAATAAAATTCATTCCACTGTATACGTTGATTTATTCTCTACTCTACTCTTGTCTAGCCACAGCATCAAAGACTGAATCAATTCACTACTCCAGCAGCTGACTCTCCTTTTGACTTAGCACCCATTCCTGCTCCCACTCATAATTCTACCAGGGCTGAACATCATCAGACAAAGGTTTTCTTTGTCAACGCTGCACAGATCTTGACTTGTTAGAAGTCAGGGTTTCCACAGTTCATTTGTGCAGCTCTTCCTGTGATGTGTTCCTGCAGGCTGTACGCCATGCCAGGGATCAGCTTTAATGACATGTGGCCAAGTTTTATATTAACCTGCCTCTGAGATGTTCACACCACAATGAGGGAGAAATTAATTTGGCTCTTGTCTGTGCTATCACTGTAAAAGAATACATATTTGCTTATATGAAAGGGTGAGTCTGTGTTTAATGGCCGGATATACTTTTGTGTGATGTCACTGCAGTTGGTTTGGGCTGAATGGAGGAGACGTGACATGGTCCTGCTATTGAAAGCAGCTATTATTTCAATACAATTGTAGTGAGAAAGTGGCTGAATAAAAAGATTTTTTTAAAAGAGTGTGGTTGCTTTTAAAGAGCTTGCAACAATACACTTCCTTTCTCTTTTCTCCCTGACATCACAAAAAGTGCACAGTAGATCCTTTCAGAGATTTGGAGTTATATAAATTTTTAATAGCCAGAGTAGTTTTAATAATCACAGACCAGAATGGAATTTGAGAATAAGGTCAAGGGCAATGTTTCTGTATTGCCTTCTCCCAGAAATCCTTGCATAGAACAGTGGCAACGCACATGCAGCCACCCATTGAGAAAATCTTCCCCCATATGGAACCCTGCACCACTGGTCATACTGGCTGGAGATGTAGAACCATGCCATGTTGGGGAAGGCAGCTTTAGGCTCCTTTTACTGAAGAGGTAGTTTGAATTGTCAACTGTGAGAGTGCTGAGCCACTCTTGGGAAGGAGGATGGGTAATTCCACACACTGGGAGTGAACACTGTTCTTGGTAAAGTGACTGTGTGTGTGTGTGTGTGTTTATCCTCATATTCAGTTCATAACTTTAGTTCTATCTTATTTCATTAATGCATGTTTACATATCAACATAGTTTTTCAAAAGTTGGATCTGTCATTTCATTACAACATTCATCTTAATCAACCATTCTATATATTAAAGGGAAAGTCAGCTTACTTGAAGTGATGCCATGTAAGCGGAGTGACTGAAAAATAGCTATGTATCTCTGTCCAATTTCCCTTTCCAGGAAGGCACATATCTTGGGTAAGCTGAAAACATAACAATGGAGCAGAAAACTTTATTTAACCCCAGCATTATTTCCTATCCAGATTTAGTGCTGCTGCAGACAATACAAATGTTCTACATGGAATGCACTTGCAGTGCAGAATAATGTATGTAGAAAATTATGAGATATTTGAGCAACCTACTGAGAAGTTAAATGGTGTTAGTACTGTGAGAGTCACCTGTGTGCATGTTTTATATGCATGTGAGATTCTGCATGCTTTCCCACTTTTTCCTACACAGAAATGACTTCCATGTTTCAAAGAATCTCGTGACCATGTGATAGTCATATTTAACCCACATACAGAATTTTCCTTGGATTGAATTATTTCATGATCATCTCATTAAAGTCTTCCTCAGTGAGACTGCGGGGGATCTGAGATCAGATACTGGAAAAGTTACTTTATTGGATTATACTCTTAGACTCTCCTAGTCAGCATGGGTGCTGGCCCTATTGGTTGGAGGATTTTAGGTGCTCTCACCCAAACCGGCCATACTGGCTGGGTTATACTGGTAGTTGTAGTCCAGAAAAGTAACCTCTTAATTATCTGTCTGAAAGATTAAGTGTTATGCTTCCCATGTGATCCGTATCTTTATAGAAATCTTACTTGGTGTTCATGGAATCTTGGACCTAAAATTTCCCATTGACATTATCTGTTGGGCCCACTGGGAGGGATGCTGAGTGGACATTGGATGCTGCAGACATCCCTCCCAGATATTTGAGGACAAGGGGTGTCAAATATAGTCACAAGCAGAAAAGAAAATATAACTTAAAATGTCTGCTATTGCAGAGGAAGAAGGAGAAAGTGAGAGCAGCTACCTTTGCATGTAGTGATAAACTGTGGTTCAGTTCAGTGTGCATGAACCTAAGGTTTGTGGAATCATTGCTACCCTCTCTGGTTTGGCTGCCATGAAGCTCTTACTTCTATTTTCAGATGGACTAGGATCTAATCTGAATCATAAAGTGTGGTTAAACCTAATTATGATTTAGTGAAACAAGCCAGTATTGTAAACTGAGGTTTGATGTTGGCCCATTTCAGTAAACCAGTTTTAGGAATTGCTATGTTAAAATTAATCAAGTTATGTATCAAGTTGGACATGTGCTCATGGAGAAGAGCAACTAAGTTCAATTTGTATTTTAACAAAAGTGGCTGACGTTCAGTTTTATATTTTTGCATAAACATGTATCCAGAAGTAAGTATTAGCGTAATGGCGGTGCTCTTTCTTAAGTTAGGGAAGCTGCAAGGTGCAAACTCAATGAAATATTCTTCACATATTGCCTAGGAGTGGCAAAGCACATTTGGTCCAAGAGATCCAGGTTCAAGTCCCCCTCAGAGCCATAAAATGCACTGAATGATTTTGGGCCAGTCATTCTCTTTCCACCTGACCTTCCTTGCAAGGTTGTTTTTAGGATAAGTCCAAAGGAGCAGACCCTGCACACAGCCTCTGCTGGTTTGGTGAAATATCATATGTTTGTGTGTGTGTGCATGCATATATGTATATGTATATGTATATGTATATGTATGTGTATATATGTACATACATATGGATGATGGATGTATACATATATATATATATTTGTATATATATTTGCATATGTGTGTGTGTACACTTGTATAAAAAACATTATATGTATAAAAACATTAATAAATAATAGTAAAAAACCAACCATCCAAATTCCAATTACGTTTCATATATACAGATACATATTTAAAATCTTTTTTTTCATCTGGAAGTTAATCTATGAAAATGAATTTTAGTAAAATCAAAGATGGAATTTTTCACCTTTTATTCTTTTAAAACCTTTCGTTATAAATTTAAATACCAATTTAAAATATCATTGTCAAAAAGTCATCCTTTCAATTTAAACATTATCAAATTAGATTTTTTTTAATCTTATTAACAATTAACTAAATCTCCTTTTTCTGACTAGACTTCTTAGTAAATTATATTTAAGATTATAGATTATTTTGGATTTGGATATAACACCAAGTTGCAGCTTAAAACTGGAAGCAAAAGCATCTAATCTTTTTCTCACTGTCACATCAGAGGAGGTGGGGCAAAAGAAACAGCACAAAAGCCCAAAACTTGGCTGGTCTCTTTCATGTGATGGTAAATCATAGTTTATTGTTACATTTTGATTTAGCCATAGTTTAGTAATTCTACAATAGCTCCCCCCCCCTCAGTGCCTGAAAGTTTGATTTAAGAATAATGTATAATCTGGAAATATTTATTTATTGATACAGTCATGAAAGTTTATGTACAAGGCATCTCAAAGGTTGTTCCCAAGGTTTATGGGAGTCCTAACAGTAGGTAATATCTAACCATCCATTTAGATTATATAATGATTAATAGAAAATAGGCACTTCGAGGCCAGTTCTTTGCCAAGAGGAAGCAGCCAGAAGCAGAGAGCTGGTAGACTAAACAAAACTGTCAAGGACTGTCAAGGGGTCACTGATCTAAGCAAAGTACTTAGGACAACATTCAACAAACAAATCCAAATTTTTGAAATGGCACAGCAGGCAAGGAAGCCAACATCATCGTTAGGGATGCTGCACATATGTATTTAGTTTCATAAGCAACTTTCTAAACTGGTTGATATTGGTTTACAGACGAGTCTAGGCTACTTTGTTTTTAAATGCAGCTAGTATGGCAAAGGAGCCGTCTTTGTACCCAATTCTGTCCTCATGCTTTATATATCCCCTGAAGATTATACAGTTAGACATAACTTTAGCAGAACCAACCAAAGAGTGTGCAGCCTTCTGAGTCCTACAAAACTCTTCACTGGCTTAACAACATACAAAATTTAGAGTTCAACAGGGAAAGCTTGTGCATTAGTTTATGACATTTTGGGTTGGTCCCAATATAATAATTACTTAGCTGTAGATTTTTCTCACCCCCATGGATAAGCATGTCTACTTTTGCTGTTTGTGACAAAATTATATGGGAAAAATGCCATTTAAAAAAAAATCCATATGTATATGATAGGCAAAAATGTTGGATACAGAAACATGAGCTAGAAGTGAAAGTGCTTTGTAGGCTCATACAAGAGGCTCTGTAAAATTTCTGAGATTATTCTTTGAAGAGCTCTTACCCCTATATCATTACACAAATTGCTTTGTAATTTGTCTGTTTCAAAAAGCAAGTTAGGTAAAATAGCAAGTTTAGAAGTAAAGTTGTTTTAATATCTACTCAGGTAACTGATTATAGATATACAGAGCAAAGCCCTCTGGATCTAATTTGACAGTCGTTTAAAACCTGCCTAAATTTCTGCCCTGTGTTTCTCAGTCAATTTCCCCTTTATGTCTTTCTTTGTAGAAAAATAATTACTATGTTGGAAGCTGTTGAGTTTCTAAAATGGCAATCATTTATTAAGGAAGCTCTAAATGAAACTATTCTAACTGACTCCCCCCACTTCTCTAAGTAGTTTTTTTAGACTTCATTTGCAACTTTGTCCTATCTGTGTTCAGATAGTTTGAATACTTTTATTTTTATAGATGCAAACCAGCCGGAAGTGAGCTCTCAGAAAACCAAAAAACACACACCACGCCTTTGAGAAGTCAGAGCAGAATCAGCTCCCTCTTGCTCTAATACATCTCAAGAAGCAGAAAGGAACTGAAATGTGGTTTCCCCTCTGTATTAAACAATAGATTGCTTCCAATTTCAATGACTTTGCATACAAAAGAGTGGCTTTTCACTGCTTTTATTACAACACAATATATTTGAGTTTAAGCCATGATTTCAGTGAAATTCATATCATAATTTTGCTAAATAGTTCTCTTGAGTGGTGCCAGCATTTCTTTGAGCTACACATATTTTTCCCCCCAAACTGTTTGTTTTCTGCTGGAATCCAGTATGTGCCAGCCTCACCTCTTTTCTCTGCTATGTAGAAGTGTGTGAAAGTTTGTCAAAAGCATACTGCTGGAATTGCAGATCAAACAGTGCAAACATTCAGTGCTTGAGTGTTGTGCTTGAAATGCAGGTCCATCATCTCCAGCCCTTTCCCTTCTTTTGAGTGGAATTTGCCCATACAAAAATCCCCTAAAAATTTCCATTACAATGCTTACTTGGAAAGCTCTTCACGGTTTGGGACCTCTTAACTTATCAGAGCACCTCTCCCTAAAAACATTGACCTGTGCCACTGGATCTTCTCAGGCCATGCTGCTCTGGGTTGCCACACTGAGGGAGGCCAGAAAAACATCTGTTAGTGGTCAGGCCTTCTCAGTTGTGGCACCAGCTCTTTGGAATTGGCTCCTGGTTGAGCTGAGTCTGGATCCCTCTCTGCCTATCTTTAAGAGGCTGCTCAAGATGCTGCTCTTCACAGAGGCTTTTGATGGCAGTCTCACAAGAACTTGCCACTTCACCTGCCTGTCCAGTTGTGGGTGAACGTTCTCAGCTTGCTTGTCTTATGATACTGGAGCTGATTTTTCCCCCTCATATTGTTACTATCATTGTTATTGGGGTTTTTTTGTTTTGTTTTTTTACTTTATCAATAGTTATTTATTGCTTTGCACTAATTGGGCAATATAAAATAAATAAAATAAAATAAAATAAATGATTGAAAGATCTCTTGCAGGTGCTTATTCTCAGAGCATCTATTAGTTTGTTTGTGTGCTCTGAGAGCACAGCAAGTTAACATTGCATGCATAAATCAGCATAAGCAATTTTATACAAAGCAATGTCCTCTTTTGTCATCCATTTGTGGTGACAAGTAAGTGTCCCCCTGCCCCAGTAGAAGCAGAATGATATTAATGTAAACCAGTATAAAATAATTGTCTCAACTCAATACATGAAAGTCATGGACAGCAAAGGGGTCTGTAGCTAGTACTAAACAAGACCAGGCTCAGCACCACATGGAATGCTAGCAACCTAGGGAGAGTATGACAGAACCAATGTGTTGCTTCATATAAGTTACCACCTGCTTCCCCCCAGACGATGGCAAGTCTTAATGAAGGGACCCCTGCTTTCTAAGGGAGTTCTTTATATCAGAGAAATTTCATGTAGCATGGAAGAAGGGAATCCTTAAGCTGTTTAGAAATTTAAATCTTACAGGAGGAACAGAAAACAGGACAATGCTAATTCCGAAAAGGAGGAAAGGGAGTTGACATCCAAGTGCACATGTCTTATTCTTCAAACAGGCTGTGCCCCAAACACTTCAAAGTTCTTCCCCTTGAAAATCCTTGGAAAACTAAGTTGCAGGCATTGTGCAAATACCAGTTTGAAGACGGTTGCTCAAACAGTACCCATGAGGGACAACAGTTTGAGAATTATTAGCACATTTTGCCCTTGTGCAACCAGGCTACTCCCCCCCCCCCCTTATTCTTTCTTCCCTATAAAACAGATGGGGGAACCTTTGGCCCATGGACCTAACTGGGCTTCCCATTCTGAGTTACAGAGTTCTCTTTGTGTCCTTCTGTCTAGCAACCCATCTTGATTCTTAACTATCTTTTCCAGTTCCTTGCTAGTTGCTTTCCCAAGTCTTCTGATTTCTTGGCTGCAGTCTCCATTTTGACTGATGACTGAATCACAGTGTAGAAAATTGTCCACTCTTTTATTTTTTTCATTGTCACATTAAAGTTATATAAGTGTTCTGTCATCATTATTTTTGTGGAGCTCTAATCCTGCTTTGTATTGTCTTCTTTCATCTTCCTAAGTATTTGTTCGAAGCTGTGGCTATTTTCTGTCATTAATATTATGCCATTCACATGTCTTAAATTACTAATATTTCTTCACTCTTCCTTCACTGAAGGAGGCAATGCAGCCAAGGCAATATATCTGTGAAAAACAGATTCTTGGGACACATGGGGAGGTGGCTGTTGCTTTTATGTCCAGTTCTAGGCATCAGAGAGCTAGCAGCCCACCAGTATTGGATACAGAATGTCAGATTAGGTATGATATTGGTATGATGCAGGAGTGCTCCTTTTACGTTGGTTGTGCCATATGGCAAACTGCTTTTTGAAACAATGCTGAGTTTTAAAATAAGAGTTGCAAGGTGGCAGATGGGCCCTCTGTTTGACAGTGCTCCCTTGGCTTTCCGGAATTAGCTTAGATGTGTGGTTCTCTGGATACTGTCCCATCACTGGATCTTGGCAGCAGTTTGCAGCAGAGGATTTTCTGCAGCTGCTTTGGTGAACTATGTAAGGCTTAGAAGCTTTTATAAATGAGCACAATGCTACCTAGCATCTCACGAGGCTGTTCAACAATGGTAAGCTTTGTGTTTCTACTCTTTCACTGATGGTCTCTGGAAGGACACATGTCATCTTGAGAGAATCCTCTTGACTTGATTCTACAATCCTCTTTGCCAGACTATTTTTGTACAGACATCAAACAGTGTTTGGAACATTTGCACCTGCTCTTCACAATGCAATGTTACAATAAACAAAGCCCACTACGCTAGGCTGAGTGGCCTAAATCCAATTGCTAGAATCAACTAGAGTGTCAGCATTACATCAAGTGCCGAAGGGCACGTCAACACTTATAGAAATCCCATTTATTAAATAGGTCTCTTCTAACTGGCATGAGCACCTGGTTTAAGCCAACATATTTTTATGAGTAGACTTATAAACTACAGTTAGTTGGGTGCTGTGTTGCTTTTTAACTGGGGTTTTCCTCATGCACAATCCTATATTTACACCAGTTCATACACCACAGTCTTAATACGGATTAACAGCAATCGAAACAAGATGTAAAATCACACTTTAGTCCAGTGAAATAAATTGGTTTAAGCATGATTTGTTGTGTACACCAGTGGCCATTTTGTGGAATTAAGTCTCTCTAAACTTTACACAAACTACTTTCAGGTAATGTGCTTAAAACATGGGAACTACAACCATCTCTATGACACAATCCATCTCTCCTGGTCTGACTCTTTATGAATCCTACTCAGTTTCCCTTACCATATTGGAGCCTCACTGAAATCTGGATACCCATGTTCCAGAGAACATGCTGCATACATGCAAAAGTGGTCGTCTGACCAGATAGGCGGGATAAAAATACAATAAATAAATAAATAAATAAATAAATAAAGCCATATATGGCTTAAAAAATAAAGACTGACTGATTAATTTAATTTGTTTAGTACATTGACCATGCAACATTTACAAAAAGAAAGACACATAAAGCAACTGTATGATTATAACTGACCATAACATAGCAATACAAATCATTAGCAACAGTTAATGATCAATTTTATGGCCCCTCCACACATATTAAAAGCAACAGCTCACCAGAACAGCCCAGAAAAAAATACCAGTGTTGGATGAATTAACTGCCATCTAGCCTTTTGATAAAATTTACAATAAAATAAAATATGTGACAGTGTGTCAATATCTCCACAGCTATAGAGATGGAATCTGAAGAGTTATCTGGAAGTTGAGTCATGACAATTGGACTTCTTTCTTATTAGGTTGAAACATTTCAGTACTCATCCAAGTAGCTTCTTCAGTCTGAGGAGAGTTGATAGGAGACCCCTGATATATTCTCCCCATTGGTTTCACTTTCCCCTCGTCTGAATAGGCTTGATAGATTGACAAAGGACTGTGGGTGAGCGAAAATCCCACTTCTGTAGTCCTTCTTCACCCCTTGTCATGAGTCGTTAACAGTAGTCTTTCTGGTGGATGTGGTCCTGTTTTTTCTGGGGACAGATGAAAGGGCAGCATGATAAACAGGATACAGATTGTATCTAAGGCCTCCACTTCTGTTGAATGAGGAATTTTCTATATGCACATGTATGGTCTCCCTGACGCGTCTCTCAAACCACCTATCTTCTCAGTCCAAAATGAGTACATCTTCATCATCAAATGGCAATGTCCCAACCCAGCAGGACAATGAAACAATCTGAGACCCAGAGGCGATGGAAGAACTTGGTCATTCCTTACATGGCAGGTGTGTCTGAAAAGCTCAAAAGGATTTTTGGTAATCACCACATACCTGTGCACTTCAAACCCACAAACACACTAAGGCAGAGACTCATCCACCCTAAAGACCAGACACCAAAACACAACAGGAGCAATATAGTATATGTGGTCCAATGCAAAGAGGAGTGTTTTGAGCTCTACATTGGAGAAACCAAACAGCCACTAAACAGGAGAATGGCCCAGCACAGGAGGGGCAACGGTTCAGGTTCACAATCAGCAGTGTTCCTTCATTTGAAGGACAAATAACACTTATTTGATGACCAAGATGTACTCATTTTGGACCGAGAAGACAGGTGGTTTGAGAGAGGAGTCAGAGAGGCCATACATGTGCATATAGAAAATCCCTCACTCAACAGGGATGGAGGCCTTAGATACAACCTGTCTCCTATTTATCATGCTGCCCTTTCATCTGTCTCCAGAAAGATCAGGACCACACCCACCAGAAAGATGACTGTTAATGACTGTTAACGACCCATGACAATGGGTGGAGAAGGACTGCAGAAGTGGGATTTTCACTCACCCACAGTCCTTTGTCCATATAACAAGCCTATTCAGACTAGCCTATTCAGACCAGGGGGAAGTGAAGCCAACATGGGGGATATATCAGGGATCTCCTACCAACTCTC
The DNA here is from genome assembly GCA_037013535.1 of Intellagama lesueurii. Taxonomy (NCBI): domain Eukaryota; kingdom Metazoa; phylum Chordata; class Lepidosauria; order Squamata; family Agamidae; genus Intellagama; species Intellagama lesueurii. The sequence goes on from JBAJHW010000003.1 coordinate 198,511,790, forward strand.
CTCAGACTGAAAAAGTTGTTTGAATGAGTAGCAAAATCTTTCAATGTAATAAGAAAGAAGTCCAGCTGCCATGACTCAACTTCCAGATAACCTCACCTGGATGACTGAGAATCTTCACAGATTTAATCTGAAGAGTTATTCCTTCATATCACCTTTCCAGCTTCTGAGATCTCCTGACATTAACATGCCAGTGTAAAAGATAAGGAGGGCTTTAGATAACAAGAGCTTTTTAATAAACAAAGACATCATGATTCTTGTCCCTTTCCAGATGTCGAAAGCTGCAACATGTTATGTAAGTTAAAGGAATACAGATGTGTAAATGATGAAACAAAGTGGAAGTGCAATATATTTAAATAGGAAGGTTAAAACAAATTAGGCTTCTATCGGGGATGCAATTCGACATTTAGATAGCAAAATCTGTTTGAAAACTAGAATACTTAAGCATATCCATATGGTGCTGATTAGTTTTCGTGGGACCTGTACACTGTGCTCACAGATCCTGCAGGGTGTACTCAGCTCATGCGTATGCATTGCATAAAACTTCCTCATTTTCCACTTTAACTTTCATATACAAAGTGCTTCTTAGGTCAAACTGGCAAATAATGATTCACCCACCACTCCAGCTCATTTCCTATCTCTTGATGAAAAGGAAAAGAGGGAGGGAGAGGTTGTTTCCAGGCATGGGAGCTCCATTTGGAGCCAAACAGTAATTTCTTTATAGTGGGTACATGACTCATAGGAAAGAATGTCTCATGGGGATAGTAGCAACAAACACAAAATTTTAAAAATGGACAAAGTTGGGAAGATCTGTTTAAAAAGAAAAGAACAAAGATGACCAAAACCATTTTCATATGCAAGGCTTGAAACCCATATTAGCTTTAACTGAATTAAAATGTGAGTGTATGCCCAAGGTTGGCCTTACCATTAGGCATAGTGAAGCAGCTGCCTTAAGCAACGGATATTTGTTGCTATGAAAAGACAGTAAAGATGTTGTTTATTGTCAGAGAGGGGGACATGTGTGTGTGTGTGTGTGTGTAGGGGGTTGCTGTTATTGTTATTGTTATTGCTATTGTTATTATGATATTCAGAAATACCAGACAGAGTCCATCAAAATTATAAAAAACATTGACTGGTATTATATAACAGATACAAATTTTAACCAAATATAATACCAGTCGATGTTGTTTATATTTTTGCTTGACTGTGTCTGGTATTTTTGAACAACAATAAACAGAGAGGCCCAACCAAATAAACACCCCAAAAGACCAAACCATATATTACAGAAGAGGGAGAGAATTAAGGTGTTGTTAATCCACTCATCTTGTATACATTCATCTTGTATTTAATTATTTCCACATCTTAGATTGCTATGCATATAAATTAAAATTAATGAGGTGGAGAAAGTGTTGTGGGACCTGATGGTCAGAGATGATCCAGCAACATGTGAGCAGTCACAGGTCCCCCAACTCTGACCTAGCATAGGTGTCAAACACTCTTCCAATACCAGGCTGATTGATGGGAACTCTCTTTTTTCCCTGTGTTCACAGCACCTGTCCTATATGGACAGAGTGCTTGACTTGGGGCAGACAGAGATGAGAGGCCAGTTTTGCAATTTAAAGGGGATAAAACGTTGTCCCTCCAAACATACATTGCTTTCAAAGCTTTCTTGTTTGCACAATCAACTTGAAAATGAACCCTGTGCTTATCTTCCATCAACCAATCACCAAACAAATGCAAACTAATTTGAAACCTACAGAGCACTAAAATCTCATGGAGGCTCCAATACTTTGGCCATCTCATAAGAGAAGACTTCCTGGAAAAGACCCTGATGTTGGGAAAGTGTGAAGGCAAGAGGAGAAGGGGACGACAGAGGACGAGATGGTTGGACAGTATCATCGAAGCGACCAACATGAATTTGACCAAACTCCGGGGGGCAGTGGAAGACAGGAGGGCCTGGCGTGCTCTGGTCCATGGGGTCACGAAGAGTCGGACACGACTTAACGACTAAACAACAACAACAACAATTGCAAAGCTGATTTCTTCTTTGTGTCTGCAAATTCTACAAACACAGAAGGAAATCCTCTGCTCATAAAACTCAGAGGAACACCTTTGGAAACACTTATTCTCTTTCATCCTAATCTATTTTATAATGTTATTATGAAAATATAATAATAATAATTTTCAAAATCGCCTGGAGCTCTTCAAGAGATAGGTGAGAAACAAATATTATAAAATTAATCATATGTATTCCATTACCTGCTAAAATACGTGAGTACAGTGTCGTAAGATGGAATTATTTGAATTTTGGGGTTCTGCTGCAGAAAGACCCAACACAGCGCAGTTCGCAAGAGATGGAATTCATTGAAAGTAAATAACCTGTTGGGGAGAAAAAAAATCTTTATGAATTCTTCATTCTTATTACATCTTTATAATAATATTTAAATAGTAAATAAATGGTTACACCAATGGGTTTTTAACTTTAAGAATAATGTTCAAAGCTTTTATTTCTTTTTTGATGATTGAATACTATTTTCTATTTCTTTTGGGGGAAAAATAATCATCCAACCATTCAGTTTCTTTTACTACAGCAAATGGATTAATGTCTTATCAGACATATTTTCACTGTATAAATACATATAAAAGATTTGATGTGAAAACCAGCATGTCAGAGAGCTCAATTTTTGCAAAATAGCAAATCCATTAAAAGCTAAAGATGGAAATAGGTTTGATTTTTCTTTGAAAAATATCTTGTATTTTGAGTTAATACAATTACTATTAAACTAGGTGCCCCTTTAGATTTATGGTAGAGCAGAGACAAGTTTTTATATTGTCTGACAGCTTGATCTCACCTTGGTTACATTCAGTTTTGAATTGTTACAGACCAGAACGTTAAGAGTAGTGTAATCAATTTTTTTAATCGCATAAAAATATAAAAATATTATCATCATAAAGTGAACATGACCTTACATTAGATTTTCCAGGATTGTAACTCAGATGGACCTTATGTATTGTTTACAGGAGGGCTACACAAGCCTTGTAGCGATGCTCTGGGTATGTTAGGGTGAGCCGATGGCTGCACATTTATATACATGCTCAAATGTATATACATGCACATGCACACACATACAAAATTCTTAGCAATTTGGATATTTCTATACCATAGAATTTAGGGCTAAGTGCATATACTGTCTTTCCAAGTAGGCCATACGTGTGTGTAGAAGAATGTTGCCCATCTTTGATCTGAGGGAATTTTTAAAGTCAGGCCTAAGCAGACAATCCCTGCAATTGTCATGCATGAAGGTGTCCTTGTAGAATTTTATATGTCCAAAACAGGAGACAATATGTGCTTTGTCACCATCAATGATAAACCTGCATGGGCATTAGTGGTGCTGGATGCTCTGGATTTCCTATACTTCTACCGTTAGTTCATTCTCCTACAAATGTCTCTTGCATTTCAGGTGTCAAGAGTTTTCTGTACCTTTCCAGTTGTCTCCCTGGGATGCTATCTATCCAGTTAGCACCTCTACCTTGTAAGTTACTTATTTACTTTTTTGAACTGATCTGGTGGAAAGTTGCCTTCCTGACATAAAACAGCCTTTGCAGATGGAGGCTGGGAGTGGAAGATGTTCCCAGACAGCTTTTACAGAACTTTATAAGGCAGAGGCTTTTGTGAGCACCGTGTGGGGGCAAGGAAACTTGAAAAAGACAGCCTTTTAAATGTTGTGGAGGGAAGCTAATTGCTTTCTGAGAAAGGCAAAGTGAATGAGCTGTTCAGATAAGACAAGGGCCTGTTTAAGGCTCAGAAGCATGGAAAATGTGTATAGTTTTCAGCAACATTTTGGGAGCAAAAACAGTCTTTAAAACTCACTGGAAGTGGAATCTTTGCGAAGGAAAAGAAAAAGCAGGCAGTCTGTCGAAGGTCTATAAATACATCTTCAAAACAAAGAGCCCAGATGTGATATATACGTAGCTGCCCCTGGGAGCCACCAAGTGATTTAGTGGAGTAGGGGAGGAGATTTTAAATGGGTGGTAGAGGAGCAACAACCGTCTTTTACATCTCCCCCTCCTCCTTTCTGCATTGGCCCTTACTTACAGTATTAAAAGGACCTTTGACCTTACTGGTTTTCAAAGTGTGAGAGGGGGACACACTGCTTTCCTCCCCATCCCCCAAGGCCTTCCGTGTGTTCACCACAGTGTTGTAATTCTCAAATGATTTAGAGAAGGGCCATAACTTAGTGACAGGCATGCAGACAGTATCATGTTCTATCTGTAACATCTCTGGTAGTGCTGAAATGCTGGAGGGCCACCCGTAGTCAGCATGGCAACAGTCTGACCTAGGGAGTATTTTTTCCTCCTTATAGTGTTGAGTTCTGCATTGATGTTATTGATAATTCCCCTAAGCCACTATCCATAAGACATTCCCCTTCTCTTATTGGTGCAGTGCTTTTTCCCAGGACTTCCCCATCCCTTTTGTTCCTTCCAAAAGCAGCAGCAGTGACTTCTCCTCCTCCTCCTTCATGCTTTGTATTGAGGGTGGCGTTTACTACTTCCCATTTGGAACTGATACACACAGCAAAAGCTTGTGGTTGGAACCTTTCAGTTAGCACCCTGTTAGCACTTTCCCTCCCAGAAAGAAGCTCCAGCAGAGAAGAAATTTCTTCAATACTAGATGTCTTAAAGATACCTTTAAGAGAAGTAACTTTCTTAAAAAGAAGTGGGTTTTTAAAGATAATTTTGGATGCAAATCCTGGTAAACTCCACACTTTAGCCCTGAAAAATGAACAGAACTTGACTAGATGGACAGGCAAAGTGACACTAAATACATCATCATCAAGAAACATGCCATCAAAAGAAGAAGAAGAAAAAGAAGAAGGTGGCAGAGAGGGAAGATTTTCATTGGGATTGTGACATATGCGGTATGAAGTTTAACCATTCTCACCTTAGCTATGATCGTGATAAAAATTGTCTCTAATAGGAATGCTATACAAAGGGGTAAGTTCATTGTGATCTTCCTTCCTCAATTCCACTAAAATCCCACCTAACTGTTATTAATTTGTTTAAAAAGAAAGAAAGAAAAGCTTCTTAATTATGCAATTAATATCCACACAGTCTAACATAGTGTATGGAAGCTTCCCATTCCCTCTCACACACCTCATGGATAAAACATAATGATTTACTAATCTGTGCAGCCCCAAGGAAATTTTATTTGCTATTTTCAAGTGGCTATCACTGAGTTGCTGGCTGGATTGCTCATTGAGTTAGGTATATGACCCAAGTTTGGGAGTCTGATTCCTCACTGTGCTTTCTGGGAAAAGAGCCAGCCTACGTAGTCTTGGGAAAGGTGCACAGTCCCAAAATGCTACCATATGAAGGAAATGGTAAACAATTATCTACCTAGAAAATCCTGGAAAGGGTTGCAATAAGTCAAAATCAACTCGATGGAACACAGTTATTATTATTTTCATCACTGAGTTACACCTATATTATTACAGCTGCAATCTTGTGCATGCTTAGCTAAGAGCAATTCTCGCTGGACTGAAGTGAATTTATCTCTGAGTAGGTATGTGTAGGATTCCACTGTATTGGAAAGGCTTGTAGAGCAGGATAGAGGAGCAGCTCATTCCATAATTTCAAACTTTATGTAAAGTACATGTATGTACCTCTAAGGATAGCAGGACCATGAGAAGACCTCTCCTGCAGACATCAATGCATGAGACATCATGGAATAGTTTTAGGTGGCCCATATTCTCTGAGCATCAGCTCCTGCATCTGTAATATGGGGAACATCTGCCAAAGGGCCTACAAGACCATGTGATGATTTCCAAAGCAGTGTCAGTGAAGTACTCAGTGACATTAGGGATATTACAATATAACTCTCTGGCTTTGTTTTATTACTTGGTATTTTATTAAAATGCATCCCTTACAAAGTTACTTATCACAGTAAAAAAGTTACAAAAATGTGGATAACATTTAAATCAAACATTTAAAAGTCAAATGAAATAAAGAATATTAAAACATGAAATAAGAGTTTATTGTTTAGAATGGCGTTAGCCGTTTTTTTCATAGGGACATACAAAGGAATATCAGATATAAATTGGTGAACCAAAGTACAGTACATGATACTTTTCGCTATGGACTGCTACTTTATTTTATACAGTGGACTTCATGGATGATTTTCCTTGTTACTTTTTATTTCTTTTGACTAGTTTCACTCAAATATATTTTTCTTTTATCAGGCTGAAGATAGTGTATAGGGCTCTGTGGCGAAATGCCTACAGGTGACGTCATTCCTGCCTGTCAGTCACAGGAGCTCTAGAGGGAGGAGCCAAGGATAGAGCAAGAGGGGCGGAACCAGGGAGACAGTTAGACAGACAGTTAGACAGTTGGAACCTGAGAAAGGGAGTTGAGAAGTTGGAGCTTAGAGAGAAGAGAAGAATTAGAGTGATCTGAGGAGAGAGTTAGGGAAGTGAATTAAGACCAAGGTTATTAGAGTGAACAAGCAGGAATGACAACACCTAGAATAATAGAGATATTAAGTGATTGAAAGTATATACCACAAGCCTGAATATATGCCCCGTCCTACCCAAACTTAATCAGACCCCTGTTACAGTGACTACGTGATTTACTTTGTGAAATGATTAATAATAAAAGGTTATCTGTTATTCAAACCAACTGATTCTGTAGTTCAATAAACCTGGCAATTGGCAGCACATGGGTCTAACACTCAGAGGTGGTATTAAGAAAATAATACCTGGTGACAAGTGAGAAGAATCAAGAGGGAGAGAACCTTTGTGAGGGCCACAACAAACACAGCCACAAGGGCGATCCCCACAAGTGGTGGCAGCGGTAACGGGATACGAAGTGAATCCCCACAAGAGGTGTGAATTCCACAAGTGAAGGGATTCAAGTAGAAATCCAGTGAGCCAAAAGAAATAATAGTCCAGCAAGAAAAGCCATTGAATTTTCAGAGCTAAGGAGAACTATTAATCAGTCAGAGAGACGTGTGTGAAGGAGTAGTGAACCCTCTGTTTAGGGAATAACTTAGGGACTCCAGGTCACACAACGTAGAAGGACTGAAATAGTAAAGCAAAGCTCTGAGGGAAAATTCAAGGGGGGGTTTCAAATTACCTCACGGGTGAAGTGAAGTCCAGGCTAGCTTGGGACCCAAGCTCTAAGTGAGCATTGCAGGGACAAGTGGAGGCCGAAGGGACAAAGAACTGAGGTGATTGAACAGTAAAGGCTGGGACCATTACTAAAGGCAAATATTTCTGTTTATTCTCTGTGGCCAAGAGCAAAAAGAGACGTTGTATCAGGCCAAGGGACTGGCTGAGGGCCAGAGGAGAAAAACAGTGTAACCAAAAACTCAGTAGCTGCCAGCAGAAAACTAATAGAAACAGTATCACACTCTCTCTAACTCAAGAAAGGAAAAAAGCCGTTTGAATTGAGGCTTGTCTTTAGAGATTCAAGCAAATCATTAATAAAGATGCCTACCAAGAAAGGAAAGGGGGCAAAAGAGGCATCATTACAGCCACAAGATTTACCTCGTGAGGAGGGAATCTTAGAGCTGGAGGAGGAGGATGAAATTGTAATCCACGAGGTTGCCTCAGGGGAGGAAACCGCCTCAAGGGAAGAAGTAGTTGTCTCAAGGGGAGAATCTACCTCACTAGCGTATCTAAAATGGAAATTTGAAAGGGAGCAAGCATTTAAATTAAAAGAGTTAGAATTTAAAGCTAAAGCCCAAGAAAGAGAAAGGGAGACTGCAGCTGCCCTGAGGGAAAAAGAAATGAATTTTCAGTTGGAAATGAGGCGAATGGAGCTAGCAGAAGCCCAAGCTAATAATAATAACAACACCAACACAAATTCTGAGGGGGGATGCTTATCGAAAGCAGACCTTAAGAAGTTCCCTATATATAGGACAGGCGATAACCCCGAAGCCTTCATGATCCTGTTCGAACGCTCGTGCTGGGACTTCGGTGTTGAAGGACCAGAAAGAATGGTAGTAATGAGGTCTCAGATTAGCGGTGAAATGGCCGAAATCTATGCCCAAATGCCAGAAGAGGTGGCTAGGGACTACCAAGAATACAAAAAGATGGTCTTCCTACACTTTGGCATCAATGCAGAAAACCTAAGACGGAAGTTTAGAGCATTGATCAAAAAGCCAGATGAATCCTACTCCCAACTGGGAGCAAAAATGACTAAATATCTTGACAAATGGCTGGAACAGGCAGAAGTTCAGACCCTAGAGGAAATGAAAAATATAATAGGGCTTGAACAATTCCTCTCAGTTCTACCTGGGGAACTGAGGTATCTGGTGACAGACAAAAAGCCGAAAAATATTAGGGAAGCCAGTGAAATGGCGGACCATATAACACATATAAGAAACCCAAGATATTCTGAGGTAAAAATTGGAGGAAAAACCTGGGAGGATAGAAAAAAGGAACCCAGAGAGTACCTCAGGAACCAACAGGCAGTTGGAAACCATTTTAAGGGCCAAACCTCAGAGCAGAGCCAGCAGAGATATAAGAACTGGGAAGGAAAGGGAGATAAGTCCCCAAGTTTGGAACAAAGAGTCTCTAGATCCTGCTTTGGCTGTGGGGAAAAAGGACACTTCATAGCTCAATGTGCTAAGAATAGGGAGTTTGGGCAACAAAAAGTGAATTTGCCTAAGAAAGTATACTGCATACAACAGAATAAAGCACCAACAGGGGCAGTTGAAGTGGGCGCCATAGCAACCCCAGTTACTGCTAGAGCAGAGAGCCCAGAACAACAAGAACAACAACTCCCAATAGCTAAAATTCTCCATTGTTATTTGATTGAAAATAACCAGGAACTTGTTAGATGTGCTGGGGATAAGATTTATATAAATGAGACAAAATATCTAGCTCTAAAAGACTCGTGCTCTCAGGTGACGTTATGCCATCCAGAAATAATCCCTCCAGAATATATATTGAAAGATGAAAGCCTAACAGTCAAAGGAATTGGGGCAGAGATAATTACGTTACCAGTGGCGAAAATACCGATAAAATATCAAGGGTGGACTGGGATGTGGAAAACAGGAATTACTGATCAATTACCAGCTCCATGCCTAATAGGGATAGATCTCTCTGAACATGTCAAGAGTGTTTTAGTGAATACGCGCTCCCAGAAAGAAAATAAAGAAATATCGGAAGAAAGACATGGATTCCCTAATGAACTAATAAGAGGGAACGATGAGATAGCTGATTTAGTAACCATGAGGAATCCAAACAAGAGTCCATTTAAAAAGGAACAAAAAGCAGATTCTACCTTGGAACAATACTTTAAAATGGTTAGCGAAGGACCAGTAAACCCTGAGAACCCCGAGAGGTACTTTGAGGAAAAAGACCTGTTATATAGGGAGAGCTTAATAAATCCCAGGGTTAGGGCATACACTGCAGGGAATCCCAATAATTGGGACCATAAATTACAACAATTACTGTACGCTTATAGATCTGTACCCCACGAAAGCACCGGGTTCAGTCCTTTCGAACTGTTGTTTGGGCGGAAGGTGCGGGGACCCCTAGATTTACTCCGACAAAATTGGGAGGAACTAGAGGAGGAGCAAGATCCTGAAACAGTAATTCAATACGTAGATAACTTAATGAACACCTTGCAGAAATCTCTAAAGATTGCAGCAGAGAATTTACAGGGCCAGCAAAAGAAACAAAACCTAGGGTATGACAAAAAGGCCAGAGAGAGAACATTCAATCCTAGAGATGAGGTTTTGGTGTTAAAACCTGTCCAAGGAGATAAATTGCCAGTAAACGGGGCAGATTTTTGTAAAATAAAATCCAAAAGGAGTGAAATAACTTATATTATTCAGGAGGAAGGAGAAGCCGGACAAATAGTGGTACAGGTTAAGAGGATTGAACCGGACCATGGGAAAGAAAATAGTGAAACATGCACAATGAGACAAGTGCCCAGAAAGAAATATGAAAGGCAATACTGGGAAGGAAGAGGTATACTCTATAACTGGGAGAAAATAATAATAAGCTTTACTCTGCTCATGAAACTAATAATAGAAGCAAGAGTAAAAGTTTTAATAAGGATAGCAGGCTATTGGATAGGTATAGCCTCTCCTTTAGAAAATGTAAAAGTTAAAAGAAAAGCTGAGAGGATCCGGAGGTCGAGCGGAGGCCAGGAGACCGTCGGGAAGGTGCAGACTGCAGGGATGGCCGATCATGTCGTAGGAGGTCCAGAGTTCGGGAGGGACTACACCATCTTCGTTGACGCTAAAGAGTCCAGATTCGAACCAGGAGCCGTGCTGTGCCGAGAGAAGGACAAAGGGAACCTGCACCAGGTGGCTCTGAGCAACAAGAAACTCCAGGCAGGTGAGAGACATTGGCTTAACAACGTGAAAGCGAACTTAGTAAATGGTAGGACATTGCCAAGACTGAAGTCTTACGTGGGAGGGATGAGATTCATCCTTGGGACAGATTCATTTCCTCTCATGGAGGTACAAACTGTGAAATCCTATAAAAACAAGCTTGCAAAATGGACTAGGAACTTGCAAGATGTTGAATTTGAAATCCGCAGAAAAGGAAAGACTCACAAGATGGTTGCTGAAGCCTGGTCTCGAAGACTTAATAAAGAATAAACAGACAACAAAATGTAATGAAATGAAATAAAGAGTTCTATTTCTGTATAAATAAAAGAGAAAAAAATGTGATAAAAAGGTGATAATATGTTTAGTTATGAAATGTATTAATAAAGATATGCAAGTACAACTGTAATTGAAACTTCCTGCGAAATGAACTAATGGTAAGCAATGAAAATACATTGAATGAGTTGAAACTGTTGAATGAGTTGCACCGCACTAGTTAAGTAAGTATAAATGTGATTTAAAAATGTAAAGTATTAGGAATATTATTAATACATGTTGCAAACTGTTTTATGTTGTTCATGGAGCAAACTACTTTAAGTTTTGCTCCCTGAAACAAACTTTTTAAGGGGGAAGGTGTGTGGCGAAATGCCTACAGGTGACGTCATTCCTGCCTGTCAGTCACAGGAGCTCTAGAGGGAGGAGCCAAGGATAGAGCAAGAGGGGCGGAACCAGGGAGACAGTTAGACAGACAGTTAGACAGTTGGAACCTGAGAAAGGGAGTTGAGAAGTTGGAGCTTAGAGAGAAGAGAAGAATTAGAGTGATCTGAGGAGAGAGTTAGGGAAGTGAATTAAGACCAAGGTTATTAGAGTGAACAAGCAGGAATGACAACACCTAGAATAATAGAGATATTAAGTGATTGAAAGTATATACCACAAGCCTGAATATATGCCCCGTCCTACCCAAACTTAATCAGACCCCTGTTACAGTGACTACGTGATTTACTTTGTGAGATGATTAATAATAAAAGGTTATCTGTTATTCAAACCAACTGATTCTGTAGTTCAATAAACCTGGCAATTGGCAGCACATGGGTCTAACACTCAGAGGTGGTATTAAGAAAATAATACCTGGTG